>JAMXDD010000010.1:27147222-28347222 GCA_024733475.1 Syzygium grande
TCCGCAGTAACATACTTCAAGTCTGAAGCCTTCAAGTCTTTCGCGCACACTGGCTGCAATCACGCCAGTGTTCTCCTCATCAACCAAGTTTACCATTACGCATCACGCACATCGCCATTCAATATCATACAATTCAAATTCAACGGCACTTCTAGTTCATACACCATCTTCCACTACGTTGGTCTACACGCCATACCCATTCAATCATATAATTTCATTGACCCAACGAATCCAACATTCAGTATTAATTTTATCCACTCATCACAGCCATGACAATTCGGTGTTTCATAAGTATTATCTCAAATCTACCACAATACACGGTCATTACCGCCATAATAATTCATGCTTAAATGGTACCAACAATAATCTGTCCATTCATACACCGAATATCTTGCGGTGTTTGGCATTTTAAAGCTATAATTCTGGGGCGTCAAAGTTCTGGGAAATACACTATTGCACAGTATAGAGATTTGTAGCCACACAAAGTGACTTCAGCTTGGGGCTGAAATGGCCTTCTGCATAGCAGCCGGCGAGCGCACGGGTGACATGCCGACCACGCATGCCGGTAGAGATAATACCTTGCAGTGGCCCGGCTGCCGCCAGCGGCACCAGTGTTTCCTGCGCCACGAAAGCGTACGACGCAGCGCCCGAGCGAGCGGCAGCACACCGCCAATCAGCCTAACGAAGCGAAACGCCACGCACGCACGCGGGTGCCGAGCGCCGTTTGGCGCCGCGCCGGCCAAACGCATTCGCTGGTAAATAACGCAAGCCGGTGGCGGCGGCGCAGGAGGCAGGAGATGGCGGTGTGCTCGGGAGTGAGCAACAACCGCCATATTTCAGGTGCGGTAACGCCTGGGCAGGTGTTATCAGGTGACAATGGCCGCCACTGTGAGGTTGGCGAGATAATACAATGGCAGCGCAGGTGCCAGCGTGTTACGCCTGCGCGACATCGCACAGCGTGCGCCACTTTAACGTACGACCCAGCCGTAAGCGGCGCTTAAGGGCCACGGCACACGCGGCAGTTATTAACGCATGGTACGCAGGGCCGCAGGCGCGGCAGCCGTGTATGGCGCTAGCGGCATCTGCGAAAGCGCACGTGCGCGAAAGGTGTTCACAAGCCTGGGAGCCGAGAGGTGGCGGGTATAGCAAAGAGGAGAGCTGAGAGAGAAAGGAGCAGGCAGCATATAGCAGATGCTGCATGGGGAGCTGTAGGAGAAAAGGGCGCAGCGGCGAGGCACACGCACAGAGAGAGGTGAGGTCAGTATAACGCGATTGAGTAACTTACCGAATTCAAACAAAACCATCCCATGTCTGTCATATTTAAATATACAAGGATAACGCTAAAATACTACCACCACACCACCGATGCCACAACAAAGTCAGCACCTCTTTAAAATATTCAATTATTGTTTCCCGCAGGCCACGATGCGCCACAATAACATCGAATATCCTTCATCAATTGGCCTTCAGCAACCTTAAATTCCGACTGAAATTTCGAAATTAGATCCAGCTCAGTTTGGCTTCCACTTGTATTGGGGCCACAAATCATGGAATACCCATGGGAGATATTTAATGGCACGAATTACACGCTTTATAAATCAGGCCGAGTACCCGGCGTTTAATAACGAAACGTCGAGTGGTGAGCAAGAATATGTTCTAAAGACCGGACAGAGATGATGATGTGTTTGTTTAGAATGATCAAATGTCCGTGGGAATACTGCTGATGGTCTTAAGAACCTCTATAGCGCGATCACTAAATTTAGAGCAAACCAGGTAGAAAGCCTAACGTCAGACCTTCAAGAAAGTTAATGCGCATGAATAGCTAGAGAGCAGAGAGTGGCAAACCATGGTACATATACCGTCACAATCAAAACAAAATATTGAAGATCGGGGAAACAAACTGTGCCGAGAGACAGCCGTGGAGAGTGTAACTACGGCCAGAATAATTGCGATCAGTGAGTCATATAAAGCTACCAGGCAAATATGGATTTCAGAGCAGGTGCAAACACTAAGTATATGACCTAACGCTTGCTTGTCGACTATATTTCTTCATTTTTCGGCATATTTATTTACGTTCATGAGGCTAAACCATTCTGTTCTCTGTTCATGGCTGCGCATGAGGTCCGTCCTTTTCCAGTTGTGGCAAATGAACCCTCTATGTTGGTAATATCTTTCTTGGTTTAGAAACTTATTCGACTTTTCACGGCTGCGGAGAGATTTTATGTATCCGCCCGGGATACGTAATTGTTGCTTTCATTACGATTGTTAACTTTGGTTAACCAATAGCGTCGCGATGGGTGATAACTGGTGAAAGAAAATTATAAATAAAACCTAATCTTGATATACTTCCGCGATGGAAGAAAGAAATGCTACCGGCATTTCAGGCCACTCCACTGTGGCAGGTTCGTTGTTTATTCAAAGTTCTATGACCATTCCACTTGCTTGTAAGGGATCTGTGTGCGCAGCTTCCAATGCTTCAGCGTTGTGATCATACTGCAGATGAAAATCTTTCAGAAACCGGAAGATAGAACGTCCAGTGCCAGTTACCGCTTTAGCTCGTGTTTAAATCACAACAACAAATGAAACAAGCGCCGGTGTTATGGTCGTCCCATAAATTCATTTAGCCCAAATTCAGAAGCCAAATTGATCCTGTCCAGGATAAACGATTCAACCAGAACCGCCCGAATAAAACTGCCAATTCCCCAAAGAGTTTTGCCCTGTACTTTATTATCACAATCCGCACTTTCCAGCCCTGACAAGCATGTGCCTCGAGCATCCGAGCCATCCTTGCTGAAGTGTCGTCCCTTTAGAGTTCATACGAGCTTCTGACGTTTTCAACTCCGATTCAGCAACCCATTACTATCGTTACCATACTAAGGTTCGAGTGCTCCAAAGAAATGCACAGTAGACACTACAAGTAAACACTTACTACATTTCCATTCATCATCAGCAGTCAACAAAAGTGGTGACAATTTTCCAATAACAGCAAAGATCGTTACAAACAAATAGTGTTAATCGTTAGAATGTTAGTTCGCGTCATATGTTGCATATCAATAAGGCAGCAGGACAGAATGCGCCAGCAGATAAGAAGAAGTTTCGTCAACATTGACCCGAATGCGTCGACAAAGCTTTATCAGCAGTCAGTCCTGGGGATACTGGCTCAACCTGAACTGGGTAAATGATCCCGGCCCCGTGGCGCCTGCAAACTTCCATCCGGCCACGCAATGGTATACAAAGAGAAAGCCATTGTCGGTGACCATGGAGGAAACCGTACCTCCAGGTTGCGTTGCCAAAGCCGTACCGCTATGGACTGTCGGTAATTAGGGTGAAGCCCATCTGCTTGTTCACCGTGTACTGTGTAGTCTCCACACCGCATTCCTCGCTACCCTCTTTCGTGTACATTTGCTGATGTACAGGCGTTACGTTCTTCCTTTCCTCGATGATGTGTCGAGCCGCCCCCGATACCTCTTCCGTTTGCCTGGATCGTTTATATACCAACAGTGTTTCCTGTTACTTTCCCTGCGTCAATAGCTACAGCCGGGTATCCATTTATATAGTCATCAATGCTCAGTATTCTTATTTGAAAAGATTTTCAATATCTTAAGGAATAGAAACATTGTTCTACTTGATCCCATTTTGGCGAACACGAGTTTTATTTGGAATGATTTCCCTTGTTTTATGCTAACCCAAATACCCAAATAGGAACTAGCCACGTCCATATTACCACGATATAATTCTTCCTCTACATTCAAATTTCAAAAGCAGTTGTATTTAATATAGTTAACCAACTTGAGGTTTGAAGACTAAGAAGTTCTTTATATGAACACAACTTGGTCTCATAATGGTATGTAGAAGCCATCCATGGTGTTTATCAAATGCAACGAAGTTTCAGCTCGTAACCAACTGATTCCTTCCAAAATCCTATTTAAAGACGTGGGCTGCGGTGTTACCTCATCAGCATCTCGAGCTGATGTAGTCAGCCGAGTCGGACGGGTATATGAGTACCATAACCCTTATTTGCTTAAAATGAGGAAGCAGTCGACCATCCCCTTCTCTGAAAGCTATGTCTTCTATGAGCCACGTTTTGAGGTGTCAGTCACAAGCCCTCCATCTGTCCTGAATGCCTGTTTCTCCTCATTGTACCAGACCGCCTTCAGCACTTTCAGGAGATCTTCAGAGCCTGTTTCAAAGCCTCCCCAGAGAGAGCTAGACCGAATTTCTTAGCGCTGGCCCCTGTTAAATTGGATAGAATCAAGGTCAGGCCATTAGTGTTAACATGGTGTTCAGTTAAAGCAGAATATTCTAACACAGACATTGCAGATTCTGTGAACACAGTATGTGAGAACTCACTGCTAAGTGAAGTTTAAACTAGCTGGGCGCGTGATCTCGCAGTCTCTCCGTAGAGACGAACAGAGAAAGCAAACTTTTCAGGAAAACAGAGTGTTTTTAGTTCCTAAGTATAAACAGTTGAATGATCACGAGATATCAAGCAGCACGATGAAAAAGAGAAGAAAGGACAGAAGTGGGGTTTCGACACTTTTCATGAGGTCAGAGCTCGAAACAACACACACACAAACAGAAATGGACGGGGAAAAACAGGGTACCGATGCGGTGTAAACAGCTGCGGCAGCTGGCTGCGGGCAGCCATAATCGATGCCAAACCAACAGCACGATCAAAGGAAGTTGGACAACAGGGGTTGGCAAGTAGGAGACGAAAGAACGTTAGAGCTGAGCGCACTGTTTTTGGAGTATTTGTCGGTGACGACGGAGAAAGAGGTGTTTTGAGAGAGAGAGAGAGAGAGAGAGAGAGAGAGAGAGAGAAGAAATCCTGTGGGTGAGCTTGCCTAAGTTCCCAGTGGCCACACGGTTGGGGATTTTTGGCCTGTATTCACGTGGCAGTGGGTGACATGGACGTTGTTAGTTGTGGATATTGAGGACTTTCCTGCACAAGTCGAAGCAAAGGGAGAGAAAACAGGAAATGGAGGGCTTCTAGAGACTTCAACTGGTGTGAGGTCAGGCTTAAGTCGCTTTCCCCATCTCCACCAACACCATCGAATCCCAGCTTTCTCGCCAGTGAATTTTCTTGTTACTTTGAGCCTATCTTCCCCTTCGCTCCGCTGAAGGTAGAGTGAGAGTATACGAGTGGATCAGAAGAGATGAAGGATCTCATCTTCTAGAGGTGGCGAGGAGCCTCTGGTTGATTCACAAGGTAATGTGCTGACCCAAAAATGGTACCATGGTTGGCATTTAACTTTCCTTTAAAAATCAAAAAGCTAAAACACAAAGAAATTCTGTGCATTGACATGAAGCGATAGGCATGGTGAAAATAGCTACCTGATACCTTCGCTTTAGTTCTTTTCCAGAGGGTTTATAACGCCATAAGGGCCGACTTAATACGTCATCCCAAGATTCAAACTTTCTTAATCCTGTGATCACGCTCATAAAAACATTACCACTTTGCACACGCCGATCAAGTATTTGAAAATCCAAATGTGGCAAAATTAACGAATAGGGTATCGCCAAACAAAGTGAAGTCACTCGATGCTCGTGTTAAAGGTCCTCGTGAATTAACAACACCGATACCTAATATTAGTCGTTAATACGCTACATAGAAAACCGCCCCTCACTATATTTCAGCAGTAGTCATAACGTTCGCTGGTGACCGCCATTTACCTTCATGTCGCGGTTTCAAACATTAATAATAATATTTAGCCAACCTACAGTACGCACACAACGCGAATTGACTTAATATTTTTCAGACGCCTCGACTAATTTAAAGAAGAGATTTTAATTTATTCTCTTATTTAAATTAATACATCGCTACAGATAACGATAAAATCTACCAAATCGCCTCTACCTAATTTCTTTTAATTTCGATACCAGCATCGATAATATAGTAATCATTCTTCGAGCATGTTTTACACAAAGATTTAAAAACAAATCCTGGCCCGCGAAAGAAACCGCAGATCTGGCGACGCATCGCTGGAGACCCGCTGCACCTGCAGACGCTAACACCGTGCGCCGCCAATCCACACAATCGCCATCAATTTATCCTCGACCGCAGTTATGACGCCGGGCTCCCCACCATCATAATGGCGCCGATCCGCCTATACTCTCTACGGCGCGATGCCGCTGATGAACCCAACAGTGGTATCGTGAGCAACTTGAAGTAGGTATTGAAGCGAATCGAAACCCTAATTGTTGATATTGCTGGCGATGCATGCTCAAAAAGTCTAAATTAGGTGGAGATGAATTGCGCCACACGACCGATACATCACTGCATAGCGAACGGCTGTGGACGGTTTATCCATTTACCTCGCTACGCAGGCGGGGCCGTAAGGCCGCCAGTCTGCTGCCCGCAGGCGAGACGCGCCGGCGCAGACGGGCGGCGCCGAAGCGAGCATCAAGGCCAGCGCCGCATCGCCGGGTCGGTGACGACGCATCGCCTGCTCCCCTGCCCGCGCCGGCATCGCGCCCAAGTCGGCCGTCAAGCGTGTCGGCCCAGGATGGAGCCTGGCGTGGGCGGAGGTGGCGTGATGGATAGTCTCCCGAGAACACAGGGTGAAGAATTCTGTCTATGTTCAGGGCTCTCCTAGAAACATGAGACCACCGCAAGGGAGACTCTGCCCTTGACCCCGAGGGCACTGCCCCTCGAAGAGCCCGCAGAAGGGCCTGTCCTTGACCTCTGCATGGAATTTAATACGTTCCCGTATGATTGATGTACCTTTATTATTATAAATGATGTTTCGCTTATATTTATCACCGCGTACATTTAGCTTACTAAATAAACATTAAGTCCCCTAATAAAATTAAGTAATAATATGTCACCTTTTCAATCTTCCTATTAAAACAGATACGTCGAAAGATGGGCGCCAAAGCAGTGTCTTTAGCTATTTGGGCCAAAATGGGATGGATGATAGTTATCCATGAGTCAAGATTGGTTTTTACTTGAGGCTATGAAAACAGTTTTGGGCACTTGAGGCATAGTGTTTGAGATAAGATATGAGATGTCAACCCCAATAACCAAGAGTTGTATTCATACAATTGACAAAGAGTTTCTACCTAAATAACTTCTAGTCTTGACGGTAAAGCCAAAAGTTTACTCGAGGTCTTGGATAAAATATGGATCTTGGTTTACTATACTTATTAGGACACATGTTATAAGTATAGTGGGAGTTTATTATAAATAATATTAATGAACAATTTATTTTGTATATTTATTTGTTGTAGATAATGTCAAAGGCTCAAGATCACACTTTTCACGATCTGTCCCAGGAAGGACAAATTGAATGGTTCAAACTTTTGGATTGGTATAGAAGCTTGAGAATTGTTCTCAAGCAGGAGAGAAAAAGGATTATGTCCGGAGAAACCACTCCCTCAAGCACCTCCTTCCCAATGCTCCCCATGCTGAAAGGAATGCTTATCAGAAAGATAAAGATGATGCATTGATGCATCATGTCTAATATTAGCTACTATGAACTCAGATCTTCAAAAGCAATTTGAGAACATTGGATGCCTATGATATGATCATGAACCTAAAAAATTTGTTTAGAGCAGGCACGCATCGAAGGTACCAAACGTAAAAACCTTACCTTGGTGCAAGCTAGCAAGGGGAGCTTAGTTAGTCCATTATGTCATAAGATGATAGGTTATATTGAAAAACCTGGGAACCATCGAACTCTCCTATTAGCCAAGAGTTGGCCTCTATGGCATTATTCCCTTGCCATTGCCCCAAGATTATGACACGTTTGTATGAACTATAACATGCATAATCTGAATAAGTCTTGTTGATTGCATGGGATGCTCAAAACCGCCCTTTGAGCAAAATATCAAGGACCTACCCCTAATGTTCTCATGGTTCAAAAAGGGGAAAGGCTTTAAGAACCTTGTGGTAAGGTCAAGGGCAAGGCAAGGGCATTAAGCCCAAACCCAATCCAAAGACCAAACGGGTCGGCTAGCGATGCTGTATGCTTCCATTGTGGTGAGAATGGACATTAGAAGGAATTACAAGAAATATTTGGAGGATCTTGAAGAAAAAGGGAAGTGAGACTTCCCATTCTGTGCATTTATGTTATAGCTAAATGTTACTACTAGTTCTACTTCATGGGTATTGGATACGGTTGTGGTACTCACATTTGTATGAATGTGCAGGGACTAAAACAAATGAGAACACTTGCAAAGGTGAAGGAACTACGAGTTGAAATGGAGCAAGAGTTGCTGCATTAGCTGTAGGAACATATGATGTAGCTTTATCTTCCTCGCATGATTTTAGAAGCTGAATAATTCTATTATGTACCTGCTCTTATCATAGAATATTATTTCTGTTTTCTTGTTTGGAAGGAAGGTTTCTATTTTGATATAAAAGAACAATAGTTGTTCATTTTATCTTAATGGATTATTTTATGGTAGTTTCATATTGTGGATGGGATATATGTTCTAAATCTTGATGTGCCAATCCTATAAATATAAATAAAAAAGTTTTAAATTTAATGATTTGAATCAACCTATCTATGGCATTATCGGTTAGGGGTTACGCATAAACGGTAGAAACTAATTCACAAGCTTCATAGCGATGGACTATTAAATTCATTTGATTTAAATCATTTGATACATGTGAATCTTTTTTTAGTTGGAAAAATGACAAAAGTTCTTTTATTAATCAAAAGTGAGAGGATAAAAAAAGAATTATTGGCCTTATACATCTTGATGTGTGTGGACCACTAAAGTTCCCACTTCTTAAAGGAGGTTATCAGTACTTCATTACATTTTATTGATTTAGGTGAGATATGGATATGTTTATTTGATGAAACATAAGTCTTACTCCTTGAAAAAAAGTTCAAGTGAATTTTAGGAATGAAGTACAAAATCAACTTGGCAAAATATCAAGAAGGCTCTTTCGTCACTTATATAGAATATTTTAAGCCAAGAATTCACCCACCATCTCAAAGAGTGGAATTTGCCATTGTGCCTCTCCTCCTCGAACACCACAATGGAATGGGTCTGCGAGGAGGAGAAATCGAACTTTGTTAGACATGGTTGATCAATGATGAGTCATTCAGATCTTTCCATTATCTTTAAAGGGGATATACCTATGACAGCCACGCTTACACAAATAGAAGTCCATCAAAAAGTCTGAGAGAAGACACCATATGGGATGTAGATGGGAAAGTTCTAGTATGTCTTTAAAGATTTGGGGTTATGAAGTTTATGTAAAACATTTTTATTTTCCGACAAGCTTGGACTAAAACTGAGCAATGCTTCTTTTGTGGGATATCCTAAAGAAAAGAAGGATATTTTTACAATCCATCAGAGAACAAAGTGTTTGTTATAAAATGGTGTCTTTGAGAAAGAGTTTTCTTATTAAAGGAACCCGATTGGGAGTAAAGGTAAACCTCGAAGAAGTTATATAGTGCCACAAGAGTGGTGTTCCAATTCATGAGGAACCTCAATTAGATCTACAAAAGAGTTGTAGAGTCTACTCCAAAGGGTAACCTATAGTTCAGAGGTGAAGAAAGAACACATCGTGAGCCTATGTGAGATATGGTTTTCATCGTGACAGAACATCGTCATCTATTGTTAATAGAAAATAGCTTAACCTACGACTTATAGAAGCTATTATGATGGGCCTCCGATATAAATGGCTTCAGGCCATGAAATCGAAAATGGACTCAATGTATCAAAACAAAAGTTTGACTTTAATTGGGATTCACCGAAGGTGTCAAACCTATAGGGTGTAAGTGGGTTTTCAAGAAGAAACCGATATGGACGGAAATATTCACATCTATATAAAGCGGCTGCTAAAGTAGCTAAAGGTTTTAAAACAAACTCATGGTATTGACCTTAGCCGAGACCTTTTAAGCCATGTATACTTAAGTCCATTCCGGATTATTCTAGTATTTGCTACATATTATGACTATGAGATATGGCAAATGGATGTAAGACAGCTTTCCTTAACGGAAATCTAGAGGAGGATGTACATGACACAACTGAAGGCTTTATCCACTGTGATAACATCGGAAGATATGCAAGCTTCAACGTTCTATTTTATGGGTTGAAGCGGGCATCACGGGAGTTGAATATTCCGTTTTGATGAAAGCATCCAAAGAAAGTTTGGCTTCATCGTAAAACAAAGAAGAAGCCAGGTATACAAGAAGTCTAGTGGGGAGTGCAATTGTGTTTCTAGTGTTGTATGTGGATGACATACTACTCATTAGGAAACGACATTCCTATGATCCGGTTAAGACATCGCTAGGAAATTTTTCTCCATGAAGGACATGAGAGGCAAACTATATCTTGGGAATCAAGATCTATAGAGATAGATCTAAGAGACTTATTGGACTGAGTCAAAGTACATATGTGACAAAGTCATAACAGGTTTAATATGCAAGACTCCAAAGAAAGGTTTTCTCCCGATGACACATGGCATAAGTCTTAGCAAGACTCGGTGTCCTTCAACACAAGATGACGAGACCGCATGAGTAAGATTCCTTATGCATCAGCTGTGGGATCCATCATGTATGCTATATTGTGCACTTTCTGCCTTGATGTTGCTTATGCATTAAGCATGACAAGTAGATACTAATCGAGATCCGAGGGAACCTCCTTTGGATTTCTGTCAAAAATATCCTTAAGTACTTGAGAAGAACTAAGGATTTATTCTAGTCTATGGAAATTGAAAGGAACAAATCAACGTAAGTGGATTTACACTGGATGCTAGTTTCCAAACCGACAAAGGCGACCTTCGACATCATAGTCAGGTTTTGCTCTTTGTGTGAATGGTAGAGCCCGGCAGGCTGGAAGAGTTCCAAGCGGGACACTATCAGCAGTTATTCTCGGCCATTGTCGAGTATATTGCTACTTCAAGCATCAAAGGAAGTCAGTATGGATTCGAAAGTTCATAAAAGAACCGGGAATTAGTCCCACTAGTTCATTTCTTCAAAGGACCTCTATTGTGACAAAAGTAATGGGGCCAAAACTTCCTTTGGGTAAAGAGCCTAGGGTCTCACCAGACAAAACATACTCATGAAGTATCATCTCTATCTAAGAATTGAAAGCGGTGATGTCAAGATGCAAAAGTTGCAAACGGAGTTGAATACAACCCATCCGTTGATGAAGGCCTTCCACAACCTAAACATGAGCTATTATAACGCTTTAGGCCTTAGACATATTAGTTGTTTGGTCTGATTTGGGTATATGGTATACATTTTCATTGTTCATTAATAAAATATATATTATATTTGATTTTGATTTAATTTGATATATAGTTGAATGCAAAATCTTATCCCTCAATATTGAATATCCTTAATAGATAATCAAATACTTGATTTGATCGTGGAAACTCTATTAATAGAATGGATATTAATATTCTAAATGTCCCTAGTCAATTCTGCCACGTACATTGGGAAGCAATGGTGTTTAAGACTAGCATATGAGTCAACCGATGACCAAGTTTCACTTGGTTATGAATATAGAGATATAAAGTTGATCAACTGAATACATGTTAGAGAACATTGTATTGGATAGACCGCTACTATGAGAATCTTTGTGGGATTGTTATATAATGTCATCGGTATTTCTCATCACAACTATAGAGTATAGTCCTTTGACACGAAGTCCGCCATGGTTTCCTAGGCGTGGATTGGCATGCTTTAACATTGCAAGCGTTAGTCGTAATGTGAATTATAAAGGTAATGGCTAGGCATGTCGCTGAATCGCGGCTGAAAGTGATGTGAGTAGATAAGATGGGATTTGTCCCTCATCGTAAACGAGGGTATGATTTCTGGCCTCCTGTAAAGAGTTGAGACTGCGGAAATGCATGGCCATGCTCAAGTGAGTTGAAGAGTCAACTACTTGTTTTGACAGTCTAACTGCGGTGGAAGGAAAATGAGTTTAAGTTTATATCAGGATGACACTTGTCCTGCCTTATGCTTTTCTTCGGAAATCAAGTGACAAAAGACCGCTTATGACTTGTGGGTCAAAAGGGTGCGCCTTGATCTACATAAGAAGTAGATTTTTAATTTATTCTCTTATTTAAATTATCTATCACGATGGGTCTGGCGTTATGAGATAACGATTAAGCGTGGGCCCCAAATCGTTTCGACCCACTTCTTTTAATTAATTTGGATAATGAGGTTATATAAATAAATGAAATCGTTCTCTACAAGGGTTTTTCGATAAAGTATCGAAAAAAAAAGGCGTTCAAGAAAAAAACTTCAAGATCTTTTGCTAGCCGTGGATCGTTGGAAAATTCCGATTCGTGTGTATGGATACGAATAGGCGCGCTTGACTTGGGGGCTAATCAGGACCCAATGGGTTATCAATTTATCCTCGATGCATGCAAAAATACGTTTCAAAATTCCTTTCAATTTCAATATACACATGGATCATCTGGGGTTCTATATTCCTTTGCATTATTTTTAGATTTGATGAACCCAGCTGGGTGCTAAGCGATAGCAGCCGTTTATGAGTGTTGTTGCCCTCAAATTAGCGAATAGGGACTGAAATATTTTTCTTTTTTTTCCAAACCTGGTTTCATTGTGTTCTTGAACCAAGAAATTTGGGGCAAAATTAAATGCGAAATTTGGAATTGAAAGGGGGGCAGGATGAACATCATGGAATTAAAAGCGTGTTCGATCCACGGAAGAACAAGAGTTGCGAAGAGAGGGAGAAACATAGTAATTAGAACAAATTGTTGCAATTGGCTTCTTGGTCAGGTCAAATCATGCGGGGGCGCGGTGGCGCTAAGTCGGTCGGTCGTCAAAGGTGCTCGGTGGGATGGGCGCGGCGTGGGAGGCGGGAGGTGGCGTGATGGATAGTCTCAGGAACGCAATTGAAAATTCTGTCTATGTTTGGGGCTCTCCTAGAAAAGAATTGAGACCACCGGCTTGCGGCCCCTGAACCCCTTGACCAGTCAGTGAGACCACCATGAGGGGCAAGACCCCCTCGACCCGACCCATGATCCCTTTGACCCTGCATGGAATTTATCGTTCCGTATGATTGATGTACCTTTATTATTATAAGTGATGTTTTGGTTATGTTTATCACATGCATAGATTTATTGCTAAATAAACATTAAGAGTCCCTAATAAAATTAAGTAATAATATGATGCCTTTCCAATCATACACCTATTAAGACTTGAATCGTCAAAAGATGGGCCTGCCAAAGCAGGGTGTCTTTAACTATTTGAGTAAAATAGGATGGATAATAGTTATCCATAAGTCAAGATTGGTTTTACTTAACGAGGCTATCAAAAGCGGTTTTGGGCCTTGAGGCATAGTGTTTGGGGATAAGATATGAGATGTCAACCCCAACAACCAAGAGTTGTATTCGATACAATTGACAAAGAGTTGTCTACCTAAATAACTTAGTCTTGAGCGGTAAGCCAAAGTTTACTCGAGTCTTGATAAAATATGGATCTTGGTTCACTATACTTATTGGGACACATGTTATAAAAGTATAGTGGGAGTTTATTATAAATAATATTAATGAACAATTTATTTTGCATATTTGTTGTAGATAATGTCAAATAGCTCTGCATCACACTTTTCACTGCGATCTGTCCTTGAGAAGGACAAATTGAATGGTTCAAACTTTTTGGACTGGTATAGAAGTTTGAGAATTGTTCTCAAGCAGGAGAAAAAGGATTATGTCCTGGAGAAACCACTCCCTCAGAAAGCACCTCCTTCCAATGCTCCCCATGCTGAAAGGAATGCTTATCAGAAGCATAAAGATGATGCATTGGATGCATCATGTCTAATGTTAGCTACCATGAACTCAGATCTTCAAAAGCAATTTGAGAGCGTGGATGCCTATGATATGATCATGAACCTAAAAATTTGTTTTGAGGGTGAGCCGCAGGCCATTGAAAGGTACCAAGCGGTAAAACCTTAATTGAGTGCAAGCTAGCAAGTGGGAGCTTAGTTAGTCCACATGTCATAAAGATGATAGGTTATATTGAAAACACGGAACATTTGGGCTCTCCTATTAGCCAAGAGTTGGCTCTTGACATTATTCTTGGTCATTGCCTCAAGATTATGACACGTTTATTATGAACTATAACATGCATAATCTGAATAAGTCTTTGATTTGAATTGCATGGGATGCTCAAAGCTGGCTGAGCAAAATATCAAGAAGGACCCTACCCCTAATGTTCTCATGGTTCAAAGGGGAAAGGCTTTAGAAGCCAGGTAAGGTCAAGGGCAAGGGCAAGGGCATTAAGCCCAAACCCAAATCAAGACCAAACCGGGTCCATTCTAACGTCTTTGTATGCTTCCATTGTGGTGAGAATGGACATTGGAAAGGAATTGCAAGAAATATTTGGAGGATCTGAAGAAAAAGGAAGTGAGACTTCCGATTCAGGTATTTATGTTATAGAAGTAAATGTTACTACTAGTTCTACTTCATGGGTATTGGATACCGGTTGTGGTACTCACATTTGTATGAATGTGCGGGGACTAAAAGCAGTAGAACACTTGCAAAAGGTGAAGTGGAACTACGAGTTGGAAATGGAGCAAGAGTTCTTTGCATTAGCTGTAGGAACATATGATGTAGCTTTACCTTTCGGCATGATTTTAGAACTGAATAATTGCTACTATGTACACGCTATCATGGGAATATTATTTCTGTTTCTTGTTTGGACAAGGAAGGTTTCTATTTTGATATAAAGAACAATAGTTGTTCATTTTATCTTAATGGATTATTTTATGGTAGCGCCCATATTGTGGATGGGATATATGTTCTAAATCTTGATGTGCCAATCTATAATATAAATACAAAAAGTTTTAAATTTAATGATTTGAATCCAACCTATCTATGGCATTATCGATTAGGCCACATAAACGAGAAACGAATTCACAAGCTTCATAGCGATGGACTATTAAATTCATTTGATTTTGAATCATTTGATACATGTGAATCTTTTTTAGTTGGAAAAATGACAAAAGCTCCTTTTATTAATCAAAGTGAGAGGATGAAAGAATTATTGGCCCTTATACATACTGATGTGTGTGGACCACTAAGTTCTACTGCCAAAGGAGGTTATCAGTACTTCATTACATTTACTGATGATTTCAGTAGATATGGATATGTTTATTTGATGAAACATAAGTCGACTCCTTTGAAAAGTTCAAGGAATTTCAGAATGAAGTACAAAATCAACTTGGCAAAAATATCAAGGCTCTTGATCTGATCGAGGAGGAGAATATTTAAGCCAAGAATTCAATGACCATCTCAAAGAGTGTGGAATTGTTTCACAGCTCTCTCCTCCTGGAACACCACAATGGAATGGTGTCTCTGCGAGAGGAGAAATCGAACTTTGTTAGACATGGTTCGATCAATGATGAGTCATT
The DNA here is from genome assembly GCA_024733475.1 of Syzygium grande. Lineage (NCBI taxonomy): Eukaryota > Viridiplantae > Streptophyta > Magnoliopsida > Myrtales > Myrtaceae > Syzygium > Syzygium grande. Next base: position 27,162,571 of record JAMXDD010000010.1, read on the forward strand.
CGGATCTTCCATTATCTTTACGGGGATATGCACTCGAGACAGCTACGTTTACACTAAATAGAAGTCCATCAACTGTAGTAGAAGACACCATATGAGATGTGGACAGGAAAAGTTCCTAGTATGTCTTTTCTAAAGATTTGGGGTTGTGAAGCTTATGTAAAGCGTTTACTTTTCGATAAGCTTGGACCCAAATCGATAAATGCTTCTTTGTGGGATATCCTAAAGAAACGAAAGGATATTACTTTTACAATCCATCGAGGAGAACAAAGTGTTTGTTGCTCGAAATGGTGTCTTTTTAGAGAAAGAGTTTCTTACTAAAGGAACCAGTGGGAGTAAGGTAAACCTCGAAGAAGTTATAGTGCCACAAGAGGATGTTCCAATTCATGAGGAACCTCAATTAGATCTACAAAGAGTTGTAGAGTCTACTCCAGTGGCACCTATAGTTCGTAGGTCAGAAAGAACACATCGTGAGCCTATGAGATATGGTTTTCACGTGACAGAACATCGTCATCTATTGTTAATAGAAAATGACGAACCTACGACTTATACAGAAGCTATGATGGGCCCAGACTCCGATAAATGGCTTCAGGCCATGAAATCCGAAATGGACTCAATGTATCAAAACAAAGTTTGGACTTTAATTGATCCACCCGAAGGTGTCAAACCTATAGGGTGTAAGTGGGTTTTCAAGAAGAAAACCGATATGGATGGAAATGTTCACATCTATAAAGCACGGCTAGTAGCTAAAGGTTTTAAACAAACTCATGGTATTGACTATGACGAGACCTTTTCGCCAGTGGCCATGCTTAAGTCCATTCGGATTATTCTAGCATTTGCTGCATATTATGACTATGAGATATGGCAAATGGATGTAAAGACAGCTTTCCTTAATGGAAATCTAGAGGAGGATGTGTACATGACACAACTTGAAGGCTTTACATCACCAGATAACACTGGGAAGATATGCAAGCTTCAACGTTCTATTTATGGGTTGAAGCAGGCATCACGGAGCTGAAATATTCGTTTTGATGAAACTGTCAAAGAGTTTGGCTTCATCGAAACAAAGAAGAACTTGTGTATACAAGAAGTCTAGTGGGAGTGCAATTGTGTTTCTAGTGTTGTATGTGGATGACATACTACTCATTGGAAACGACATTCCTATGCTTCAGTCAGTTAAGACATCGCTAGGAAATTTTTTCTCCATGAAGGACATGGGAGAGGCAAACTATATCTTGGGAATCAAGATCTATAGAGATAGATCTAAGAGACTTATTGGACTGAGTCAAAGTACATATGTTGACAAAGTCATCAATAGGTTTAATATGCAAGACTCCAAGAAAGGTTTTCTCCCGATGACACATGGCATAAGTCTTAGCAAGACTCAGTGTCCTTCAACACAAGATGAGCGAGACCGCATGAGTAGGATTCCTTATGCATCAGTTGTGGGATCCATCATGTATGCTATATTTGTGCACTCGTCTTGATGTTGCTTATGCATTAAGCATGACAAGTAGATACCAATCGGATCGGGGAACCTCCTTTGGATTGTTGTCAAAAATATCCTTAAGTACTTGAGAAGAACTAAGGATTTATTCTTAGTCTATGGAGGTGAGGAACAAATCATTGTAAGTGGTTTGCGATGCTAGTTTCCAAACCGACAAAGGCGACCTTCGATCGCAATCGGGTTTTGTCTTTTTTGTGTGAATGGTGGGCGGTGTCTTTGGAAGAGTTCCAAGCAGGACACTATTGCAGATTCTCGATGGAAGGTGAGTATATTGCTGCTTCAAAAGCATCAAAGGAAGCTGTTTGGATTCGAAAGTTCATAGAAGAACTGGGAATCAGTCCCACAAGTTCAAATCCAACGGACCTCTATTGCGACAGCAATGGGGCCATGGCTTTGGCTAAAGAGCCTAGGTCTCACCGAAGACCAAACACATACTCAGGAAGTATCATCTCATTCGAGAATTCATTGAAAGAGGTGATGTCAAGATGTGCAAAGTTGCAGCGGAGTTGAATATAGCTGATCCGTTGATGAAGGCTCTTCCACAATCTAAGCATGAGCGTCATTGTAATGCTTTAGGCCTTAGACACATTAGTGATTGGTCTTGATGTGAGTGGGAGCATATGTGATATACATTTTCATTGTTCATTAATAAAATATATATTATATTTGATTTCGATTTAATTTTAGTATATAATTGAATGCGAAATCTTTATCCCCTGAATATTGAATATCCTTAATAGATAATTAAATACGTGATTTGATTGTGAAACTCTATTAATAGAGTGGATATTAATATTCTAAATGTCCTAGTCAATTACCATTGTGCATTGGGAAGCAAATGGTGTTTGAGACTAGCATGTGAGTCAAGCGATGATCAAGTTTCACGGGTTATGAATATAGAGATATAAAGTTGATCACATGGAATACATGTTAGAGAACATTGTATTGGATAGACCCACTATGAGAATCTTTGTAGGATTGTTATATAATGTCATCAAGTATTTCTCATCACAACTATAAGTATAGTCCTTTGTTTGAGTGCGCCATGGTTTCCTAGGCGTGGATTGGCATGCTTTAACATTGCCAAGCGTTAGTCGTAACGGTGATTATAAAGGTAATGGCTAGGCATGTCATGAATCGTCTTTGAGTGATGTGAGTAGATAAGATGGGATTTGTCCCTCTCATATAACGAGGGTATGATTTCCTGGCCTCTGTAGAGTTGAGGCGTGAAATGCATGGCCATGCTCAAGTGAGTTGAAGAGTCAACTACTTGTTTTGACAGTCTAACTGCGGTATCGGGAAAATGAGTTTAAGCTATATCAGGATGACACTTGTCCTGCCTTATGCTTAACTCGGAAATCAAGTGACAAAGGGACTTAGTTTATATGATTGGTTCTAGTGCAAGTGGGAGATTGTTAGTGGTCGCCCTAGGAATCAATCAATGTTGATACTCTAATATTAGTTGTGGATTAGGTTGTGTCGGAAAAATCGACCTTCACTATACTTAGGTAGTCATAATGTCTTGCTAGAGACCGCTTATGACTTGTGGGTCAAAAGGGTTTTGAGCACATTACTAATGTTTAATGAACCTACCTGGTGCATATAATCGCGAACGGACTTAATATTTTTATGCGCCTTGATCTACTTAAGAAGTAGATTTTAATTTATTCTCTTATTTAAATTATCTATGCGATCGTGCGCGTTATGAGATAACGATTAAACGTGGGCCCAAATCGCCTGGCCCACTTCTTTTAATTTCGCTAGATAATGAGACTATATAAATAGATAGAGAATCATTCTCTGTCTAAGGGTTTTTCGATACAATATCGAAAAAACAACGGCGTTCAAGAAAGAAACTTCAAGATCTTTCGCTAGCATGTGGATCGTTGGAGAATTCCGCTCATGTGTGTGGATACCGGTAGAGGCGCAACACTTGGGACGCTAATCCAGACACAATCAGTTATCAATTTATCCTCGATCTGCAAGAGGTACGTTTCGAAATTCCCTATCGATTTCAATATACACATGGATCCTGTCTAGGGTTCTATATTCCGCTACGTTATTTTTCGTTGATGAACCCAACAGCTCGTGCTAAACGACATCGTTTATGAGTGTTATTTGCCCTCAAATTAACGAATAGGGACCCAAATATTTTCTTTTTTTTTTCCAAACCCTGATTTCATTGTGTTCTTGAACCAAGAAATTTGGGGCAAAATTAAGTGCCGAAATTTGGAATGGAAAGCAGGAGCAGGATGAACATCGCCAAATTAAGCGTGTTCAGTCACGGAAGAACAAGAGTTGCGAAGGAGAGGGAGAAACATAGTAATTAGAACAAATTGTTGCAATTAGGCTTCTTCGGAGTCAAATCATCGCCGTGGACTATGTATCCGACCCTTGTGAAATAAGGACCACACACTAGCAAAATCACAGCCACCACAAAGATCACCCGCTAGATTCGCGGATCATCATCATCCTCGTTGCAGAATCAAAAGCTTGAGAGAGAGAGAGAGAGAGAGAGAGAGAGAGAGAGGGTGATTAAGAAAATAATTGACAAAGAAAAGGAAAAAACTGTGCATGAAAATGAAAATTGTTAACTAGAAGATGAAGATGAAAGAGATGAACGAGAAGAGAAGGTAAATTGATGAGTTAATTAGACCATTTGCCACATTGTCCCATCCTTTATGCACGTTGGATTTCAATTTTGTTAAAAAGACCAAATAGGATTAGAATTTATTAAAAAAGCCATGTATGACAAATCGCGGAATTTGTCCCCACTTACATGATCGTCTTTTCATTGATGTGGCATTTAAATGATCGTTTGAAAAGTCTTAATATTGAAATGGGCGTCGTACGAAAGTTATGACATCTAATATATATGGGTGAAAATAAAGTGTTCGTATTCGAGCTGAGACCATACTAACATGAAGCATATAATGTTTGGTGATCTTGGACCTTCCTTATCGCAAAAGCTAAGTTGAAGGATAACGTTTTCCTTCACACTTATAAATTGACCACCAGCCCATTCAACAACTGATGTGGGACAATCTCAACAATTTATTTACCCCACAAATGTAAACTATCAAAATATGGCCGGGGAATATATCATTTTTTTAAGATATAGGATATTTATCGTATTAAACGGCATAAATTTTAATCTTTTTTTTTGAAGACTTAGGATATCTCAATAATACGTCCGTTCAGATTCATATGAGACGGATTGCGATCCGGTTAACGCCAACCCAAAGCCCAAAATCACGTCTGGGTAGTTTCACCAAAAACAGAGGAAACGTCGCTTGTCGTTATCCTTCTTCGGAATCTCTCATTAGTCTCATTTTCAGACGGGGTTGAATTCGCTTCCTTTGTTCCTAGCATTTGCATCTTTGCCTCTCGAAGCCGGTTGTCCATCAGCATGTATGTCCTGCTAATCCACGAAACATTATTTTACACTAACCTAGGCGATGCCTTGTCCGGTGATCTTGTCATTTCGTGTGCGGACTCATTAATTGGTTTACGCCTAGCTTTGCCAATGGACATTAGTTTCTTTCACTTCCCATTTCTTGACCCGAGAATCATCCGGCCCTTCATATAAGATCACAGAGGGAAAGCGGCAACTAAAAAGCATCAATCACTTTGTAGCCTCCGGCTGTATATAAGTCCCCAGCGTCTTTGCTTTCAACTTGCATAGATCCTTCACCCAACATCTTTGGAAGCTCTCTAGTACCTTTCTCGATTTACCGCCATAACATCCGCACGAAATTCCAATCATCTTCACGACACTTGCCTTCTCGCCTTTGTTCTTACGAACACGCTCGAGAAATGGCTACAGTGTCATTCTTGGTCATGTTCTTGTCGGTTCGTTGCAACCGCTATGTGTGCATTAGTTTCGCGCCTTCTTGTTTCCTCTCTCATCTCCTCTCAAGATTTGAATGCTCTTTTTCATGGAAGAAGTCATGGAACGTGCTGAATCGAGCTTCGACAACCGGAGGTGGTCATTTGAAAACAAGACCGCTTTGGTCACCGGTGGAACCGGAGGGATTGGGTCGATCTCTCTCTCAGTTCACTATCTGCGTGACCATTTACATATAAATTCCAGCATATCTTTTCCTTAACTCTCTCGCTCTTGTGGCAATTTCGATTCAAGTCTTGATCAATCATCTGTGGATTAGGTGCGCGATCGTAGAGGAGCTTGCGGGGCTCGGCATGAGTGTTCACGTGTTCTCTTAGCGAGAAAAGAGCTGAACAGCGAGTGGAAGAGTGGCAGGGTAAAGGATTTCGAGTGAGCGGTTCGGTTTGTGACCTCACTTGCAGTAACCAAAGGGAAGAGCTGATCGAGATTGGCTCCTCTGTTTTTGACGGCAAACTCAACATTCTGGTTAGTGACACTCAACAATCCTCATCAGGCAGTTGCTACGGAAGCAACTTTTGTTTCTATTGATCTCTCGTTTGAGATTAGCAAGAACTAGAAATCTCTTCTTCAATTGGTTTGTGGTTTTAGCTATAACATAGAAAAACCATTCTGCAAATTCTTGTCACACCCTAAACTCAACAAGAATAAGGGCATGACACGGCCATCCTTTAGCAAAAGGACGCAGCCTAAACATAACCAAAAACTCACATGATATCAAAATATATGCAACCACACATATACCTGATATAAAGTTTATTTGGTTACAATATCAGAGTTAACTACAATCCATCAAAAGGCCAAAAGCATAACCAGCAACAAGCTAAAACTTAAACTCCACATCCATGTGGAACTCGTACCAAAAAGATCTCACTATCAAAATGCCCTCCCCGACACCAGGACTCTCATGCCTACTAGCGCCTCGGTGAAGAACCTGAAAAACAATTAAAATGAGAGGAATGAGCTACCACGGCTCAGTGAGTAATACATTTCTTCTAAGTAGATCGAACACCCACTATGTACACAGTTATAAGACCAAACGAAAGCTCAATTAATCCCAACTCCAACATATCACGAACATCAAAGTCAAAATACGTTATATACTAGTTTAAACATAATCATTTCACAATAGAAAATCTCATTTTAATTAATAATATCAAAGAAGAAACCAATGGTCAATTCCATTGGTCAGTCTCGTCGGAAACACATGCCAATGGTCTACTCCAATGGCCAATCTCATGCTTTCGAGAAATCTAAGTATAATCACGGATAACGCCCCGTGAAAGGCGACCAAGATTCCCCCCTTGGCAAGGTCTCCACCTCCTTGGCAAGGTCTCCACCTACTATAAGCCGGTGGCTCGGCCCACAAGGATATCCTAGACTAGTATGCGCATACCCAGAACCCCTCATTTGGGTTCACAGAGATACTGAGCATCAAAATCCACATCCTTCCATATCAGCAAATCCAATCCACAATCAAAATCACCAATATTCAAAAATCATTTCGCAAACGGGTATATAACCCTTAAAAATCACATTCAAACTTAAGAACTCCTCATAAGTCTTTCACAAAAGGTTTCACAAACCCTTTTACATTCCATAAGTTCAAATCGAAACCAAAAGGAATCTTTCGATCAAACAGACAAAACGGCAATAAATGCTCGATCCATTTTATGCAACAAAGATGCTATTTCTTATATGATAACAAATCTATAATATTTCATTTTCTAAAAATGAGCTTACAAATTCAAAGAAGAAATAGTACCACTCACCTTGAAAAGCTGAAAAACTAACCTACAGCGGTTCCTCAAGTCGAAGGCACTCAAATACCTAACAATAAGTCGAAAAATGGTATCAAAACCGAGTAAAATGATATTTCAACTACGGTTCGGCTCAACTAGGCTTAGACGTTAATATAACGACTAAAAGATGCCCCCAAATCACTCATCCAAAACGATTATCCAAATTCGTCCATGACGCGAAACTTGATCGCGAAACTTAATTGCGCCATAACTTTCTCCACTAAACTCCGTTCTAAGCAAACTTATAGTCCAGAGAAAGCTTATTCCGAGCACTACAGAAACCCCAACTTAGCAGCCCCAAAATCGAGGCGAAAAAGCGACGAAAATCGACCTAAAATTACTGTTCGCGCACTGTTCACTCGCAGACACCAACTTCAAAAATTCATATTCGCAAACCGTAAGTCCAAATCAGGTTCCGTAAAATCCCACGGCTTCGTAACACCATAAACTACCAATTTTATAAAAATACGCAGCTGAATAACTCAAAAATCAGATTTCGCCGCTCGAATTTCCCAAAATTCCGAATTTAAACCTTAAATCGAAAAACTTCTCCGATCAAATGAGCGAGGGGCGCAGTACTTACCGGCGTTGCGATCGAAGTCGAATCGGCTAAGCGAGTCCAGCGGCGCAAAACCCCCCTTTTTTTCTTCTTCTTCTTCTCTTCCTCTCCTCTCTTCTTTTCCTCTCTATTTTTTTCTATTCTTTTTCGTGCTTTGGGCTCCTTAAAAGAGCGAACAACACTATTAACTTCTTTAACTTGTTGACTTGTTGACTTTTTTTTTTTTTCAAAACCCACATTTTACATTCTCCCCTCCTTAAAAAATTTCGCCCTCGAAATTTAGACGTGCCTCAGTCATCAAACAAGTGAGGGTATTTGCGTCTTGCCTCCTCCTCAAGCTCCCAAGTGGTCTCTCTCTCGGTGTGGTTTTGCCATTGAATCTTTACATAAGGAATAGTGCATTGTCGTAGCGCTTGATCTTTTTTATCAACAATGCGTACTGGTTGCTCGTCATATGATAGATTTTCCTTTAACCTTAAAGGTGTAAAGTCGAGCACATGTTCAGGATTTGGCACATATCTTTAATAAAGACACGTGGAACACATCATGCGCCCGATAACGCTGGTGGTAAAGCCAGTTTATAAGCAACCGCCAATCTTCTCTAATATTAAGAATGGTCCCACATATCTTGGACTTAACTTACCACAGTGCCAAATCTCATAAAGCCTTTCATTGGAGAAACTTTGAGGAATGCATGATCTCCCCATTGAACTCTACCTTGCATCTTTTGAGGTCAGCATAGCTTTTCTGACGGCTTTGTGCTGTTCTCAAATGCTCTCAAATCACTACGACTTTCTCTTGATTGTTGAATAAACTCTGGGCGATTAATCTTTTCTCACCAACATCATCCCAACATATTGGAGTTCTGCATTTTCGACCATATAGAGCTTCAAAAGGAGCCATCTTGATGCTAGAATGATAACTATTATTATAAGAAAACTCCGCCAAATGAAGGTGTTCGTCCCACGAACCGCCAAAGTCAATAACACAAGGATCTTAACATGTCTTCTAATGTCCGAATCGTTCTCTCGGATTGTCCATCTTTTGCGGATGAAAAGCCGTGCTGAAGTTGAGTTTAGTACCCAATGCTCTTTGCAAACTCTTCCAAAAGTTAGACACAAACCTAGGATCCCATCGGAAACAATGCTCACTTTGGAACCCCATGAAGCTTCACTATCTCATTAACATACCGCCGCCATATCCTCAAGTGAAAGACCGAATCGATATGACAAAAGTGAGTCGATTTAGTCAATCGATCGACAATCACCCATATAGCGTTTTTACCACTAGGTGTCCTCGGTAGACCCGACGATGAAGTCCATGGTAATATGCTCCCACTTCCACTTAGGTATCTCAAGTGGGTGGAGCTATCCACCCGTTTTTCGATGCTCAATCTTTACTTGCGGCAAACCAAACCTTTGGTCAACAAACTTCACGATATCTTTCTTCATATTGATCCACCAAAATTCTCTCTCACATCCTTGTACATTTTGGTGCTTCCCGGATGGATAGAGAATCTCGTACTATGAGCTTCCCGCAATATCTCCTTTTTCAATTCGAATCATCGAGAACGCATAGCCGACCATGAAACCTCAATGACCCATCCGCATGGATTTGAAGTCCTCTTGTCTCCCAACTTCTACCCCTTCTCTAATCTTTCCCAACTGAGGATCCCCATTCCTTAGCCTTAATTCTGTCAATCAACATTAGTTGTACTTGAAGATTAGCTAATCGAGCACCAAGCTTATGGACCAATACCTCCAAGTCCAACTTCCTCATATCCTCAAGAATAGGCTTCTGATAAGTGAGCAATGCTGCCATGTTTCCATACAATTTATGACTTAAGGCATCGGCTACTACATTTGCCTTACCTGGATGGTAATTGATAGACAGGTCGTAATCCTTCAAGAGTTCTAGCCATCTCCTCTGCCTCATGTTCAATTCTTTTTGAGTAAAGATGTACTTCAAACTCTTATGATCAGTAAAGACTTCACATTTCTCACCATACAAATAGTGCCGCCATATCTTCAAGGCAAATACAACATTGCTAATTCAAATCATGAGTGGGATAATTTCTCCCATGTACTTTCAACTGTCTAGAGGCATAGGCCACAACTTTACCATTCTGCATGAGAACACAACCTAAACCTTCCTTAGATGCATCACAGTAGATTGTGAAGCCACCAGTACCTGAAGGTAAGGTCAATATAGGAGCCGATACTAACCTTCTCTTCAACTCTTGGAAACTATGCTCACACTGATCGGACCATAAAAATTTAACTCCCTTCTGAGTTAGGCGAGTAAGTGGAGTGGCAAGTTTAGAAAATCCCTCCACAAACCGCCTGTAGTATCCAGCTAGACCAAGGAAACTTCTCACTTCAGTGACATTGGTAGGGCGACTCCATTGGACAACTGCTTCAACTTTCTTTGGGTCGACTGAAATGCCATCCTTCGAGATTATGTGGCCTAAAATTCTATATGATCAAGCCAAAAATCGCACTTCTTGAATTTAGCAAACAATTTCTTCTCACATAAAGTTTGCAAGACAAACCTCAAGTGTTGCTTATGTTCCTCAAACTCTTGAATACACCAAAATATCATCAATGAACACCACGATAAACTTATCAAGATCTTTATCTGAACACCCTATTCATCAAATCCATGAAAGCAAAGCGGTGCGTTTGTTAATCAAAAGGCATGACAAGAAATTCATAATGGCCATACCTTGTCCTAAAAGCGGGTCTTTGGTACATCATCTGCCTTTATCTTCAAGCGATGATACCCGAGCGAAGATCAATCTTAGAAAATACGAGCTCCTTGAAGTTGATCAAACAAATCGTCAATCCGGGGCAAAGGGTATTTATTTTTTTATCGTCGCCTTGTTAAGTTCTCGATAATCTATACAAAGTCGCATACTACCATCCTTCTTTTTCACAAAAAGAACCGGAAGCTCCCAAAGTGAAAAATTTGGGTCTAATAAAACCCTTATCCAACAACTCCTGAAAAGCTGTGCTTTCAATTCCTTCAATTCGGATGGTGCCATCCGATATGGTGCTTTAGAAATAGGCGTAGTACCAGGCGTCAAATCAATACAGAAATCAATCTCTCTATCAGGAGGCAAGCCAGGCAATTCTTCAGGAAACACATCTGGAAATTCTCTGACAATAGGAATATTTTCAAGCTTTACAACATCTTTACTTGTGTCTTTTACACAAGCCACATAACCACAACAACCCTTCCTCAAAAGCTTCCTTGCTTGTAAAGCTGATATCAATCTTGGAAAAGTGTCTTTACAACTTCCCGGAAAAGAGAATTCGGTTTGATTTGGAAGTCGAAAGACAACCTTCTTAGAATAGCAATCAACAGTTGCATGATATGTGGATAACCAATCCATTCCCAAAATAATATCAAAATCTCGTATATCTAATTCCACCAAATCTACAGGTAATGCTACATCATTAATCCGGAGCAAACAACTCTTGAACACACGATTAGCAATCAGAAATCACGGTGGGTGTATCAACATGCATCTCATACTCAAGAGGCTTAGGCAACACATCAAGTTTCCTTGCGAAATCAATGGCAATAAAGGAATGCGTAGCACCCGGATCAAACAACGCATACGCATATTGAGAGGCAATATGAATATTACCTGCAACAACTGCGTTGGATGCCGCCGCATCCTCCTTTGTTAACGCAAAAACTTTTCCGGTTCGTCTTTTGCCTTTCACGATTTCCTTGGGGCCTACCGGCTGAAGATGCAGTTTTCCTCATAGAACAAGCGGATGCTAGGTGCCCGGGCTGCCCACAAACAAAACACACTCTACTCTCTCCGGGGATATCATACATGTAGGGCAATCACGCGCCATATGTCCTATTTTCCCACAAAGGAAGCAAGCCCCTATCTTGCGATAACAAGGACCGCTATGGCGCTTACCACAAGTAGCACAAGGACCCGGATTACTACGAATCTTGGGCCTTCTGGCTGAATAAATCCCTCCGCTTTTTTGCTACCCTTTGGTCCGACTATCATGATAATCGGTGGGCTTGAACCTCTTGTCTTGAGGTGCACCATGCGCCACTCTCTATCATGTCTTGCTCCACCCTAATCGCTCGATCCAAGACATCTTTATGCGTGGTCATTACAAAGGCGTGAGAATCTTTGCGAATATCGGTGAAGCCCTCATTTGAAAGTGTTACGCCCTCCGCTTTTCACTAGCCACAAAGCCTTCCTCAAATCTACTAAGCTAATTAAAGCGAGCTGCATACTCCATAACTGACGAGCTACCTTGAGATACATTTGCAAAGTCACTCCTCATCTTCGCTTGGAATGACTCGGGGAAGAATTGGGCATTGAATGCTTCGGTGAAGTCCTTCCAGGAAATGATTACATTAGTACCTCCAAGGGCGGGTCTAGTCCCTTGCCACCAACATATAGCTTCGCCTTCCAAATAACGAGTAGCAAAGTTGACTTTTTGATTGTCATGAACATTTTCTGCTCTAAAGATTTCTTCTATGCTTCTAATCCAACCATCGGCCTTAAGAGGATCAAACTTCCCATCAAACTTAGGTGGATCCGCCTTTCTGAATTGTCCGAAGGTGCATGAGTCGGTGGTGCCACCTTCACTTAATCCCTTTGCACGACGATACCAATGAATCATTGCTTGAGTGAAATCGGTCGGGGATTAGGCTCTTGGGGTTCTTCCTAGCTTCTGGTGAGTCGGAACTCACTTCATATTGATCCTCCAATCTCCTTTTTAAAGTCGCACCTTGAGAATGTTGAGGCATATCTCTAGTGTCGGAAGTAATGACTCGCTTGCCTTTATTACTCTTAAGAAGTGAAGCAAGTGACTCCGAGTCAGAACTCATGATCGCCTGAATCCAAGAATGGAATACTACTTAGTATAAAAAAAAAGACTAGCGCAAAAATCTATCACACAATCTCATAACGTCCCATATCTATACTCCAAAAATCAAAACCTATGCTCTGATACCAATAAATGTCACACCCTAAACTCAACAAGAATAAGGGCATGACACGGCCATCCTTTAGCAAAAGGACGCAGCCTAAACATAACCAAAAACTCACATGATATCAAAATATATGCAACCACACATATACCTGATATAAAGTTTATTTGGTTACAATATCAGAGTTAACTACAATCCATCAAAAGGCCAAAAGCATAACCAGCAACAAGCTAAAACTTAAACTCCACATCCATGTGGAACTCGTACCAAAAAGATCTCACTATCAAAATGCCCTCCCCGACACCAGGACTCTCATGCCTACTAGCGCCTCGGTGAAGAACCTGAAAAACAATTAAAATGAGAGGAATGAGCTACCACGGCTCAGTGAGTAATACATTTCTTCTAAGTAGATCGAACACCCACTATGTACACAGTTATAAGACCAAACGAAAGCTCAATTAATCCCAACTCCAACATATCACGAACATCAAAGTCAAAAATCGTTATATACTAGTTTAAACATAATCATTTCACAATAGAAAATCTCATTTTAATTAATAATATCAAAGAAGAAACCAATGGTCAATTCCATTGGTCGGGTCTCGTCGGAAACACATGCCAATGGTCTACTCCATTGGCCAATCTTATCTTTCGAAATCTAAGTATAATCACGGATAACGCCCCGTGAAAGGCGACCAAGATTCCCCCCTTGGCAAGGTCTCCACCTACTATAAGCCGGTGGCTCGGCCCACAAGGATATCCTAGACTAGTATGCGCATACCCAGAACCCCTCATTTGGGTTCACAGAGATACTGAGCATCAAAATCCACATCCTTTCATATCAGCAAATCCAATCCACAATCAAAATCACCAATATTCAAAAATCATTTCGCAAACGGGTATATAACCCTTAAAAATCACATTCAAACTTAAGAACTCCTCATAAGTCTTTCACAAAAGGTTTCACAAACCCTTTTACATTCCATAAGTTCAAATCGAAACCAAAAGGAATCTTTCGATCAAACAGACAAAACGGCAGTAAATGCTCGATCCATTTTTATGCAACAAAGATGCTATTTCTTATATGATAACAAATCTATAATATTTCATTTTCTAAACATGAGCTTACAAATTCAAAGAAGAAATAGTACCACTCACCTTGAAAAGCTGAAAAACTAACCTACAGCGGTTCCTCAAGTCGAAGGCACTCAAATACCTAACAATAAGTCGAAAAAAATGGTATCAAAACCGAGTAAAATGATATTTCAACTACGGTTCGGCTCAACTAGGCTTAGACGTTAATATAACGACTAAAAGATGCCCCCAAATCACTCATCCAAAACGATTATCCAAATTCGTCCATGACGCGAAACTTGATCGCGAAACTTAATTGCGCCATAACTTTCTCCACTAAACTCCGTTCTAAGCAAACTTATAGTCCAGAGAAAGCTTATTCCGAGCACTACAGAAACCCCAACTTAGCAGCCCCAATATCGAGGCAAAAAGCGACGAAAATCGACCTAAAATTACTGTTCGCGCACTGTTCACTGCGCACACCAACTTCAAAAATTCATATTCGGCAAACCGTAAGTCCAAATCAGGTTCCGTAAAATCCCACGGCTCCGTAACACCATAAACTACCAATTTTATAAAAATACGCAGCTGAATAACTCAAAAATCAGATTTCGCCGCTCGAATTTCCCAAAATTCCGAATTTAAACCTTAAATCGAAAAACTTCTCCGATCAAATGAACGAGGGGCGCGAGTACTTACCGTGCGTTGCGATCCGAAGTCGAATCGGCTAGGCGAAGTCCGCGCAGCGCAAAACCCCCCTTTTTTTTCTTCTTCTTCTTCTCTTCCTCTCCTCTCTTCTTTTCCTCTCTATTTTTTTCTATTCTGTTTCGTGCTTCTGGGCTCCTTAAAAGAGCCGAACACTATTCCTCTTTGACTTGTTGACTTGTTGACTTTTTTTTTTTTTTTCAAAACCCACATTTTACAATTCTCGTTTGATTTCTGCTGCTTTGAATTTTACAATCGATTTAAGAACCTGGTTCGGTTTGAAAGGTCAGTCCCATTTGTACTATTTTGAGGACTGAATTCACTGAAAAGAAAAGGGTTCCGGAGGTAGTAGTAGATTAATCAGAGACGATAGCGAAAGGTCCTACTCTTAAGAGCTGTCGCAACTCCAATCTCCAGATTGACATTGCTTTAGCCGTGCTGAATCAATGGACAATGGATGTTGGACTGCACTTGTTATGATCAGACACAACAACCTTTAATTCGATATTCCTCCACTACTGCCCCCATGCAATTTTCGGAGTCTTGTTACCGAGCTCAGTTTTGATGCTAGTACGGCTAATGCAGTTGAACAATGCAGCGACAGCTGTTCTTAAGGGGGCACTGGATTACACACCCGAGGACTGCTCTTACATATTGAAAGCCAACCTCGAGTCCCCTTACCATCTGTGCCAACTCGTGCATCCACTCCTGAAAGCTTCAGGAGTTGGCCACATTGTGTTTCTTTCCTCAATTGCTGGTGTAGTAGCTCTGCCTGCACTCTCGATTTACTCTGCTTCCAAAGGTATAGTGATGTTTTTGTCCAGGCTCTTCCTCAAAGGGTCATTTCCGGCACTCTGTACACGGCTCATGAACTCGTGCTGCTCTTCCAGGAGCTATCAATCAGCTTACCAAGAACTTGGCATGTGAATGGGCCAAAGACAATATTCGGATCAATGCCATCGCTCCGTGGGGCGTGAAAACCACCATAGCGAAACCCGTAATAGTCTTTTTGATCTCTCTCTCTGGATTTCACGTCTGCCTTACGCTGACCCTGCAAATATTTCTGTTTATCTTAAGCTGCTGAGAAATAACTCATCCTCTCCACACATTGGCCTAGTGAGACAAAACATGGCAAACTGATTGACACTGAACTAGGGCACTGAAATGAGAAGCACCATATACAATATAACTCGTCTTCAGACACCCAATTACACAAAGCAAGGATCACAGGAATAGGGACTGATGGTATTTAGTAAAAGTTTCATCAAAAAATTGTCTAGGGGAAAAGTTTATGTTTCGCTTCAACTTAACTCGCATTGAACTTTATCGTTCAGGAAGCGGAAATCAAAGAGGAGTTCATCAAGCTGCTTGCACGAACGCCTCTCCGTCGGTTGGGAGAGCCTAACGAGATCTCGTCTGTGGTCGCGTTTCTTTGCCTTCCTGCGGCTTCATATGTCACGGGGCAGGCCATTAGTGTGGATGGCGGTTATACGGTGGCCTACTAAGCCAAGTCACACAATCTTCTCCGTTCCTAAGTTTACTATCTCTCAAGTCAATGAACTCTGTTTTGTAGCTGAAAACTATGGATGGATGTGATGCAGTCGAACAAACCCTCAAGATTATAGTCGATGAATAACTTCCCGTCTTATTGATTACCAAAATTATTTGAACTTTCGCGCCTTGTTTATGATGGAAGAAGTTCAGATACCGTGTTGGTCTCCGGCGAACATGACTACGCCTCGTGAATCTTTCCAATAAAGTTCGATGATTTTGCAAATCGATCCTGGGTTTCATTGAGTAATCCATGATTTCTTGATTGGCTTAGCTCCTTAGGCACAGGTCAATGGACTGAAGTTGGTATCGTTCCATCTAATGCGTACATACGCAACAATGCCGTCGACATCTGCTTTAATTGATTACAGCACATTGACCCTTTATCTTGCCATAAGATCTTGCATTCCAAAGACAATATTTTTCAATTGTTTTCTTGATATAGCCAAAGTCTCGGGAGGCTATTATGAAGCATTCTCATTAGATCTCAAGTTGGCTCTGCCTATATGTATATTGGAAGGAGATCCTCTAGCCAATTTATGCTCTTGTTAGGTGCCTCAATAACCTTAACTGTTGATTTCTGTAAAATTTATTAATTTTTTGAAAACTATCGTTTAATATATCAATGGGTGAGGTTCATTGAGATACCAATGTTTTTTTTTTCTTTAAACTATACTCACTGTAAGTAAAAAAATAGAGAAATAGGACAAAGGGTTTCGAACGGACCCAGACATAAGAGATATGGGGACCGATGAATATGGAGTTGGTCTTGGCGTGTTGGAATGCGGAGATGCGGGGGATGGGAAGCCAAGCTCAGGCCTCGGTTCAATGGAGGGACGATGGTGTGGACAATTTCCATCACTCTGTCGCCCTCTCGGAGCATGTAATGACGAGCGCGAGAGAAATAGACAGAGTGATGGAGTCGAGCACGGCCGGAGAGAAATTGACGATGGCGACATGCAAAGGCGAGGGCGGCCTCGGCAAAGGCCAAGAAAGAGCAGGAAGGAGGAAGGGGAAATAGAAAAGGAAAAAGCAAAATAGAAAAGAAAAACATGCGCTCGTCGCCGCTATCAACTTGGTTTTGTCTTTCTTTTGCCCACGTACGTGTACGCTGCCACATAAAATTTCCAATGGCAACTTTGGACGAAACCGCGACAATCAGTAAAAATACGCCCTATGGATATAAGTTTGAGATACGTAAAAAAATTTGGGTAAATATGCCATAGCGAGTGTAATTCGAGGTCTTCGACGGTATTTTCCTTTTATTTTTTATTTTTAAATTTTTACACTTTTAACTTTACTAATGGACATTTTTTATGGTGCCAATGCGTAACAAATCCGATGACCAGCAAGATCACAAGCAAGCCTCTGAACTTGCAAAGAGGTTCGCAATAAAGGATTCGGCCCCAGTCAAGCAAGGGCCCAATTCTAAAAAAAACCCTCAAGTTTATACTTTGTCCCAAATATACCCTGAACTTTTTTTAGTCTCAAGAAAAATCACCAACTTTTTTTAAGTCCCAAATTTATCCTACTGTCCAAAAAAAAAAAAGGTTCCGTAGTCCGCGGGCGTGGCTGTTTTCGCCGGTGGCCGCTTACGGGCCGGGCCGAGAAGGAGCGTTACCTCACCGGCATTCTCGAGGGCCGGCGAGGCCATGCAGATCCCGATCCGGGCGTAGGGTCGCGCCTCCCCTGGGACGGGGCGATGCCCGCCGCGGCCACCCGGACGGCGAGGGGCCGCCTTCGAGAAGGCCCAGGCAAGGGCCGACAACCTCGCTGTTTTTTTTTTTTTTTTTTTTTCTGGACTGTAGGGTAGATTTGGGACTTATAGAAAAGTTGGTGGTTTTTCTTGAGACAAAAAAAAGTTTAGGATATATTTAGGATAAAGTATAAAGTTGAGGGTTTTATTTGGAATTAGGCCGCCAAGGCGCAAACCATCGCCAACCTTCCTCGTCCATCCATCCGCCAATCGCGCTGACCGACGAAGAGAATCGACGGCTCGTGATGCGCATGGACGGAGGAACTAAACTAGCCGCACCACGGTGGGGCTCAACAAAAGATAATGGCCCATTGAGGTCCCGCCACGTGGCAGCCTGGAAACTGGCAGAGAGAAAAGAAAAGGTCTATTCGCCCGCCCCCCCCCCAACTAGGGGTGAGCATGGTCCGGGTTGGGCCGGTCCACCCCCTAACCCTAGGACCAACCCGCACAGTGTTGGTCCTTAATTTTTGGGACCAAGGACCGACCCTATTGAGCTTGGGACCAAGGACCGGACCGACCCAATGGGTTCGGTCCGGTTCCAGGGTCAACCCGGGACCAACCGGTAATTTTTTTGTTTTATTTTTTGTACTCCTTGAAAAGGAAAACTTACTATTTCAAATTACATATCATCGACAATGCGGCGATGTGCAATCAAACTATAAATACCATTACATATTTAACAAATTTAAGATAAGGCAACAATAGAAATTTCACACCTACTAAAAGTAAAAAACCATAAAAATGATTAAGACCACTCATAGAGATATAGAACAAGATGGAAAATTCCTGTAATCATCTGTAAATAATACTAGTAATGCCATACACAAAAACGTTTTCCTACATTCAATCAAGGAGAGTCCAATCAACCAAAAAAAATATAACTAATATATTAAATATATATTATATATAATATATATAGTTCGGGTTGGACCGACCCTAAACTATCTGGACCGAGGACCAACCCGCACAGTACTGGTCCAGGGATATCAGGACCAAGGACCGACCCAGTCCTCCTGGGAACCGGACCAGGACCGGCAGGGTTGGGCCGGTCCAGGGTCGGTCCAGGGTCAACCCTGGACCGATGCTCACCCATACCCCCAACCCCCTCCTTCCTTCCAGAAACATCCGTGCGGCGAAATGCCGTGGGACCCCCCCCGGGGGGAACACGAGAAGGACGAGAGGGAGATCCCCGCTCGCGGCCCAGATCGCGCCACGTGTATTTTCCGACGACGTGGCGTCCGACGTGGCGCCCTCCGCATCCCTGGAAATGATACGTCTCCCCTCCTGCCCTCCACCACCACCACCACCTCTTTCCCCCACAGCGAGAAATTCCCGTTTCTGCCATCTCCATCTCTTTCTCTCTCTCTCTCTCTCGGAGTCCCACTCCAGATTTGAGATCGCCGAGATCGGTGTAGGCTCGCCGGCCGGTTTCCGATCGTTCTTTCCGTCGCCTCGGGTTGCCGGCGTCCCTCGATGGCGACGGACGGCGGGGGGCGAGAGGGAGGGGATCGGGTCAAGGCGGAGGGGAGCAGGCGGAATGCGGTGTACATGTGCGGTTACCTCCCCGGAGCCTCGCCGGAGAAGTCGCCGATGCTCTCCCCGACGCCGGTGCGGGATCCAGCCGGCGGGGATTCGTGGAAGGACGTCTTCGGCGGCGGCTGCGGGTTCGCCATGGCCGTTTCAGGTGAAGAGTGAGTGAGTTCGTTGGTTGTCGCTTCCGCCAACGGGGCTCGATCGATGCTTTTGGTTTGTGTAGCTACTAGGAGACGAAGTCGGTCTGTTCATCTTGTGTTAACTGGGGCTGATCAGGTTGTGCTTCTGAAATATCGATTCTCGTCCGTGCGTAGTGAGTGTTGATTGATTGTTGAAATTTCTTGGTTCTGCTTTTTTGCTTGATCCGTGATTTACCAGCCCAACACTATTTGATTGAATAAGTAGAGCTCCTGTTTAAAGCTACGGCTCGCAGCTTTACATTAGAAGAATTCATATTTCCAGCATCAAAGTCCAGGGCGGAGTTGGAATTCGCAATTACGCTCTCTTGTGTAAAAGCGGAAAAAGAAATTATGAGAGCAGCCATTGGCTGGAGCACCAAATATCCGAAACTGTCATTGGGTTGATGAATTCGTTTTCCCGAAAAAAAAAAAAAAAAAAAAAAAAAAAAACAGAAGTGGACCTATTTGGATAAGCGGCATTATCTGAATGGAAGGAAAATTAACAAGAATCATGTGATATCATGAGTTTAATATTCACTGAACCAACATGGTCGTAGTCAAGTCGGAATTTTGGATTGGAATTGGCTGCTGTAAACCCCTTCTTATGTCCTCTCTCTCTCTCTCTCTCTTACTTTTATATGTGTCGATACCTCTGATCTATTTTATTTGAAAAAAATGTGGGATCAGATTCTGGAAAGCTAATTACTTGGGGTTCAGCAGATGATGAAGCTCAAAGCTACATGACATCAGGAAAGCATGGGGTAATTCATATCTATTCTAGCTCACAAGATTTTAATGTCTGCCTTGATTTGGTATTGATTTGGAACTTCTTGATTGCAATTATTGAGGATACTCCGGAGCCTTTTCCTCTCCCAACTCAAGCGTTGGTTTTAAAGGCTGCTGCTGGTTGGGCTCATTGTGTTACAGTAACAGGTACCACCCTTCCAGCTGCTCCTCTCTCGCACGCACATTGAGTAATTCTGTGGTTATGTTATGTTGTACGAGCTTATACCAATCTTCTCTCCATTATCCACAGGGGAGTATATGATGCGGATTGCCTGTTATTGAATTTTCTTTATCTGGAAATGCTGTCTACGCTAGTAATTGCTGTTTTGCAATAATGTGTTCACATTTTCATTAGTCATTGAGACATCAACGCACAATGATTTAAATATTGAGTGTCATTTAGCCCCTTTGGTTATTTGCAACAGTTTGCAGTGCACACAATAGACAAATATTTCACCTGCATGAAATGACATGAGAATTGTGTGAGCTCTTTTAGTTATCTATTGACCGACTGTTATACCCTCTTCACGTGTTGATGTTTCATATTGCAGAGCCAGGTGAAACATACACATGGGGTTGGAAAGAATGTGTTCCTTCTAGCAAACTCATCTCAGATTTTGCTTTTGCAGGAAGCTTCCAAAAGGAAGCTTCCATAAGACAAAGCTCTTCATTGAGTGAGCAAGGTGGTTTTAGGGATAGCAGATGATCATAGACCTGTTGGAATTATGGGCTTCTATTTTAACTAGAATTTTACTTTTTTCCATAGTGAGCCCTAGATCTCAAGCGACAAGCCCAAATAGTGGGACGGTCAGTCAACTTAATGACAGAAAGGTTGTTGAAGAAACTGTGAAGCGAAGAAAAGTATCATCAGCTAAACAAGAAAATGAGAGTCTAACACCAGGAGAGGAAACATTTGCACCATCACCTTGTCTCGTCACCCTTGGACCTGGAGTGAGGATTACCACAGTTGCCGCTGGTGGGCGCCACTCTTTAGCCTTGTCAGGTAAACCTTGTTCAAATTTGCCGGCTTTTTTTTTCCGCTGTTGTTCTTTCTTCGTGGTTAACCCATCTAGTTTTGTAGGTTATTTGAAGTATGAAGCTATGGAAGATTTTTGATGTAAAGCAAGACACCTGATTCATCATATTTTTACCGAAGTTTCAGATGTGGGGCAGGTCTGGGGTTGGGGCTATGGAGGTGAAGGACAGCTAGGTTTGGGTTCCAAGATAAAAATGGTGTCTTCTCCTCATCTTATACCTTGCATTCAGACACCCAATCCGGGTAAAGATGGCACTCTGACC
The DNA here is from genome assembly GCA_024733475.1 of Syzygium grande. NCBI lineage: Eukaryota > Viridiplantae > Streptophyta > Magnoliopsida > Myrtales > Myrtaceae > Syzygium > Syzygium grande. Next base: position 27,184,194 of record JAMXDD010000010.1, read on the forward strand.
ACTAGCCAAGGAAGCATCAGTTCAGGATTACAAACTCCAAAAATGCCTGGAAATTATGTGAGAGGAATTGCTTGTGGAGGTCGACATAGTGCGGTAATTACAGGTCTGCTCGCTTGTAGTTGTTGACAATGATTTCTATCTCATTCAGTTGTTTAGAATTGAAGAGTGTAATATAATAGATACACCTTTATAGGGTTTAACGTGATTTGGTCATCTAAGCCCCTCTGAATGATTGTTTTTATGATTTTTTTTGGAGCAGTAACAAGATGGTAGGAATTGAGGAACATCTATAATTGACTTAAATGATTACATGCATCCGCAATTCTTTGGATTGATGTACCTCATTGACATTTTCGTTGTCTACCAAATATAATTACCAACTTCAGCATGGGTGTGTTGTATAGTTAATAAATTGTGCTACAAATTGCTGGCTTTATTCGGATTAGCAAATTATTTGAAGAGATTCTTCTATCTTCATTTTTGTTTGTTTGTAGATACTGGAGCATTGCTAACTTTTGGATGGGGGCTCTATGGGCAGGTGAGCTACCATGGCTACTTGTAATGTTACACGAAATCATGCTGGCCCTTCCTTATATGGTTCCTAATGCTATAGGCAGAAGATATTCTTGAGATGAAGATTTATCAAGGTTTAACAAACCAAAGTGAGTTAAATAGCTTATGGGAGGAGATAGGCACACTGTTATTGATTCTCTCTCTCTCTCTCTCTCTCTCTCTCTCTCTCTCTCTCTCTCTCTCTCTCTCTCTCTCTCTTTAGGACTGCAGGACCTCTTGTATTTTCTCCAATTGAAACTTCTTTCTGTTTTTGTGATTCAGTGTGGACAAGGGAGTACGAATGATCAACTCAGACCAACCTGTGTATCTTCTTTACTGGGAACTGCTATTGGGGGAATTGCTGCTGGTCTCTGGCATACAATCTGTGTTTCTACTGAAGGTCGACTATATTCCTTTGGTGGGAACCAGTTTGGACAACTAGGGACCGGTGGAGAAAGTGTAGAGGTCTATCCCTCTTGTTATCCACTGCTTTCCCAACTTTTCCAAATCCACCTGGCTGGAAATACATTAATATTGGCCAAAATATTTTAAAAATTCCTGAGCTTTGTGCTTTTTGTGTAAAAATACCGCCAACTTTGAAAATTATTCAGTGGATGCCCAAAATCAATTTTTGAATCAATTATAGCTTTTGCTATGTTGGCTGTTAAGAGCACCACTAAATGGTTGACATGGTTGTTGACATGGCAACTTCTAAGCAATTAGCCGCCACAGCAATTATTATGATCTTATTATTTTCTATATGATGAAATTTGTCACTTCAGCTGTCGCATCAGCTGTTCAACAATGTTCTTGACAAAACAAGCAGAGGCTCCATTTAATACAAAAAAAATTGTTTGGGTATCTTTTGTGATATCTTTTATACAAAATACAAAGTTCGAGGTACTTAGGATATTTGGCCTTGTATATGTGAGAAGTTTGAATTGGGATGCATATACCAGGCCAGCCCTAACTTATATTGTGCAAGATTGCATCTAGAACGGAGTTAAGAATTGTTTGGTGCCATCTACATCATTTTTGCATCAATTTGCTTCACTAGATGACCTTTATTTCTTCTGCATAATCTCTTTAATGCTCCTCGATGAGGATGTTGTGTCCACTTATGAAATACCAGTAGATTTCTGCTGTAGTCTCTTTTGATCTGTCTTCCGTAGGTTCGTTATTGTCTTGTCATGCTATTGACTTGAGTACTTTCTCTGATACCTAATTCAGACTCTACCCCGACTTTTGGAATGTCCGGAGTGGAAGGGCAGGCAAGTGAAGATAGTATCGTCCGGAGCCCGTCATAATGCAGTACTGACAGGTATGCACAAACAGATAATACAGTGTGCATTCCTTATTTCTTGATGTCTCATATGATTGATTCTTTCTGTATCCTGGATTTCCTAATTTGATATGTTTTTGCCGTCCATGCCCGATTTGTCCTGACTTGAGCAATTAGCTTCGTCTAATTTGTTAACATGTAGTCAATGATCTCACTTGTCTCTTCATTTCATTGTTTGGGAAGTAATTGGGAGATTGATCTTTCAAAAGAAAATTTTTTCTTTGAGGTAACAACACTTTAATATAAATGGTGTTATTTTAGGGATGTTATTATCACTCAATATTCTCTCGTGGGCCCTTTCCACCTTTGGCCGTTCACAGCCTTTCTTTGCTTATGTGGATTAATGTATGTGAATGAGGGGTTTATCTTGTCTTTAAGTAATGCTCTAGAGAAGTGCTGCTATTGTACTTACAATCAGGAACGCTGAGCCTGTCAAATTATGTCGCCAAAGGATGTGCCTTGCATGAGTAGGATGCCAATTCATATAAAGATGCTTGCTTTTAACTCTCCAAACAAGCATGATCTGTACCCCAGTATTTGTTTCCCTTGAGACAATTATATGACAGCATGTTAAGTATGGGGGCTGATATAACTGTTGTTTAGCCAGTCGATTAATCACTTGGCTTGTCATCCAAAGAAGCAGCACATGGATGGCGCATGTATACCATTTCTGTTCTTTGAGCCCAACTTCTTCCTCCATATCGCATTCCTCTGTCTCAAGAGCCTTTCTATTCATTTAGAAAATTAGAAAGCCTGTATGTCCAAAGCCACCCTCAACAGTTGATCAAGCTGGGTCAGTATCCTGAATCGACCATTGAAGATACTTATCAATAAAGAAAAGAAGGGCCCTTTTTGTGCGGAGTGAAGAGGAAATAAAGGAGTTTTTAATGGTTGCTTTAACCTTCTATCGTAAGTTAGTAACAAGCTGCCACTTCATTTTGAAGTGAATAGTTCGTGTTTCAATCCATTTCTTTGTCACTTGGTATGCAAAGCTTTGCATCCTTCCTTCTCTAACAAAGTTTTTACTTGTAAATTGTCAACATAATCTGCACCTCTATTGCAAATGATTTTCTTTTTAATTTTTATTTGAGGACAAGTTTTTCATTCATGTGTTATTGCTTCTGTGTCTTATGGTTATCTTCAAGAGGATGGACAAGTATTTAGCTGGGGATGGAACAAGTATGGACAGGTGGGATGAAGTGAACACTTACTAAGATCCAAAGATTGACTACTGACCAGTATAGATCTGTCTATTCACGCTTTTGTTAATATCTCATGCAGCTAGGTCTCGGAGATTCAGTTGATCGCAATATCCCTTCCCAAGTACCAATCGATGGCTGTCTGCCAAGAAATGTTGCGTGTGGGTGGTGGCACACATTGTTGCTGGCTGAAGTTTCCGTGTAGATCTCTGACATGTCACTTGTGAGGGCCAGGCAGGGCAGTTTTGTTAGGATAGGGGTTTCTCTTGAATTTGTCCATGTAGCATCTGGGAGGTATATCGTGTTTCCTTAGGTTGATCTACATAACAAAGAGCATTTTATTCAGAAGCTACTTTGACAGGATTCAGAAGAAGTTGCAGTTCCTTGTACATAACGTCCAAATTCTTATTCATTTCTAGTTTGATTCATAGACATTGTATTACTTCATCAACTTAGGTTACATGCATTCACATTGAGGATGTTATGACCCTCTGGTTGCAGACAATGAGCAGGAAAAGTCCTGCGTGCTATCGCCCATTTCGGCAGTGCATCATTTCTTGCTTGATACTTTAGGTCTTGTGCAGTGCAGAAGTTGCATAAGTGGCCAGAAGATATCCATCTTTTGAAAGTCCTTGGAAGCCTATTGGCAAAGATAAAACATGAGGGTTTAGTGCGCTTGTTGTATGGATGGCATTTCATGATCTCGATCTAACAGTCACTTTTGCTAATACTGAACAGTCAGATACCTCAACAATAAAACAGGCCCAGCTATCATTGGAGTAATTCTCAACTAGTCCTTTAAGAATCGTCAACTCTAGACGTGTGATCACCTGGGCAATCTCCAAGAATAGCCCTTGTTCATTGCATATCACCTGCAGATTCAGAAATCAGAAACAGTCAAGTCAATGATTTTAGAAACACAAAGCAGATACTAATATATGTACCATTTAAACTGTTCTCAAAGTGACACCAAACATTAGATTGTGAGCATGGAGGGATTTTATGTTCCTGCTGACAGATCCTTTACTTGTAAGAGCAATAGGCTCGATTCCGTGGTGTTCAGACAAAATCTTAACAAATACATCAGAAACAATCTAGGAGGGGAAAACCTTCTAATGCTTATGAACAGTGTGAGACAAGAAATTTAATTGTCGATCATTTTGGACATTGAGCTTAGACACTAACAAGACTTTCATCTCCATTGAAGGCACACAAATAAAACGAAACAAGCGGTTCACATGAGAAGCCACGTGAAATGTTAATAATCAGAGGGTTGCATGTGAAGAAAAGTTGGAGCACAAAGTTGGAGCGATAGGTCAAACCTTAATGAGCATGTGCCCTGGTTGATTAAGATCTTCAACAGCTATAGGTGCAGGGCAGGCTTGGAACTCGCCTCCACTTTCGACAGCCAAGTTAGTTCTTCCACGGAAACCGCCACTAAAATGTAAATATTCCCACTCATTCTTGTTATCTTGTAGACTGACCTTTTGCTGTTTGGGTTAACAAAGATTCAAAAGACTATCAGACAGCGGCCTATGCAGATGTTATGATACAGTGAATAAGCAGTTTCACCTAAGGCTAAGCAAATATGAAATGAGATATTCCTGACGATGACTATATAGTATAAACCTGTGTTTGATCTTCTCATCTGGCTCATAGGAAAGTACTGCACCCTGGAAAGGGTTGATGGAGATGTGACCCACAAACTTAGGGATGCACAAATAAAACCCAAACAGCTAGGTTAGTCCACTTCTTCGTTTTTATAGTCTGGCTTGACTAGAATAATGATGCCTTGACAAATAATACTGAAACAGTAGGACTCTTTAGAATTCTTGCAAGCTAGTTGTCTTCCCTCACATGTTTGACTTGCGTCGCATGTCAACGTGTTAGATCTTGCAAAGTTGCAAAATAACAGCAGCATATGTCTCTGTTTTAGTCATACGATGATGGCAGTATGTGCTGTAAGGTCTTAATCACAACCCCACGGAATGTTCATGGAAATGGCACCCAGGAATTTGATTCTGATTGAATAGTGTTCCAGTTTCATACGCAGCCAAGTTTCGAAATTTAAAGATGGATATCTAAGCTTCGAGTTTTGACCAAAAACCAGCTTATGCGTCAAGTTACCGTCAGACCACACTTACATTGGGTTATTTTGGTCTTATTTGATGAAAGTTAGTAGTATATGGTTGTACCTCAAAGGCTTCCAATTTTGTCAGCTTCTCGGCCTGATGAGTCACCCTTTTCAGGAAGAGCATGTGCTTTATCGTCCGTTCTAGGAGGCTATCTATGCTACACTGGAAATCGTCATCAAATGCAAAGAGAGAAATTACATAGGGCAGTTTTTCATGGGAATTGTTGGAAGACGAGGAGTAAAGACTGTAAATGACAGAGCACTTACCTTCATGCTGCTGGGGACAAGTATGCGAAGTTCTCGGAGTCGCTCCTGGATCAACTGTCTATCTCTTGGTCTAGGCTTTTTGTTGTCACCTGTTCTGCTCCTCTTTTTGTAGCCAGATAACGGCTTCTCTCCCTTCCTGGCCAATGCTGGAGCATTCTCTTCCTCCCAGCGCTCCCTCTTAATTAATGATCTCTTCGTGCTCTTCATGGAAACTGGAGAAGACGGAACGCTAATCCTGTCTTTACAATGAGTAATGACAGCAGAGACATCTTCGCCCGAGGTTCTTCCTTCGAGAATATTGAGTACCTTAGAGGAAGTATTGGATTGCCTTGATAAGACTGTTAATTTGGTATCGTTCGACTCGCTAGGTGAAGGAGGATGTGAGCTTCCATATCTATTTGGGATGACAGATTCCAACAGAAACTCGGCATCATCTTTGGAGAGGTACTCGGTTGATCTCTCAACATCATAAAAGTAATCCACTTCATGACTCAACCTGAAGTCGCTGAATGCATTTTCAAATAAGATGGATGTCTCATGTGCCCGTCCCTGGAAAGATGGTCCGAGTGCTTTGTGCAGCTCAGAATCTGTGGGAAAGTTAAACATATCTCTAGTAGTCTTATGATCTGCATGATCAATGTCCTTGCTTTTGAGTGCCCATTCGGAAGTATCATTGGCGGTGCAAGAATTCGATAATTCATGAGAAAACTCTGCGGACATTCCTAGGTTGTGAGATTTAAAGACTAGTAAGTCCTCATCCATACTAGAAAACCACAAATCGTTATCATCTACTATGTCAGTGTGGTTTGCATTAACAGGTTGACTCGGTAAGTTGGATATTTCAGGAAGTCCCTTTGTTAGAACAAGAGTCTCACTATCATCAGCTCGTAGGAGATGTTCTAGCTGACCTATGACTTGACAAGCAGTCACTCTGTCTCGATTTGCTTCGGCACCATTCTCTGGGCCTTCAAACTGCATACCACTTAAATATATACTATCTATAAGCGAGGAACCATCCATGGTATCCAAGAGAAACGGCATTAACGAAGGCAATGAGTGAGTTGGATTCTTGTTTGGAGTCAAAGGTGCATATCGTGCCTGTTCGTATCCAATAGAACTAAACATCACTTTGATGTGACTCACCGCCTCCCTAATTTCCGGAACCTGCAGGTTGAATGGCTGGATGCATAAAAAAACAATAAAACATAATCGGTTGCATATGCAAAACCACATATGAGCGCACCTTTTCATGTGAACCAAGCTGCAAAACTCCATGTGGAAAAAGAGGTAATACTAGAATAGTCTGCATAAGCATTGAATATATCATTATTGACGTGTGATTGAAAGATAACTGGCATAAGATTGACAGAGAGATGCTGTAATAGTGCAATTACGGCATCGAACTCAATTTGTCATCACATGGTTGGAATTGCTGGTTACTATGAACAGATCATGTCAAGAACCTGTACCTTGACACCAGCTGAAATCTGGGGCAACCATTCATCTGGTATCTGCATGGTAGGAAGTAAACATTGTCAATTCTCATTACTGAACTTGTGACCATAGTCAGCCGTTCTACTAGGTTTTAATACTAGTTGTCTGAGAAAGATACTCACATTGAAAGGTGTCTCTGATTTGCAGTTACTGGCCAACACATCATCCAATGATATCCAGCAATGGCTCTGTGTGCAGACCACTTCACCAATAATCCTAGCAAACATGAAATCTGAGTCAAACTACCAATTTAAGAATAAAAACAAGTGATTTATCTTTGGGGATCCTTCTGAGCTTATTTTAGAGACTGGTGCATTGAGCTTGCTCTGTCATAGAAGCTCAACACCTGAGAATTGGTGTTTGATGAAATAAGCCCACAACATCAAGAACAGGAGCATACCCTTCTCCCAGTTTGTACTGAAGACATGATGTTTCCAACACAGCGATCTGACTTGCAGTCCCGTCTATAACGCTACCATTATCAAAGGATAGGAATTGATTCGCATCATTGGCAGACAGTTCAGTGGGCAAATTTCCCGTCAATGTTCTCACTTTTGGATAATCATAGTACCAATCTTCCCATGATAGGAACCTGAGAGAATTCAAAGCAATTTTTCATTTCTCATGAAACTAATAGCCCACTTCTGCATATCCTTTCTGATGATGGAAATAGCATACTATGAACACTGAGTCACAACTCACAATATCGGTATTCAATCCCCAAACACAATCCTCTTGAGTATCTGCTATATGTCCACTGGAAAATGATGTATTTGTGTGATAGTTTCAAGCCGTAGCTATATAAAAGAACAAAAGAGGAAAGTTGTACATGTGCTCTTCTTATACTTCAATGTCCTATGTTTGACGAGAGGAATTAGTGTGATTGGATCCCATTTCCATTCATGGCAAACAGAATTATAGAAATCTGCTTAACTGATACAGCAGATGAACGGACACTGCATCGAACACATATGCATGACCTTTATCCATGAGACCAAAAAGGGTTACTAAAAATTATTTGATTGACTTGTCCAAGAACTAATTTTGCTATTGTATATTCATTACTTAAAGCAAGAACTAGTTTGGTTTCACCAAAATGCCTCGATCGCAAGGGCGAAAAATGTATCAGCAAACGGAATAGAGGTTGAAGCAAACTTACATCTCATATTCATGTTGAAGCTTCCAAAAGATTGCATATTTCCAGCATGAATTATCGCATAGGCTCTTGAGAAATTCTCTTAAGGCGATCTTCCCCATGCAGTAGTGATTTTCACAGAAACCGCAGTGTTCTTGATGGACAAAAAAAAATTATTACTGAGACAAACGGAATCAACGAAATTACCTCCCTAACTACCTCTATATGAAATTCGTCCCGCCTGTTGTATCCTTAAACCATCTCTTCGTTTCACCGGTGGCCCCTTCGATCCGAACAGCAAACAATTCATCTCTCAAACAGCCAATTCAGAAATTTAGTTTTTGTGCCTTTGTTGATCTTGTACTTGACTATTAGAAGCCGGGCGAAGCAGCGGTGAGCTTGTTGTATTGAGTTTGGTGGAGAGAGTTGATCCCGTCCATGGTTTTAAGAGATTCAGTCAACTCAACTAAAAGTCCGAGTGCTCACTTTGTTGGAGCTGAGATTAGGAAGCAACAAAATCTTCTTCAAATTGATGGATCCTCCTTAATTAGCAGAGACAGAAGCGGCAATCTAGTGAAGAGAAGCAGCCTCCTACTCAAACGAAGGCTGAGACAAGCAGGATGGTTGTTGCTTTATATTTCTAGTGCGAGCAAAGCAACATGAAAAGCGGCTGACAAACGTCGACTCGATGCCTGTCACTGCTCGGCCTAAAACAGGTACACAATATGATCAGCTCTAAATACAGAAGAAGGCATTGAAAACAGTCAAGGATATTGCAGAAACAAATGGACGTTAGCAGTGCGAAACAAGAGAAAAGAAACAGCAGAAAGGAAAGCGAAATCATCCATTCAGCGGACTCGAAGTCGAAGTCGTTTTCCATTTTCCAGTTTCTAAGAAGCCGGAGAGCTGACAGAAAATCTAACAGAGAAGTAACAACAGCACAGATTGCATATTACCTAAACTCTAAACCCACTCGTTTCCTAAAAATTCGTTGGCCTCCATGAAATTTTCCGTCTTGGAGAAACTGATTGCTGCTATGACTCCGATACTATTGATGAAGAGAGGCAAGTGCAGCTTCTTTTTGCTTTTTGCGTCGATTCATCTGTTGACATTGTTATTATATAGTCTCTTCCCGCCACCGGTTACCAGTCACCTTTCATCATGTACATATATTTTATCAATTTTAAAAGCATCTGGTCGGTCCAATCATAGCTGCGTTGGTTCGTCTAAACCCCTTCTCATATCCTAGCTTCCGGGTCGCACGTTATTTTCATTCTTGAAGTTTCGAAGGACAAGAAACTAAACTCGAGAGTTTCTTGATTGCGACTCTCCCTTCGCGGAAACTTCCTATGATCAACTAATTTACTCCTACAGCAAATCTGATCGAACAAGAATCAATTAACTAATTTTACTTGTAGCGAGGATTGATGGTGAGCATATTCAATTTCTTCTTCTTTTTATATGGAAGGACCATTGTTCATGCACTCTGATCAAGAGGGTGTTGTTCTGCGTCAGACGTGTTTGCGTTAAACAAATGCTTTCACTAACTACGTTCACGATACAAACCCCAACCTTAGTTAGGCCTTCTGTTTCGCGAAACGTGAATCAAGATTTGACTCGCCATTAAACCAGTATTGGCTTATGAATCTTCTTGACTAATCTGGCCAGTTCGAAGTCATTGTCGATGATGATCCATGGAGTGATGTGAGCGAAATTCAAAATGTCATCATGCAATCCAAAATGTCAAAAATGTCGGACGTTAGGAAAAACGAACGCATCTATCACGTAGGACGGAAAATAGCAGTGCGCGCACGTATTTAGTAGGACAAAAAATGATAAGTAGGTTAAATTTTCTGAGAAGAGCAGTAATTGTTGGCCGATTGCTATTAGCAGTTCCTACTTTATGATCCTGTCTTATCGTCAAGATTGACAACACTGAAAATCTATGGAAACCCCTCCGAAGAATGGTTGTTATGGTGCTCTGTCAAGGATTCGATTCATGACTACGCAAAATATATAATGAATTCGGTACCTTTCACCCCCAACCACGTCTTGACTTATGATATATAATTTATGTTTCTTTTGCTAAATGACTTCACAAATATATTATGTTGAAAGATTGTAATTGATTATCATCTTGTAAACACGACTACCAATCTGATGTTTCTGCCCTTCCCGTATGGAAGGAGATTTTGCAAAAGTCGTTTTTCATCAAATGTATAAGATCTGTTGACAGCATCACGCATAATTAATATTTTCATTTCTATACTATAAGATAATGATGAGTCTAAATTTAGTCCTCTAACTTGAGCGGCTTTTGTAATTTTGTCCTTGCACTTTTCTGCTTACTGCAAATCCGGTCATCTAATTGCATGTAGACTCTGTAATTTATACAGATTATGAGTACTGCAAAAACACAACATAAATATAGAGAGTTTGGTTTAATTTATTAGGGGTGTGCAAAATGGACCATTCAGACACGACCGGACTAGCCAGTTTGGTCCGGTTCCCCCGGGATTGTCGGTCCGGTTCTTGGTTCGTAAAAGTGGAACCAGATCATATCGGACCGACTATACACACTTTTTTTTTATTTCTTCAAAAAAATTAATAAAATGTGAACTAAACCCACGTACAATGCATTTCCCTTGTCGTCGCACCACAATAACTTTTCATTCACTATCGCTTCTATTAATGTGTTGAGATTTGTCACTTTCTCTTGTGTGATGGGAAAAAAAAATTAAAAAGTGATCGGTTCCATTAAATCGAACTAGAACCGGACCGGATCGAAAACCGATCATCCCCATAATTTATTGACCCCACTAGATACAAACTCCAGGCTCCGTCCCTGGTGCTAATGTTGAAAATTTCATGCAAACTGATTCTTCTATTGCTCTCTCCACACCTGTATGAAATCGAGGAGGCGGGTGTTCCCTACATTCTTCTTTTTTCTTTCTTGACAATGATTGGACGCTTGAAATACGTGAAAAGTACCCAAAAAAAAGGAAGAAGCCATAAACCTATTGTAATGATACTAATTCAATCATAAATATTTCAATTTGACCAATTTAATTCTCGACATTTTCACATTTGTACCAATTCAGTCCATCCGATCAATTTAGGTTGGAAATTGCTGACGTGGACGCTAGTCATCCTACGTGGCATGGTCGGTATTGGCGTGAACATTTTTTCTTTAATAATTTTGTAATAAATTTTCGAATTTTTAAAAAAAAATTTTTTTTTTCTTTATTCTTCCTTTCCTTTTTTTCATTTTTTTTTTCATTTTCTTCTTCTTTGGCCTGTGGCTGGTGCTTGGCCATGGCCGGCGACCGGCCCCAAGCAAAAGGAAGAAATGCCAAAAAAAAAATGAAAGGAAAAACAAGAAAAGGGGAAAAAAATTAATTAAAAAAATTTGAAAATTTATTAAAAAATTGTCAACGTCAGCGTTGGTCGCTCTACATAGGACATCAACATCATGATAGAAATTTCCGGCCTAAATTGGCCGGATGGACTCAATTGGTACCAATTTGATAAGGTCAAGAATTTAATTGATCCAATTAAAAAGTTTATGACTAAAGTGGTACCATTACAATAGATTTATGGTTTTTTTTGGGTACTTTTTCCCTTGAAATACACAATTAATCTTAGTCTTCAATAATGCGTTATTGCGTTTTGGGTCACAATAACCCAAGAATGTTAACCTTATGTCTTTTGTCTTTAAGTTGATTGAAGAATATGCCAGATAAAGGTATTCTTTCTTCTTCTTCTTCTTTTATTTTAATATTTTTCTTGTGTGGCTATGATGGGCTTGACTAAGTTATGTTAAAACCCATACGAGTAGGTCACGTTGGCAGGCGTTTGGTTTTTTTATTCATTAGTAAATTAACTTGGGAGTTCCATCTGAATCTACATAGGATGCCAAGATCTCATCTCTTATTGGTCAAGATATATACGTATATATGAATGTCAACGCAGATGTATGGCTCCAAATTCACCAATTGTTTACATGGAAAGCGACTGGAGATGATTGGATTCATTGTACACATGCATTATTACCAATAAAATCAATTTCCATTGTCAATTTCATGGAGATAGTGTCGATTAAGATCATTACTCCTTCCATTCCGTCGTCACTTTATGAATTTTTCTTTTCTTATGTCGATGGCTTTCATCAGTTACTTCTAGTCATAGAACAGCTGAAGGACAACCTTGCAAAGTGGTGATAAAGTTATACTAAATTAAAATAAAAAAAGATGAACAACAATAATTCAACCTTTTAAATGTTATCGGTGGGATTAGTCAAGTCGCGAAGTTGAATAGCTGATGTTATAAAAAAAAAATAACTAGGCCAATGTGCTTGCTATTCACCTCAATTATTATTTTCCTCAAACAATTCACAAAGCGTAGAACCCAACGATTAAAAAGCTCACTAGTGCCGACAGTAATGGGCTTGCACAAACTTTGAGTGAGCAACTTATCATGGGCCTCTTTCTTTCCTTTGGTTTTTAATTTTTTGCGATGTGTAGTTTCTAAATGCCTGTTGCTTCGAGCAAACTCGCATCACTTTAGGATCTCCCAATCTAGCCATCAAAGTTTGGACAAATAAGTGTTAGTGTAAACCTTATGAAAAATGTGTTGCCCCATGTAGGCAATCATTTCGGCTTAAAAACATTTCTTAACAATCAAGTCCCTTGATCAACACTTTGGCTATTGCCATGTCGATAAAGATCTGTTAACAGCGCTGCAAAATCCAATGCCTTTCCACCCTTTAGCCAACATGTTGGCCATTGTCCTTTTTAGTGGTCACTACTACAAATACCGTATAGCTAAAGAAGATGGGGGCATCGCCACCCCATCACCAAGGCACATTCATGCCGCACTATAATATTAAACTTTTAGCTTTCGAAATCGGAACAAGTCTTGTTCAACAAGATGCTTGGTATCAGCAATAAGCGTTGAAATCTTCTAGCTGCAGTTGGTCATGTCCTTTGTAAGACCTTTAAAGATCAACTCGGTCAGTTTCAAGCAACACCACCTTCCATTGTTCGCCAACCCAATACCTCCTCTCATGGCTAATGCTTCGGCTGCTTCGACACCGTCAGCTTGCACAGAGAGTCTTGAACTATCCAGGACATGATCCTCACAATCTCGAATGGCGATGCAATGGCTACTCTCTCCTTTTGCAGATAAACCACCATCACAATTTGTCTGTATAGACCATGATTCTTTGTTTATGCCACCCTTGCCCCATTGTCTTTTGCTTATCACCCACATTTTGCAGCTTTCTACTCTTTAAGTTCCTGTATCCCCACCAACTCTTCCTCAACCTGCTTTCCCAAGCGTCAAGATTAGGTTTAGGATACCCAAAAGTGGCGTCATATCTCCCTTTCCAGATATACCAAGAAGTATACGCAAGTTTAGCTAGCAATTCTACTTCAAGTCTTTCTACTCGAAACTACTCTCAACATTCTAGTAATTTATATATCCAGGAAGGAGATGGCTTCCTTATGTATTATATCCTCATATTTTTGAACCGCAAACCTCTACACCAGTCACACAAAAGAAGATCACGTTCGATGGTTTCTTCTTCCTGATGAAAGGGGCATAGTTTGCTATCTCTAGTCTAACATTTCCACGTATTACTGACCCTAACAATGCATTTGTAATCACTATGCATATCGGGAGTGTTTAATCGTCGAAACACAATCTGATCTCCAAAGCATTTTCCAGAGACTCCAATTTATCTCATGCGAAGTTGAAAGGACCCTTATAACTCCTTCACCCTCAGCTTCCTTAAGAAAGTAGTTTGTTGATATAACTGTCACCATCGCTGTCTCCTCAGCCAGCTATATGAGCCTATCTGGATCACCTTTAGCTGCAACTGGGATGTGATACACAACATCCCCTCATCCTCTTCCATCGTTTGACTAATTCCAGCAAGGTCCCAAGTCCTAAGTCCCTGTCGATCAAGCTGGCCACCTTCTGCCTTTCCTCGATAAGGTCCGGATCCTCTGGATGATGTTTACAATTTTCCAACACTAAGAACCGAAGGATCGGACCACATTTTAATACTTCAACCACTGACCACCTTCCGAATTGCCCCTTCTCTCACGCTATCTCTTCCTTCAACGATACTGCTCCACCCCCAAGACCTCGTAGCACATCTCCCAGCTTCTGTAAAGTCACAACATGGGAAATAAAGACCTTTGAGCCCTCTAACCCCTAAGGCATTAGGATTTTGGTGGACTCTCCAGGCTTGCTTAGTCAGCCGAGCAAAATTGAACAGCTGGAAAGCTTTTAGACCTATCCCTCCCGGTAATCTTGCCTTAGTCGTGTTTGTCTTGATGATCGAATAATTAAACCAAATATATCAGCAATCAAACGTAAATGACAAATAAGCAATTTACCGAACGCATGGCATGAACAGTATACAAGGAAAAGTGATCGAGAAAAACTCAGCAGATTTGTTGCGGTTGGGCTCCAAACTAACGCCTACTTCACTCCCCAAATCCTTTCAGGAGTTGCGCCCAATCGACTAGTCGAAAACTTGATTATAAAGACCGGAGAATTTTGGAGCCCAACTTTCCGTACACTCTCAAAATTACAATACGGCTCTCTCACAAGTTCTTTTCTGTACTACAATGAACTTTACTCGAATTTTCAATTGCAAGATAATTACAAGAAGCTAGAGCCTAGAGTGTTTGCTTGGATGTGTTCGCGGATCTTGATCCCCTAAGTGAGAGAGTGTCCTATTTATACTATTCTAGCTTAATTAGCCGCTTAAACAGCTAGAAGTGTTGGTCCTGGCTACACTTCCGGCGACCAATGCTTTGGCCCCCAAAGAAGGTTATTTGCAACCAACGCTTTGGTCGCCAGACGGAGATAACAAGCCAATCGAAAGTGAGAGCAAGACAAATGGCGGTCGATTGTTAGTTGGTTACTCTCATTATTGTTGTAATGTGGTGCAATCGTTACATCAAATACTTTCTCTTTATATACGACGTAGCAATCTTAACAAGAGAGGTATGTTGGCTCCTTGATCCGGATGAAGAAAACCCATGTAATAAGCCACTAAGATGAAGGCTAGCTAGTAGCTTTAATTATCTTGTTCATCAAGAATGGTGAACAAAACGAAAAGTGAATAGCAACGCGTGATATCATTTAAGTAAAACTATGATTCCCCATCGCCACCGCATCGGATCACGCTAATTATTTTGGGATGAACCATATGATAAACGTAGACACACCCCTAATTGAAAACAGGAACCGCACGTGGCATATGCTCATTAATCTTCCACATCCACCCCATGAGAGATTAACCCTAGTGAAAACCAACCTCAATCGAACTCGCATAAAAAAAATTAGCAAGATGAAACCGGCACGAAGGTAGAAGGGGCAATGGAAAATATTAAAGAAGCAAGGACCGACCAATCAAAACAAAAAAATGTTCAAAATGTTACTAACCCATGTCTAATGTAGTAAAGGGCCGTGGTTATTATTAAAAAAAGTTGGTAATTTCATAAAAGCGTTAATAAGTTACCATCAAGTTATCACAAAGAAAATACCGAAGCTTACTAAAATTATACCAGTATGGAGAAATTTTTTTGGAACTTGGGAGGGTTTTAATTCTAAAGTCTATACTGGCTCGACACATTTACTTTATTGAATAGGATGGGTTCTAAAGGGTTTGCTTTGTTGAGAAGTTAAATATCTAATTATTTGATTACTTCTATTCTCGTTTATTTTCTTTCCTTTTGTTTTCGTATATGAGAACGTGTAATAACATTTGGATAGTCAAGGGGACAAAGGCCCATCTATTCACAAAAAAATTGAAGAAAGTTCATTGACTCCACCTGCTTCTATCTTCACCTAATAATTTCATTATACACATGATAATGTACAAGACTCCGAGGGCGGCTTCATCTACTATCAAGAGTAAGACAACAGAGTAGGTTGATGTATGAAGCAAGGAAAAACTTCTATTTGAATGTCAAAGAAAACTCCACCAGGTATATATGCGAATTCAACTGGTCTTCTCTTCACAGCTTGTAGTAAATCACGCCTCGCATCGAGTTGGCTATGCAAGTGAAAATGAAAGTGACGTGTCCAATAAGCGCGACCTTTTGCAGTTCACCAGCTTTTTGTATCTTCTCTTCTGTGTTCCTCTAATGTCACTCAGCTAAGAGAGATGATGGGAGACGATTGACATAGGTCGGGGATGTGCTTGTCTGCATTATAATCGTTTTCACTTTTCTTGTCAGAACACGTAACTCTTGACTCCATTTGCTGGTGAGAGATCTCTAGGTATATAAACGACTAGCAAGCTCACAATCTTCTATACGGCCCATTTATAGTACATCATGTGGTTGAGCTGTTGAGGTGGAGTTCGATCGGATCCCATCCCCCGAACGACGATACGTGGATATTCCACTTTATGCTTACCCACACCTCTCATCAAAACTACTATTGTCACACCCCAAACTCAATAAGAATAAGGGCATGACACAGTCATCCTTGAATGGGCTAGCAATGATCACCTAGAGGGGGGTGAATAGGTGATCTTAATCAATTTTTGAAACTCTATGCGGAATTAAAACAAATCACAAAAGAATAGAATTCAGATCCAAGACAGATTATATATACGGTGCTCTTGATGTACAGAATATAAATAAAGAGATAAGGAATAGAGAATCTACACACAAGTTTATAGTGATTCGGCTTATAGTAAACCTACATCCACTCTCCCACGCTTACAGCCTACCGGCTGGATTTCACTATGTAATCAAGAGGAATTTACAGATTCTGAATGTCAGGACTATTGTGTATGATAGGACTCTCTATCTCATACAATCACTCTTTACAAAGTAACCCTCAAGATCTTAATCTTAAGTTCAGAACGACAAGAGAACTGATTGGAGTATGCTCAAACTTTGGACTTGTTGATTCTTGAATCTGTATGTCTTCTGCTGCTCGTGATCTCCTTAAATACTCCTCTACATCCACACTAGCCGTTGGACAGCTTGCCGAGGATCATCTTCCAATCTTCACCTTGGACAGATTTGTATAATAAGGATTGAGTAGCCGTTGGATGACAAATTCTGAATCCCACTGATTCTGGCCGCCCATACAATCAGAATCTTGATTTCCATAAGTAGAGTTTTGTCCGTTGTAATGCATTCTTGTCGTAATATTTGATTGTCAATCAATTTGATTAAGATTGAACTAATAAAAACTTTCATTCTGTGAAATTCATGCCAGATCACTAGCTGTTATGTTTCGTTCTGAATTCTGCGTCTGAAGAAATTCTGTGTCTGGAAAATTTCTGCGTCTGCATAATTTCTGCGTCTGCATCAGCATCTGAATAATTTTTGCATCTGCATCTGCGTCTGAATAACTTCTTCATCTACATCTGACTAAATTTGCGTCTGAATCTCAGAACTTATGTTATATGGGTCTTCAATAAGATGCTTGACATCTTGTAAAGTCTGAATAATTTCTGCATCTGAAAAAATGTCTCAGAACTTATACAATTATTCTAGCTTGTAAAATCTGAAAAACTTCCTTCTAAACTTCCAGAACATATATACATATATTCCTGAAATAAAATAATTCAGAATAAGTATCAAATTCATGGAAGGTTTTGTTAACTTCAAAATTAGTAGGAGTTTTCCTCAACAATTCTTTCACCAAAGGATGCAGCTTAAACATAACTAAAACTCACCTAATATCATAATATATGCATCCACATATATATAGATGATATAGAGTTTATTTAGTTACAATATCAGAATTAACTACAATCCATCAAAAGCTAAGTACATAACCAAAAAAACAAGTTAATACATTAAGTTCCACATCTATGCATAACTCGTACCAAAAAGTCTCCACTATCAAAATGTCCACCTCGATATCGAAACTCTCACGCTCTACTTGCGGCTCGGTGAAGAACCTGAAAAACAAGTAAGATGAAAGGAATGAGCTACCACGGCTCAGTGAGTAATACATTTCTTCTAAGTAGATCCAGCACCCACTATGCACATAGTTATAAGACCAAATGAAAGCTCAATTAACCCAATATATAACAAACTCCAAGTTCAAAATACGTTATATACTACTTTAAACATCACATTTTCACAATAGGAAAGCTCATTCCAATTAATAATATCAAAAAAGAAACCAATGGTTAAATCCATTGGCCAATCTCATTAAAAAGCACATGACAATTGTCCATTCCATTGGCCAATCTCATCGAAAAGCACACGCCAATGGTCCCTTCCATTAGCCAATCTTATACTCAGAAATCTAAGTATGATCATGGATAACGCCCCGTGAAAGGCGACCAAGATTTCCCCCTTGACAAGGTTTCCATCTACTATAAGCCGGTGGCTCGGCCCACAATGATATCCTAGATTAGTATGTGCATACCCACAACCCCTCATTTGGATTCACAGAGACACTGAGCATCAAAATCCACAACAATATCATCCACCAATCTACAAAACCCATTCCAGAAATCATTTCATAAACCATTTCATAAACCGATATAAACCCTTCATAAACCACATTCAAATGCAAGAACTCCCCATGAGTCTTTCTCAAAAGGTTTCGCAAACCTATTTAGATTCAGTAAATTCAAACCGAAATCAAAAGATAGTCTTTCATTTCAAATGCACAAGATGGCAGTAAATGCTCGATTCAATTTTATGCAATCAAAATGCCATTTATTATATGGTAATATTTCTAATACATATCATTTTCTAAATATGAGTTTACAAATTCAAAGAAAAAATAGTACTACTTACCTTAAAAAGCTGAAAAACTAACCCACGGCGGTTTCTCAAGCTGACGCACTCGAATACCTAACAATAAGTCGAAAAACAGTATCAAAACTGAGTAAAATGTTACTTCAATTACGACTCGACTTAACTAGATTTATATGCTAATATAACGACTAAAAGATGCCCCCAAATCACTTGTTTAAAGCGATTATCCGAATTCGTTCACAACGCGGAACTTGAGCGCGAAACTTGATTGCGCCATAACTTTCTCCACTAAATTCCGTTCTAAGCGAACTTATAGTCAAGAGAAAGCTTATTCAGAGCATTACAAGAACCCCAACTTGGCTGTCCTAAAATTAAGCGGAAAATTGATAAAAATAGGCTTAAAAACCACTGATCGCGCACTGTTCACTGCGCACACTCAACTTCAAAAATTCATATCCAGCATACCATAAGTCCAAATCAGGTTCCGTAAAATCCCATCACTACAAAAAAAAACGCATTTTTGCCACGAAAATTTTCCAACGAAAAATTTTTAGAGCCCTAATGCGAAAAATTTTCCAACGAAAAATAAAATTCGTTGGAAATTTCCAACAAATTTTTTTTCTCTTGGAAAATTCTTTGGAAATTTCCTTTCTCCTCTTTCTCAAAATTCGTTTTGGAAAATTGGTTGGAAATTTCCAACAATCTACAATTCTTTGGAAATTTCCAATCATTTTTTTTTTTTTGAAATTTCAACAATTTTAATTTCCCGGGCAATTAGTTCGATTCTCTGTACAATTTTCCCTTTGGTAAATGCCGTTTGAAAATTTCCCACGAAAAAAATTGGACTTGGCAACATAAACGAATTTTCCAACAATTTTAATTTTTCAGGTAATTATTTTGTGTGTATAATTTTCGATTTGGAAAATTCGTTGGAAATTTCAAAAAAAAAATTCGTTGGAAATTTCAACAAATTTTCACGCAATTCAAAAAAATCCCGGTACTAGGGATGGAATTTTTTTTATATTCGATAGGAAAATTCGTTGGAAATTTCGATGGAATTTTCAACATTGAAATTAATTTTCGGGTAATTATTTTTGTGTGTACAATTCACGTTGGAAAATTTGTTGGAAATTTCAAGGGCCGAAAAAAAATTCGTTGCAAATTTCGAACAATTACAAATCAATTCTAAAAAAGTGCACAAGTTTACTATTAGAGATTTTTTTTTATTATGATGCGTAGGAAAATTCGTTGGAAAATTTTCAACCAATTTTTAATTTTTGGGCATTAATTTCAATGTGACGGAACATTTTTTGTTTGAAATTGCTCAAATAAAACTCATCAATTTCAATTTCCGACCATAAATTATGTTGGTGTGTACAATTAAAATGTTTGCAAAAATACATGATGGGAAATTTCCAAATTTAGTTATTAACCTTTCAATTTTGTCTTAAACATTTTCACATTGGTTCTTTATTCAAATTTTAGCTCATTATTCCCTATTTCTCAATTTCCACTTTTATTCTCTCTCATTCTCTTCTCTCTCTCTCTCTCTCTCTCTCTCTCTCTCTCTCTCTCTCTCTCTCTCTCTCTCTCCTTAGCTAGCGAAGTTTCTCCCTCCCTCTTCCTCTAGCCTCCCCTCAGCCTCCTCCCCTTGCCCCTCCTTCTCCCCTGGCTAGTGAATAGTAGGGGATAATAAAAGGAAAAAAGGAGAAAGGGAAAAAAAAAAAAGATGGAAAAGAGAAAATAAAAGAAAATAAAAGGAAAATAAAATTAATAATAAAAATTTCGAAAAAGTATTTATGAATTAAAGAAAAATGTGCACGTCAGTGCCAACTGTATCATGTAAGACGGTTGGCATCCACGTTAGCAATTGCTGAGCTAAATTGATCGGATGGACTGAATTAGTACCAAAGAAAAGGTTTAGGACTAAATTTGTCCAATTGAAAAGTTTATGATTGAATTGATACTAATGCAAATAGGTTTAGGACTTTTTTTTAGGTACTTTTCCCCCGAGTGATTAGCTGGTCATGATGCATTGTTACCGTCCATGGTGTAACCATCACATGAAATACTCTTTCTTAATAATGACATAGCAATATAAACAATAGAGGTATGTCGGTTCCTTCGTCTGGATGGAAAACCCATGCAATGAGCCACAAAGATGAAGGCTACCTAGTAGCTTTCAGTTATCTTGTTCATCAAGAATGTTGAACAAAACGAAAAATAATTAGCAACGCGTGATATCGACCAAGTAAAACTATGATTCCCATGCGCCAACTGCATCGGACAGTGGTAATTGTTTTGGCGTGAACCAAATGATAAACGACCGAGCTCGCCATCGCCCGGCGAGCGCGAAAAAAAAAAAAAAAAAAAATTTCGTGGGAAAAAAAATTTCCACGATTTTCAACCAAAAATATTTGTAATTTTTCCAACGAAAAATTTTTTCGTTGGAAAAAAAAAATTTCCACGATTTTTCAAAAAAAATCAGAAATTTTTACGAAAATTTTTTGTAATTTTCAACGAATTTAGCCACGGGTTTTCAATAAATTTTCAGCGAAATAAAATTCGTTGCAAATTTCCAACGAAAATTGAAATTTTTCGTTGGAAAAATTTCAACAACCTATTACCAACAAATTTTTTTAGATTTGGAAATTCCCTTTCCAACGAATTTTCCAGAATTTTTCGTTGGAAATTTTGTCGGAAAAAACTGATTTTTTTGTAGTGCATGGTCTTGCAACACCCTAAAATACCAATTCTATAAAAATACGCAACTCTACAACTCAAAAATCTGACTTTACCGCTCGAATAACACAAACCTCCGAATTATGAGCCCTAACCCA
Source organism: Syzygium grande (assembly GCA_024733475.1). Lineage (NCBI taxonomy): Eukaryota > Viridiplantae > Streptophyta > Magnoliopsida > Myrtales > Myrtaceae > Syzygium > Syzygium grande. The sequence goes on from JAMXDD010000010.1 coordinate 27,205,917, forward strand.
AAAAATATTTCGATTAATTGAAACGAGGGGTGCGAATACTTACGGAGCGTTGCGTTACAAAGTCAAATCGGTTTAACGAGACCCCCACGGTGCAAAGCCCTCTTCTCTTTTCTCTTTTTCTTCTTTCTCTTTCCTTTCCTCTCCTTTCTCCTCTTTTCTTCTCTTTTCTTCTGTTTCTGTTCGTGGTCTTGGCTTCTTAAAAGGAGCCAAGCATCACTGTTGCTTCTTTTGACTTTTCAATCATTTTCCTTTTTTTTTACCCATATTTTACGGCTATAGTAATCGTTCCCCCGTCTCTCTTCTCTCTATCTCCTTCTCTGCTCCAACTTACTACCTTGTAAGCAGCCATGCCATGCAAGCTCTGTCACCCTTGCTATTGTTGGCACTAGGCCTAAAATCTGGACTCAAACATAAAAGAAGTTAATGGCCCAGACCAAATTATGGCAATTACAAAAACCACAAAGCCGATTGATGACATGCTGGATGAGATCATCGATCATGAAGGACATAAATAGCACAATACACAAAGTCCGTCAATTGGATGCCTCAATAAGCTTATCAGTCACGAAGGTCATAAATAGCATATCCCCGAAGTAGAGGGATGGAATGCCTAACTAGGCTCATCGATTATGAAGGCTGCAACAGCACAATCCATGAGGCCTATCGATGGAATGCGTGTTGACTTCATTGATCATGAGCTTTCAATATACATATTTTAAGTGGAGTACATGACACGTGGTCACGATCAATTTGAAACATAAAAAAGTAGTGGAAGACTGATTCAAGGAGGGGCCCATCAACCAAGGGATAATCGTATGCGAAGGATCGAGAGCACTTACAAATCATCCCTAGAATAGTGCACAAGTTTAGAGGCGGTTAGAGATTCTTGCAGACGAAGATCATGATGCGTGACCTAATTTTTAGTTGCGAAACGTTTTTGCGACCAATTTTGTAGCTTTTTTTGCCCAAATATTTGGTTGTGACGGAACGATTTTTTTTTTAGTGAATTGCTCAAAGGTAAAACTCATCATATTTCGAAAGTTGTGGGAGCGTCACACTTGACATAATATACATAACCCCCATGGGCAATGACAAGTGATGTAACAAGTCAATAAAATGAGAGCAAAACATACATGATGCTCGGTGATTGGGAAAAGTATCAAAAAAAGTCATAAAAATATTGCATTTGTACAAATTTAGTTATTAACCTTTCAATTGGACAAATCTAGTCTTAAACATTTTCACATTGGTATCAATTTAATCCATCAAGACAATTTAAACCGAAAATTGCTTACAAGGCTGCGCATGACGACCAACGCTGACGTGAACTTTTTTCTTCGAATTTTTAAATTCTTTTTTTATAAATTTTTCTTTTCTTTTTTCCTTCTATTTTCCTTCTTTTTTTTTCTCTCTTTTTTCCGTATTACCCTCCTCCAGTTGCTAGCTAGCGAAGGTTGATGGCCGCCAACAAGGGTGTAGGTCCCCTTAATAGATTTAACAAGGGACAGCCTCATCGCCATCACCGGGGGCCTTACTCTGGCAAGGGCGTCCCAGCCCTCTCCCTCGCTGGCTAGTGAATAGTAGGGGATAATAAAGAAAAAAGGAGAAAGGAAAGAAAAAAAAAAGATGGAAAAGAGAAAATAAAAGAAAATAAAGGAAAATAAAATTAATAATAAAAATTTCGAAAAAGTATTTATGAATTAAAGAAAAATGTGCACGTCAGTGCCAACTGTATCATGTAAGACGGTTGGCATCCACGTTAGCAATTGCTGAGCTAAATTGATCGGATGGACTGAATTAGTACCAAAGAAAAGGTTTAGGACTAAATTTGTCCAATTGAAAAGTTTATGATTGAATTGATACTAATGCAAATAGGTTTAGGACTTTTTTTTAGGTACTTTTCCCCCCGAGTGATTAGCTGGTCATGATGCATTGTTACCGTCCATGGTGTAACCATCACATGAAATACTCTTTCTTAATAATGACATAGCAATATAAACAATAGAGGTATGTCGGTTCCTTCGTCTGGATGGAGAAAACCCATGCAATGAGCCACAAAGATGAAGGCTACCTAGTAGCTTCAGTTATCTTGTTCATCAAGAATGTTGAACAAAACGGAAAATAATTAGCAACGCGTGATATCGACCAAGTAAAACTATGATTCCCATGCGCCAACTGCATCGGACAGTGGTAATTGTTTTGGCGTGAACCAAATGATAAACGAGACACACCCCAAAAATGGAGAACACGAGCCACACAGATGGCATACGCGCATCAGCCTTCCCCATCCACCCGATAATGAAGTAACCTCCTGATGAAAACCAAAATGGATCAAACTTGCATAAAATATTGGCAAGATGAAACCGGCACGAATCAAAAAGGGGCCATGGAAAACGTTAAAGAAGCAAGGACCGACCAATCAAAACAAAAAAGTGCAAAGTCATTGAACTAACACCTGCAAAGAACTACTAAACAAGTCCAAAAGGATGAACAAAAGCAACGCCAAGTATGATGTGGTGAGCTGTGCAGTGGAGGGAAGGGTGGGGTTTGGATAGAGTTTTCATGAGACGTAGCTTTCAAGGCCTTCGTGTGGTTTTTGCGTTCAACAAATGTTTGGCTTTCGCTCGAAGAGGTTCAATGGAATAATCGGGAAAAACAATTAAACTTAAAATGATGGACCAAGTCAATTATGTATAAAACATCGGTGACCTCGGTTCTGATCCAAACAAAAAGAAAAATAATGCAATTCCTTATTGTAATAATCCTGTCCCTAGTGCCACGTCATCGACCTTTTTCTCTCTTATAAACCAAACGAGCCACCGCTCTCGTGTAAAGTAACTTCAACTTCTCTTTCTTCTTCGTCTTCTTCTTCATTCATCTCCTCTCCACTCTCGGGAAAACATTCTCGGGAAGATTATAATGGAGGGTCTCATTCCGTTCGTGTATAGAGTGGTGGTGGAATACAAGAACGGGAAGCAAGGGCCGCTCGGGGCGTTCTTGAATGAGTCACCTTCAGCTTCGTACGCCAGGCTCCCCCTCGACTCGGGCCGGGCTCAGATCACGGACCTCCAGGTGATCCGACCGGACCGTGATGGCAACTTCTCGACGACTTCACGGTCATCAGATTCGACCGGCGACAATGCGCAGATTATCATTTCGTCCGGAGTTCATTCTCCAGTTCGCCGCCTCACATCTCGTCTCGTTGTTACGTGAAACAAAAGCGTCATGTGCATGGAGGAACTTGTGTTGAATAGTAAATGGGGTTGGTGATGGTGCAATTAGTGTGGTTTGTAGCCTTATTACTATTGTTTTTGGTAATTTTTTCTTTGCTTTTTGGGACGTATGTTGCAAGAAATAAGCGTGTGGGGAAACCAAAAGGGGCCCGTGCGTTGTTGTCTAGTATGCAAGATGTGAAGTTGTTATAAGGAGGAATATGCACTAGGATTGCGTATATTATGGGTTGTGATGATTAAGGAAAAATTAGATCTGAGCCTTGGTGGCCGAGCGGCCCCACTGTTTTCTCCTTTTTTACTTTATTTGGAATCGAAAAGTTATTATTTTTAGGATTTGGATCTGTTTTTTTATTTCCTACGTGTAATTGATTTGCTAAAATGATGGGTTAATACCATGAAAAATTCCAAACTGGTATATCTATGACAAATTTATCATAAGCTAATTTTTTGATAATCAAAAACCCCAAACTGATACACATATCATAAATTTACTTTCCATTAGTTTCTGTTAAATTTTATCATCAAATTATTGAGTTGAGTGACACGTGGCAGTTGACAATTGTACCGATTTGAGGTTTGACCCTTCGATTGTATAGGTATACCGGTTTGTGATTTTTCGCCGTATTAATCCAATTTAACGGAAACTAATGGAGAGTAAATTTGTCACGGGTGTGCCAGTTTAGAATTTTTTTGCGGTATTAACCCTAAATTGAATGAAAGGTAGATAGTTAAGAAGTTCAATGTCATTTTCAGTTGAAGTCAATATTAATTATTTTCTATCGAACACAGTATCACCCTAGCTAAAGCAATTAAAAACTTGTGCTAAAAGAAAGCAATTAAGAGTGGAATAGCTTCGAATGACATAACGTATAATCGAAACATAAGGAGACATTCAACATCACTACACATAAATTATATCATCTACTTGTTTCATGTATATTGGTTTTTATTTCGCGGATGCTGAGATTAGTAACTTTTATGCAATCTTATACTTACAAATCCTCTACTAACTTATTGACATTGCTAGTCAATCATAGTCAAGGAAATAAAAGTAAAAGTATTGGTAATAAGTTCGTCGTAGGACGATTAGCAAATTCTTTCGAGCAATGCTGCATATGTCATGCCCAAATAAGCAACCAAGAGGGTGAATTGGTTCTTCAAGAGAACACAAACTAATTTTGTAGAGCCCACCGCTATAAAAATTCTACTCCTGTGCACAAAGTGGACTAGCAATATAAACATCGAAAATTAAAGAGTTTAGAGAAAGGGAAATTGTAAACAAGATTTATTGAGATTTGACTCAGGTGTGCTACTTCTCTTATAGGCCAAATTCCACTAGTAGAGTACAAATACCATCTGCTTACAAGTGAATAACTACTTGTTATGCAAAACCTGACCTCCTTTAGCAACCCCACTATAGACTAAGTAATTATTATTAGACCTCTCATAACCTTGTATACACAGCACAGTAGATCATCTCCTCAAACTAATTACAACTCAAAGTTTGACTTTGTCTTTGACTTAGACAAATGCATTCGCTTTAACTATAATCATTTTTCTCATGTGTTCTATAAATGGATTTGTGACTCTTGCTAACTCTTAAGAGCAACACTCAAATGGATTTTATAATCTTGCAAAAGACATGGAATCAAGAACATCACAACGCTGCTCAAATTCTCTTATTTTTGCTCTTCTCAACTGTATCAGATTCGCGCGAGCAATCTCCAATAGAGCTCTAAATTCGAGTCTAAAACCTGCTAACGCCACAATCTTTCTTCTACGGCAACCCCGCTATAGGATAAATAATTATTGGACCCTCCAATAGTCGTTCTCACATGCTTGTGCTTACAGTACAGTTGATCCTCTTTGCAAATTATTAACCACACCTCTAAATGTATAAAAAGAGTCCCTTGCACATTTTGTCTCTTAGGTAGATAAATGCCTTCACTCTAAAGTACGACACTTCCCTTATTTGTTTTCAAATGGGTTTTTCACTCTTACTAGCTCTCAAGAACAATACTTAAATGGGTATTACAAGCTTAGAAAAATAAAAGGACTCAAGACCTCTCAGCAATGCTCAAATTCTTTTATTTTTGCCCATTTCACCTAGCTTAAATATGGCCAAGTTTTCTTCATTTTGTAGAGCTACCAATTCATACATTCTACCTGGATCATGACCTACCCCACTCTGTAGCTCTAATAACCAAAATCAAGGTTGGAATCCACTATGTAGAGAAGTGATAGCGTCAAAAGATGCTTCATCCTACTTGAAGCTCTGCTTCTATATAAGTAATCCTTATTAGCCTAAACACTTTCTTCTCTCATTAGAGATGCTCAGATTCTATAGATAAATACAAACGTATTTATACAACTTCTATACACAAGAACAACAGGAAGATGAACACTCGGAGCATATAAACTAATTTCTGTTCCCCTCCGACTCTACTTCTTCTTTTGACTAAAATTTATAGCCATGAGACCTCAAAGGACATTTGAAATCCAAATCCCACAGGTAAACATTGGCTTCGCCATTTGAAATTACAGAACGTCACTCTGCAGCTTTGTAGTAACAATTTCCTAAGATAGTTTTGCTTCTGTTGTTGTCTGTCATCCTCTGCTACCTATTTATATATGCTAAATTGTTTTAATATTCGCCAGTCCACTTTTTGTGGATTCTAGCACCTAGGACAAATTATAAATCACCAATTTGAAATCAAACCAAATTGATTAAGGGTGCGACCGTTTCGCAAAGAATGAGTGATTTGGAAAATATTTTTCGAAAAATAATCGTTTATATCATTTAGAAAAATAGGTGAATGGAAAAAATTTTCATCGCCCACAAAAATAGTTAGGCATAGATTGTTACTGATGATAAAAATTTTTGTGTTGACTAATTTTTCTAAACAATATAAGCATTTATTTTTTAGAAAATATTTTCAAAATCACTCATTTTCCACGAAACAAATGCACCCTAAGAGTGTGGTCTTCCATCCAAGATTGTAGAGACTCACGGTAGAACCATTATCCTGTTTGTAGTGAGAACACCTTCTTGTAGTTAATTCCATCTAAGTTTCTATGGAAAATTGTTCAAAAAGTCCTAAACTTATTGTACGGTGGCCAATTCAGTTCTAAATCTTCCAATTTTGCCAGTTCAATGCTAAATCTTCCAATTTTGCCAATACAGTCATAAACATTTTAAAAAGTTGCCAATCCAGTCATAAACCTTTCAATCGTGCCAATTTAGTCCTAAACCTATTGACTATTTACCAAGTTAATCCTAAACATATTAATAAATTGCTAATTTTATCCTTTTGGCTAATTTTGGCTAGAAATTGTTGACGAGGCAATCGGTCGGCGTCGGATGTCCTATGTGGCACTAATGTGGATAATTATATATATTTAAAAACAATTGAATTTTTTATTGATTTTTATGGATTATTTTACTTTTATTCTTTTTTTTTCTCTTTCTTCTTCTTCATTGAGCTCGCTCGTCGACTGAGGGACGGCGGAGGTGACCCGTCGCTGGGCGACGGCCGACAACGCTCACTAGCCCAACGGCGAGGACCGTGAAGCCCTCGCCGATGACCAATGAGGGCTTCGCGGCCCTCGCCCGCCCCGCCCTCGCTATGGCCGGCAAGGGCCTGAGCCCTCGCCTAGGCCCTCGTCGGCCGCAGTGAGGGCTCGCGAGCCTTCGCCAATTTCGGCAAGGGCCACGACTCCTTCGCCAGAGTTGGCCAAGCAAGGGCGTTGTAGCCCTTACCCAGGTTGTTGCCAACCATAGTGAGGCGGGCGACAAACAGCTCGCGACGCCCTTGCGGTTGCAATAAGGACTCGTGACCCCTCACCAAATCCAGCACAACGAGGACTCGCGACGTCTTGGCAAAGGAGTCGTGGCCCTCGCCCAGGCCATCGCCGGCCACAGAAGGGCCGCGACGCCCTCTCCTAGAGAGCGTAGTGAGGGCCGCAATGCCCTTGCCCACGACCTCCAGCGAGCGTAGCCGGCCCTAGCCCAAGGGCTGGCGAGGGTCGCCGGCCGTCACCTAGTGGCTAGCCACCTTTGCCGGCCCTTAGCTAGCAAGCTCAACAAAGAAGAAGAAAGAGAAAAAAAAAAAAATAAAAAGTAAAATAATCGATAAAATCAATGAAAAATTCAAATTTATTTTAAAAAATATAAAATTATCCAAGTCAGCGCACGTAGAACGGCCGGCGCCGACCTGACTGGATCGCCATATTAGCGATTTCTGGGGAAAATTAACTTGAAGGATAAAATTAGCAATTTATTAAAAGGTTTAGGACTAAATTGATAAATAATCAAAATGTTTAGAACTAAATTGGCACGATTGAAAGGTTAAGAACTGAATTGATAACTTTTTAAAAGGTTTAGGAACTGAATTGGCAAAATTGAAAGTTTTAGGACTAAATTTGCTGCCATACAATAGGTTTAGAACTTTTTAGACAATTTTCCCAAGTTTCTACGTACCCAAGCTTGTTATCCTTCTACATTTAAGTACCTTTGATCATGAAAAAAGCACTATAGGGATATTTTCTATCATGAAAAAGCTTTTACTTGAAGACTACAAAACTTTGAGTAGAAGTTCTATTATGAAATTTTGTGACAAATATATGCATTGAAGATAATTTTGGATGGATTTTAGGGGGGAGAGAGAGAGCTATCTCTTAATCAATTTGATTTGATTTAAATCAAATTGATATAAATTTGAGATTTTTTATGACACACAAAATTTTTTTAAGTATTTGTGTCACAATGGGTAAGTTTAGAGTTTTTAGTAACAAAAAAATTAGGATATACGTGTCACAATAAATATTGTTTGGGGTTTTCTACTGTATTAATCCGAAAAGAAAAAAGAAAAAGGAGGAATTTTAGGCTGAAATGGTCGGAGGGTTTTACTTCTAGCCCGGCACGACCCTTGGCCTCTTTGACTTTGACCGTCCCTCAGACAGAAACCGGCCACAAAATGCCAAAATTGGAGCGACCATTCATCGTGGCGCTTCCGCCGCCACCTTATTCTCTTTCGTTTTCTTCGTCGTCGTCTTCTACTTGGCAACGTGCGCAACAAATCCGCTCCTTTGCTCCTCCAAGTTTAGCATTGTGTTTTATTGAAGCTGTAACTGCTGCTACTATTACGCTGCATACTCTGCAACAAACCAAGCAGGATGGCGAGAGAAAGCGAACGCGAGTGTCTGTGCTTCGATCTCAACACGGGTGCCAAGGTCCCGTCCGTCGGCCTCGGGACCTGGAAAGCCCCTCCTGGCGTTGTTGGCCAAGCTGTCGTCGAGGCCGTCAAGGTTCCCTCTCCTCTCCTCTCCTCCCTCTACCTTTCATCGCGGTCCGAATTGATTTGTCCGTGGACGATGTTGCTTCAACATTCCTTGTAATGCAAGCCGGTTACAGGCATATCGACTGTGCCCGCGTTTACGACAATGAGAAGGAGGTGAACTGGGTTTCTTTCCCATTGTTTTTTTGATTCGTCTTGAGTATTGAATTGTTTATATAGTTGAAAAATAATTAATATTACAGATCGGCATGGCGTTGAAGGAGCTATTCTCCACAGGAGACGTGGATCGAAATGAGATGTTTATCACATCCAAGTTGTGGTATGCCTGCATTCAGCCTCTGTCTTGAGACATTATTTTTCATTTCTGCGGTCTGGAGTTGTTTCAAAGTTCCAGAATTTGTCTAAATCATTTGTTTTACAGGCGAGCCGTTATTATTTCTCGTGACTTCAGATTGATTGCAAAAAAATGAAAGAAAAGTTCTTCTCATGCAGAACTGCCTATAATTTTTCACGTCTGTAATTTCAGATTTAGTTTTTTTCAAACCACAGCATCATGGGTTCCGAATCCTAGATTTTTCTAAAAACGAATGGTTTTAACTTTTGGGCCTTGTGACTTTGGTTTGGATTGCTATTTTGTTTTTTTATGTACCGCTACAACATTTAAGTTTCAGATTGATTACAAATGCAGGTGCAGCGACCAAGCGCCTGAAGATGTTTCCAAGGCTCTAACAAGGAGCTTACAAGACCTGCAACTCGACTACGTTGATTTATATCTTGTATGTTGTTTTGGCACAAGCATTTCCAATATTTGTTTGTGCACTGACTTTAAATTAGTCAATTGATCGTAGATCTGGAATTTGGCCATTCCTGAGGAGCTTGATCATAGCCAAAGTAGAATATTGCATAGCTTTTTAGTGCAGTTCAGGATTGAGATTGGAGAGTAGAAGCTTCTCATTTGCCAATTTTAAAGTGCAAAAAGGAAAACTAAAATTCTAGTAGAGGCTGATGCTGAGGTTCGGGCCAAAGGCCAAGAGTGAAGCTGACATAGTGCAGATGTTTCCTATCATAATGATGATGCTTTTTACAGAAACTCATTTTCTTGTTTTCTTTGCTGTATAATAGATTCACTGGCCTGTGCGGACGATATCTGGTACTCGAGGCTTTGCCCCAGAAGACATGGTTCCTCTATGCCTTCCCGAGACATGGACGGCTATGGAAGGGTTGTATGCATCAGGTCAGGCTCGAGCAATTGGAGTCAGCAACTTCTCAACTAAAAAGCTGCAGGATCTCCTCAAATATGCGAAAGTGCCTCCAGCTGTTAATCAGGTCGAATGCCACCCTGTTTGGCAGCAACCAGCACTCCACAACTTGTGCAAATCCACTGGTGTCCATCTCTCGGTAATCTCCGAAAAATTAAGATTCTCAAAACTCTCCCATTTCTTTTCAACTTCTCATTAAAATTACGTTTAGAATATCGGAGGATGTGAGTCATCAAGTAGTAGTTGGACAATGTGGGTTGGCTGGCGATTGGCAATGGTCTATGTCTCACCTATGATGCCTTGAACCTGATGTTAACGGTGCTAGCCAGAGTAGGCTAGTGGCCCTCATGATGGCCGATGTTGTTGTGATCATTGGCAATGATGGTTGCAGCTGCTGGCAGACTATGGTCGATGGTGTGATCATCAGTTGATCATGGGAGGAGCAAAATAAAAGTCAAGCTAGTTCTACAAGACGTCTTTTGATCATGGAAGCCATCTTCCAAACTTTAATGTGGGTCTTTCATCATTTCATGAGTTCTCCTTCAGTTTTCAGTGTATTGAGTGTGGAAAAGGAGATGTTTTCCTGCAACTAAAACATGCACCCCGAGCTTTTTATTGGCATCCGACAACATACAGCACGAATCTTGGACTGTTGATTGTGTATTATGGAAGCTTCAATTTCAACTGTGGATTTCGATTCTTTGCAGGCTTATTCTCCTTTGGGATCTCCAGGGTCATGGGTCAAGGGGGAGATCCTGAAGGAGCCAGTTTTGGTTGAAATTGCAAAGAAACTCAATAAATCGCCTGCCCAAGTAGCTCTGCGCTGGGGGATTCAGATGGGGCACAGCGTCCTCCCTAAAAGTGTAAACGCATCCAGGATTAGAGAGAACTTCGATTTGTTCAGTTGGAGCATCCCTCCTGAGCTCTTTGCAAAATTCTCTGGACTCCACCAGGTATATACGTCACCTCTCCATACTCTTGTTGGATCTTCTTTCTTGATGCATGTATTCATTTGATCTTGCACATCTGTGATACAGCAAAGGCTTCTCCCAAGGGAACTTTGCAGTCCATGAAACATGTAGTCCTTATAAAAGCCTGAATGACTTGTGGGATGGCGAAATATGAGGGCATTTAGGTTTCCCTTGGTACGACGCCACTGAAGAGGGAAATAATTGCTCTGTTTCTTTTTCTTTTTTCAAAAGCATATAGACCTTCAGATGAATGTTAGCATTTTGAAAAGATCATGTTTTCCATTGTTTTGGAACTTCTAATCAGGACAAACATCAGTCTAGGTTTGCTACCTACAATTTGGCTTTGCTAGTAGTGAACTTAGGTTTGTCATGGCCAATCGATCGCCAAATGGTAAAATCTTCAACATTTGCTCAGACTTGTTTCCATCTGATTGGTCCGTCTACTGTTGCATAGGTCGATCCTAAATTACAATTTGATTGATAACGTGTTGCCTCTTGATTGAATAGGAGATGATGCAAACCGATGGTATAGAGTTCTAACTCCCTTTCAACACCCTGAATCTGATATATATAGATTAGAAGGGCTTGCAAACGATCCCTCACTGGCAACCAATCCCCACGTAACGATCGTAAACTAAGCTTATTTTTGTCATAACTCTTGCATAACGTCTCATTGAGCATAAACTCTTAGAAATGTGTTACGACACTTTATACAGGAATTACAATAAAGATGAACTTGGGATACTTCGATTACAATGGGTGATTGGTCGCATGAGGGACCATAGCAGGAGCCTAAATTAGAATCTGGAATAGTGAATAGTACGAATGGAGGCCTCTTTTGGAGTTTAGATTGCTGGTTTCTGAAAACTCTTGTTTGTTTGTTCTTTTCTGTCTGTGTCATTAATGAATCATCAGAAAAGTTGAAACGGCTGAAGCTGTTGCAACAAGGAGAAGCTACTTTTCCAACATTTCGCAGCAATACTATTACGAAGTTCACATTCTCAGTATATACTTTGGCGTGCTCTTTCTCTAGGAAGAGCTTTTTCGGCCGCTTTCTTCACCAGATCTAACAAATTAATCACAAAAAAAAGAATGTCGGCAAACATGAGTGTCCTAATTGTAAGATCCCCAACCGCAGCGCAAAGAACATAACCAGAAACAGAGGAGTTCTGCTGCCAAGTCCTGTTGTCAGTTTTCTTATGTTTTACAGAAGCTAAATATTCTGGGTTTAACCAATCACATGAAACAACTCATGGGAGAAGGATTGCACTTGACATATTATTTAATTAAAAATAGCGACATGAGGTTATCATGTCAAAGAATGAATGAAAATGTAAAGGTACTCTATCTCAACAATGATCCTACACTATTGCAAGTATTAGAAAGAAGCTGAAACTGAGAAGAAATTAAGGGTATAACATCCAACAGATCCAACCACATTCCTTGAATCTTCTCAAAATATGTGCCATCAAACTGCACTAGATCCGCCACCTCCAGCACCGCCGCCTCCGCCACAAGCAGAACTGGCAGCTGCACCGCCACCTCCGCCACAAGCAGAACTGGCCGCTAAACCTCCATCTCCTCCTCCAAATATTGTATGTCCATGGGCATGATGCCCGCCTCCACCGCCGCCCCAGCTGCCCCCTCCACCAACTCTTAAACGATAACGACCTCGGAAGATATAACTTATGACAGCAATTACGGCTAAGATAGCCCAAACTATTATCATGATTTCCCACGGTTTCATTTTTCTCTGACTAGCTCCAGCACTTTCAATAGCTCGTCTGTTGAGAGAAATCTGCCAGGCCAATGTGCAGATAACGAAACTCGTGGTGTTTCCTAGTTAATCACAGCCCGATGACATATATATATATATATATGGTGGTCATTGAGGCAACTTTGACCTTTGAATTTTCTACACTTATCTTGCAAGGCAAAACTAAAACGTGGATTTCTACGACAAGCAACCGAACTTTGTCCTGTATAACCCAGGAATAATTGACCAATTTCTCGGATTACGTGGGCTCATTCAACGCATTGGGTTGACATGCAACACAGTTCATCTGCGGAAGGATATGATAAACACGGTCCTGAATTGCATTATGATCATGTGAGTGGTCAACGTAAAAAATGGCGATCCAAGCTTGGAAAACTACGCAAGACAATCAATTAACCCAAATGGCGAAGCACGATATTTGTTTTTCTTTCTTAACCTTTTGGAACATGTCTCGTGCCTTACCATAATTTATTTAACGACTAACCTTGCGACGCGCATGATTTTTTTTTTTTTCTCTTATTAGAGGATGTCTATAAGTTATATCAAATTTACGAGGAGCTTTCCACTTTGAGTGATGCTTTGTAATCTTGAGTAGTGAATACAACGAATGGAGGCCTCTTTTGGAGTCGAGACTGCTGGTTTCTGTGTACTCTTGTTTGGTTTTTCATTTTTTGTCGTTAAGATTAGTCATCAGAGAAGTAGAATCGGCTAAAGCTGTTGCAATGAGAAGGAGCTACTTCTCCCATATTTTGCTGCGATGCCATTATGAAGCTGACATTATGAGGATCCACTTCGACGAGCTCTTTTCTCTAGGAAAGCTTTGATCGGTCGTCGTCGCCAGATCTAATGAATTAATAGCAAAAAAAGAATGTCGGGGAGCATGAGTGCCCTAATTGTAAGATCCCCAAACGTAACAGGGGACATAACATAAACAATAGAGTTCTGTAGCTGCCAAGTCCTGTTGTCTGTCTTCCTTACGATTTACATTAGCTGATTATAATGGGTTCCAACTAGTCACATGAAACGACCCCTTGGATAAGGTTTGCAACTCAACATGTTCTTTCATTAATAGCAGTGACATGAGGTTATCATGTTGATGAATGAATCGAAGCGTAAAGGTACTTTAATTCCTACAATCATCCTGAACAATAGCAAGTATAAGAAGGAAGCCAAAAAAAAGAGCAGAATTAAGGGTAGAACATTGAACAGATCCAACCACCTTCTTTCATTCTCCTCAAAATATATGAAATCAAATTGCACTAGCGCTGCCGGTGCCTCCAGTACCGCCGCCTCCGCCACAAGCAGAACTGGCAGCTAAACCTCCATCTCCTCCTCCGAACTTGGTATGATGATGGGCGCGATGTATGCCACCGCCACCGCCAACTCTTAAGCTGTAACGACCTCGGAAGAAAAGACCTAGGACAGCAATGACGACGGCTAAGACAGCCCAAACTATTATTATGATTGCCCACGTTTTCATTTCTCTCTAACTAGATCAAGCACTCTCGATCGCTCTGGTATTTGAGAAATATCTGCTAGGCCAATGTCCAGACAATGTATACTCGTGGCGTTTCCTGGTAAGCCACAGCCTGATGAGTGACATCCTTTGAATTTTCTAAACTAATCTTTCAAGGGAAAACTATAACGCGGATGTCTAGGACAAGCAACTATACTTTGTCCAGTACAACACAGGAATAATTGACAGTCTCTAGGATTACGTGGGCTCACCCAACACGTTGGCCTGTCAACCATACTACGTCCTCTTGCCCGGGGGACATTCGTGCATCACAATTTTACTGTGGAAGAAATTCACCTCCTCTCTTTTCTAAGGAATTCTAGATATTTCTAGATATATAGATATTTAAATATTTTGTTGAAAAATATTTAATGGAGAGTATAGAAATAACTAGGAAGATAATTTAGAGACAAGTAGAAATATCTATAGACATATTTTTTCTAGAAATATCTAGGGAGATGCTACTAGATATTCCTAGATATTTTTAGGAAGACATTATCTAACAACATATAGGATATTTCTAGGATACTTTTAGGAAGATATTTTACTCTAAATATCTAGATTTGTTAGGAGGCATAATCTCCTCCTTAGGCCTATAAATACCCAAAAACCCTCGTTCGTGGAGCTTTGAGCTTGGCATTCATTTAAGAGTGTGTGAGCTAGCTTAGCTCCCATAAGTGAGAGTTGTGCAAGCTTAGCTCCCAAAAGTGAAGAGTTGTGCTTGGCACACAAATGTGTGTAAGAGTTGTCCCAACCAATATTCTGAGAGTTTTCTTGAAGTGAGCATTGTGTGTCTTCCTCAATTATTGATATTAGAGTTGTGCTTCTACAATTACCATAATTTTCTTTGGTAAGAAGAGAGTATTGAAGAGGAAGCTGATTGTTTGTTGAGACCATAATCACAAACCGTAAGCTTTGATACCAATTTGATAGAAAATTCGAAGGTGAAACACTCATAACTCACACAATCTCAAAGAGGAGAAGAAGATGGATAGACTTTTTTGTTTTCTTCATTTCATCGTACTGGTTTTCAGCTTATTGCAAACAATTACAAGACTCACCTTTTATAGGCTGGATACATGACTCTTAACGGATTCATAAATGTATCTAACATTTTAATAAGATATGTTCATAACAATTTACAAAACATTAACTAGGCCTAGAAACATGAACAGTCAAGAAAAAGAAATATGAACAAAATTTTTGAAAACAACACTACAATAAGGACTCTATTTAATTCATACACCCGAACAATCATCAATATCGACAATAAGGTAATTGATCAATGATCTATAACTTCAACCTTGAATCGACAACTTGATAATTGAATGATGGTCTCAATATTTATGAATTTAGTTTAATTTCTAATAACTAGTACTTCCACCAGTGCCACAGCCGCCACCTTCGTCAAAAGCTGAACTGGCGGCTGAACCTACGTCGCCTGCTCCGACACCTCCGCCGCCGCCTCAGCTGCCCCCTGGGCATACTGTAAGCGATGGCGACCCCCGAAGAAAATACAAAGGACAGAAATCACGACAAGGACTATTATAATCACGCTTTCCCACGTTTCCATTTTTCTACCAACTAGCTTTAACTCTCTTGATAGCTCGTGTGTCTGAGAAATATATCCTGGGCAATATGTGCAGATAAATAAATCGTGGCGTTTCCTAGTTGGCCAAGTAATACTATATAAATATATGGGGCTCATTCAGGCAACTTTGAGCTTTGAATTTTCTAAAGTTATGTTTCAAGGGAAAACTAAAACACGGACATCTACGACTAGCAACTATACTTTAACCAGTACAACACAGGAATAATAGACCCGGTCCTGAATTGCATGATGACCATGGAAGTGGTCGACATAAAAACGCGGTCCAAGTTTGGAAAACTACGCAAGACAATCATTGATATTTACATTTTAACTTAACCTTTTGGAACATATGGCACCTTGCGATAATTTATTTAAAGACAAACTTTATTATGCCTGTGATTCCTTTTTCTGTTATTAAAGGATGTTTGAAGCTATATTGAATTTATGAGGAGCTTTCAAGTTTGAGTGATGCTATGTAATGGTACGGATGGATAGACAACCGTCCTCCCATAAACGCTTCAAGTTTTTAGATTATGATGTGGATTATATTTCAAATATCAACGTTATACGTCTTGCGAAGACTAATACTCCATGACTAAAAATATGTAGCACGCAAAATCCGATAAGTTGTTGGTGAATATATATATGTAGGAACCCAATACATGATCAATAACATTAAATTACTTCAATACCCCATTTAATTACAAGTACCAAGGGTGTACAATCATTTTTTTTAATAAAAGTTTAAATTGTTAGACAAAGATGGATTATATTTTAAACACTTATTACGATTGATTTACAAACTGATATGACAAGATTATAGACGGGAATATAGGCATGTGGGGTCATTTTTTATACGTGGTAAGCTCTGTCAAATCATCTTGTAGATCCACTACTATGCTTAATCCAATCTTAGCATAATCAGCGTGAATTTCTTGTAATTGACAGCTTCTTGTTGATTTAGTCCCTCTGTTTCATCATAGAACTAGTCCTACAATGTACAGCCTTGCAGAGTAATGGGCACGTGACACAGTTTCTCGTTGATCTGTAACCCTTCTCGCCGGCTCACAATTTCAATGACCATGCTTCGTGAATTATGTGCTCAGTCATTGCAATTTAACTTTCCTCGACATGACCAAATATTAGACACGTTGACATGCATGGTTTATGATACGAGCTCTCATTTTTCTTCTCTCTCACGCACACGACAAAATGATATATTGTCTATAGACACATTATGTTAACATTTAGGGAAAATTATCCAATTAATCATAAATCTAATATATAGATATCCATTCAATCATAAATATTCTTTTTTTATCGAAACAAAAGCTTTTCCATTTCTTGAGTAGCTTCAGATGAATAAGAAATATGGGCTTCTGATACTAAGAGATCCCATAAAGCCGAAGGGGATTATAAACCCAATTACAAGGGAGATACTTCGATCTTTGGGCTTTCGCTATCCACAACTCGAATGACGTCTCTCGGAAAACGAGCTGCTTCAGAGTCACCGCAATGGTCAATCAGCATTTTGTACCTAGTAATGACCGTCTCTACGTTCCATGAAGGATGGTCTTCTCCAGATAAGCAACTTATCACTGATGTGTTACCACTTTCAAGAGTTAAGTTCAGATCAGTTCTTGAATTGAAGTAACAAGCTAGAGCCTCCGCGTGGCATGCTAAGGAAACCAAACCGAGAGAGCAAAGCCGTCCACCAATTTCCCAGTATGATCGCGACAAGTACATGCAATTGTCCCTTCCGACCAGCCTTCAACAACCGATCCGTCCATGTTGAGCTTTAGGGAGTCTCTCTTCGGGGGAATCCAAGTTGAAGGTACTGTATTGTGCGAGGCTTCGTTTAGTTTCCTTTTCTATGGTTCCATTTTCTATGGTTCCATCTACTGTAGCTTTTGTTCACGTCAAGGGTCTCGTCCGCTGTTCTGCTCGTGTTGATCTTGCAATTCCTGATAAACGAAACTATTTCTGCTCTTCCATTTGTTCCAGAGGGCTTCAGCTACCAGGTCTAGCGATGGAGAGTTGGCGTTGTTTGGTAGTTCGTGAGGCCTTGTTTGAGATCCGGATGTTGAACGCAACTGGCGTGGACCATATTTTCTCTGTCAATAGACATAAGAGATTGGAAGAATTATATTGAAATTTCATGCAAACGTTTAGAACTAAATTGATAAAATTAAAAAATTTAGGACTGAATTGATATTCGTACAATAGATATAGCACCAATTGAGTAATTTTCCTAAACATTCTAGTCTTCACTTCGTGTAGGTTTCTATATAACTTAATTTCTCAAATTAAATTATTGGACAAAATGAAAACAAAAAAGCTCATATACTGAAATAATCATCAAATTAAAATGAATATAAAGGAGCAAATCAACGAAAATCAATACAATAGAGATAATTAAAATTTACTTCGATATTTCACTTAATGCATAAGAAATTCAGCTGGCTCTAAGTACGTGGGAACTGTTAATCTCTCTCTCTTATCGAAATAAGATATCATGAACATATAATATATCATCTCTCCAGAATCATAGTCCGTATCCTAGGCATTTTGATTGCGTAATTTGCACCACAATATAATTAATTCTGGCCAGAGCTGGGCGTCGGAGACGACGGTGATTTATTAGATGACATTCATCAAGACACTAGTGACTACAACTTTCCCGCAAAAATAGAAATGTAGTTATTGATGCTTTTTTCTTTTCGTTATTGATCTGGCGAGGGCCACGATGTATCACCCAGAGCCGACGAGGGTCGGCCGGCCCTCGCCCAAAGTTGGCAACGGCCACCAAGCCCTCGCCTAGCCAAATCGGGCGAGGGCGTCGCGGCTCTCACTAGATCTTGGCAAGGGCAGCGATGCCCTTGCCCAAAGCCAGCAATGGTCAGCTAGCGCTCACCCAGAGCCGACGAGGGTCACCAGTCCTTGCCCATGGCCGGCGAGGGTCGGCCGGCCACCCTCGCCGGCCCTAATTTCAAAACCAAAAAAAAAGAGAAAAAAATTTAAAAAATCATACATTATTAAAATATTATTTTAAAATGTCCATGTCAGCATTGCATGGCCGTCCGACGTCCACGTTAGCGATTTCCAGTCAAAATTGATCGAATTAACTCAATTGGCAAGAAATGAAAAGGTTTATGACTCAATTGACTAAATTGAAAGGTTTATGATTGAATTGCCAAAAGTATAATAGATTTAAGACTTTTTGGATAATTTTCGCCTAATCTGTTGACCAAGCAAACCAAAAAGAAAAAACAAAGTCGATTTATATCCAAAGAGGTACACAGGAAATTCCCATGAACTTTTGTCCACAGACGCAAGAAAAGACTGCAAACGAAGTCATCAAGGAGGATCTTCGATGAGTTTTGACTTGGTCAAGTCTGAAT
Source organism: Syzygium grande (assembly GCA_024733475.1). Taxonomy (NCBI): domain Eukaryota; kingdom Viridiplantae; phylum Streptophyta; class Magnoliopsida; order Myrtales; family Myrtaceae; genus Syzygium; species Syzygium grande. The sequence continues at coordinate 27,224,962 of JAMXDD010000010.1, forward strand.
AAGTACTCCGTCGAAAATCATGGGAAAGTAACACAAAGTTTCTCCCTCTGACTTTTCTACGAAGCCATTGGTTCGTCAACTTTCAGCGACGCGACGACTATAAAACATGAACAGAATTGAGACAGAGCCGTGAAGATACTCTTGCAACCGCATTCTTTTTATTGGCGATTGGAGACGACGTGAAGTTTTACTGAAGTCATGGGCTGTTTTCGCTGTAGAGGTCGCGAGAAGACGAAGAGAACGAAGCTACCCACTGCGACCGCTGCTCGACGACCCACTTATCAAGGCGGATCTGCCAAAAAGAGCGGCGTCCATAGAGATGGCGGCATGGCTGTTCTTGCTGGCACGGGCGCTGCAGTAGCAGCCACAGCTGCTGCGACCACAATTATTTACAGTACCGATGGCGGCGGTGGCAGCACTTGCAGTGGTTCTGGTGGAGGAGCTTGTGGTGGTGGAGGAGGTTGCGGTGGAGGGTGCGGCGGCGGTTGTGGTGGCTGAATTTGTCTGCTTGTTGCCGTAACCGGTGCATGTATTTTACACTTTCAAGCAGGACAAATGTTTATGTAACGGTTGGAGTTGGACAAAAAGATAATATCAGAGCAAGTGTAATTCTATGTGCATCTCATACTACCACCTCAACTTTTTCCCTTCTCTTATCTCGGTGACAAAACTATCATACGTGGCCTTCAAGTTTTATGTCATTTCGAGTAACTCTGATAAAATAAAATAAAGGGTTAATACCACGAAAAATCCTAAACTGGTACACTTGTGACACATTTACCCTAAATTATTTTTTTTGACCATAAAAACCTCGAACTAGTACACTGTGACAATTTTACCCCGAACATACCACAAAAAACCCCAAACTAGTACACATGTGACAATTTTACCCCGAACTAATTTTTAATATTATTTTTATTATTTTTTATTTTTTTTATTTTTTCTTTTCTTTTCTTTTCTTTTCTTTTTTTCTTCACCTTCAACCTTTTGGTCATTTTTCTGTCAATAGACGGTCCGGTGATCGGCCAAAAGCGTACAAAGCCAGCGTGGGCCGCCCTCACTTGATGCGAAAATCAATACAATGCGGGGTCGCCCTCGCCGAAATCCGGGGGCGACCCTCCCTGCGTTGAAGCAAGGGCTGGGCGTTGAGCAGGGGCCCCTCACACTAGGCCGGGTGATGGGGCGGCCGCGATGTATCGCTCGGCCGGCGAGGGCTACCCTTGCTGGATCAAGCAAGGGTGGCCCTTGTCGGCTTCCGCCTCTGGCCCAGTCGTCGAACCGCGACCGGCTAAAGGTTGAAAATGAAAATGAAAATAAATAAATAAATAATAAAAATAAATAAATATTCAAAAATAATAAAAATAATAATAATAAAATTTTAATGGGTTAATACCACGAAAAACCTTAAACTGGTACACCTGTGACAAATTTACCCCAGACTATTTTTTTTACCACAAAAAATCCTAAACTAGTACACCCGTGACAATTTTACCCCGAACTATTTTTTTGACCATAAATACCCTACTGGTATACCTGTGATAATTTTACCCCCAAACCAATTTTTTAGCCACCAAAAACCCCAAACTGGTACACCTGTAACAAATTTACCCTCCGTTAGTTTCTGTTAAATTTTACTATCAAATTGCTAAGTTTAATGACACGTGGTAATTGACATGTGTACCAATTTTGGGTTTCACCCCTCTGTTTGTCACAAGTTTACTAATTTGTGATTTTTTGTGATATTAATATAATTTAACAGACATTAACAAAGGGTAAATTTGTTACAAATATACCAGTTTGGGGTTTTTAGTTGTTAAAAAATTAGTTCGGGGTTAAAATTGTCACAGGTGTACCAGTGTAGGGTTTTTGGTAGTCAAAGAAATAGTTCGGGGTAAAATTATCACAAGCGTACCAGTTTGGAATTTTTGGTGGTTAAAAAAATAATTCGGGGTAAATTTGTCACAGATGTACCAGTTTGGGGTTTTTTGTGGTAAAAAAAATAGTTTTGGGTAAAATTGTCACAGGTGTACCAGTTTAAGATTTTTCGTGGTATTAACCCAATTTTAATTCAGGATAAAATTATCACATATGTACCAGTTTGGAGTTTTTTGTGGTAAGTTTAGGGTAAAATTGTCACAAATGTACCAGTTTGGAGTTTTTGGTGGTCAAAAAAATAGTTTAGGGTAAAATTGTTACAGGTGTACCAGTTTAAGGTTTTTTATGGTCTAAAAAATAGTTTGGGGTAAATGTGTCATAAGTATACCAGTTTAGGGTTTTTCGTGGTATTAACCCTATATAAAATAAAATTGATCATCGAATAGATTAGACATGAACTTTGGCTTTTTCATTACATCTGCAACTCATGGTATTGAGGGCTAGCGTTTGATAAAATAAAATCTCTCTGCCGACCCTAGTTAGTTCAGAGCTCGCGATTGATAATGCTAACCCCACTTTTCTTAAAGATATCATAAGACTTCTGTGTTATCACTTTTTAAGTTTAAAGTGCGACAAAACTTTCGAAAAGGAAATTGCTCTACTAACTAGCTTGTTAATCTTGGAATCAATAAGCATTTAGATACTAGTTTCTTTTCATTACCTCCTATAGAATTGCTTCATGCTTTATTAAGTGATAAAATAGGGATAATAGATATACGGCATTAAAATTTTGTATTCGGCTTTACCCATTTTTCAGAAAAAAAAAAAGAAAATGAAATCTCTCTACAATTTCAACTTGGTGTAGTTTTGTGCTGCACCAAGAAACAGAATCTCGAGTTACAACCGGTCGAAACTCCTCTTTTTTGATTCCGCATATACAATATCGTAACACACAAAATCTTACGGACTTTATGATCAAAGAATATATTTAATCTTTTCTTAAATCGAACATTTACCGAGGGATTGGAGTCCGTTCCTCAATAATAACATAGAAACTTTTACCGGAAATTATAGGAAGGCTCATGAAATTAGGAAATTGTCGTGTGGGTCTCTCGTCACTTTGAGTGAGACCCACGTAGCTTAAACAAACAGGGAAAGAAGGGAAAATTTGGTAGTTGAAGCTCTCAATGTGGCGAAAGCCACGTTGAAATTTGGTGGGGCTGACTTATTCGGCCGATGCAAGAGAAAAAGCAAGAGTTGACATAGAATAGAATAAGCTGGACAGAAGCCATTTTGAGAGAAAAGTGAGCTCGTGCGAGAGAAAAAACTGAGAGGAAGAGAAGGAAAAAAAAGAACGTGAGCGTGTAGCTATGTTTATCAAGAATCCGACGGTGATCTCAATGATGAAATTCTATTATGTTGTTCGTTGCGTTGTGTGCTATGTGTCCACCGGCGCCAATCGTCGGAAAGCCTCTTCCATCTGTGCATTTTCGACATTTGCACTCTATGAGAACCCGCCGCACTTTTCTCTATATTATTGTCACCCATCTAGTCGTGATAAGCTTGTTGTTGCTGTGATCTAAGATAGTTTATCTTGGTGGTTCGTTGTTTAACCTCTAGTAGGACTGGAGGTAATCGTGCTCTGTACAGTGGAAGCTTTTGGCGAGCTTGCTCTGTGGGTTTTCCCCAGTTGTGGTTTGCACGTTAAAATCTCGTGTGCCCGGTTTGCGTTGTCCGATTATCTGGTACATTAGAGCAGTGCTTATTGTGCTCGTTTAGTTTTCGCTGTGCACAGTGTAACATGTTCGCACTACGGTCTTTCCCAACAATGTGGTATCAGAGTGCTAGTTGTAGTACATGCCGGTAGATCTCCCCTGTGAAAATGGAGTGCACGAACAAAATCATTTGTTTGAATGGCGCAAATTATCGTACGAGGAAGAGTAAAATGAAAGTGGCATCTGCTCATGTTTGCCGAGAAACCCGAATTCAAAAGTAATGAGGGCCGGGGCATTTGAGCATCGGCAGTTTTGTGGGTTTATACGGCGATTCGTCCATGATAATGCATATAATCTCATACGTAGTGAGACGCATGGACAGTTCTCCTTTGACAAACCCAAAATATGGCATGTGAAACGACATTAGAGCAAACGGAGACGACTTTGTCCTGCGAGAATCGATCCGAGGAAAAGGAGTTTGTTCCATACGCGTCCCGCGAAGACTAGACAAAGCCTTATACGCGATGATACGGTGAATTCTTATTTTTATATCAAAGGGCATGACATTCCACGAACTTTCCCGGTCTGACTATTCATAACAAAGACATTTAGGAGAAATTCAATTATTAGCAGGCGTCGTCGTGTATGTAAATGGCATTAGATTGGAGAAACTCATATCGAAACACAGAAATAGGCGAGAGGTGGGGTTTCGGGCGGCGGTCGAAACTTGCAAGCTGTGAGGTTTTGCAGTGTAAACTTCGATAAATCATGGGGTGCTTCTGCTTTGGAGGTAGGAAGAAGAAGGGAACCTGGCGTCCGGCGTTGGTTTAGGACTTTTGGGACAATTTTTCCGCCAGCATTTCATTTTAACTTACTAGTCTTCGCTTCACGTCAGTTTCTATATAACTTAATTTCTTGAGGAAAATTGTCTAATTAATCGTACTCTTATTGTACGGATGTCAATTTAGCTCTAGACTTTCCAACCTTACCAATTTAAACCTAAATCTTCGTTCAAAATTCCAATGTATTTCTTCCGAGCAATTTTAGCCGAAAATTGCGGATGTGGCAATGTACCATGTAGAATGGCTAACGATGACTAAACCACTGTCAATAATTTTTGGCAAAATTTAATCAGAAGGACTACATTTAGAATTTCTTGCAAAAGTTTATGACTAAATTGATAAAATTGGAAAGTTTATGATTGAATTGGCATCCATACAATATGTTTATGACCAATTGAAATTGTTGAGAAAACCTTCTAATAGATTTTGAAATTGACAAAACTATCCACATTTGTCTTGTAAATATGATAAATGCATTGAAGTATTTTTTATTCACGAAGTTATTTTTTGAAGAAAAGATATAGCTATCTTAATTCAAGTTCAGATTGTGAAATAACCATAAGTGGTTTAGACTTTATACTTCAATTGAAGAGGTTTAAACTTTATACTGCAAGTGAAGAACTTCAGACTTTATACAATAGAAGTGGTTCAGACTTTACATTGGAAATAAAGGTTTCACACTTTATAAAACAACCCATCTTGACATAAATTCTGAATACATGTCTAGATGATATAAATCCAGATTGTGGCGCAAACTCAGAATGAACATAAAGGCTAGTGATCTGACTTGGATTTCACCTATAAAAAGATTTGATTTACTCAATCTTGAAGGTTATTTTGCATATCAACTTTATAATGCAAAATATCTTAAATTGATTGGCAATCAATCCCGAGGCAAGATTCGTGGAGAATTTCTACTTATGGAAACCAAGACTTTGATTGTATGGACAATCAAATTCAGCAGGATTCAAATTTTGTCAACAGCTACTCAATCCTCTTTATACAAATATGTCTAACTTGAAGATTTGAAGATAATTCTCTGAAAACTGTCCAACGGCTATATTGGAAGCGGTGAAATATAAAAAGAGACTAAGTGCCGAGGAGTAGAAGCAAGAGACAAAGCCTAGAATCTACAATTCCAAAGTTTGAGCATACTCCAATCTTTACTATTTGTCCTTCAAGAGCTAAAATATGTGATCTTAAGAGATACACTGTAAAAGTGATATAGTGTGACCCATTATTCACTAAGTGCTATCACTCACATCTGTAATCTCCTTGATCATTTAGTGGAATCTAGTCAGTAGGCTGTCAGTAGACCTGTCAAATGGGTCCAAAACCTATTTATGAACCCACATTTGTTTAAATGGGTCGCTAATGTTTCATTTTTTTTTTCCAGATCAGCCTTAATGGGTTTCAAACATAAGAAGGCCAAAATATATGGGTCTTAAGTGGGTATATTTTGAACCTATTTATAACCCATTTAATAACCTATTATGAAAAGCCCGGCTCATGATCTCACTCTCACTTCCCAATCTTCTCTCCATCTTCTTCACTTATCACTTCCACGAATCTAATTTGTAGCCACCTCCGCTGCTATCGTCGACCTCGCGTTGCCCATCTCCGTCGTAGCTAAGGTTCTCCGAATGCTCAATATCACCCGTCCTGCACTCCTCGCAAACCCTAAACTCCATTTCTTGTGGCTAAATCTCTCCAATCGCCACTGAATTCCTAAGGACTATGGACTATATGAGCCTACGACTGCCACCACCGCCTTGACTCCCGCCATCCCAAGCACCTCCGGCATGTGCTCACGAAGTTCGCTCCCCCGATGATGATTGAGTACTTGGTCTTCGTCTCATTTGCCTCAACGAATCGAGTCTCATAGCTCGAAGGGAGGTCGATCAGCGCATATGAGCCGAGCTTCTCGTACTCGGCGGGGTTCGAAGGGACCGGCGTTTTTGTCTCCGGGTATTAGGTTTTCTCTATTTGCTTACCTTTTTGTTGAGTTTGCCTACAATTTTGTTTTCAAGGTATTTGGGTTCATGCTGGGGAAGTTTTGAACTTTCTTCCACTTTGTAGTGAATTGACTCACAATATTCTAATACGAAAATGAAAAATTCTTTGATGTGCTTGACATGCTTGATTCAGCACACTTCTCAATTGGGTCATTCTTCCAGCTAAAGTATTTGGGTGATTTTCATTGCGGTTCTTTGGCCAAAGAGTGGTGACCTGTATTGAATAGAGCTTATCAGAAACCCTTGCTTTGCCTTCATCCATACAAATTGCAGTAGAAGGGTGTTGTACTTCGAAAGTACATAGCAACACAAGTCTTCGACATATTGCAGGTGATTTAGGATAGTCAGAATACATTCTTCTCATAAAAAAATTCAGTCTGTTGAGATCATTGTAGTTGCTATGTTAATCACTATTCATTAGTCGCGATATAATAATAAAGTAAAAGGCTCGTCGACATGTTTATTCTTTGATCTTATGTGTTTTGGGAAAGCGCGCATTTGGTTCCATGGCTTTTCAATTTTATTATCGTCTAATTGCTCTGTTTTTCTATATTCGCTTGCTTTGTTTATGTATGTGTGTGAAATAGTTGGAACACATTCTCTTTGGTTTGTCTGATACAAGCGAGGAATAATGAGTATGCTAATTGTGATGTTGCTATGATACACCTATTTGATATCTGGATGATTCAGTCAGCATAAGGTTGCTGTTTGTTTGGAGCTTTTTGTATAGTCTTGTAGGATGGGCAGTTGGATGCTGCAATTTTTGATGGATGGTGGAGACTTGGGTTTTGGGGTTTAAAATTTCAAGTGACACACTATTAATTTGATTAACATTTCCATGTATGAACTCAAATCTTTACCCCTTATGTTGAACTCATAGCGTGCAATCAAGAACTTGTTCTAATTTATGTTTTCTCTTACGGATTAGTTGAAATGTCAAGAGCTAACGAGGATCGAGAAGAATATTCAACTACCGAACGATTCAAGAGACGTAGAATTGCATCCTTAGTTCATGGTGAGAATCTTTGTTTCTATCTATACTACAACAGCTAACATTGAAGACATTATGACACCTTTCTGATATTTGATTAATCATTGCAAAACTTGTATAGTCTGTCACCATGGTGGCCGTAATCTAGCAGTGGATGAAGGATTCAAGAATGCCTTCGCACCATGAGGAGGAAGAGGTGCGCCGGGAGAACAAGTGAGCATTTGAATATGTCTTTAAGTCTCCTCTTGAACCAGTGAAGATGATTTGTGTTTATTTTTCTGTGTCAGTCATTTAGTTGTCGAAACATCCAACTCCCTTTCGATGTTACTAAAATTCAGAACCTTGGCCACTAGAGAAGGGTGGCGCAAAGTCGGCGATAGCAACAGAGGTGGCTGCAAATTAGATTCATCGAAGCGATAAGCAAAGAAGAGGGAGAGAAGATCATGAAGTGAGATCATGAGCCAGGCTTTTCATGGAAAAGAAATTGGATTGTAAATGGGTTTAGAATATACTCATTTAAGACCCATAAATTTTGGCTTTCTTATTTTTAAAACTCATTATGGTTGATCTGAAAAAAAAGGAATGACCCATTAACAACCCATTTAAGCAAACATAGGTGGATTTAGGACTCATTTGATAGGTTTATAATGTATATGCTTTTGAACCTAGAACTTGGATTTATGAATTTATTATTATAATTATTGACTTTATTATTTTATATTTGTGCACTTCTTTATAGGTATTATAATGGCATAATCGGCAATTAAAATTTAAAAAATATTGTATCAAATAATGTATTATTAAACTGGTGTTATCCGAAAAAAAAAAACAGGTGTTAATTTTTTAAGATCTCACTTCTATTTAATTCAAAACTAAAACTCAATTCCATTTCAGGATTTGTGAAAAAAAAAAAAAAAAAAGAAGAATTAAAAATGAATTTTTTAAATTATAAAAATTGTCCACGAATTAGCAATATAATTTTTTTTATATCATAAAAATTATATTTGGTTAAATATGAAAGTGTTTTAGTAAGGTTAGGTCGGTAATGGGTTGGGTCGGGTATGGGTCAAGAAAATTGCATTGCGCATAAATAGGTTATAAACGGGTTAATAGGTCAATTTGGGTCGAACCATTTATGACCCGATCCAAACTCGAACAAACTAGACCCGCCCATTTGACGGGTCTAGCTGTCGGCTTGGAAGAGTGGACGTAGATTTGATATAAGCTGAACCACTATACATCTTGTGAGCATATTTTCTCATCCCTTAAAGCTCCTTTCATTTATTACATTGCACACTTGCACAATTGCTATCAAAAACTGTTTTAAATCTGAACGCTATTCATACTTTATTCTTAATATCTTACTTCCGCTTTAAATTGATCAAAAATTATTTTAAATCACATATTCACTCCTCCTTTAGGTGATCCTTGATAGCTACGTCAGAAAAAATCATCAAACTGAAATAATTACAAAAAGGGAGCAAATTAACGAAAATTAATAGTGTAAAGATAACTAAAATTTAGTTCAACATTTCATTAATTTAGTCGGGTATAGTCAGATTCCAATACTTACCTGACTTCACTGCAAATGTTACGATTACACCAATTGACAAAGATAATCATCTATCAATTAGTTTCTATGGTTGAATATGAAGAATTCTTATTCTAATAACATGCGAAAAATACTCCGCAATTACCGGGTGCAGTTAAGGTCGCCAGAAAATCCCCTCTTTTGGGGGAGATTTAGGGACGTAGTCATTGTTTTTTTAAAAAAAAAAAGTATTCACCTACAGTCTATTAAAGTAAATAACATGCTACTTATGGTTTAATACGGTGAATATATTGTGTAGTAAATAAGGAATTTTTTTCGAATTTACAACCTATCAACTAGATCTAAGTTTTGACCCAAAACAAACTAGATCTAAGTGGCGACTTGTGGTGGTGTAACCTAAGTGATATATAATCTGAAGACTTCAACTTCGCCACTTGCAAGCACTACTAGCTATGAACCGGACAATTGGCGATCCAAATTGTCAATTAATAATTGTTTAGCGGACGACCGCTCCACCAGCCCCAGCAGAAGTTGCGGCAACTCCACCGCCAGCATTAGCAGAAACAGTAGCTGCCCTTGTTGCGGCAGCAATGTTGAAAAAAAAATAAAGAAAAAAAAGAGCGAAAATTATTAGAAAATTATTAAAATATTATTAAAAATATCCACATCAGTGTCAAACGCCGATCATGTCACATAGACCAGCCAGTATCCACGTCAACAATATCCGGCCAAAATTAGATGGAAGAACTGAATCAACTCTAACTCAAAAGGTTTAGGACTAAATTAGCATCATTAAAAAGTTTATGATTAAATTGGTAATAGTGCAATAGATCTAGGATTTTTATGGTACTTTGCCCTCCTAAAATCTCTTTTGGAGTTGAGATTGCTGGTTTATGAATACTCTTGTTAGGTTTTTTTTTTTTTAATGTCATTAAAATTAATTATCGGAAAAGTAGCCACGGCTAAAGCGGTTGCAATGAGAAGGAGCTACTTTTCCCAGAATAGGTTCCTCGACACTTCTACGGAGCTCACATTCTCAGGATATACTTTGACGAGCTCTTTTTCTAAGAAAGCTTTAATCAGTCATTGTCGCCAGATCTAACAAATTAATTATAAAAAAAGAATGTCGGGACACTTCTCACACATCTATCTTAATAATTTCCTTCTCACGTGAGAGCTTAGTGTTAGATTCTTTATGCACCAATATATCTCAACTTGAATTTCCATCAATACCTACCTTCACCATGGTCTCTTTCTTCAGAAAATTAATACTTTTATCCAGGGAAATTGCAAAGAGAGAGCCTAAATCTGAACCAGTCAACATATCTAGCTAAATCCACATTTACTAAAAACCTAAGCTAATGAGTTATGAACTAATTATGATATTTTAATTACTGCACACTACACCATTTATTCAACGTGGGATATTTCTAATATTGCTCACACGTGTATCTCAATAAGAATTCTATAGCTGCCAAGTCCTGTTGTCAGTTTTCCTCCACTCATTGGAGAAGGTTTTTCAGTCAACATATTCTTTTATTGACAATTGTGACATGAGATTATCATGACGGCGAATGAATGGAAGCGCAAAGGTACTCTACTGCTACAATCATCCTAAACAATAGCAAGTATTAAAAAAAAGTCAAAACAGAAAACAAGGTAAGGGAAAAGTATTCAACAGATACAACCACTTTGTTTCATCATCCTGAAAATATATGTAATCAAACTGTACTAGCTCTGCCGGTGCCTCTAGTACCGCCGCCCTCACAACAAGTGCAGCTAAACCTCCGTCTCCTCCTCCAAACACCGTATGATGATGGGTGCAATGTATGCGGCCGCCACCGCCACCAACTCTTAAACAGTAACGATCTTGGAAGAAAAGACGTAGGACAGCAATGACAACGGCTAAGACAGCCCAAACTATTATTATGATTGCCCTCGTATTCATTTTTCTCTAACTAGATCAAGCACTCTTGATAGCTCGTGTATTTGAGAAATATCTGCTCGGCCAATGTCCAGACAATTTATACTCGTGGCGTTTCCTAGTGAGCCACAGCCTGATGAGCGACATTCTTTGAATTTTTTAGTCTTATCTTTCAAGGGAAAACTAAAACGTGGATATACAGGACAAGCAACTATACTTTGTCCAGTACAACCCAGGAATAATTGACAATCTCTAGGATTACGTGGGCTCACCCAATCCGTTGGCCTGTCAACCATACTACGTCCTCTTGCCTGTGGGACATCCATGCATCATAATTTACTGTTGAAGAAATTCACCTCCTCTTTTCTCTATTCTAGATATTTTTGGGTTATCTAAATATTTAGATATTTTGTTGAAAGATATTTAATTAAGAGTGTAGAAATAACTAGGACGATATTTTTCTAGAATTATCTAAAGAAAGATAGAAATATCTATAGACATGGTTTCTCAAGAAATATCTAGGGAGATGCTATCTAGATATTCTAGGGAGACATTATCTATAAACATTTATGATATTTCCAGGATATCTTCCTACTTCTAGGAAGATATTTTACTCGAAATATCTACATATTTTAGGAGGCATAACCACTTCCTTGGACCTATAAATACCCAAGCACCCTCATTTGTGGAGCTTGAGCTTGGCATCCATATAAAAGTGTGTGAGTGAGCTTAGCTCCCATAAGTGAGAGTGTGAGAGTGTGCTTGGCACACAAGTGTGTGTAAGAGTTGCCCCAATCAATATTGGAAGAGAGTGCCTCAATTAATATGAGTGTTTTCTTAAAGTGAGCCTTGTGCGTCTTCCTCAATAATTGATACTAGAGTCGTACTTCCGCAACTCAACAAGTCAGAAACCAGAGTACGCCGGAGTTCTTCTAGTGCACAAGGCAGAGACTGTGAAGTTGGTTGATATGAGACCAGGCTTACTTGGTATAGTATCAGGCATTATAATCAAGTCAGGATGGCGAACTTCCCAAGTTTGGCAAGCGGAGTCGAGAAGCTCTACAACTCCAATTATAATAAGTGGAGTATCCACGTACAATATTATCTGCTAGGTCAAGACTTATGAGATATCACTAGCGGTGGCAACACCACACCACCCATGAACAATGGCGAGTTAAGAAAATGGGACATCAAAGAGGGTAAGGATCTATACGTTCTTGCCGTCATTGTTGAAAATGAGTTGTTACGGAACGTCAAGAGAGCAAAAATTCCAAAGGAGGCATGGGACAACTTAGTGACACTGTTCACAAGGATAAACGGTACCAAGTTGCAAAAGTTGGAGAATGAGCTATTGTTCGCGTCACAATAAAATATGACAGTAAGTTCCAAAGTTGAATCCATTTGTGAAGAAATTTCAAAGTTAGATCCTAAAAAGGCCATCTCTGAGACAAAGATGAGAAGAATTATCATTCATTGGTTAAGGTCAGAGTACAATGACATTGTTACAGCCACTCGAGGATGGGCAAAAGACCCATCTCTGATTAAGTTGGAAAATATATTGGCCAACTAAGAGGCTTTAGACAAATAGATATCTAAGGTCTCAGTCAAGGATGATGAAAGTGCCCTTTTTAGCAATAAAGAAGGGTTCAAGGGCCAGAGTAGAAATGGTGATGGCACTAGAGATGGCAAACAAAAGAAAAGTAATGGAGACTAGCGGGGGCGACCAGAAGGGAGGAGCATTCAGCCAGGGGGAGCTCACCGGGACTGGGACAAGGATGAATGTGATGATGAAAGCAATAGGAAGCATAGCGGACGATGCTACATCTGTGTTAAAGTAGGACACTTTGCCAGAGTCTGTCAATTCAGGTAGATAGAAGGAAATGCCGCAGCTACTATCCCGAATATGATTGACACCGAAGAAGAGAGGGACTTCCAAGCGGCAATTGCAGTGGAGCAGCAAAAAGAAGAGATCGCAGCCTCCTCTATCACCAAGTCAAATGATGCGACAACCTTTGTCATGTCCTTGAAGAAGAAGAGCAAGCAAGGGGAAACTCGAAGAAGCAAGTGGTGGTGCTAACATGTAGCCTTTAGAAGGAGCTGCAGAATATGCGGGAGATGATGAAGAAGCTGAGAATCGAGAAGGTGAAGATAGACAAGGAGCTCAAGATACAAGAAAGGGAGCACGAGAAGCTTTAGTGTGAGCCCAGGAAACTATAGAAGTTCAATGAAGATAGAGAACACGAGAAAGGGAAAAAGAAAGGTTGTCATGAGAAAAAGAAGCCGTTTCCATCTTACATCCAATGTTGTAAGGATCGATGGAACAAGAGTGAGGAGAAGAAGTCCTGTAACAAAAAAAGGACCAAGATGTCTACGATGAAGTGCTTAGTGCTTCAGAAGGGATTGAATCGGTTGAAGCACGAAGTGAAAACCGCTAGTGAAGGACTTGGCCATATGAGCTGCAATCTCAAAGGTCTTACAAAATAGTGGCAGATAACGAAGGCAAAGTTAAGTGAGATGAAGGAAAAAGCAACTAAAGCACAGGTCGAACTGGCGTTGTTGACATTTGAGCTTCACAAAGCTTAGTCGAAAGACGCAGTCGAAGAGCCAGTTGAAGCTAGAGCAGATAGTGTTAAATCAGGTTAGTAGCACCAAAGTCATGAAGGCAAAGTCAGCTGAGGAATTTCAGAAGGAGCACCAAAGTCAGCTGAGGAATTTCAGAGGGCAGCTTCGCATGTTGACAAGACCAGCATTGAGAGTAGAGTAGTCGATGAGGGTGAGTGTTGAATAAATGCACCTCGTCTGTTCTCTCAAGAATTCTAGATATTTCTGGGTTATCTAAATACCTAGATATATTGTTGAAAGATATTTAATGAAGAGTGTAGAAATAACTAGGAAGATATTTTCTCTAGAATTATCTAGAGAAACATAGAAAATATATATATATATATATATATATATATATATATTCTCTCAAAATATCTAGGAGATGTTATTGAGATATCTTTAGGAAGACAGTTTCTAGGATATTTCCAGGATACTTTTAGGAAGTTATTTGAGTAGAAATTGTTAGTGGTATGCCCTAGAAATCAATCAATGTTGATACTCTAATATTAGTCGTGGATTAGGTTGTGTCGGAAAACCGATCTTCACTATACTTAGGTAGTCATAATGTCTTGCTAGAGATCCCTTATGACTTGTGGGCCAAAAGGGTTTTGAGCACAAGTCGCTAACGTTTAGTGAACCAATATTGGAAGAGGTACAATCAAACGGACTTAATATTTTCTATGAGCCTTTGATCTACTTAAGAAGTAGATTTTAATTTATTCTCTTATTTAAATTATCTACCGGTCGCCGGAGTTCGTTATGAGATAACGCAAACTGGGCCCAAATCGCCCGCCCAGGCTTTTAATTGGTACTGGATAATGAGGATATATAAATAGATCAGAATGGCGAACTCCCAGGGTTTTTCTATGATACAATATCTACAAATCAAAATTATAAAAAGTGGAGTATCCACGTTCAAGATTATATGCTAGGTCAAGACTTATGAGATATCACTAGCGGTGGCAACACCACACCACCCATGAACAATGGCGAGTTAAGAAAATGGGACATCAAAGAGGGTAAGGATCTATACGTTCTTGCCGTCATTGTTGAAAATGAGTTGTTACGGAACGTCAAGAGAGCAAAAATTCCAAAGGAGGCATGGGACAACTTAGTGACACTGTTCACAAGGATAAACGGTACCAAGTTGCAAAAGTTGGAGAATGAGCTATTGTTCGCGTCACAATAAAATATGACAGTAAGTTCCAAAGTTGAATCCATTTGTGAAGAAATTTCAAAGTTAGATCCTAAAAAGGCCATCTCTGAGACAAAGATGAGAAGAATTATCATTCATTGGTTAAGGTCAGAGTACAATGACATTGTTACAGCCACTCGAGGATGGGCAAAAGACCCATCTCTGATTAAGTTGGAAAATATATTGGCCAACTAAGAGGCTTTAGACAAATAGATATCTAAGGTCTCAGTCAAGGATGATGAAAGTGCCCTTTTTAGCAATAAAGAAGGGTTCAAGGGCCAGAGTAGAAATGGTGATGGCACTAGAGATGGCAAACAAAAGAAAAGTAATGGAGACTAGCGGGGGCGACCAGAAGGGAGGAGCATTCAGCCAGGGGGAGCTCACCGGGACTGGGACAAGGATGAATGTGATGATGAAAGCAATAGGAAGCATAGCGGACGATGCTACATCTGTGTTAAAGTAGGACACTTTGCCAGAGTCTGTCAATTCAGGTAGATAGAAGGAAATGCCGCAGCTACTATCCCGAATATGATTGACACCGAAGAAGAGAGGGACTTCCAAGCGGCAATTGCAGTGGAGCAGCAAAAAGAAGAGATCGCAGCCTCCTCTATCACCAAGTCAAATGATGCGACAACCTTTGTCATGTCCTTGAAGAAGAAGAGCAAGCAAGGGGGAAACTCGAAGAAGCAAGTGGTGGTGCTAACATGTAGCCTTTAGAAGGAGCTGCAGAATATGCGGGAGATGATGAAGAAGCTGAGAATCGAGAAGGTGAAGATAGACAAGGAGCTCAAGATACAAGAAAGGGAGCACGAGAAGCTTTAGTGTGAGCCCAGGAAACTATAAGTTCAATGAAGATAGAGAACACGAGAAAGGGAAAAAGAAAGGTTGTCATGAGAAAAGAAGCCGTTTGCCTCTTACATTAATGTTGTAAGGATCGATGGAACAAGAGTGAGGAGAAGAAGTCCTGTAACAAAAAAAGGACCAAGATGTCTACGATGAAGTGCTTAGTGCTTCAGAAGGGATTGAATCGGTTGAAGCACGAAGTGAAAACCGCTAGTGAAGGACTTGGCCATATGAGCTGCAATCTCAAAGGTCTTACAAAATAGTGGCAGATAACGAAGGCAAAGTTAAGTGAGATGAAGGAAAAAGCAACTAAAGCACAGGTCGAACTGGCGTTGTTGACATTTGAGCTTCACAAAGCTTAGTCGAAAGTCAGCTGAGGAATTTCAGAAGGCAACTTCGCATGTTGACAAGACCAGCATTGAGAGAAGAGTAGTCGATGAGGGTGAGTGTTGAATAAATGCACCTCGTCTCTTCTCTCAAGAATTCTAGATATTTCTGGGTTATCTAAACACCTAGATATATTGTTGAAAGATATTTAATGAAAGCCTAGAAATAACTAGGAAGATATTTTCTCTAGAATTATCTAGAGAAAGATAGAATATATATATATATATATATATATATATATATATATATATATATTCTCTCAAAATATATAGGGAGATGTTATTGAGATATCTTTAGGAAGACAGTTTCTAGGATATTTCTAGGATACTTTTAGGAAGTTATTTGACTAGAAATGTCTAGATATTTTAGGAGGTATAACCACCTCTTTAGACCTATGAATACCGAAGCACCTCATTTGTGGAGCTTGAGCTTGGCATCCATGTAAGAGCGTGAGGGAAATTAGCTCCCATACGTGAGAAGGTGAGTGTGCGCTTGGTACACAAGTGTGTGTGCGTAAGAGTTGTCCCAATCAATGTTGTACGAAAGTGCCTCCATTAATAAGAGTGTTTCTTGAAGGGAGCCTGTGTGTCTTCCTCAGTAATTGATATTAGACTTGCACTTCCGCAACTCAACAGGTGGTATTAGAACTACGCTTCTAAAGTTGAACATTTACATGTGGAAGGAGATAGTAAACACGGTCCTGAATTGCATTGTGATCACATGTAAGCTGTCAACGTCAAAAATGCGTTCCAAGCTAGGAAAACTAGGCAAGAAAATCAATCAAACCCAAATGGCAAGACGATATTCTTATATTTTTTCTTAACCTTTCATTAAGACATTCCAATTTGGTAACTTTGGTGACTGTCAAGCTATAACAATAATACACGCATATAAAAAACACAATAATTATAAGTCATCATAGTTTAATATAAATCGTCATTATATAATTTCAATGTAACAAACAACCAGTAACTTCGAAACCCCTAAACTAAAGATTTAGATTATAATGAAGAGAAAACATAAATCATGTAAGAACATTCTCCATCTTATTCAAAAAAATATATAGTTTTCAAAATCAAGTCTCTGTTACCACTTCTTAGAATTATCTCATCAACGTATCATCAGATAACATAAAAGTTCAGATCTTGAAAACTGAACATTTCCATGAAAGCATTATAGAAAATAAAAAAGGTACCTGGATGCGTAGAAGATGCTGCATTTGAAAAAAAAAAACCAATTTCTCCCTAATCACGATTCTTAAATTCACAATTTAGATGAAATTTTCGGTGTGTTGTTAGAACAGAGAGAACCGGATTCGTGCATAATCTTAAGATCAATGCTCAAGATTGTTTATCCATTAATTTCTCCTCAACTTTCGCATTAATGTACATGTGATTTCCATAATAATCGGACCACTTAATGATATGATCTTATCAATTCATGATTCAATCAAGATTTTCAAGGTTTTGCCAATTATAACAAACAACTGGAGACAGGAAAACATTAAAGATGAAAGGAAGTGTAAAGATACAAATTTGCAATACGTGTTAAGATACAAACTGTTTTCTCTACATTTAAATCGCGAGCTTAAATTTAATACATATCATTTCCCAAAACAATATCAACAGGCACCAGCTCCTCCGCCTCCGCCACCGCCCCCCACCTCCGCCACCGCCGCCACAGCCCCCGCCTCCGCCTCCGCTGCCGCCGCCACAGCCCCCACCTCCACCTCCACCACCACAAGCAGTCCCCCACCAACTCCGCTGTCGTCTCCACCTCCGCCACAAGTAGAACCTCCATCTCCTCCTCCAAATCCACCGCCGCCCCACCACTAAGTCCGCCACCATGTCCGCCACCGTCGCCCTGTCCACCTCGGCAGAGAAGACTTAGGAAAACAGATACGGCGACTAAGACAGCCCAACCTATTATTATGGCTTTCCACGTTTCCATTTTTCCCTCTGTTAGCTCAAACACTCTCGATAGCTCATGCGTTTGAGAGAAATCTGCTGCGCTGGTGTTTGGATAGATAAACTCATGGCGTTTCCTCGCTAGCCACGGACATATATAGGTAAAATTATCTTACAAGGAAAAACTATTATCTACGACAAGCAACAATACTTTGACTAGTATAACACAGGAATAATAAACACGGTCCTGAACTGCATAATGACCAGGTAATTGGTCAACGTCAAAAATGCCGTCCAAGTTTGGAAGACCGCGCAAGAAAATCAGGTAAACCCAGGTGGTGAAACGCGATAATTGATTTGTTTTTTTTTTAACCCAGACCAGGCGAGGCCCTTGCCTGTGGCGACTCCGGACCAGCGTTAGCAGACATGGTGGCTGCCGTCGTTGCAGCGGCGGTATTGGCGGCAGATCCCGTCTTCGGATGCTTTGTTTCCTTCTTTTTCCGACCTCCAAATCAAGAGCACCCCATGAGTACTTATATGTAGTGCAATCACCCAAGTTCCAAGTGCGAACCCCCCTCGGTGTCTCTCTCTCTGAAATCTGGAGTTCAGTAAGTTATGGGTTGTGAGATATTTAATATTGTCTTTTTTGCTTAATACTAAGCGTAGAAATATTTAATTGAAAAAGCAAATGGGGCCTAGAAATATTCAAACTCAGGATCTTCAACTTTGATATCATGTAAGATTTTGTAAAACCATTATCGATTGCTCTAAAAAGTTTAAGCTGATAGATAAATGCGTGATTTATTATTTAAATATTCTAACACGGGCATGAGCTTCGTCCAAGCTCAATTTTCATGTGAATTTATGGAATTCGATTCCTCTATTCACAACAACAGGCGTGATATAGTTTGATGTGATCCAAATCGACGGTACGAGTAAGTAATTTGCTTTTTCACTTGTATGTTCAATGTATTGAATTGTCCGATTAAATTTTTCAACCATAACAACGACAGGGAGTAGTCCTTATTCCTTAACTAGAAGGTTTGACAAAGGACGTTAGTGTCTTTGCGGGACGCGTAAGATGAAACACAAGTTTCAAATGGACTGCGGGTTCCACCTACTGTCCCTTTTGAGTTTTCTACGGAAAAAAAAGACTGTTTTGTCTTTTCTCACATCTTAGTTTCTCTCGTCCACATTTGAATGCATTGTTTCTTATAGCGTATAAGCTTTTTCTTGGAAGGAGATTCTGTGTACCATTTTTCTGTTACTTCCCTCCACTTTTCACGCAAGTGGAGTTGACGCGCGGCTTCTAGAAAAAAAAACTAAAAATTAGAAAAAAATGAGAAAAAATAGATAGAAAGATCGTTCAGATGAGGATTGTAGAAGGGAAGATTGCTACCGGCGATGGTTGGGGACGAACGGAGAACCATCGTGTACTAATATGGAGAACGGTGAAAAATTTTAGGATTTAAATGAACGAAATGCAAGTTTTAGAAATTCAAGTATTTTACCATAATTAGTTGCTCAAATGACCACGTCAAGGCGGCTGCCTCAGCCCCGTAACACATCTCTCTCTCTCTCTCTTCACCACAAGTGGAGTATGCTTGTTTGACCTTCAAAAATTAAGCCGACCCAACTCGAGCTAATTAAGAAAAGTCACCAATTTAAAATTAACGCAACCTGTATCGGAAATAATCTGACCCCACAAAAGGTTAATATTTCATTCATCCAAATCCAATCCGACCCGAACCGAAGAAACTCAAATCCTAAACAATCAAACCCGGCGTGCCCGAATTCATGCAAACCCAAATTGTAAATATAAATATAGCATTAGTATACACAAAATTAGTTTAAAAGTATTGACCCACTGGTTCAAAATCAAATATGTCTAATTCGAAACCACTGAAAGCTGAATCAATACTAAAATGCAAACTGAAATAGATCCATATATGAAGAGAACTATACGACATTCAAGAGAACTCGAAATAATTAAAGAACTAAAACAATCGCAGCTTATGTTTGGAAAATAAAGAACCCAAAATGGATCAAGGTTGAGATGATCTGATCTAACCCGAGGTAATTACATATACATAAATGTTCCATATTTGAAAATGTATAATTTAATAAAATCAAAACCAATCCGACCTGCCCGTTTTCCAAACTAAGAGAAACCCTAAAGAGCACAAAACGTGTAATACCTTTAACAGATTTGACATGCATCCGAACAATCAGGGAAAAATCGAACTTGAAATAATGCGAATTTGACATGATCTGCACCCAAAGATTTTGTAAATTCTAATTAACCCAACCTACGTGTATGACTCCTAACCCAAAATTAACCGAACCGAAATCAATCCGACTCGTCTGTTTTGCCACCCCAAATATTTCCTAGCAAATGCCCTCAGCATTCTTTTAATTGAAATCCAAAAATAAGAATTTCACAAACCAGTAGGAAAAATTACTAGATTTTAAGCAATTCATGAGTTTTAATTCCTCAGGATTTTGTCAGTTTTCTGAATTTAAAAACCAATTTTCCAATTTACCCGGATTCGATTAGGTTGAACTGGTTTTTGGTTGGATAGGCTTGTGACCAATTCGATGATAGCGTTCCAATTAGGGGTGAGCATGATCCGGGTGGGCGGTTCCCACTGAGGAATAGGGAAACTCCCACCAAAGACCAATGCCGATTTTTGAATCGAGAACCGCCTGTCGATTCTATAGATCCACCCAAGAATCATACCACCGATCCAGTTTGGTTCCTAGGTGGATCCAAAGAATGGATGGGGAGGCAAAGAAGGGGTGGGGAGGGGTGGAAGAGGATGATCTAGTCGACATTAAAGAAGAGATTTTTTCCCTTTTGCCTCGTGCAACCTTTCCACCTCCAATGCCCTTCCTCACCTTTCAACCAAAATAAAGAAGAGATTTTTCTCCAAATTCTCCACTATGTCTCTTCTTCCTCCTCCTCTTGCCCTCGCTCTGTTCCACTTGATTTGCTTGCGATTTCACTTCACTTCAGTATGTCTCTTGCAACTTTTGACCTTCTCTCGGCAGACAACCCTCACCTTAAACTAACACCCCCGCTGTCTACTCCTCTGTTTTTCATTTGTGTTGGCTTCCTCTCTCTTTATTTAAAACCTTCCTCCTCCTCCGCTCCTGCATCCTTACTGCATGTGACGCCATGAACAAGCGAGAGAGACCGCTCCAAGAAGCCACTGCCCAACCCGCTGTCCCATAGAGAATAAAGACCCCGTCACCCCGTCTTTCTCCTCCTCCCTCCTTGAGTCCTTCTACCGCTCCATTGACGAGTCCAACGGCCAAGAGCACGACTCTCCTCTATTCCTAGAGCTGGCTTGATCAAAAAATAAGGCACCCACAAGACCTACATCGAGAGAGAGAGAGAGAGAGCAGCATGCCTTGGGGGAGTATGAGAGTTTGTCGGGGACATGAAAAGAAGTGACGGGAAAAGACTGACATGGGGAAGATGAGAGAGAGAGCTTTTAGGGTTTTCGAAATTTTTAACATAAAAATTAAAAATATATATTCGGTCCGGTCCGATCGGTGGGTGGGCGGGTGGGCAATTCCACGCTTGGAACCGAAAACCGGATCGGTACCCACCGATTCCGATAAATCAAAATCAAGAACCAATTCAAATCAAACGGCTGGTTCTAGGTCGATCCGGTCCGATTCTAGGCGGTCTAGAGCGGTTCCTAGTTCTTTTGTACACCCTTAGTTCCAATCGAACCGTACATGCAAAAGTAGGTTGAAACATGTGTTGACCTCTAGTGAAAGAGGTAGCACCATGCATACATAAATCATTGCAGACTTCCATGCATCCGTGTGCGCATGCTTATAATATATTAGGTTAATACCACGAAAAACTCCAAACTGGTACACTTATGATAAATTTACTTTAAAATATTTTTTAATCACAAAAACCTCAAATTGGTACACCTATCCCTGAACTATTTTTTTTTATCACAAAAAACCCACACCTTTGGTATACCGTAATAATTTTACTCTAAACTAATTTTTATACCACTAAAAACTCTAAACCTGGTACATTTGTGATAAATTTACCTTCCGTTAGTGTCCATTAAATTAGACTAATATCGCAAAAAACCACAAATTGGTAAACTTGCGACAAACAGAGAGGGAAAACTCTAAACTGGTGCACTCGTCAACTACCACGTATTATCAAACTTAGCAATTTGACAGTAAAATTTATAAAATTATCACAAATATATCAGTATAGGGTTTTTGGTAGTCGAAAAATTAGTTCGGAATAAAATTATCGCAGGTGTATCAATTTTGGGTTTTTCGTTGTATTAACCCTAATATATTCCATTACAAGCGGTAATATTGTCTTCAGGAGAATCCCAAATTTTCGATGCATGACATCACTTCTAATTCATAGATGAATACAACAGGAAGTAATACACACACAAACGCACACATGTATTGGTCCAGCGCAATTTAGCAAAGTAACTTTATTTCATGAGCAGCAAAAACACACGACTAACAAATTCTAAGAGACGCCGCCAGCCACCATCCTCGACATCTTCCATCGCCACCGCCGCTGCTGCCAAAAGATTCCCACCACGCAACTTACGAGTTTCAACCATCGCGCAAAACCGTTCTTTTCTATTTTCGAGTTTTGATATGTGTTTCTCCAAAGCTCTCTAATTCATGCACGAGAATACCATAAGAGAAATACGTAAGAGACATGCATAAGTGATTGTTGAAACCTTTAAAAGGTTGTCCAATAAAGGGGATAAGTGATTTGTTACATGAATCGGGATCTTCTAAAGTTAATGTCCTTTAGATTTTGATAATACAATCACTTTAATATATAAAATATATGGGCACCATGCAAATAAGGCGACTCAAATTGGGTATCCATTTTTCCTGTTTTCCCTCTTTCTTTCGTTTTTTTCCCTCTTTCTTCTTTCCCTTCTTGCCCTTGGTTCCATATCCTCATGATGAGCACGACACCAACCCATCGATCATGGTGCAATATAACGAGCCAACCTCGACCCCCAGCCATAACTGTGCGTCCGCCAGTCCTCAACACTGCCAGACCCCTCGTCGCGGCAGCCGTCGCAATGGGCCCATCATCAAGGACCCAATACCCCCATCTCTCCCTTTTTCCCCCTCCTTGCAACTATTGATCCCGGGTCAAGCTAGGTTCATGATGCCAGATCCAACATCGCCGATCCCGGGACTGGCGAAAACCTAGCCCGGTCCCGCTGGCCTCAGGCGAAGATAATATATATGTTCTGAATGAGGATAGGAGAGGGGAGATCAAGGCCTCACCAGCCACATGCTGGCATCGCCTAAAGCTAGGTGGTGACACCGGGATAACTGTGACCTCAATTGTCGCTAGGTCACCCAACGAACGACGAGGTCGAGGGGGAAATTTTGGCGAGGTCGGTACCATTCGCGGGGCAAAGCGAGGTGTGACCTTGCCAACCAACTCCAACGCCGAGGACGAGCAGCATCACCATCATTTGGCGAGGTTGGCCTCACTAGCAACCGGTGAGGCCGACCCACCGCCCAAAGGTTGAAATGAAGAAAAAAAAGGAAAAAAAAGGAAAATGAAAAAAAAAAAAAAAAGAAAAAAAATCAAACAAATAATATTAAAAAATTATCACGTCGACGTTGGTTGGCTAAAATTGCCTAAATATATGAACAAAATTGACACAAATGCAAAAGGTTTAGACTGAATTGACACAATTGTAATAGATTTAGGACTGTTTTGATATTTTTCCCCTTAGAAAATGGCACCAAAAATGGCAGAAAGCATTCAAACAACCAATGAAGAGAAAACATAAATCTGGTAAGAACATTTATTCAAAAAAAAATATCTAGTTTTCAAAATCAAGTCTCTGTTACCACTTCTTAGAATTATCTCATCAGATAACATAAAAGTTCAGATCTTGAAAACTGAACATTTCCATGAAAGCATTATGGAAAATAAAAAAAGGTACCTGGATGCGTAGAAGATGCTGCATTTGAAAAAAAAACCAATTTCTCTCTAATCACGATTCTTAAATTCACAATTTAGATGAAATTTTCGGTGTGTTGTTAGAAACAGAGAGAACTGGTTTCATGTATAATCTTAAGATCAATTCTCGAGATTGTTTATCCATTAATTTCTCCTCAACTTTCGCATTAATGTACATGTAATTTCCACAGCAATCGGACCACTTAATGATATGATCTTATCAATTCATGATTCAACCAAATTTTCAAGGTTTTGCTAATTATAACAAATAACTGGAGACAGGAAAACATAAAAGATGAGAGGAAGTGTAAACATACAAATTTGCAATACGTGTTAAGAAACAAACTGTTTTCTCTATATTTAAATCGCGAGCTTAAATTTAATACATATCATTTCCCAAAACAATATCAACAGGCACCAGCTCCTCCGCCTCCGCCTCCGCCTCCGCCGCCACAGCCCCCACCTCCACCTGCGCCACAGCAACCTCCCCCCACCAACTCGGTCCCCCCACCAACTCCGCCGTCGTCTCCGCCTCCGCCACAAGCAAAACCTCCATCTCCTCCTCGAACTCCACCGCTACCTCCACCACCACCATGTCTGCCGCCGTCTCCCCGCACTAAAAAAACTGATTTTTTCCGACAAAATTTCCAACGAAAAATTTAAGAAAATTCGTTGGAAAACAAATTTCAACAAATTTTTCAACGAAAAAAATTCGTTAGTAATAGGTCATCGGAAATTTTTCCAATGAAAAATTTCAATTTTCGTTGGAAATTTGTGACAAATTTTATTTCGTTGGAAAAATTCGTTGGAAAACTCGTGGCTAAATTCGTTGGAAAAATTACAAAATTTTTTTTTTTGGTCGAAAAATCGCGGAAATTTTTTTTTTCCAACAAACAATTTTTCGTTGGAAAAATTACAAAATTTTTTTTTTTGGACGAAAAATCGTGGATTTTTTTTTTTTCAATGAAAAATTTTTTTGGAAAAATTACAATTTTTTTTTGGAAAAATTATGGAAATTTTTTTTTTTTTTTTTTTTGAAAAATTATGGAAATTTTTTTCCAACGAATTTTTTTTTTTTTTTTTTGAAAAATCGCCGGATCTGGGCCTCGGGAGGGAAGGTCTTGGGCGTCGAGGGCCTGACCCCGAGGTGGCCTCGGGGGGGGGGAGGGGCTGTCGGGGGGAGGGGGAGGCTTGGCCGGAGGTGGCCTCGAGGCCGGAGGGAAGGTGGGGAGGGAGAAGGGAGGAGGGAGAGAGAGGAGAAGGTGGGGGCCGAGGAGGGAGGAGAGGGAGAGAGAGAGAGAGGGAGTGTGAAAAGGTGAGTGTGTGAGAAAGAGAATGAAAAATAAAATGTGGGAATAACGAGCGTGAAAAATTTGAATAAAAGGAAGAAGTAGGGTTTTGTTGCAAAAAATTGGGAAATTTCCCAATTAATTTTGCAAACGAAAAATTGTACACACTAAAATAATTGCTCTTAAAAATTGAAATTCATTGGAAAATTAGTTGGAAATTTCCAATGAAAAAAAAATTGTTAAAAATTTCCAAACGAATTTTCCAAACGTAAAATTGTACACACCGAAATAATTGCCCGGAAAATTGAAATTGTTGGAAAATTGTTGAAAATTTCTAACGAATTTTCCCACGAATATAAAAAAAATGTTAAATAGTATCGGTTTTTTTGAATTGTTGGTTTTTTTTGAAATTTGTTAAAAAATTGTTGGAAATTTCTAACGAATTTTTCAACAAAAAATTGTACAAACTAAAATAATTGCTCAAAAAAATTGAAATTCATTGGAAATTCGTTTGAAATTTCCAACGAATTTTCCCACGAATATAAAAATGCCGAATAGTACGGTTTTTTGAATTTGTTGGAAATTTCGTTGAAATTTCCAACGAATTTTCCAACAAAAATTGTACACACTAAAATAATTGCCCCGAAAAAAAATTGTTGGAAAATTTGTTTGGAAATTTCCAAACGAATTTTCCCCTAATAATAAAAAAAAAATGCCGAATAGTACTGGGTTTTTTGAATTGTTGGAAAATTCATTGAAATTTCAAAAAAAAAAATTCGTTGAAATTTTCAAACGAATTTTCCAACGAAAAATTGTACACACTAAAATAATTGCCGGAAAATTGAAATTTCCAACGAAAAATTTTTCTAGGAAATTTCCAACGAAAAATTGTACACACTCAAATAATTGCCGGAAGATCTAAAATTCGTTGGAAAATTTGTTGGACATTTCCAACGAATTTTCCCACCTAATATAAAAAAAAGTCGAATAGTACCGTGTTTTTTTAATTCGTCATAAAAAAAATCGTTGGAAATTTTCAACGAAAAAAAATTGTCGCAAAAAAATTCGTTGGAAATTCATTGGAAATTTCCAAACGAATCCAACAAATTTTTTTTGTGGAAAATTTATCGCAAATTTTGCGATAAAAATTTTTCATCGCAAATTTTCGTGTTAATAATTCAAATTTTTTGTAGTGTTGTCCACCTCGGCAGAGAAGACTTAGGAAAACAGATACGGCGACTAAGACAGCCCAAACTATTATTATGACTGCCCACGGTTCCATTTTTCCCTATGTTAGCTCAAACACTCTCGATAGCTCATGCGTTTGAGAGAAATCTGCTGCGCTGGTGTTTGGATAGATAAACTCATGGCCTTTATACTTATCTTACAAGGAAAGACTATTATCTACGACACGCAACAATACTTCGACTAGTATAACACAGGAATAATAAACACTGTCCTGAACTGCATGATGACCAGGGAATTGGTCAATTTCAAAAATGCCGTCCAAGTTTGGAAGACCGCGAAAGAAAATCAGGTAAACCCAGGTGGTGAAACGCGATAATTGATTTTTTTTTTTTCCCAGACCAGGCGAGTCCCTTGCCTGTGGCGACTCCGGACCAGCATTAGAAGACATGGTGGCTGCCGTCGTTGCAGCGGGCGGTATTGGCAGCAGATCCCGACTTCAGATGCTTTGTTTCCTTCTTGTTCCGACCCCCAAATCAAGAGCACCCCATGAGTTATGTAGTGCAATCACCCAAGTTCCAAGTGCGAACCCCCTCTCTCTAATCTGGAGTTCAGTAAGTTATGGGTTGTGAGATATTTAATCTTGTCTTTTTTGCTTAATACTAAGCGTAGAAATATTTAATTGAAAAAGCAAATGGGGCCTAGAAATATTCAAACTCAGGATCTCGGGTTTCGATATCATGTGAGATTTTGTGAAACTACTATCAATTATTATAAAAGTTTAAGTCCATAAATAAATGCATAATTTGTTATTTAAATAATTTAACACGGGCATGAGCTTCGTCCAAGCTCAATTTTCATGTGAATTTATGGAATTCGAGTCATCTATTCACAACGACAGGCGTGATATTGTTTGATGTGATCCAAATCGACGGTAGGAGTAAGTACTTTGCTTTTTCACTTGTATGTTCAATGTATTGAATTGTCCAATTAAATTTTTCAACCATAACAACGACAGGGAGTCGTCCTTATTCCTCAACTAGAAGGTTTGACAAAGGAAACGCTAGTTTCAAATGGACCGCGGGTTCCACCTACTGTCCCTTTTGAGTTTTCTACGGAAAAAGACTGTTTTGTCTTTTCTCACATCTTAGTTTCTCTCGTCCACATTTGAATGCATTGTTTCTTATAGCGTATAAGCTTTTTCTTGAATGGAGATTCTGTGTACCATTTTTCTGTTACTTCCCTTCCACTTTTCACACAAGTGGAGTTGACGCGCGGCTTCTAGAAAAAAAAACTAAAAATTAGAGAAAAATGAGAAAAAATAGATAGAAAGATCGTTCAGATGAGGATTGTAGAAGGGAAGATTGCTACCGGCGAGGGTTGGGGACGAACGGAGAACTATCGTGTACTAATATGGAGAACGGTAACAAATTTTAGGATTTAAATGCACGAAATGCAAGTTTTAGAAATTCAAATATGTTACCATGATTAGTTGCTCAAATGACCACGTCAAGGCGGCTGCCTCAGCCCCGTAACACATCTCTCTCTCTCTCTCTTCACCACAAGTGGAGTATGCTTGTTTGACCTTCAAAAATTAAGCCGACCCAACTCGAGCTAATTAAGAAAAGTCACCAATTTAAAATTAACGCAACCTGTATCGGAAATAATCTGACCCCAAAAGGTTAATATTTCATTCATCCAAATCCAATCCGACCCGAACCGAAGAAACTCAAATCCTAAACAATCGATTCCGACGTGGCCTAAATTCATGCAAACCCAAATTGTAAATATAAATATAGCATTAGTATACACAAAATTAGTTTAAAAGTATTGACCCACTGGTTCAAAATCAAATATGTCTAATTCGAAACCACTGAAAGCTGAATCAATACTAAAATGCAAACTGAAATAGATCCATATATGAAGAGAACTATACGACATTCAAGAGAACTCGAAATAATTAAAGAACTAAAACAATCGCAGCTTATGTTTGGAAAATAAAGAACCCAAAATGGATCAAGGTTGAGATGATCTGATCTAACCCGAGGTAATTACATATACATAAATGTTCCATATTTGAAAATGTATAATTTAATAAAATCAAAACCAATCCGACCTGCCCGTTTTCCAAACTAAGAGAAACCCTAAAGAGCACAAAACGTGTAATACCTTTAACAGATTTGACATGCATCCGAACAATCAGGGAAAAATCGAACTTGAAATAATGCGAATTTGACATGATCTGCACCCAAAGATTTTGTAAATTCTAATTAACCCAACCTACGTGTATGACTCCTAACCCAAAATTAACCGAACCGAAATCAATCCGACTCGTCTGTTTTGCCACCCCAAATATTTCCTAGCAAATGCCCTCAGCATTCTTTTAATTGAAATCCAAAAATAAGAATATCACAAACCAGTGGAAAAAATGACTAGATTTTAAGCAATTCATGAGTTTTAATTCCTCGGGATTTTGTTAGTTTTCTGAATTTAAAACCAATTTTCCAATTTACCCGGATTCAATTCGGTTGAACTGGTTTTGGTTGAATAGGTTTGTGACCGATTCAATAATGGCTTTCCAACTAGGGGTGATCATGATCCAAATGGGTGGTTTTCACGCTAAAATAAGGAATCGCCTACAAAGGACTGGGTTCCAATTTTTCATAATCGAGAATCGTCTGTTGGTTTTATGGATCCATCCGAGAACCGGATCCACTGGTCTGGTCCGGTTCCTGGGTGGACCCAAAGAACTAGCGGGGAGGCAGAGAAAGGGGTGGGGAGGGGTGGAAGAGGATGATCTAGTCGACATTAAAGAAGAGATTTTTTCCCTTTTGCCTCGTGCAACCTTTCCACCTCTAATGCCCTTCCTCACCTTTCAATCAAAATAAAGAAGAGATTTTTCTCCAAATTCTCCACTATGTCTCTTCTTCCTCCTCCTCTTGCCCTCGCTCTGTTCCACTTGATTTGCTTGCGATTTCACTTCACTTCAGTATGTCTCTTGCAGTTTTTGACCTTCTCTCGGCAGACAACCCTCACCTTAAACTAACACCCCCGCTGTCTACTCCTCTGTTTTTCATTTGTGTTGGCTTCCTCTCTCTTTATTTAAAACCTTCCTCCTCCTCCGCTCCTGCATCCTTACTGCATGTGACGTCATGAACAAGCGAGAGAGACTGCTCCAAGAAGCCACTGCCCAACCCGCTGTCCCATAGAGAATAAAGACCCCATCACCCTGTCTTTCTCCGCCTAAAGCTAGGTGGTGACACCGGGATAACTGTGACCTCAATTGTCGCTAGGTCGCGGCCACCGAGCCTCGTACAAGGGAGGGGGATCTAGAGAGTGGAGGTGTGGGTGGCGTCTATGAATGCGACCTAACCAGGGGAGCACAAGGCTGACTAGCAAACGCGAGCTAGACATCGGCGACCGGGTATAGACACGATGGTAGCGGTGCAGGTGCATCAGTAGCGGAGATAGATAACTCGGGAGAGAGAAGCTTGAATGCGTTTTGATATTTGGTGTAAATTCCCCTGAGACACTCGGGTAGTTCTGTCTAGAAGAAATATAATTACCTCCTAGTTTTGCCGTATGTATATTTTACTTATGCCCCATGCAAAACCAAATTGTAATTAAGATATAGTATCAGTATAAACAAAAGTTCAAATTCAAAAATGTTTTCGAAACCAGTGAAAGTGGAACCAAAACCAAAATCAAAACCGAAGCAGACCCATATCTAAAGAGAGGTATACAACATTCGAGAATACCTGAAATTAGTAAAGAACTAAAACAATCCCAACTTATGTTCGGAAAATAAAGAACCCGCAGTGAATCAAGGTTGAGATGATCTGATCTGACCCGAAACAATTTCATAAACCAAAATGTTCTTTATTTTAAAATGAATCAAAGTAGAATTTAACAAAATCAAAACCGACCCAATCTGCCTGTTTGTCAAACTACTCAAAACCAAAGAGAACACGAGACCTGTAATGCCTCAGAACAGATTCGATTTGCATCCGAACAACCAGGGAGATTCGAACCTGGAATAATTCGAATTTAGCCTGACTTGCACCCAAGATTTTGTAAATCGAAATGACCCGAAAACCCACATGTATGACCCCGAACCTGAAATTAACCAAGCCGAAATAAATCCGACCTGCCTGTTTTGCCACCCTCAAACATTTTTTCTTTTCAAATCCCTTATATATTCAATATAACAAAATACCATTGGGAAAAAAGTTACTAGACTTTGAGAAATTCATTAGTTTTATTTCCTCAGAAAATTTATTGCTTTTTCTATCATTTTTACTCAAACCGAAAAACTAATTTTCTAATATACCCCAATTCAACTCGGTTGAACTGGTTTTTGGCTGGATTGGCTTTCGACCCAATTCGATGATGGGGTTCCAACCGGATCATACATGCAAAAACATTTAGCTAATTGAATCGATCGAGGGTGCGCGGATGATGGCACGGTGAACTCGGTGGCACGGGCACGGCGGTCGTCGGCACGACACTTGCTCTGGCGTCAGTAGGCGCAGGCTACGAGTGGCGGTGGGATCGAGAGAGAGCGACAGAGCGGTCCAAATAGATTAGATAGGTATCAATATGGGGAAAGATATAGCAAATGGGTACATAAACGGGCATGATAGATTTGCACCCATCTCATCTGGCTTTCAAATTATTAAGATAGACGTGGATGCATCTGCGTGCACATGCTGTGATCTTTGGGGTTATTACAAGCAGTACCATCGTCTTCATAAGAATCCCAAATTTTAAACACGTCATCAATCCCATATCGTAAACGAATACAACAAGAAGTACACCGACAAACGCGCGCGCATACGCACATAAATAATTAAATATATAGGTCTAGTAATTTAGCAAAGCAACATTATTATTTCATGAGCAGCATAAGCATACTAATAACAACTTCTAACAGCCGCCGCCGCCGCCGCCTCCGCACCCTCCGCCGCCGCCGCCGCCGCCGCCCCCTCCACACCCTCCGCCACCGCCGCCGCCGCCGCCGCCGCAACCTCCGCTACCACTGGCCGTGCTAGCAGATACGATGCCTGTCGTCGTTGCACCAGAATATCCCGACCCCGGACGCCAGGTTCCCTTCTTCTTCCTACCTCCAAAGCAGAAGCACCCCATGGTTTATCAAAGTTTATACTGTGAAACCTCACGGCTTGCAACTTTCGACCGTCGCCCGAAACCCCCCCTCTCGCCTATTTCTGTGTTTCGATACGAGCTTCTCCAATCTAATGCCGTTTATATACACGACGACACCTGCTAATAATCAAATATCTCCGAAATGTCTTTGTTAAGAATATTCAGACCGGGAAAGTTCGTGGAATGTCATGCCCTTTGAGATATAAAAAATAAGAATTCAGCGTATTATCGTGTATAAGACTTTGTCTAGTCTTCGCGGACGCGTATGGAACAAGCTCTTTTCCCCGGATTGATTCTTTGCAGGAAAAAGTCGTTTCCGTTTGCTCTAATGTCGGTTCACATGTCATATTTTGGGTTTGTCCAACTACTGCGTCTTGACACCCAAAGAGATCGATATAGAAGTATATGGATTTCTCTTTACGGATTCGTCCGGGAATTTCAAGGTTCTTCTGTTTTTATAGTCGGAGGACCGGGGTTTGCAAATTTAACACGTTGTCGTTGCGTCTCACTATGGATGAGATTATATACATTATCACGTACGAATCGCCGTATAAACCCACAAAACTGCCGATGCTCAAATGCCCGGCCCTCATCACTTTTGAATTCGGGTTTCTCAGCAAACACCGGCAGATGCCACTTTCATTTTACTCTTCGTACGATAATTTGTGCCATTCAAGCAAATGATTCTGTGCGTGCTCTCCATCTTCACACGAGAGATCTCCACTTTCACAAGAGAGATCTACCGGCATGTAATACAACTAGCGCTCTGATACCACATTGTTGGGGAAAGACCTTAGTGCGAACACGTTACACTGTGTACAGCGAAAACTAAACGAGCACAATAGGCACTGCTCTGATGTAATAGACAATCAGACAAAGCCCGGATGGAAGAGGCTTTCCAATGATTGGCGCCGGTCGACATTTAGCACACATCGCCACGAGCAACGTACTGGAATTTCGTCATTGAAATCACTGCGTCGGATTCTTGATAAACATAGCCACACGTTCACGTTTTTTCTTTTTTTGCTTCTCTTCCTCTTACTGTTTTTCTCTCGCACGAGCTCACCTTTCTCTCAAAAGTGGCTTCTGTCCAGCTTCTATTCCATCTCAACTCTTGCTTTTTCTCTTGCATCGGTCCCAATGCGCCAGCCACACCATATTGCGACGTGTATTTTGTCACATTAAGGGCTTCAACTACAACTACTCCAACTGAGATACAATTTTTCCGTTCCTTTCCTGCTTGTTTAAGCTACGTGGGTCTCACTCACTCCAAGTGAGGAGGGACCCCACACAACAATTTCCTAATTTCATGAGCCTTCCAAGGATATCCGGTAGAAGTTTCTATGTTATTTTTGGGGACGGACTCCAATCCCTCGCTAAATGTTCGATAAGAGAAAAGATTAAACATTGTCTTTGATCATAAAGTCCCTAAGATTTTGCGCGCAATTTGAGAATCTGTTTCTCGGAAGACCATAGAACTATCCTAAGTTGAAAGTACAAAGAGATTTTGTGGATGGCGAATAAGAGAACCTCGCAAGAAGGTATTACGTATTAGTGTCGAGAAAGCCAAAGTTCATGCGTAATCCATCCGACGATCAATTTTATTTTGTCTTTGTCGGAGTTACTTGAAATGACATAAAACTTCAAGGCCACCAGTAAATTACACGACATTTAAATCTTAAGGACCACAAACATTCGAACCTTTAATCATGTGGCCTCTACCATGGAGTCCACAAGAGTAATGGGTTCAGATAAGTTTGATCTCCACGGCGTAAGCATCATATAGTTGTTTTCTCACTTTAGGGGATAAGAGAAGGGTAAGATGAGATGCAAATAGATATTATTTCTATGTCCAACTCCAACCGTTACAACATTTGTCCTGCGTGAAAGTATAAAATACATATACCGGTTACGGCAACAAACAGAAATATTCAACCACCACAACCGCCGCCGCACCCTCCACCGCAACCTCCACCGCAACCTCCACCACCACCACAAGCTCCTCCACCAGAACCACCGCAAGCGCAGCCACCACCACCATTAGTACTGTAAATGATCGTGGCCGCAGCAGCAGTGGCTGCTACTGCTGCGCCTGCACCACCGTCTCTGTGGACGCCGCTCTTTTTGGCAGATCCGCATTGATAGACGGGCCGTCGAGCAGTGGGTGGCTTCGTTTTCTTCGTCTTCTCGCGACCTCTACAGCAAAAACAGCCCATGACTTCAGTTAAACTTCACGTCGTTCCAATCGCCGATAAAAAAGAACACGGTGGCACGAGTATCTTCATCGCTCCGTCTCAATTCTATTCATGTTTTATAGTCGTCCGCGTCACTGAAAGTTGACGAGCCAATGGCTTCGTCGAAGCAATGTGCATTAAGAAACGTCGGAGGTAGAATGTTCGTGTTACTTTCGTATGATTTTCGACGCAAGAATTATGTCGACTTGACCAAGTCAAAACTCGGTCTTTTCTTGCGTCTGTGGACAAAAGTTCGTGGGAATTCCCTGTGTACTTCTCTTCTTTGGACATGAGTCGACTTTGTTCTTTTCGGTTTGATTGGTCAACCGATAAGCGAGGATGCTTGGCGTCCCCGTCCTCGAAATAATCTATCGTACAATAGACGCGTAGGAATCTGGACTTGCCGAAACTTAAGGGTAATGGGTTGACTAGAAGAAAAATATTAGACAGGTCGGCTGTCCAAACCATCATTAATAACACTGAAATTAAAGTTTGGGGACCCGCTAGTTTAGAACATTATGCTAACATAGCTTTGAGATATCGAAATGTATTGGCACCGAGTAAATTGGACGGCTCAGATTGGATGTACATGTTTCCTTCACCGAGCATGAGGCCAACCCCCTCGTTTGTTGTGCAGGACGACGAGCACGGCTCGACCACCGGCCACAACCGCGCCTCCGCCACTGCCGTCGCAATGGGCCCACCCTAAAGCACCCAACGCGGCCACCTCTCCCTTTGTTTTCCCCCTCTCTGCAACCGCAAATCTTGGGTCGAGCTAGGCCTGAGAAGGAGGATCTTGTATTGCCTATGCTCTCTTTGCTTGCCCTCCCGACCGAGCTTGCAACCTCAGATCGGAGGTGGCTTGGTATGGTCGCCACCAAGCAAATTAGGTCTCCAGCAGAGATTTGCGGTCATACAGAGAAAGAGAGAGAGAGAGAGAGTGTGTGTGTGCGCGTGTCGGTTGGTCGTTGGGTGCATAATTTTGCAGTAGTGTTAGAAGGCATTTTCTTGGCAAAGTTAGATTAAAGGAGGTGATGAGGTTGAGTTTAGACTCTTGAGATGATTGTTGATACACCAACAAGTTAACTTACCTCCTTAAGTTAAGACACCCATATTGAACAGATTTTACCAGAGTGTTCCATCGGGATGTTCAGCAGACTAGATAGTGAAAATATCATTTTAAAATTTGAAGCTTACCGACACAATTAAATGGCGATAATGATATAAAATTTGAGATGAAGGCACTACTAACCCCCTGAATGGGATACACGAGAATGTCTCTGATTTTCTTTATTGGGCAATTAGATCCTTCCCCTCCCATCTTTGTGTGATTAAATGAGAAAAATAAGCATTACTATAATGTAATGGAAGATCGGACAATACAAAATGGGATACACGAGATTTTAACGTGCAAACCACAACAGGGACAAACCACGGACCAGACTCAGCCAGAAACTTCTACCATATGCAGACCAGGATTACGACAAGCCCTGTGGAGTTCCATTAGAGTTTACGCGAAGTTATCAGCAAGTTAACCATCTTGAATCCCAGCAAAAATAAGCTCCTCACCACTTGGTGGATTACAAATTTACAGTAATAGAAAAGTACGACCAGATCTTGACGAGTGAGAACGTCGCGAATGTGCGGATGGAAGAGGCTTTCCAACAATTGGTGCCGGTCATCGCCACAAACAGCATACTAGAATTTCGTCACCGAAACCGCCATCCGACTATTGCACGAACTCGCTTTTCTCTCAAAAATGGCTTCTGTCCAGCTCGCTCTGTTCTCTCTCAACTCTTGCTTTTTTCTCTTGCATTGACCGAATAAGTCGGCCACACTTTGATCAATTTGGCCAAGTCAAGAGCTTCAACTACCAAACTTTTCCAGTCCTAATTTCAGAAGCCTTTCTAGAATGTGGGGTAAAAGTTTCTTGATTAACGGTAATTATAAGGAGTTTTTGGAAGACCGATTTCCTTTAATGATCGAAGGGCAACTAAAAGAGTAAATCGCATTGTTTGATCGTAAGGTCCGTAAGTTTTTGTGCTATAATATTTTGTAGACGAATAGAAAAAAGAGAAGTTACGGCCCTTATGATTCGAGAATCCGTTTCTCGACGAATCATAAAACTATCCCGAGCTAAAAATTGAAAGAAATTTTGTTTTATTAAAGTTTAGCTCTCTATACCATTAGACCCGAATCGAATGGTAAACTATAGAACTTCAAAAGAAGGCATCAGAGACCAAAAAGTCAAAGCTCATCCCTAATCCATTCGATGAACAATTTTTTTTTTTCAAGATATATTTGACTCGGCATACAACTTCAAGATAACCAGATAAATTACTGCATGTTATATAAATAATATATAGACCATGAAAAGCCGAACATATAAATCGTGTAGCCCCTATCATGGTGCCCACATAAATATCTACTCCATCTATAACATCATATAATAGTTTTTTTATATGCAACTCCAACCGTTACGTGCCTATTTGTGCAGCATGAAAGCATGAAATACATGCACCGGTTACGGCAACAAACAGAAAAGTTCAACCCCCGCCGCCACACCCGCCTCCGCTGCACCCACCTCCGCCACACCCTCCTCCGCAACCTCCTCCATCACCAGAAGCTCCTCCACCAGAACCACCGCAATCGCTGCCACCGCCGCCGCCACAGTCAGTACTGTCCAAAATCGTGGCCACAGCAGCAGTGGCGACTACGGCAGCGCCTGCACCAGCAAGAATAGCCGTGCCGCTGTCTCTGCCAACGCCGCTCGTTTTGGCAGATCCGCCCTGATAAATGGGCGGTTCAGCGGGGATCGCAGTGGGTAGCTGGGTTTTCGTCTTCTCACGACCTCTACTGCAAAAACAGCCCATGCATGACTTCACTCGAGTTTCACGTGGTTCCAATAGCCAACAAAAAGAAAACGGTGGCGCGAGTATCTTCATGGCTCTCTCTCTCAATGCTGCTCTTGCTTTATAGTCGTCGAGTCGCTGAGAGGTGACGAAGCAATGGCTTTGTCAAAGCAATTTGGATTAAAGAATGTTTGGGTTATTTTCACAGAAGTTCCATCGGCATATTTATTCAATTCTGCCCTCCTTGATGACTTCTGAAGACGGGCGTTTTCAGCCATTTCTTGCGTCTGTGGACAAAAGTTTGTTGGGATTTTCTATGTACTTTTTGTTCTCATTGTTTGGCTTGGCCAACAGATTGGTCGGGCTGCTTCGCGTCCTGTTCTCGAAGCATTGTACCATAAATAAATAAATGAATAATATATATATATATACACGCAGGACTCTGAACTAACCGTAATCATTCTCATTGTCATGCGTTGACTTGTAGGAAAATACATACAGGTTCGTCGTCCAA
The DNA here is from genome assembly GCA_024733475.1 of Syzygium grande. Taxonomy (NCBI): domain Eukaryota; kingdom Viridiplantae; phylum Streptophyta; class Magnoliopsida; order Myrtales; family Myrtaceae; genus Syzygium; species Syzygium grande. The sequence goes on from JAMXDD010000010.1 coordinate 27,262,053, forward strand.
GCTATCATCAAGAACACTAAAATTCATTTTCGCGGACCCGTCAGTTTAGATTATTCTAACATTGATCTGATCATTCCCCGCATAAAACGTTGAATCTCCAACTTAGATGAAGGTGTCTCGTTGTCAGATACTTGTTCCATCCCATGACCTGTCATTAGAGGTGACAAAATGGATCATGGATCTATATTATAACTCAGGTTTAACGGCTTGAATGAATATATAATTTAGATTTTACTGAATCTAATAGAGCAAATCCCATCTAATGATGAGTTTTAGTGGGTCTGAAGAGAAACCCACTTTCATCCCAAGCCTGATGAGAAATTCCATGGTGGTATTCTTGTCCGGAGAGAACTCTTTTGTACTCGACAAAACAAGTCTCGAATGTAAAGACAATGAACTTCGAAGTTAGTTCCCGAGCTTGGTTAAAAGAAATATGGTGGTGTTCTTGTCCGGAGTGAACATTATTGTACTCGACAAAACGAGTCTCGAATATAAAGACAATGAACTTCGAAGTCAGTGGTGACGATTACGGACAATTGATCGAGTCTTCCCAAGCCTTGATGATCATGGTTTAAGGAGAAATTCTACGCGTGCTTGCACGTCAAGACGCCTTGGCGGGTCAGGAGTTGAACAAATTAATAAGTTGTATAAACCCATTCAAATCCGTTGAATGGGATGAATCATATAACATACAAACTATAAATAAAAAAAAAAAATACGTAGTTTTGCCGACATCTGCAAGTCATGTCCATCCTTCTCGTCTTTCCCCTCTTATTTCCAACCTAATTCCCTTTTCCTTATCTTTTCCAATATGGCCTAAAATCACCTTTCTATAGTATCTTGGACTAGCTGAAAATTCTTGCTCAGTTTTATGTACTTTTCTAACTTAGAACACCACATGCCATGCGCGTGTTCGAGTGGTCAAGCAGGGGAATCGCAAGTCGGGCTAATTTGGACGAAATTGATGACCGGGGCCTATGTTTTAGTCGGTGCGAGTGTGTTGTTCCTAAACATGAGTGTCTCTAGGGTCTAAATGCGATAAAGAATACGAATTCACAGTTATACGATATCGATATGTTTATTTAGAGGTCAAAAATTGTTGTTAGTGACGGATTCAATATCTAATTTAGTTTTTTTTCTTTTCTAAAATGCATGAGTGATCTTTAGGCGAAAGTTTAGGCGTCTAGACCACCGGCATTGAAAAGATGAATCCACTCATATTATTATACTTGCTCGACATTATTTCTTCTGTCCAATCATCGAAATTATTTACATACTCACCCTGCATGAAAGTATAAAAATCACAAGTCATAATGTGAACTTCTCGGGAAGGGTAAAAAAATCACGAGCCATGAACGATCAACTGCCACCAGCACCGCCACTACCACAGCCTCCGCCACCGCTGCCACCACCGCCACATGCCCCTCCTCCTCCACCACCACAAGTGCCGCCGCCGCCGCCACCGGTACTAACAGTTATCCTATTATTCCTGCCACCCCTCTTTTTGGTAGTTCCGCCATGATAAGTGGGTGGCCGGATGGCGGTCGTGGAGGGTTGATTGGCTTTATTCTTCTTACGACCTCCACAGCAAAAGCAGCCCATGACTTGAACTTCAAGTCGTTTGTTACAGTTATGATGAAAATGAAACGATAGCGCGAGTTTGTTGGCGGCTCTCTCTCAATTCTATATATGGACGCCCAATGAATATGACTTTTAAGTAGGACCTGTTCAATTCATGCTCATTTGATGATCTTGTTGAAGTAGGACCTGCTAATTCGAATAAACTTTCATCGAACAACAACTAGGTAAATTCTAAATAAAGCAGAGGAGAAAGTTCAACATTGCAGAACAAAATAAAGGAAGCATCGCTAAACAGAAGTCATCAAAATTTTTAAATTGGTTTATAATAGTCAAAGATAATGCAAAACAATAAAAAAATCAGAACAAAATTTAAAACCAATGATAAACAATTCAAACAATAAACTCAACGATAATGTTTCCACGTTAAACATACACTTTCAAGGGATCATCCATCAACAACGATTATTACGCGTGATGATTGGCACCAAAAGAAGTCATCGATACTAGTGAACGATCATCGACCACAGCTACATTAAGAACCATATGACAACTGAAACCAAAACCTAAAATATTCAGTGAATTCATATCGACCTATCAGTTTTACTGATCCAAATAGCGCACGCAGTCATCTACTAGACCCCCAATTAAAAAAAAAAATTGAACAGTTCGTTTGTATACATTATCAACTTCAATTGCATCAAATTTGGTGAACCCGTAAGTTTAGAACAATATTCTAACTTTATTTTGATCTAATCATGGCTTGCTGCTAGACCGCCATATTATATATACAAATCTAAGATACTAAGGGCCGAAGTTAAAATTTGTTTCATGCTATAACTAAAAAATTTGAAAAAATAATCTAAGGACTGGGAGGCTGGGCATATTTTTTATAAAAATAAATGAATGAAAAACATTTTCATCACTTACAAAAATAATTAGGTATCTAACTTCTTTCATTCTCTTTGTACTTTTATCATTGGATATCATGTAAGTTCAACCCATTGAGTATGACCGTTGGTTTTGTTTTGTGTTACTTCATCGTTGAGCGTATTACGAGCAATCCAAGTATGCAATCCAATCATAGAATTTGCAATTTCTCGTCTTTTTCAAGTGGATATATATACAGCATCTTTATCATCTCTTTCATTGATTTTGACGGACCAACGAAATTACATAAATCATCCATGTTTTCATAAATCAAAAGGTGATAAAAAAAAAACACCCAAAAATAACTTTCCATTTGTGGGAAGGTCGTGACAACGAGGAATCTGAAAGATTAATATGTGAATGCCGTTGCATATACTACAAAACATGGTACAATGACACGATGATCACTTACACGAAGCTGAGGTTAATGACATCGATATAATAATGACTTAGCATATGCATAAATGACATTGCCAGCTTGACATGATAATATGGCCCGTGATGAAGTAAGTGTGACATGGTATCTGATGCGATGACGTGGAAGACGTGATCGTATCCCCGTAGAGGTATCGAAACCAAATCAAAAGATCAAATCGGAACCGGATCCGAACCTAAATTTCGTACATTTTCGGTTCGGATAATAAAAAAAAATTCTTTTTCTTTTTTTTTCGGCTCAGATTGTTTCGGTTTGTAAACCGAACCGAACCTAAAAAGTTAAAAATTTAAAATCACAGACATTCTTGCTTTTTCGGTTGGGATTATTTCGGTTCGTCGTCGCCATCGAAATCCCAGCGCTCAACCCATCCACCTTGCCACAGAATAGCTTCGACCAAATCGATCCTCCCCGCATCGATCAACCGTTTCTTTGGTGGGGAAACAAGTCGGGGTTCGCAGAATCCCCTCACGAACTCAAAAATCTCAGCCTCCAAAATCCCAACCTCCCCCTCCCTTTCCCCGTTCCTCTTCACCTCCTCACAAATCCAGAAACCCACGAACAGTTTTTTTTTTTTTTGTCCCTTCCCACCAGATATCAGGTACACTAGCAACGAACCGGCGAGATGAGATCCCAACGTGAAGACCCCTGCCGGAGCTCTCCTGCTGCTTCTTGGGTCAAAAACGAAGAGGAGAGGAGGCTTTTTAGCGTCCGCTTGTGGTCTCGGTGGACCGAACAGGTGAGGATCTTGCCTCCGGTGGGAGCTCGACCGAGCCCTAGATCTGAGAATCTTAGTGCTCGAATCTGGGTCGTATCGACCCCGATCCGAGGTCGAAAGGGGAAGAGGAAAGAGGGAGGTACGACCCGGGTGCCGGCGACATTTGGTGCGAGGGACAACGGCTAGAGCATGGCAGATGATAGAGAGAGTAAAAGAGGAGAGAGAAAGGGGAAGGTTTTCTTGGTTCAGAAAGGGTAGGAGAGAGAAAAGGAAATGTCGGAGAGGGGTTTCGTGACAACTGGGAAAGAAAACAGCAACAAAGAGACAAATAGAAGAAAATCGAAAATCGAACCGAATCGAATCGCTTTTTTGTTTGGATATTTTCGGATCGTGTCTCGATTTGGTTCATAACAAATGTATATTTTTAATTGTTTGGTTCAGTTTGATTTCGATATTATGGAAAATTGAATCAAATCAAATCGTTGACATTCTTAGTATATGGTATAAAGACGTATGACAAGGCATGTGATATGTTAAGTGGTCACTTGGCAACTAAAGTTGGCATGGGGAGCAAGTTCTCCTCTTTTTGGTTTTTTCTTTGCCTTTTTCCCTTGTTTTTCCCTTTTCTCATCTATTTCCTTTTTACTTTTTGCTTCTTCTATCTTCCCTTGGTGCCTCCTCTTCCCCAATGTGCATCGCCGTCACCGTTGCTCATCAATGGTGGCCGCGTGCAGCCACTGCGGTGCTCGCCGTCCCTCCCTTTCGACTTCTATGTGTGCTGCTTTGCCTATTCTCTATTTGCTTGCCCTCGCGACTGAGTTTGCAACCTCAGATCGGAGGTGGCCAAATATCGGTATGGTGGCCACAAAGCAAATTCAGTTTCCAGTGCTATTCACAAATCTTCACACACACACACACAATCTGTGTGTTGTTTGGTGGTTCTGTGCATGATATTTGCAATAGCGTTGAAGCCATTTTCTTGGTAAAGTGAGATTACATGAGGTGATGTGGTTGAGTTTGGACTCTTGAGTTGATAGTCGAAACATCAACAATTTCACTGGAAGAGATTAATTTAAATTTCAAGTTCACCTCCTTGAGTTTAGAGATACATCTTTGTCGGACCTGGGCATACCGAACTTTTTCAACATAACTTACCTAAGTGTTCCATCAGGATGTTCGTCTGACTAGCTAGTAAAAACATCATTCTAGAATTTGAAGCTTACCGGCGCAACTAAATAATGATAACGATATTAAAATTTGAGATAAAGGCACTACTAATCCCTGAAGTCTTGTAAAATGTTCTAGCATGTCTCTGATTCTCTTTATCGTGCAATTAGATCCTTTCCCTCCCATCTTTGTGTGATTAAATGATCAAAATAAGCATTACTATAATGTAATGGAAGATGGGACAATATAGAATGGGACGCCCAAGATTTTAACGTGCAAAAACCACAGCAGGGAAAAACCACCACGGACCAGACTCAGTCAAAAAACTTCCACTATGCAGAGCAGGATTACAACAAGCCTTGTATAGTCCCATTAGGCGTTCCACAAGGTTATCATCAAAGAGAGCTGTCTTGAATCGCAGCCACAATAAGCTCATCACGACTAGGCGGATTACAATAATACAGAGAAAAGTACGGCCGGATCTCAACGAGCGAGAATGTCACGACTGCGCGAATGGAAGAGGCTTTCCAACAATTGGTGCCGGTCAGGCAGTCATCGCCACGAGCAGCATACTATTTTGTGTGTTATAATATTTTGTAGACGAATAGAAAAAGGAGAAATTACGGCCCATACGATTCAAGAATCCGTTTCTCGACGAATCATAGAACTGCCCCAAGTTAAAAATTGAAAGAGATTTTGTTTTGTTAAAGTTTAGCTCTCTATACCATTAGGCCCGAATGACAGGCTATAGAACCTCAAAAGAAGAAGGTATCAGAGGCCAATAAGTCAAAGCTCATCCCTAATCCATTGGATGAACGTGAACAAATATATTTTTTTCCAGGTACATTTGAAACAGCATAAAACTTCAAGATGACCGGATAAGTTATTGCATATTCTACAAATAATATAGACCACTCGTTGCATGCTTATCTGTCCAGCATGGAAGGATAAACTACATGTATCGTTTACGGCAACAAACAGAGACGATCAACCCCCGCAACCGCCGCCGCCGCCGCAACCGCCGCCGCATCCTCCTCCCCCGCACCCTCCCCCCGCGCCCCCTACCCCACACCCTCCGCCGCCGCACCATAGACAGCAACCTCCTCCATTACGAGAAGCTCCTTCATCAGTACCGCCGCCGCCGCCGTCTCCGCCACCATCAGTACTGTCCAAAACCGTGGCCACTGCAGCGGTGGCCACTACGGCAGCGCCTGCACCAGCAAGAATAGCCATGCCGCCGTCTCTGCCGATGCCGCTCTTCTTGGCAGATCCGGCCTCATAAATGGGTGGTTGAGCGGGGATCGCAGTGGGCAGCTCGGCTTTCGCCTTCTCGCGACCTCTACTGCAAAAACAGCCCATGACTCTACTTGAGTTTCACGTGGTTCCAATTTTCAACAAGAAGAAAAGAGTGGCGCGAGCATCTCCACGGCTCCCTCTCGATGCTTTTCTTGCTTATAGTCGTCGAGTCACTGAAAGATGACGAACCGCTGGCTTTGAGGAAGCTATTTGGATTAAGGAATGTTTGGGTTAGTTCCACAGAATTTCCATCGGAATATCCTTTCCATCGTTTGGCTTGGTCAACAGATCGGCGAGGATACTTCGCGTCCATTTATGCTCTACTAGAAGGAAAAAGGCATACAGGTTCGTTGTCCAACCCATCACCAATGATACTAAAATTGACTTTTGTGGACCCGTTAGTTTAGGTTATTCTAACATTGCCTCGATCATTCCCCGCAGAATAGCCGTTAGATCTCCAACTTGGATGAAGGTGTCTTGTTGTCATGTTGTTGCGCCATCCCATGACTTATCATTAGAGGTGACAAAATGGATCATGAACAATGCTTACTTAATCACATGAGTAGTTTGATCCGTCAAATTTTTGTAATTTCAAATTTGTTAATTAACACAAAATGTTAAAGTTTCGTTAAAAACTATTGATACCTAAATTTTGGCAATCCAATTAGTCGTTCATTCATAAAAAATTAGGGATCGATCCCGGTCCCTAGACAAAAAAATTAGTTAAATTGCATATAGATTATGAGCATTTGAATTAGTATTTAGGCTCATATAGTCGCATTTACATTGGACCGGTGGCAGATGAACTCGAGTGAATGGTTTGAGTTTCAAGGGACTAAGCCCGCGGTGGCTAAAATCACATGCATCAAGTCAGGAAAATCTGATGAAAATTCGAGACAATAAAGATATTATATTATCAAGATTTAGATATCGCATGGCCGATAAAAAATCAGAGATAATCTTTCGGGTATATGTGCGTACATGTTTAAATCAATTCCGTGGATTTTGGGAAAGTTCGGTCAACATTGAAGGAAAGGAAGAAAGAGATTCGGCCAAGAGGGGAGTATTTGGGCGTATATATATGCACGGTTCAGTAGGGAAATAAGCAAAAGGAAAGAAGGAAACTGTGATATGCTAATTTCCTAATTTCATAATGTGCTATGGTGTCAATCCAATCCGATCTCCCGCCCGAGATATGATTCGCGATCGCACGGAAAATTGTCAATCCGATTTTCCGCCCGAGATATGATTTGCGATTCTACAAAAATTGGTCAATCCGATCCTCGTGCCTAGGATACGATTCGTCAATCTATTTCCAAAACTATATGGATATTGATAATATATTGTGTGATTCAATGCCGTGTTTGATGTGGATATGATTTCTTTCTATCTTTGTTTGATTTGAATTGATTATCTTTTCATATAAAAAAATCCAAAAAGATTAGATATTATTGAAGTAGATGATTTTAAAGGTAGATTGCATGTTAGAGAAATTAATGAATTTCGAATTTCATAGAAAATTACAAAAAATACCATCTGCGTGTCATATAATTTAGATTGCATCATGCTTACATGTCATCTTGTCATATCATTCATAACTTGCCATGTGTCATTGTTTGCATGTCATTATTGCATGTTTGGTTCATGAAATTGTGCATCATGCTAGAATTGTTACATATTAATTTTGCTCGTCATTAGAAATTCATGTCTAGGTTCATTGTGTGCCATATTAGAGATAGTCCTTTTAATCATCGTTAGAGTTAGGACATTTACGTACATCGTATGTCGCATGTCATGTTAGATTAGTAGTATGCATTGCATATAGTTTAATTTCCACTAAATAAGAGAAAATTCCAAAAAATGCATTGAGTGGAATTACGTGTTAATTAGAAATCATATTAAGGTTGTTGATGTGATTTTCGAACTAACATTGTAGATACTTTTGTTGCTCCAAGGTAAGTATGTTCTTCCCGTCCTTGCAATTTACTTATTGCTTTGTTTTATTAGGTGTTTCATTAATAATTGCGCACATGCATGATCACCTCGCATGTTAGTAGATAGATTTAAAATTAATCCAAGATGCCTGTAAATATTTTTTTTTGAAATAAAATAGAAAAGGTACCGAAAGGGCATTAGAGTAATCTAGTGTAACCAAGCCCTCGAATCCATAATCTCTGGTTCGTAGGAGTAAAGTAATTCTCTCGATACTTTACTTAGGTTTTTAATCGACCCACCAAAAAATAGATTAGTAGCGACTTCTAATTGAAATAATTTGCATGTTAAGAACTTAAATCTTAAGTCGCGAATTGGTAAGGGCTTGGGAGAGCCCGAGTTAGGCCTAGACTTAATAATCCATTAGCCGAACCCTTAGGTGATACATCACAGCAGGTGGCGTCGCGACAAAAACAATGTATACTTAATCACATGAGTAGTTTGATCCGTCAAAGTTTTGTAATTTCAAATTTGTTAATTTTTTAAATTGGTTAAACAAATTTCAATAAGCTACTTTTCATATTTAAGACGAAAAATGACTAAAAATTGGAGCCTGGGTTCTATTGGGTGTAAATTGGGTCTAAGTCTGGTCAGGTATGATTCGTTAAATTTGTATTTCGTTAAATATATGAGTTTAAATAAGTCAATTTTGATTGGATCATTTTCAACCCACCCAAACTCGATCCTACTCAACCCGACTCGACCCACTCATATGACATGTCTATTGGTCAAACTTGCCATTAGATTTGCCTAAGGGGGTGACCCAATACTAAGAAAAAGGAAATCCTTCCCTCCTCCCCTCTCTTTATATATAGTACATGTAATGTGGAATTGCTTGAAGGAGAAGTTCGAAATAGCAGCAGACTCTTAAGATTTATTTGTCCTCGAATCCGTCTGCAACAACGGGGGCTTTTGCTTCCGAGAGAGGTAACACATAATGTATTTATACATGTGTAAAGAGGATGGACTTTTTCTTGTTTGACTTCGCAAAAAAATGGCTGCCACTATCCTTCGTTTAGATTAAGAAATAGAGTGAGTGGAATTTGAATATATCCCAGGGACATGAATATGTACCGTAAGATGATAGCATGTTAGATATAGAATCTTCCCCAAACTCTAAAGGAGCCAAAATGTCTCCCCTGAAATCACAAGTTCAAGTCATGTCGTAAACAAAGCTCTGACCAGCTTATGTCTTCGGCATTTACTACCTCATGTGGAGAAGCCTCCTAACTTATGGCACGCCAGTGGAGTTACGGCGATAGGCTCATATATCTACAAGTGATTGAGTAGTTATGATTCAAATTGAACATTCTGAAATTGTGACGACCCAATCCGACGAGAGCGGAGGATGATCCCTGGGCAAGAGGGGAAAGACCTAGTAACTGCGTCACACCATGCACAACGGAAATTATTTAACACCAGCAAATTTCTTCGCTCCTCCTTGTATGATTAAATAAGCACAACAAGCATTACTATAATGCAACAGACAACCAGACAATGCAAAATGGGCAAGCGAGACTTTAACGTGCATACCGCAACTAGAGGAAAAACACAAAGCTCGCGAAAAACTTTTCCTCGATGCAGAGCAAGATTACAACAGTCCTTCTCCAGTCCCACTGGTGGTTACACAACACAGCATATCATCAAGATAACTGTCGTAGAACACAGCAACAATAAGTTCATCATGTCTAGGTGGATTGCAATAATATAGAGAAAAGCGTGATGAGATCTCACCGAGCGAGAATGTCGAAAATGCATGGATGAAGAGGTTTCCTAATGATAGGCGCCGGTCAACATGTAGCACACATCGCCACGGACAACATACTAGAATTTCGTCATTGAAATCGCAAGCCAATTCTTGATAGACAGGGCCACACATTCGCGGCTCTTCCGTTTTCCTTCTCTTCCTCTCGCTTTTTTTCGTTCGCACGAGCTCACTTTTCTCTCAAAATGGCTTCTGTCCGTCCAGCTTTGCTCTGCTGTCTCTCAACTCTTGCCTTTTCTCTTGCGCGGGCCGCATGAGTGTGCCGCACTTTGACCAACTTGGTGAGCAACGTGGCTTTCGCCACTTCAAGAGCATCAGCTGCCAATCTTTTACCTTCTTTTCTTTCCTTACCTGTTTGAGAAATGTGGGTCGCACTCCAAGCGAGGAGCGACCAACACAAACAATCTCCTCACTTCATGAACCTTCATCGAAAGTCCGATAAAAGTTTCATGCTAAATGGTAATTTTAAGGATTCTTGGGGAGCGGATCTTTTGTATGTGAATGCGAAAAGAGGAATTGCGATCCATTACAATCCAAGAATTCATTCCTAAATAGACCAGAAAACCATACCAAGTCGAAAGTTTTCAGAGATTTTGTTTTATTAAAGACCAGCTCTGGGTATCATCAGGCCCGAATGACGGATTATAAAACCTAGAAAGAAGGTATTAAGTGATGACAAAGCCAAATTCCATGCCCAATCTGTTGGATGAACACATTTAGTTTTTCTTTTTTAGATTCACTTCAAGTGACATAAAACGTGGAAGCAATCAATGAAGTTTCAATAAGTTTTTGCATAATCCATAAATCATACGGGCCAGAAACATATGAGTCATTATTCATGTGGATCAGATGAGTTTGATCCATGTGGTCTAAAGTTATATAATAGTTTTCTCACTTCCGGGTACAAAAGCAGGGAAATAATTGAGGCGGCGACAAACGGAAAGATTCAGCCACCACAACCGCCGCACCCTCCGCAACCACCAGTTCCTCTGCCGCAACCGCCGCTAGCACCGCCACCGCCACGACCAGTACCGTGAACAATCGTGGCCATGCCGCCGTCTCTATTGACTCCTCTCTTTTTGGCAGATCTGGAATGATGAATGGGCCACCGAGCGGGGGCAGCAGCGGGTGGCTTGGTTTTCGTCTTCTCACGGCATAATAACGAACAACGAATAGAGAACATAATAATAGAGAACGAAGTCAGTTCATGACATCAACAATAAAAATAGAAAAAGTTAATTTCAAGTTAACAAAATAAAAGTAAAAACAATATCATAAATTTTAGAGTCTCCAACCGAATAGTGAAAGCAGGAGTTCCTAATACTTCATGCTTACTATTAACATAAAAAAAATTTTAAAATTTACAATGAAAGTTTTAGCTCATTTATGAAAGTAATGAAAACTAACTCATAATCTATGATTTGTTGTACATAATCTATTCGGAAAAATTCAATTGATGTTACACAAATAATTTCATCGATGGTGAACAAATCCTTATAATATATTGCAGCTTCCGCTGCCCTTTGCGCAGAAAACTTCAATCTGGAAAGTGTCGAGCATGTCGATTTTCCGTCCCTCTTTAAAAGACGCAGCCACCGCCTCCACTGCCGCTATCACATGGCGCCGAACCACAGCCTCCACCACTGCCGCCACCAGTGTCACCGCTGCCCATGACTCCTCCGTCAGCCCCACTGATTGAACTGCCGCCGCCGAAATCGCCAACACTGACCATATCTCCTCCAGACTCTAGAGAAGCGCCACCATCGAATACCCCTCCAAAATGACTGCTTAGCACGTCGTGCTCCACTGTTTCTCCATGTCCTCCGGCAGAAACCCCGTCCCCTAAAATTCTTCCCCTCCTACGGATCGCAAAAACGGCATTCAGGGCAACGACAATCATAATCAGAACCGAAATCGTAGAACACACTGCAATCCAAACTATGGCAAAGGTCTTCATATTCTCTTTCCTTCGTCGATTTTATCCGCCTGTAAAAGTACGTGACTTGAAGGCTTTCTCCGTTGCACCTATCCATCTCTATATAGTACACGTAAGGTGGTATTGCTCCAGGAGCAATTCAAAATAGCACGATACTGCAAGAATAGTATGTTCTTGAATCGGTCCCCAACGACGGGGTCTTTTGCTTCTGAGAGTAGTAACTAAGACTATATATATATATTTGAAGAGGATAGACTTTTTCTTGTTTGACCGGATATAAAATGGCTGCCATTATTTCCCTGGTTAAATAGAGAAATAGGCTATGTGAAATTTGAACCGAGTGGTCAACATTGTCAGGGTCGACTGCTTCTGCATGGATGATTTTGGGAAAATTTCTTAAATCTATTACACTTTTTCCAATTGAGTTTTAAACTTTTTAATTGTATCAATTGAGTTATAAACATTTTCATGTTTACCAATTAAGTCGTTTCGGTCAATTTTGACCGGAAATTACTAATAAGGATGTTGGCTGTCCTACATGACACGACTAGCGCTAACGTGAATAATTTTTAATAATAATTTCATTTTTTTTTTTTTTTTTTTTATTTTTATCTCTTTTCTTTCTTTACTTTTTCCTTTTTTTTTTTCTCTTCTTTTCTTTTTTTCTTTTCTTTTTTTCTTTTTTTATTTTTCCCTCACCCTTGCTGGCCATTGGTGAAGAAAAAGAAAAAAAAAAAGTAAGGAAGGAAAAGAAAAAAAAATAATAAAAATAAAAAAAAAAAGAATAAATAAATAAATTAACAAATAATTAGAAAATAATATTAAAATATTATTACAAATTGTTTACGTCAAAACCAATCATGCCACATAAGACGGCCAACATCCACGATAGTGATTTCCAATCAAAATTGATCGGATGTACTAAATTGGCAAAAGTAAAAAGGTTTAAGACTCAATTGGCATAATCAAAAAGTTTAGGACTGAATTGGAAAAAGTGTAATATCTTTAACACCTTTTGGACAATTTTCCTGATGATTTTTGGAATCATCGCTATAAAAAATGAAAAAGCAGCCGATTGAATATGTATAAAAAATCAATAGCATATTTGATATAGAATCTTTCATGAATTATAAAGGGGGTCACAAAGTCTTTAGCAAGATATCGAATTCAAGTTATGTCGCGAGTGAATCTTTAACCAATTCGTGCATTGGGCATTTACTACTGCATGTGGAGGAACTTGTAACAGGCTTGTACATCTATGAGTAAATCGAATAGTCATAATTCAAATTGAACAGTTCGTAACTATAATGACCCAATCCGGCAAGGACAAGATGTGATTGATGAGGACGGGTAAGGATCGACAGGGCAAGAGGGCCCCAATAAGGATTGACTCCATGCAAGTTTCTAGAATTGATCGTGGGGAAATGTTCCTGGATTATATGTATATACTTGGAATTAATTCACAAAATGCATCTTTTGACTTAACGACAATGTTCAGCATTGGAAATTCAATGTTAACATGCTCAGGTGAAAACACTATCGAAATATTGACCTTTTGGGAAAGTCTTCACCTAAAGCCAAATGACAAAACTATGAGGCTATCTCGGGCCAAAGTGGACAATATCTCGATTAACTTAACTCACAAGAGATATCTTCTAACGTAACAACAACATTAAGAATTAGAACCGCAACGTTAAGCATTCTTAGGGAAGAACACTACCAAGATGCGTACTCTCTTAAAAAGTGTCTATCTATAAGCCAAAGGACAAAACCGTGAGACTCGGTAACTAAAGTAGACCATAACTCGAGTGAGTTAATTCAAGAGTGTTGCAGTAACGGGTGTGTGAGACCTTTGTTGTAACACCTAGAAGAGGTCGCTACATGGGTTGCTCCTCTCCATTGTAATGACCCTCTCGAAACGAACTCTGAGGGAGCTAACGAATTGGTAGTGGGCTCAAACAATCCTCTTGCAAGGTGGTGCTTACACTTTGCATGGACTCTTCAAAGCCCAAATGATCGCAAATTGGTTTATCTCTTTCATTCATGATTATCTTAGAGTGGCCACTATCCTATTTGCAAAAATAAGAAATTGATCCTAGATTGGGTTAGTTCTTAATGAATTGTTGCCCGATTCTCCTCAACAAAATGAACAGTATGCACCAAAGTTAATATGTATATAGTTTTAGCATGACCTGGGCATATCAAGACTCATCTACAAGATCCATATACACAAATAAGATTGAGGATCAAACGGAAACGATGAAGATTACCAATTATGTAAAACTTTCGTTTCTTGACGCAGTCAAAAAGGAGTGTTTACATGGCCTTTAGTCAACGGATGTCTGCACGGTCTCGGTATGTTCACAATTCAAAAGAGGAAGAAGAAGAAGAAGAAGAAGAAGAAGAAGAAGAAGAAGAAGAAGAAGAAGAAGAAGAAGAAGAAGAAGAAGCATGAGCACACATCATACACCCAATCGCCAGTGCAACCAGCACAACCGCCGGTTTTGTCACTGTGGTGATGAGGGATGGTGCTGAGGCAACACCCGATGAGACCCAGTATCAGAATGACTCCCCATTCTGATGCAAGAGCCTGCATCCACTTCAAAAAGCCATCCACGTTCGACCTTCTTATGACCTTCCTCTCTTCATCGATCTCAAACACTTACAGTGGAGAGATGATCGAGCCAGTGATTTTTGCCAACCAACATTTTCTGATGATCCTTGTTATAGGCAAGATGAGAGACAGACAGACAGCGAAAGAGAGAGATCTCAGACGGATCATGGACAGAGGGAAGGAGTCAAAGAGACGCACATGGTGCGAGCCATAAAGAGGCCGACGTAACATGGGGCGAGTCCGTGCCCCTGCGAGACATTATACTTCCTAAGATGGCATATACTTTCATTAATTGGCAAGGAAATGGTTTTAAATGTTGGTCTTCTGGTCCTCAAATGATCGTAATACTCTTACAATCAAGCTGGAGTAGCTTCCCTTCTTGCGTGCGAGTTTTCAGCATACCGTCTGACCACTTGGATGTGTTTTGGGAATTGTTTGTATCAAAACTTAACCAACAAAAAAAGGGATTGATCACAGTTTTAGTCCCTTGAAACTCATTATTTGTACATCCGATTCAATCCTTCCAACTTTTTATAGCAATTAAGTCCTCCAAATTTCTCAATTTGCACGATCAGATTCTTTCGTCGATCCTCATTAGTACCATCATCATATCGCAGACATGGCACAAAATAGACATACGGCCAATTCAGTCCTCCCTCCCAAAATAAAAAAATCTGCTTCCTATATTCTTGCATAAATATTTGAGTCAGTTTGACAGTCTTTCTATATGTGGAGAGGGTTATTATTGGCTAGACATACTTCTTTTCCTTAAGCTATAAACCCGATCAGCATAATGATCAATTGCACGCAATTGTTGCGCGGGGAACGTTATGATTCCAATGCAATATAAATGGGCTCTAGGCATAAGATTCATGGAGCATCGTGAAATGGTGATTTGCTTTGTGAAGTGAAATTCTAGCACGACCTTCAACAAGCAAATGTCCACGCAATCAAACACTAACCAAGCCGACATCTTTGTTCGTTTCTCGTTTTCCATTAGTGCTGTCACAAAGTATTTGGCGACCAACATGAATGGAGAACGAATGTCGCTCAAGCTACTCAGCCTTTACACGGACATACGCGCTGCCCATTCATGAAGCCGAGTGTGTTCACTTTTACAGCACAAGAAAACCATTTGGCCAGGCCATCATTGTTACCAAATACCAATCCTTCAGGCAGGAGATGTTACCTAATCTCTTCCAGAAGAGAACACATCGAAGGTTCGACAAGTGAATCGCTCCATCATCCTCTGTCCAGGTTTTCAATTTCATTTCCCGCTACTATCCATCAAAAGCCACTTCAGTATCTTCCTCGAGCTATTTGAGCTGATATTCAATTGACCTAGATGGTAAGTCTTTTAACAACTCGTGGAATGCTCATTGCTTAACACCCCGTCCAATGCAAAGCTCGAGGGGCCTCATTGCACGGGTTCCACTACTTGTGCTCGCAACCTTCCTGGATTTTGGTCTAGCAGATTTCTTTTTCTTCCTTCATTTTTTGGGTTCTTTTCATGACCGTGAATGTAGGGACACCGTCTTGTTCCACAATACAAGGCACAACCATGTGAAAAATCAAGGAAATCTCCTCCACTAAACTTCCCAGAGCTAGAGACAGCTTGTGCTATCAAAGTTGTAAATAATTGTAACATATTTCGCTTTTTTTTTTTACCTAAGTATGCAGACAAGGTTACATGTCACACAAAAGGGAAAACATATTTCAGAAGCTAAATGAGCCATCAGGTCACACAGAGTTCTTCATGCTGACCCGTATCTCCTCTTCTACCTTTGCTTACCAGGAAATGAAACACGGAACACTGTGCTTTCAACACTTTACAAACTTCAGAGAATCAGCAGAGATTTGCAGCCTTCTCCCAGTGATCCCAATCCGAGAAAAATAACTTATTTCACTATGCATGTCTCGGCTGCAGTCATCCAAACTTGCAACTATAGCGTCAATAAGCTTCAAGCCTGGGGGGAAAACACCTGAATAAGAAAAAATTGGAGTCCAGTAGTCAGCTTACTTTGAATCAGCTGAAATAGGTAAGAAGCATTGTCATTTTAACATTCACTTCTGAACATTGTGAATCAATTTGAAACAAGGCAACAATCCACTGCTGACTTTTCCAAATCTCAGCTTCTCCGCATCGCTAATCAATGATCAGGTCAGAAAAGGTAAAAAAGGGCCCTCAGGTTTATCTGCTATGTTTGGCATCTGGGGAAAAAAAAAACAACAGATCCAACGCTTACCTTACCAAACACCGACTTAGCACATTGGAAAACAACTTATCAATTTATCCTGCTTATAACCCTAACGGGGAAGTCCTATCAGTCCATTATTTGCAAGTTGCAAGACAGGTCAACCCACGACTGATGATCACCTAGTAACATATCAGCTCCTATGTTTATTGGCATCAAGACCAGAATCAGAGATTTTTATGCATCTATTAGGACGCAAAGAATATAAGGGCCCTTTTGTTTCACAAAAAACTACATGATAAAGGAAAATGTTTTCTTCAAAAATTATTTTCAAGAAAAACAATTGCTTTTCCCTTGTTGGATAACATATCTCAATATGAAAAGGATATAATTTTCAAGATTTTTTGTCATAACTTATAGAGAAAGAATTTCCATGGGTAAGTCATAGTGATTGTTTATTAAAAACTTTACAAGTTTTTTGTGAAGGCATATAGCAAATTTGAAAACAGTACGTGAGAGAGAAGGGGGTAGAGAGAGAGAGAGCGCTTGCTTTAGAAGAGGTGCACTAGTCCTCAGCCTTACCAGATTAACACCAGACTTAGCTCTTTTTATTTGGAAAACACTTTCCTCTTGTTTAGTAGGGGACTTCATTTTCTGCCTTTTATGCCACCGAGGTTTCATTGACAAATGATTTCAGGTTGACCAACACGTGCCAAACACCAAAAATCAATGAAAACAGTTTCCAAAAAAAAACTTTCGACAAACAAACACACCCTAACCAAATTATAACTTCTCTACCATTTAGAATATATCTAATGGTTGCATAGATAAGTCTGGCACATGACATATTTTCCTCATAGAAAAATAAAAATTGTTTTTTGAAATATAGCCATCTCCTTCATACCTAATCTCATATATGACTGTGGTCACCCTCATTTCCCCAAATAAAAGGTGGTTTAGTTAAGCACTCAAATCAGGTCAAATTTTGCTCAATCTGCATCCAAACCATAAAAATCAAAATTTGGCAATAACTCTTTGCAATTAGAGCAGCTTAATTTTTCTGATCCACCAAAAACCGAGGCTGCTTACATTGTAGTCAACAATTCCTATATCTGGTAAAATTACACAGATGCTCCCTACGTTCAATAAGACTTTGCTTAAACAATTTCCAAAAAGCCATGCCCTGAATTCATGATGTGTGTTGAAATGTTATTCTTGCAGACGTTAAGCAATGCTACAGGTTGACACATGTCAACCTCTAAAAGAACTTTTGATTACAGCTTTTACTGAGCCTTAAGTAAAGGTCTCATTCTGCTCTTCTTTCTTCTGCAATATTTCATAGCATCCTTATAAGTGAACCTTCTTTTACTTAAGCCATCCCTTCTTCTTTAATTGTTTGCTAAAAAAATCACAATTTTCTTTTCATTCAATTTTTTGGTATTTTATACGATGACCTTGCATCT
The DNA here is from genome assembly GCA_024733475.1 of Syzygium grande. NCBI lineage: Eukaryota > Viridiplantae > Streptophyta > Magnoliopsida > Myrtales > Myrtaceae > Syzygium > Syzygium grande. The sequence goes on from JAMXDD010000010.1 coordinate 27,280,140, forward strand.
ATGATGCTACCACAAGATAAGAACTCCAGTGTTTTCACCATTCAGTGGTGTGAACTTTATGTCATTCACATAGATTCATGTAAACATAATCTTTTGGAAATAAGCGTTCCCATAATGGGAGTGCCTAGCTAGTTAAACCAGAATCCACCTCCAAAAATCCGGTCCAGAAATTAACATTTTTATAAATTTAGCCATCTTTGTACGGGACCAAAGAAATTATCATGCTGACCACACAAAAGTAACAGCATATACAACTTTCTCATTGCAACAGTCAAAATCTCACAGTATACTCTTTAAAGATTGACAATGTTCAATCTCTTCAAAGACATTTTTCTCATTTATGACCAGAAAAAAATCTATGAGCACATCAAGACCAAAAGCTTCACATGCATCACAAGGAATTGACAGGAAATGTGCACCGGAAGTCTAAACTTTGTGTACAAAATGGAATCAAGTCCTAAACCTATCAATTCATTCAATTGAGTCCTAAACCTTTTTCCAAAAGTGCAATCAAGTTCTTTCAATGAACAGTACCAGCAATTGTTCCTCATGTCACTTGATAATTTGCCAACATAGCTTCCTTAAATTGCACTTTTCAACATAATTTAGGACTTAACTATATTTTTCTATTTTTTTTGTCAGAAAAGATTTGAAAAAGGTTTTAAAATTTAACTCAACAAATCAAAAAGTTTATAATTTGATTGCACTTTTTTTATAAAGGTTTAGACTAGATCGGACCAACTGAACAGTTTAGGACTTTATTGCATTTTGTACAATAAATTTGAATTATGTGGGGCAATTTTCCCAGAAGTTGACAGTGCTGATTCTACGGGTGAAAGGATGATGATCAACTTCCCCCAATGACAGAAAGAAAATTTATCTAAACACGGCAGACAATATAAAACAGGCATAAGAAACTTACCAAGAAAATGTACTCATTTCTAAGCTGGAGATACACTACAGCTCACTGTAATTACGCCAAACAGCACGAAATTCCTCACGGAATGTATTCAGGCGAGCTTTCAAGTTTGGTGTTCTAAAACTTGCATGGAGGAGAGTGGCTGAGAGAGCAAACAGACACAGAGAGGCATATTAGATAAATTGCAAAGTACAAGAACAACTAAATTAAACGAAGCAAGATTTGTACCAGAAAGTCCAATGACAAGCGCCCAAAGGACAGTCAAAAGACCACAGGAGACGAACCACAGGACAAGCGATGCTGCACAAGAATAGAGAAGGAAAAGACCCATTTGTGAATGACTTGCATGATGTGGACAAAAGAAAAAAGTCAAAAAGTTATGCAACAGCAATGGCAAGTTCAGGATTACCAGCGGAGAATATCAAGACAAACACCCAACGTGGCCGACCACATATGTGGACTGCCCTTTTAGTTGATGGACGCCCACGGATTACTGGTCTGTTGGGGAGCAGATTGTTAAAGATGCTATCATCGAAAAAACGGAATTTTGAGAAACATAAGAGACCCCAAACTTACGTGAGAGATGGCCTCATCTTGGCAGCTAAATGTGGAGAAAACTGCCTAACAGTCCTTGTCACCTTCTCACTAAAAGTGCCTGCAAAGCTGCAGTAACAACCATTGGTGACATCAACAGGCAATGCTAGAGACAAAATTGGCACGCTGAACACAGAGTATGGCAACAACGAAGAAATTCACGTAGCTTACATTCACCATCGAGCATGGACAAGGAAATATAAAATACTAACTGCTAAACTCTCTAATATTTCAAAAGCATATGTGATTATATGTTATATAGATGAAACATCACATGAAAGATGCTTTTCACTAAGATGACTATTTTCCAACAGGTGTGTGTGCGTGTGCATGCAGAGAGAGAGAGAGAGAGAGAGAGAGAGAGAGAGCTGTTACCTGTCATTGAGAAATGCAATGCTAAGGGTTGTCAAAAGAGCCGCAACAATAGCAAGTGGCCTCGTGAGAAAACCAAGTGCTGCATTCGATACATTAATAGGCGAAAGTTAGGAAAAATGCAACAGTTCTACATTCTTCATTGTCAAAACAAGATAGAAAACTTCCTTCTTAAAGTTACTTACCAAGAATGACAACAATCATGATGAAGTAGTTTGTCCTATAGCTGCAAGTAGAAAATAGTTTACCAGTAATTAGATAGGAAAATGCCAATTCCATAGAAAAAACTATTAAAAGGAAAATGGAATATCACAATCCATAACTTGCCAACATTATCTAAAGTACTGCATGTTGCCAACAGTTACCAGATCACAGGAGCTCCACCTCCTTCATCTATAAATAGACATCTCTCTACAACACACAGTCGACAAATAGTAGCTGAACTTCACCCAGCTTCCATTTTTCTCTAGTCACTATCAGCTACTTCACCATCACTGAATCGTGGCATCAAACAATCTTATGCTCAACATGCTAACTGTCTACAAAGCTTGTAATCACAAGTATTGGTCAGGGGGAACAGAGTGGGAGCTTCCCAATCATTTCGTTAGTCAGTTCTAGCTAATCTACAACTAGTGAGATTTTGCAATTAACCATGCAAATAAGAGGTGATCTGAATCAGAAACCAAACCAATAGTGCCCAAAATCGCATTTTCAGCCAGCACAAAACCGGAAAAAGCAAAAAAGCTAGTTATTCAAAACTAAGCAAAACTGAAATTCTCTGAACTTCCCCACTCAATCTCTTCAAATTTCGCAAAATTCAACCGAATCAGTTCATTTCGCAATCAACACAGACTCTATCGAAGAGCACTTCAGTTCCGTCGCCCGAACACAACAATAACCTCAGATCCGCCCCCTCCGTCTCACGACGAGGAGACTCGCGATACGAGCGACAAAGGATTCGCAGAATTCACCGAAGACGAGAGAGGAGGAGAAGGGAAGGGAAATCGTACTAGTAGAGGTTACATTTGAGCCGGCTGCTCCACTTGGCGTAGGATCGCGGGACGGTGAACCTGGAGAAGAACTCCGGCAAGGGGCGAGGCGGCAACGACCAGTCCACCTCGCGGAGGGCGTCCAGCAGATCCTCCGCCGTCACGGTCCCCCAATCCATGATCCGTCGCCCCCCTCCTCTTCTTCTTCTTCTTCCTGTTCCCGCTTCTTCCCGCGAGCCGGGAAACCCTAGGAACGAATCGACGCGCGATCGAGGAACTAGGTCGGACGGAGGTAGGAGACGACGCAGAATCCGAGGGAAGGAATCTTCTAGAAACGAGACGTAACGAAACGAAACGAAACGAAAGGAGCTTTTTTTGCTTCGGCGTGTTGATGGGATATGCTTGCGGGCGATGGTTTGGTGGATCTTGAAGGTGGGAGGAGACGCGGATGCGTTGTAAACTCGTCAATAATGTCTCTGCCTTCCGAAAAAATCGCTGTTCCTGCAGAAGAAAATCGTTATAAATATCCTCCTCCTCTTTTTGTATCTCTATATAGTTTTATTATTAAAATATTATTTAAAAACATTTGCATCAGCGACCGCCATTTCACCTTAAGAAAATCGACGTCCATGTCAATAATATCCGACCAAAATTGACCGGATGAACTAAATTGAAATGTTCAGAATTGAATTAATATAAATATAATAAATTTATGACTCTTTTAATATTTTTCCTTAAATTTAAAAGGGAAAAAATTCTCTAAAGCAGCAATCCAGATACGAATGCCTTGTAGCTGGGAGCGTTGGCAATTAAACATCAATTCACGAACAAAATGAATGTTGATAGGTGGATGTGGTTGTATACCTTAACATCCACATCGACGACACGTGGATCTTATAGGTAAGATGGATTTGCATGTTCCGTGCCAATAAGATCAAATTGACTAGAAGGATAAATAAAACAGCTTGATAACACATGGATCTTGTGGCAAGCTGGGCCCTTTGATCAGGTCTCACTTGTTTCCTACGCCAGCCTATGGCAAAATCTAATTCACACAAACTTGTCGGGCCCAACCAAACCTAACCAAGCCGAGCTTGATAATAATAAAATATTATTGTCCAGATTCACCTTAGCCGAGCTTGTTAATTAGATGCCATTGTCCAAATTCACCCGGCATACTGTTGGAGCCAATTTGAATTGTCGGGCCCTCTAGAAGCACGTCGTTATTGTTATTTTTTTCACATTACCCCAGAACCTTTTCCGATTTTCCCCATGGTAAAAAAAAAACTTTTCTTTACAATTCACGAGCCACTTGCATAAGCATACTCTTAGAATCTTCGTAAATACACACATACCAATCTCGAGTTTGCAGATAATTTTTTTAGTGCTGTGGACCATTTAACCGCTCTCGTGCGTATGGCATCGTCGTATCCTCATAACCCAGTCCCATCAATTACATGTTGACATGTAATGCTCTAATTATTATCGGATTAGACCCGCCCGTCCTCGTCCATCCAAAATCAATAAAACGATAAAAAAAAAAGATCTATCAATGAGATCGCGACCCATCTCGGTCCCACCGCACACACCATGGAACTGGCCACACCCTAAAGCTGCTGTAGATTATTACAAAGAAAAAAAAAAAAAAAAACACGTTTTCCATCACCTGGTAGCCAACGGACAAAGAGCCCTTTCCCTTTCCCTTTCAACCTCCCTGTCCATCTCTAATTAAGCGCAAAAATCCAAACTAAAATCCAATCAAAATCCAATCACTCCAATCCTAATCCAAACCCCCAACTCGATTACCTCCCCTAATCACGACCGCCACGCCAAAAAGAAGGAAAGCAAAAATTATTATCTTCACATTAAAAGAAAAATTTACGGATCGTGATTTCTCACCTAGTTAAATTAAATCAAGAAAATCCAAATGATTATCGCGAAAATTAAATCGCTAATTTAATTAATTAATCAGAGCTCGAACTATATCTTCCCCACACGCCCATAATGAAAATGTGTCTCCATTGATTTCATTCTCTCTCTCTCTCTCTCTCTCTCTCTCTCTCTGGCTTCGTCGATTCTCGCTCAATCCTCTTCCCCGCCTCGCCGCCGTCCGTGGAAGTTCCGGCGCAAGGTCCGAACCCCGCGCCCCGCGGCGCCCGGTGAGCTCATCGCCGTGCTCCGATTCGCCGGCCACGGCCGGGTTCCGGCGTCCGATCGATTCTAGGGTTTTCCGTTCTTTGGGTCGCGGTGGTGGTTGGGGACGATGGCGCAACCGGCGGCGAGGGGAGGGTGGTCGGGGATTACCTGGTTGGCCGGCAAATCGGGTCGGGGTCGTTCTCCCTGGTGTGGCACGCGCGGCACCGGGTCCACGGGACGGAGGTCGCGATCAAGGAGATCGCCACGAGCAAGCTCAACAAGAAGTTGCAGGAGAGCCTGATGTCCGAGATACATATACTGGGGAGGATCAACCATCCGAACATCATTCGCTTGCACGATATCATCGAGGTGAGTCGTCTTGGGGGCGTTTTTTCTTTGCATTTTCGAAATGCTCAAGTTGCTTGCTTTTCAGGGCTGAAAGCTCGGTCAGTTGAGCGAGGGAATTGTAGGCCGTGACGCGAAGGAGTTTCCAGACCTTTTGGGAGTTCTAGGATGTTCCTTTCCTGTTTTTTTCTTGGACTGGCATGATATAGAATCTAAGTACTAAGGTCATTGCTCGTTTGGTGGGTGTGGTAAGGTTTTGAGCTAATTGCAGTGGAACCTATCAGGGATGTTGGTGTTCCTAGTGCGTAATTAGTTAACTTCTTTTTTTGTTTCAGAAAAAGAAGTTTTTTTACTGAAGAAAAAGCATTCGATGCCTCGGAGTTAATCATGGATTTTCTTAAGTACGGTACATAAGTTATTATGTGAAAATACCCTCTGGATGATAGAGGATAGAGGATAGATGTAGACACATTATAAATTGTGGCACAAAGTCTTTTTTTTTCTTGGGCGCAAGAAAGTCTAGGATATGAAGTTTGCCTTCTAAAAGCATTTATCAGGATGGAGCTGATAAAATGCGTAGCGACCGATCAGTAACTATGTTGATATGTCAGACTTGAGTTCATGGTATGTTGTTGAGTTGTTATAATATATGTATATATGTATACATGCTCTTTGGAGATATTATTAGTAGCTTAAGATTGGAAACCATGTTGCATGAGTCAGGCCCCCTGGGAAAATACATCTTGTACTGGAATACTGCAGAGGTGGTGATCTTTTCATGTATATTAATCGCTGCGGAAGAGTTCCGGAAGATGTTGCTAAACACTTCATGCAACAGCTAGGTGTGTTAGAATTCAATTTATCTACATTGCTTCTGTGAGATCTTTTGTTTCCAACTGTGTGATTTGACTTTTGGTGATTGTGTCCCTTTGCAGCAACCGGTCTTCAAGTTCTTCGTGCCAATAATCTTATACACCGGGATCTGAAACCACAGGTTCAGTAATTGCACGTTCGTTAATTCCAAGGATTTTAGGTTTCTTCCATGATTCTTCTGAATAATCCATACATTTGTAAAAATTGATACGATGCCAACACGTCCTTAAGTGCTCAATATCCAAAAGGACGAAGTAGATATCTTGAGAAAATTGAATTCTATGCGAATTTTTGATACTTAACATTTATCATAGCATATTGCATGCTACTATTCTTTTTCATCCAGTCTGATACTTTATAAGATCTTGTACGTATTATAGCATGGATGACCCCTTCTATCTACCAATGATGAACGTTCTGCCTTTTAGGTTACAGATTAAATAATCATAGCATATTACCCGATACTCTTCCGTCTCATCCATTCTGATACTTTTCAGACGATGAACAAACTGTAACATGGATTACCCTTTGAACAGAATCTCCTTCTATCTACCAATGATGAACGTTCTGTATTAAAGATTGCAGATTTTGGATTTGCAAGGTGACTGGACTCTCTCTCTCTCTCTCTCTCTCTCTCTCTCTCTCTCTCTCTCTCTCTCTGTACATTGATAGACGGCAAAGAAAATACATCTGCCACTGGATGTGATTTTCATTCTCTATATGTTTAATGTTTAATTAATTAATTTTCTAATTATAGGATGGGATAGTTTAATACATGGGGTTATTTAAGTGACTTTATGCGTGGACTATTTTTAGTCATTTAGAGAGACTTGATTTCATGTAAGCATCTTAGACCTGGATGGGTGCAGCCCGTGTTCTCAACAATCCTCAGGAATAGCTCCTACAGAATACTAGAGCTGAACCTTGTGTTTGCACCTGCTGATCTAGGCCTACGCGTGTTACCAAATGCTATTTTGCGAGATTACAATTTTTCCTGTAAAGTGCATCTTGATGGTGTTGACTTCTAAGGTGAATCTCGATATTAAAATCCTAATTTGATGATGTGTTTTTTTGCAGCTTGTATTTTCTATTCTTTATCCTCTTCTTAATTTGGACCTGTACTGAGTTAATTTTTCCGAGGGCTTTGGTACTTCAGGCTTAACACGATTGATTTTTGACAACATCAAAAAACCTTTTTAGACTAGTTAGGCATGTGAGTTGATCTGTTTTAATTCAACAAATTTTGTTTGGGATTGTAGGTCTAGTAGTGTTTTTTAACACATCTGATTGTGCTGAGGTTGTGGAATTTCATTTTACTGGCTGGTTGTGTAAGTTTTGTTTTCCCTCAAAATGTGATGATTCTCTATCGGCAGATCATTGCAACCAAGGGGCCTTGCAGAAACTTTGTGTGGTTCACCTCTTTACATGGCACCGGAGATCATGCAACTTCAGAAGTATGATGCTAAGGTAACATCTTCGCCGCTCAGTTTAAGTGCAGACATTGTTTCAAGAAACTTATACTTGTTGAATGAAATATGCAGGCAGATCTCTGGAGTGTTGGTGCAATACTGTTTCAGCTTGTTACTGGAAAAACCCCATTCACTGGGAGCAACCAAATACAGGTATAGCTGATACTGCCTCATGCCAGAGTGCTTTTGAATGCTTGCTAGCACCAGTAGCATAGCGATTGCCCCTTACTTGCAGCATCTGTCTAAAACCTTTCTCCCTACATGCTTTGTACAGTTGCTTCAGAACATTATAAAATCAACAGAGTTGCATTTTCCTCCTGAAAGTAAGGATCTCAGCTCTGATTGCAAAGATTTGTGCCAGAAGTTGCTTCGCCGTAATCCAGGTACTTGGGAGCATGTAGCTAACTTATATGGTTGAGGAACACATATTTGTAGGTTAAATTTGTCCAATTTTTTTTTCTATACTGTAAGTATAGATGTGGAGAAGAGTGTTTGTTTGTACCATTGCCTTTTGAATCACAAATGGAAGCAGATGCCCAGCAACGACAGCTTCACGGATCCACACTAGTTCCACCATTCAGTGAATTGTGATAAGTCTGTTGTAGGTGGGACTATCACGTTTTAAACTGCTTGAATAAAATATCTTGAATGAAAGATGCTACTATTTAGCGCCATGATTAAATGGTCAAATAAGAAAAGAATAACGAACCCACCAAAATTTTTTTAACCCCTTGTCCTCATTGTTTTAAGGACTTTGTGAGGCGTGGATTACTGTTGAAAAGTTGTGATGTGGCTCATGAAATATGAAAAAGGATGCAACTAACTGTTCTAATTCTTATGAGGACATTCCTCATTTTAGAAGTCATCATTGGCATTGTGTGCATTCTGGTTCCTTTTGTGACTTTTTTCTTAGTTGAGAATGAGATAATCTGGTAATATCTGGATGTTTTGATTAGATAATTTTTTACTTAAAAGCTCGTGAAATTAGAGGGCTTACACTTCTAATTAGATGTTGGAACTCCAGTTCCATGCAAAAAAAAAAAGTGTAGAAGTAGCATTCAGCTTGGCGTGAAACAAGTGTGGAGCTTTAGGGTTTTCTTTCTTCTTTGTTTTTGTTAAATGAGTGACAAGTTGAGAGCAAAATTGGGAGTTATCTATCTTAGATAGGGTCGATTTTCTTGATGACTTAGCAGATGCTGATATGATGTTTTACCTGGTCCTCATGGCAAACCGCAATGTCATGCGGCATTTGTTTTTGCATTAATATGTGACCGAAGCTTCTAGACATGGTGTTGTGTGTACAAAGAAATACCTTTGCCAAAACCGTTTATTCTGTAATTTCATTACATTGTTTAACTTCAGATACCCGGAGACCTTGGACCTCAGTTATCTGTAACAAAACCTGTTTATTCCATAACTCTATGTAGTTGAAAACCTAGTGGAGACCATTTGCGTGTTGAAACTACCAACTGGCTCTCTGTCTCTCTCATATACCTGTGGACTTTTGTAATCTAGATTTTATGTTTTGCTAATTGCGAAAATTCATTGCTCTTGATACTTAATTGAACTAATAAGGGAAACCAGGAAGACCTTTTTATATTTAGTTATTTTCCAATGGACTCTGATTTAGTTGTTAGCCGGTTATTTAATGCTAGAGTTCAAGTGAAAAAACCTCGATATTAATTTTTGTTTGAATCTACAGTTGAACGGTTGACTTTTGAAGAGTTCTTCAACCACTCGTTTCTGTTCCAGAAGCAACCAGATGGTTCTTTGAGGTAATTTTGAGGGACAAACTTTTGTCATCAGACCTTATGCATTAGAACCTCTATTCATGACTACAAAATTCTTTCAATGTGCAGAAGTAGGAAGTTTTCAGGAACCATGGATAGTTTTCCTTCGTCAGAGTCTGATCCCATGAAGAACATAGAGGAATTGGTTAATGATGATTGTCTTCCCTTTTTTCTCGATGATGATTGTTCAGTTAGGAGTCCATCCTTTTCAAATAGGAGGACCTCGACACAGTCGAGTAAGGGATTAACTGATCCAAAGATCGATAAGAGAGAATCGCCATCCACTGCTTTTAGTTACACAGATCGAAATTCAAGGAACAGTAGTAGCAGCAACATGAAGATGCAGAATGATAGCTTTAGGCCCGACACTTATAGTAATTCTGATGCAAAACCAAATGATTCTTTGTTGTACCAAAGACCAATGAACACTCGCTCGGGAGGTGTGTTCCTTTTCTCTCTTCATTTTCAGTTATGAAAGCTAAAGATTGTCTTTGAAGTATATCTTCTAATTCACAGTTGCGGAATCAATGGAGTTGATTGATGACTATGTTCTAGTTCCTGGACCTCCTTTGGATGTCTCATCTTCCTCTCTTAATATTTCTAAGACGAGCCAGTTTCCATTCAAATCAGATAGTCCACCTCAGGCATCTCATGAAGTGGCTCTCCCATCAAGTGCCCCAGTGCCAATTGGTCTTTTAAGTAGGGGTAACATTTACCGAACTGGAAGCATTGGAAATCCTACCATTGCTCGAGGGACTTCATTTGAATCCATGGATAATGTAGATGCCTTAGAAAAGCCATCGTCTCACTGTATGACAAGAATTACGTCATTGCAACAGTTTGCGTGTATCATCAAGCAATTAGTGAATAAAAAGGCAAGTTACAACTCGATCCCTGGATTCTGACTTTTATAGTAGATGAGTACTTGATTGACCCCATCGACATGATCAGTTTGCATCTATTAAGTAGTAGAATGGTGGAGATTGTGGAGTGAAATTTTGATTTTGTCCAACTTCGTGGTGAAATGTACAATGTCTCCTTCTGGTTTAGTTTTAAACATGGTAACTTTTTGGATTATGGTTCTTGTGCTGATCGCCCATAAAAACTTTCTGGAAAGATGTCAGTTCTTGCAAATTACAGGAAAGTCTATACTGTTGTCTTTTTATTTTTTCAAAATTTCTATTAAATTTAAGCAAATTTTCACACAAATTCAGGATACCCTATATTTTTTTTTTTTTCTCTTTTCAATCTTTGGGGCAGACAAACTAGATCTTTGCTCATCTACTTTTTTTTTATATATATGATATAATTTAATTCTTGCTAGAAATAGGGTCACAGGATGTCAACAAGCTCCATAACTTAAATTGAGAAGTAATAAAATACAAGGATTCTAACTACACAAAAAGGGGAAAACAGATAATAAGCCCTTTGGATTGGTTTAGTTGTGTGGCTTAGGATTGTGGTACTTGATTTCTCACATCATCAAAGCCAAAGGATCTTATATTTGATTCACCTAGATATTGGATCAGGTCTCCCCCTTGTCTATGAGATTAGTGAGGTATTTCATGAACCATAATCTAGCCCTAAGGTGGTACTCTAAATTTAAAAAATAACTAACAACAGAGTTGGATAAAAGTTTGTAGTATTTATCAGTTTCGAATGGTTAGGGAATGAAGGATCTTCTCCTTTTCAGCGTTTTGTGCACATGTGTGGGGACTTGGGCCCAATTATCAATTAAAGTAATGGAACTGGATTCTTAGATTTCGACTTCATAAGAGGGTTTGTGAAATATGGGGGTTTGGCACCTTTTAATTCAGGGTTTGAGATTGAGACTGAAACCTACCCTATTTTGGTACCCAACTGGGAACTAAAACTCAGCCACGCTTGACCTCATAAGTTATTAGTTCTTTGAGTTATCTGATGCACTGTTGTCAGGATTGCGTTTATCAATCTGCTACCTGTTGATTTAGTATTACTCTCATACTTATTACACCCACAAGAGAAATATTGCCTTAAGCATTTATTAAACTGCATTTGTGAAACTTTAGGCTTCAACATCTTTGTGTTAGTAAGTATGTCTTGAATCTGCAAACAGATGGAGACTGGAAAGCATTTGGAAGCATTTTCAATCCAGCTTGTGATTCTGGCTATATGGAAACAAGCATTGCACATATGCCATGCAGAGGCTGCATCTGCTATGGAAGGAAGTCCCAGCCCAGTGACTGCGAGATTTAGAAGGAGCTGCGACAAAAAGCATTGCAGTCCCAGTTTCGAAGTATGTACTGAAGCTTATAATACTTTAGGGCCAGAAGAGGTTTCCGCCCATATTGAGGGTGAATTTCTTGGGGAAGTGGGGCATGCTGAGGAACTTGCGAAGGTTATTGAACCAGGTCTGTCTTCTCTATATTTTCTTCTGATTTGGATCATTTCTTTGTTTTACTGTTGCTTTACTGCATCATTTCTCCTTCATGGCACAGTCAAATTCTATGCTGATTATTCAATCTGTGTATTGATTATAAAATAAAATAAAAAGACTTAAAAGATCTTGTCGTAGAATTCTACTTCTGAAAACGGTCTTTAACTCTAAACATTTGGTATTCTCGTTAATTCCCAATAGTGTCCCAAGGACCTAACTGAAGGGAAGACACAGGACGACAAATTATGCCAATGCACGTTCTTTGCTTCGTCAGTCACTAATGTACTTCAACATAACAGGACTCATTGTAATTTAGTATGCCCGGACATAATTAGGTTTGCTTATCTGCTAAATAGCGACTACTCAACCTCATTTTTATCTTGCTATGAATTGAATGTGACAAAAAAAAGTGAGGTACATCTTTCTGGTTTTTTTAGTGTTTAACATAAGTAAGATGATTGCAGGAAGTACAGAAATGCCGAATGCGATGGAGGCAATATTTCAATTTGCTCTTGCTCTTGGCAGACATGGGGGTGTGAGTGTTCTTTCTTAATTTTTGTCCTGCCTGCTAATATCATGTGGTTGAACTAATGTCCGTTTTTAGGCCATCGATGCAGATCTACTAGTCGTGTTAACACTGTGTAATGCCGGTTATGAAATGTTTTCAAAGGTTGATTTACAAAATCGTTGGTGGCCATACATCATTGGTTTGTCTCTGCATCATGAAAACTGCATCAAATGATGTATGGCCGGGTAATTTTTATGTGCTAGTCTTTGCAAATGTCTGGTACCCCTAGCATTATCCTTATGTTCCATCTGAAAGATGCCGTATGGCATTGTTGAGTGTCCAGAACAGAATGATACAATCGCCATGCCTTTGGATGACTGATTGCTCTTTTTCTTTCATAATGACTTGGTTAGAGCCCTTAACCTTATTGATTGGTCAATGCTCTGCCTTGATTAAGCTGATGATTCATTAGATAGAACTAAGTCTGTGCAGAGCAGGGGATGTATGTGATGTGATTCAACTGCAAGGCAGCCTAAGTTGCATGGCATAGTCAACGATTTGCTTCCAACGCATGAATCATCAAACATACTGTTATATTGCAGTTGCACTATATAAAAGTTGTAAATTGAAATGTTAGCTCTAGCTGAGATATATAGTATTTTTCGGAAACTCATCAAATTGCCTTGCAATTTTCAATAAAGTCCGACACGAGTTCAAAGAGTACAGGTGGACTGACGTACGTGAATGTTGCTGTTTCAAATTGCAGGTCGATGAACTTATGGGTGATACAGAAACTGCAGAATCATTGTATTCAAAGGCAGTGCAGTTGTTTCTCTTTCTTCTAGTGGAGGCGCCATCGCTTATCCTCAATCCACCTTTCTCCCTCACTAACTCAGACCAATGTAGGCTTCGTAATTACATTGATATGCTTAGGAACAGGCAAATTCATTTAAGGTCGGGCATGGCTCTTCACAAAAGCGAAGACCAGCAATGCCCCACGTAGACAATGAAGAAGTTACTTTGCTTACTCTCCCTAATAACTTTACTCCTGTTACGACAGTGTAAAATAATTTCTGTACAGTTATTCTTCGTGTGACCGGGGGAAGTTAACAGGAGAGGATTTGTAAATAGGGTGGAGGATGAAAAATTCTCAGAAGTTCTGTGCAGAAACGATCAAAATGCCTTAACTTGTTTTCATCTGAGGTGTTTCAGCCACTCGTCATATTCCTTGAAGATTCAGACAGTTTTGCACGTATTGCAATTCGACTTGTACCCGCTAAATTTCCACTAGACAATGATGTAAAGTTACTGTTCTGTGCTCAATCTTTGGAATGTTGGTCCCGCTAAAAAGAGAGATTCACTCGTTATCCTTTAGTTAACGGGGACTGAGCTTGGCTTACTCTTATGTCTTAGTCGTAAAAGATTAACAATACTTCCATGCATTTTCTTTGTCGTTAGGCAAGATGGTGGACGAGGGCCATTTCCCAGAGGCAAGAACTGACAAATTCGCAAGACTCTTGCACTATACTAAATTATGTCGATTTATTTTGATGGGAAGCCATTTGATTTCTTCTTGTACGAGTCAGTGTTCTGCATACGATAAATGCATGCATAGTTTGTTACCTTGCAGTTTATATCAACCAGCAATTGCCTGCCAGTCCTATGCTGCTGCCACCGTTTCATTTGAACTTCCAAGCTTTTTGGCATCAGCTTCAGTTTATTTTAACAGCGGTGATCGTGATCAAGGTGAATGGTTATGGGGTGTGGCGGTCATGGATTACATATTCCATCCTTGTCTTCATGCCCCAATCATGGCCTCAGTGGAGCTAGGACCGAGCCCCATTTCTAGCCTCAAAATGGGTCTTGCGTCCCGGCATTTGTGCCTCACCTTCCTCTAACCTTATCCGAAACAAATACTTAAGTTACCAATGATGCAAAAGGTCTTCATGTCACGACGTACGTAAAACCAAATGGGTTATGGCCCATTTAGGAATATTTCAAGAGTGTTTCGATGACATGAGCGAGATGCAAGACTGCTAGGTTTCTAATTATATTTTAGGATATCTACTTTCCTCTCCTGACATTCGTCAAAATTTTCCTTTGGTTTTCTTTCTTACACTTAGCATGAAGAGAGAAATTTATTTATTCCTCTGAAAGGACAAAAACAAAACCCATCGAATGTGTGTACTTAGCTAGAGACCCAATTCATGGTTTAATTTGTTTGTTCCTTCCAAAGTTAAGACAATGAAGACCTAACAATGCTAAAAGGAAAATGAAAGGGAAGTAAAGAGAAAGATCAAAACGAAACTTCTCTTTTTTCTTGTTCTACCATGAAGAAAATCATATGTACTCGTAATCCTATGTTTCCAGATGATTATGTATATGTAGACTGAGTGAACCATACCTTGAAAAAAAAATTACGATGAAACATGAGATTTTCTATGATGATATAAGAGTTTGAATGCAAAGGAGCTATAACCAGGTTCAAACCTCCGTCACAATCATGTAAATCTTAGATAAAATCACAATGAACGATTTTTGATAACTCAAACCTACAACATTATACTGTCCACAAATCAATGAGTTCATGATTGACTAGAAGAAAATTACTGACGTTTAAACATGGGTTTGCTCAAAAGATATCTTTTGCTAATACTAGTTCACATGACGTTGTGATTCAAAAGGATACCATAGATAAGCTAATTAATTCTTTTGGAAACTTCGCAAAAATATGGTATGTAAAGAGAGAGAGAGAGAGAGAGAGAGAGAGTTAACAAATGTTAACTTATAAAGGGTGTGATTTAGGCAAAAGGGTATGGAAATAGTTCCACCCAGGTAACTATTAATTTTCTAAGTTTGTAGTATCAGAGCATATGGGGAAACTGCTTAACCCATACTTCTTATTAATATTATTAGTGTTATTATATTGGAACCCAAGGTGATAATAAAGCAATTGAAGCAAACCCTAAATATGCAAGTTACAGAAAAGTGTAAGCTTGCATAAGATTTATAATAAAGTGGGCCAAGACGACTCTCTAGATGTTGAGTTTCAACTATGTCAATGATTCGACATGGTATCGACATCGGATGCATTTGGGCTATTGCGGTGATAGATAAATTTCATATAATCATAAACTAGCACGAGTTCTAAAGCCGTTTGGGCCTGAGTGAGCCATGGCTAGAGCGGACGATATTACGCTAGCAGTAGGCAGAATGGTCTTTACCTACCTTAAGTAGTATCGGATTCAGGATATAGAATGTTCGATTTTAAAATGGTCTTTGAAGCTACAACGATCCTGTCTGCGTTGTTATAGTGGTAAATAAATTTTGCGCAATCTTAACATAGCACGACTTGTTTCAAAGCCGTGCGAGTGCAATTGAGCTCATAATCAAAGTGGACAATATCATGTTGGCAGCAGGCCTAAGTAGAAATGAGGCACATAATTAATGACTCCTAGACAAGAAATGTGGCATACAACTTTCAGCTACGCGAGCCATTTCGAGTTACAATTACAACCGGGGAAAAGCTCTATCTGAACCAAAGCATACTTTTTCTAGGGCAGCTATTCGTATGGTCATATTGATAAGAAATGTAGACCATTGAAAAGTAATGTTGAGTATTGATGCTACGTAAGTCAAAAAAACAACCAAACTACGCCTGTTCTAGGGCAACCTTTCCTATTTTATAATTGACAAAATACAAACCATTTGAAACGTAATGTTGATTATTGATTTTTTTTATCTGTTTTACTCTAATTCTCAACTTACTCTCAAACTTTTGCCTTACCTCTTATAGGGCGTGGGAGTTGAAACTCACATCTGAAACTACACGTCCCTCAGCCTCTCCTGAGAAAGTGAGAAATCGAACTCCCCACCTTCTCCTTATCAAGTTAAAAGGGTGGTCATTGGGGCAAACCCCAGTAGTTGATTACTGATCTTGCGTTGGTCAAAAAAAAAAACCCATACAAAATATTTAAGTACAAATTGAACAGAGCCTGTTTGTTAAGGTGGTTTATTTACTTCATCATTAAATGATTAAAATAGTTGATGGCATTGTATTAATCAATTTAATCGTAACTTTCAATTTATCACACTATCAAGTACACTAGGCTACGATTTTAAGGCAAATCTGGATTTTCATTTTTCAATTAGTTGGCGTAGAATACGCTAACATGTCCAGATAAAATACTAATTGTGAAAACAATAGGAAAAAGTACTAAGAAAATCCTAAACATATTGCATTTGTGTCAATTCAATCCTAAAACTTTTTTAGGATTTGCCAATATAGTCCATCCAAAGCCAATTTTGACCGGAAATTGCTAACATGGACGCCAGACGTCCTATGTGATATGATTGACGCTGATGTGGACAATCTTTTTTTATTTTTTTTTAAAATTTTCTGAAATTTTTATTACTTTTTTTGTTCTTTTCTTTTCTTTCCTTTCTTTTTTTTTTCCTGACCGTGGACCGGTGTCCGGCGAGGTTTGGGCGAGGGCCTCCGCGCCCTCTATAGGCTACAATTTCACCTACTCTCACAAGGTTACTCTCTGTATCTTGAGATCAAAAGACTTGGTCAACTAATCGAGTTTTGTGTATTAAGATGTCATCTCCTTCATGGGAAGGATGTTGGAGGGTTGGGAAACTTACAGACAAGGGGAATTTCGAGAGAAAAGTGACGATTTGTTAAATAAGTCTAAGACGTTGACTGATGCGGGATGCAATTTGGGTTTTAACGTGAAAATACAGCATTCAAGCTTTGCATGGTCAAATATAGAAAAGGCAAAGCGGCATAATATAATGATATTGAAATGATGACAAGGGTTTTTATGGTAACTTTGACAAAGAAAATTTTTTGCGATTTCTCGACGTGTTTTGAAAAGTGCAAGAATAAAAAGTGAAAAGGGTTTTTATGGTAACTTTTTGAGGTGCAACATGTGGATCACCTTATCAATTCAATTGAGATTACTTCGGGTGTTAATTAACTCCCAAGGGATGCAAAAGTGACTATTGATGAGTTTAAGATATTGAACATAATGATAGAAAGAGAATTGTGGAAGCAATTCGAGTTTGAGGTAATGTTTTGAAAACCGTACCAGTGGCTATATCGGACAAGCCAACCGTACGCGGTTCGACCTGGTCAGAAGGTTGAACCGGACGGTTCATGTGTAAAGTATTGTATATAAATAAAACACATAATTTGCAAAAGTTGTGCCTGTTGAAGATCGTAGAGGTTCGCTTCAAATGCCCTTTTGGCGAGATGAAAGTAGAAACTCTTTTATTCTGGAGCAAAGCAACTATGCGACAAAAAGTATATTGTTTTGCCATTATATCGACAAAAAGATTCCTAACTTAATTGGTCGAGTGCATGGAGATTTTTAATTTGTTGATCCGGTTTAATCGGGGGCCTACTTGACAGATGAACCAGGTCAAAAGTAGTTTTAATGAGTTTGATATTCCAGCGGTAGCAGCAGGATAATGTGAGCCGGATGACTAGCTAATTCGACCCATTCGATTGGAAATCGAGTGGTCCGGTTTTCAAAACACTGGTACAAGGGGCATTTTTACCTAAAAATCACAATTTTCCTATTTTCGCATATTTCGAGCTGTTAGACTCACTAGAGAAAATATTTTATAGTTTTACAAAATTCATATTAGGTATGTAACCTCTATACCTACATATTAGGGAAAATTGCATCAATAATCATATACATTTCGCTTAATGTGTAATCAAGTCTTAAAAATTTGAAAAAGTGCAATCATGTCCTTCCGAATAAACGCTCACCCAATTTTACTAACGTGCCACAACAAAATCCACCATTGCTTTTTTTTAAAATATTTTTTTCAAATTCTTCTTGATAGGGAATATGAAGCAATGGGAATTGACTTAATGGTCTTTTAAGGCGCAAAATAAACCTGCACTAACTGAGATTAATTTTGCTTCTCACCTGCGCAGATGAACAGAGGTGTTATCTTTTTTGGCCTCCAAAAAACTTTCTCATCTAAGCTGAGTTTTTCGTAAGACCCAAAATATATATATATATATATACACGCGTGAATTTGCCTCCCTGAAATAATTATTTAACATGAACGATTGATTCAAGCTAAGTCATGGTTTAAGTCTACCATACTTGCTCTTTGGTTATTATATGCTAGCTGGTGTCAATGATTCCAACATCAGTCGGCACGTTTGAACAAGATCATTCGACAAATCTATAAAAGACACGAAATAACACAAATTTCTAACATACGAAAAACATAGTGCTTTAGCCACAATTATAAAACTCAATCACAACATGTTAACATGAATTGTCGGTCCATCACAGTCGATTGCGGTTGCGATTATACTTAGCCCCGATTATACTCCAAGATTGATCTCTTCCACACGCAGCTGTCTTGACAACTTGCGATTGCGACTTGGCTTTGGTTATTGCGGATTTCAGAGGCAATCGGGCGCAATTCGGCCCCGCTACGGTTGCAATAATTGACTGACCGAAAGAAGATTATTTTACATTGACTTTCATAATTGTTTTAATTTAATTTCTAATCCTCGACGTGATCCGTGGAGAGTTTTTTTTTTTTTTTTTTTGATCGGATCCGTGGAGAGTTGGTGAGCTGAATACTTTCACCGTCTCTTTGATTTTAGGTTCTACCCCATATAGTTGAGACTAACGCAATACGTACTTTAAAGAAATTTGCTATTTCTCAAGTTTGTCGTGTGGAAAACACATGATCGACGCGTTGGTTAAGAACCCTTTTAAAGAAAGTGTGCAATTTTCTAATAAACCATACATCTTATGTTGTGTAATCAATGCATTTAAAATTAAAACAGTACCTATTAGGTATACTTAATAAATATCCCGAGACTTGGTAACGACCCTTTTAAAATTAGATTCGAGTACTTGATTTCTATCTGTTTAAGAAATTGGTGAATGTATAAAGATATAAGTAGGGGTGTGCAGATTTCAGGGTGGATCGGGTACTGCCCAACCCTAGAACTTTGTAGGCACTTGATCCAGGTTTTAGGGTGGATAAGCTCTTGAAACCACCCTGAAGTATGTGTTCCAAGTTCCCCTCAGCTAGTATTTTTCCAAAAGAAAAATTTATTAGAAAAAAAATTGTCGCAATGGCTATCATCACATTGTACATTCAATATGGATGACATGACAAAATACGTATTCGTGTTTAGTAGTAATATGATTTAAATGGATAATAACATCGATAGTAAAATCAAAAGATAAAGAAATAGATTAATTTCGACCCATTGTTTAAATCTACTAGTTTACATGAATGCCTATACAACTGTACCAAGAGGATGAATTAAATTGTTAATTTTTCTAAGTCGATCAAAGATTGTCGGCAACTCAAGTGTCCACACTTTTAAGTGTGAAAGTTTTGTAAAGAAAAAGAGAAAGTCATGAATAATTAAGTACGCGTATATTTCATTGAAAATATTATATAAGTTTTTTTTTTTTTTTATAAGTTAAACTTGTACCTTTCTATAGTATATGTGGCGCAGGGTGCAAGGCAGGTGCAGAGCGATATGACACCTGTCCTAAGATCCCCAGTTCCGAAATTTTAGAACTTGTAACGTATCCCGCGAGCTCCATATCCACCGTGAAACCTACCTGTCCATGCCGATTCTACATGGTCTATAAGTTCCACAAATTCTCGTGCACACCCCTAGATATATGTAGGGATGAAAATAAACTGGGCTTTTATGATTTTTTTTAAGCAACCTGTAGGAGATAATCCCAATGGTTAAGTGTAATTGTTTCAATAGCCTACTTCTTTTCCCTTGCTAATAATCCCATTGCGCCTCTGCAGCCACGTCATGATGATGATGGGTTCCTCAATCGTAGATGTTGGCCCAAGGTCAATCAAAGTTAATCGTTTAAACCAAAATTTTATCCTATGCCTCCTCTTATTTGGCCTTTTAATGGTTTATACTTGACTATGCAATGCCATTCATATAGTATTTGATCAAATACCGTAATAAAAGGACGTACCCCAGTTAGGCCAAAGTCATTGACCATTATATCTCTCCATATATAATATATATATATATATATATGTTTGTGATCGACGTGCAACGAAACAATGCTAGAACTCTCTGTCCATTTGTATCCCAAACTCACATATAGTTTTCTCTGACTTATATGTGAAGTCCCAACCAAATTAATTTGATTTCCCAACGCTCCAGCGATGAAACACGAAGTCATCACACTTTCGAGGTTTTCTCTCTTCCCACTCATTATCTTCTCCATATGTTTTTCCTTCGCAAGCTCAAACATTTTGCTATCGGTTGAAGAACATGACTCGCACTCCCTAACTTCCCCGGATAAGACCTTCACGTGTGGCTTCTATGGCCTTGGAAGCAATGCTTACTGGTTCTCAATCTGGTTCACCTACTCCTCAGACAGGACTGTCGTTTGGATGGCCAACCGCGACAAGCCCGTGAATGGCCAAGGCTCTAAGGTCACGCTCCGGGGCACTGGCTCGTTGGTCCTGACCGATGTGGACGGTTCTGTGGTCTGGGAGACCCACACAACTTCCCCCGATGCCCCTTCGCTAGAGCTCTGGAATACGGGCAATCTTGTGCTGTTGCGTCCTGATGGGAGAATTATATGGCAAAGCTTTGATTATCCAACCGATACTCTGCTGCCAGAGCAGCTCCTCACTAAGAGCAAGAAATTGGTGTCATCTCTAAAAGGAGGAGCATTTTACTCTGGCTACTTCAATCTGTACTTCGACAATGACAACGTGCTGAGGTTGATGTATGATGGACCGGACATATCGAGCCTCTATTGGCCTGACCCGCGCTGCATCATGTCCACAAACGAGAGAACGAATGACAACAGCAGCCGGGTCGCGGTCCTAGACGAGACAGGCCATTTTCAATCGAGCGACTGGTTTCAGTTCAATGCTTCCGACCGAGGCCTGGGGATCAAACGGCGGCTGACAATGGGCCACGATGGGAACCTGAGGCTGTACAGCTTGGATGACCAGTCAGGGTCGTGGGCAGTGACGTGGCAGGCGCTTCCGTCACAGTGCATGGTGCATGGGATATGTGGGAGGAATGGGATTTGTGTGCACACCCCTGAGCCCAAGTGCACATGCCCTCCTGGTTACGAGATGAAAGAGCCTAGTAACTGGAACAAAGGTTGCAAGCCCAAGTTCAATTTCACTTGCTGCTCCAAGTCTCGGGACGTGAAGTTCGTGGCGCTTCCCAACACGGACTACAGCGGGTTCAATGCCGTCAAAAACAACAATGCCTCATTCAATTCCTGCAGGCAGGCCTGTTTGGATGACTGCAGCTGCTTGGGCTTCATCTACTGGGAATCCAAAAGATGGTGCTCGACGAAGAGCTCGCTCTTTAACGGCTACCAGGTCCCGTCTTTTAATGGAACTTTACATCTGAAATTGCCCGTCTCCATGGTGGCATCCTTGGAGCCGATTCGCAACAGCAGCGATCCCGAGTGCTCCCGGGCCAGAGACCAATTATTCGTAGGTTCATCTAAGTTGTATGACACTACGGGCAAGAGGGTGAAATGGGCCTACCTCTATGGGTTTGCATCGGCGTTTGGGGTGGTCGAAATCCTCGTCTTTTTCTCGGGCTGGTGGATTCTCTTCAGGAAGGGTAATGTGCAGAGCATAGTGGAAGACGGGTACCACGCAATAACGAGCCAGTTCAGGAGGTTCAGCTATGAGGAGCTCAAGAGCGCTACCCGGAACTTCAAGGGGGAGATAGGGAGAGGAGCGTCAGGACTGGTGTACAAGGGCATTTTAGCAGACGAAAGGGTCGTGGCCGTGAAGACACTCGGAGATGTGTACCATGAGGAGGAGGTCTTCTGGGCTGAAGTCAGAACAATTGGGAAGATAAATCACAAGAACCTGGTGAGGATGTGGGGGTTCTGTTGTGAGGGCAAGCGCAAGCTCTTGGTCTATGAGTATGTGGAGAATCAGTCCCTGGACAAGCACTTGTTCTCAGGGGACGTCATTGAGTGGAGGGATCGATTCAGGATCGCGCTCGGCACGGCCAAAGGCCTGGCCTACCTGCACCACGAGTGCCTTGAGTGGGTCATCCACTGCGATGTGAAGCCCCGAGAACATCCTCTTGGATAAGACATTCGAGCCCAAGATCGCGGACTTTGGGCTGGCGAAACTTCTCCAGAGGGATGGCGCGAATTTGCAGTTTTCGCGCATAAGGGGCACGAAGGGCTACCTGGCGCCCGAGTGGACCCTGAACCTCCCGATCACGGCGAAGGTCGACGTGTACAGTTACGGAGTAATGGTCCTGGAGATAGTGAGGGGGGATTCGGCTCTCGAATTGGGTCATGAAGAAAGCGGAGAATGAGGTGCAGGAGGCCGAACTGACGGTCTTCATCCGGGAGATGAAGAGGAGGTATCAATGTGGAGAGGATTTGGGGATAGAGGATTTGGTGGACAAGAGACTGAAAGGGCAATACAGCCGGAAGCAGGCAGGAGTGCTGGTTGAGATTGGCGTGACATGTCTGGAGGAGGACAGGAACAAGAGACCAACCATGGATTCAATAGTAAACCAACTGCTAGAATTTGATGACAAAATTGCCTAAGCCAGATAATGAAGATTAGGCCTCTTGCTGATGCTTTTGGTAACATGAAAGATTCGATTTCCAATTTTTCGCCTTTTTTTGCTTAGCTTTAAGGATGGGTCATCATACTGTTATGTAATAAATTCATCTCATTCTATTTCTATCTGAAAATAAAAAGGACATTACTCATCCTGATCCTGCGAGAAGAATTTCTATTAAAGTAAAAGATGGCTTAGTTCAAGTCTCAAATGTGGTTTAGTTCAAGTTTGCTTGATTTAATTCAAGTCAAGAAGTCAAAGAATACCTAAAGGCAGGCCACTAGAGAGGAAGAAATAATGGTTCTTGATCGGCATATATTGACAAGGCGTCAGAGCAAGATGCTAAGGTCTCCTCTCACTCTGCACTAAATTATTGTTAGGACAATCTAAATCCATTGGTTAATTCGGAATTTCGGAGACACGGTCAAAAGGGATAATTCGGGAATTCGGAATTTTCTGCATCTATTGAACCTTGCAATGCTTTTTGAAGCATGCTCGAGTACATATGAACGAAACAAAGAAACTTGACAAATTGATTGGATATTTCAACGGGGGGACCACAGGTAAGCACCTCATTTTCAGTCAATTAATCACTTATTTCAAATTTTGCGGCGTATGTATTTTGAGTCTTCGTTTTTAATCTTAAACACTTGAAATTTTCATAATATATGGACGTTGACATGAAAATTTGTTTCGAAATGGCTCCATGACTGGCAAGCGCGATGCTACATCTCAATCGAACATTTTTTTGCCTTCAACATGAAGTTCAACTTCTACCTTTTGCTGTTTTGCCTATGTCCCTATATGTCCATTTCCAATTTCATTTATAACATCTGTCTTTAATATATTTCGGTTGAGCAAATACACAATACTCTTGGAGTAAATTTTTCGATCCAGCCATTTCATGATTATGCGACGAGGCTTTCGAAATATTCTCCCAGCTCAAGAAATCCGATGGTTGTTCATTGGCGAGGTCCAATGTGATAAGTTGGAGCGCCATCACTGATGCATTTGCTTCTGCGGAAGAGGGAGAGCGTCTTTGGAACTCTACAGACAAATGCAGCTTGCCAACGTCGCGGGGAATGCTGCAACCGTCTCCAGTTCACAATCAGTTTGTGCAGAGTTGGCGGCACTCAACCTTGGTTGGGAAGTCCACGGACATGTGGTTTGGGCTTTCATGAATCATAACCTCCCGGTGGCAAACAGCTCGATCACGATGTACATGAGATGTGGATGCCCTACTGAGGAGAGCCCGGGGTTCACGAAACTTGATGTGAAGTAATTAATCTCTTGGAACTCAATGATTGCAGGGTGTAAAATGCATGGTTTAGTTAAAGATGCAGAGAGATATTTTGATGGAATGGTCGAAACTGGAATTAAGCCAGATGAGGTCACTTTTGTTGCTGTTCTTTCTGCCTGTGGTCGTGCAGGGCTTGTTGTTGAGGGTCTTTAACTTTATGATCGAATGACTGAAGAGTTTGGAATTGAGCCGCAGATGGAACACTATGCATGTCTTGTTGATCTGATGATCCGATCTGGTTCCATGGAGGTTGCTACAGAGATAGAAAAAGCCGTGCTATTCACACCTAATGCATGTATTTGGGGAGCTCTTCTTAATGCTCGCAGGATGCTAAGAGATACAGATTTTGCAGAGGCAACAGCCTCACATTTTCAATCAGGACTCAGAAACTACGGGAAGCTATATGCTTCTCTCTAACATTTATGCTGCAAATTGCCGGTGGGATGATTCTGTAAGAGTGCGGATTTCTGCCATGTAGAAGGGTTTGAAGAAAGTCCCAGGCCAGAGTTGGATTTTTTTTTTTGTTTTTTTTGGTCAGAGGCCAGAGTTGGATTGAGTTGAATAAAAAAGTCAATGTTTTCGTCTGGGAGCGCCTTGCAGTTGGGTATGGAGGATGTTTATGGTGTTCTTGAAGAAATGAAACTTAAAATGGAAACTGAAGATATTATACCTGCGATATTACTAAAGACAAGTAGCAATACAAAGCTGAGAATGCTTAATTAGTCTCTCTTCATGGAATTGCTAATTTTCTTCACCCATATGGCCAGTAGACTATGGAAATTCTCTGGAGTCTTGAACAGATTCAGCTGGCAGATGAAAGAAAGGGTTTCAGCAACTAAATTCTACTCAATTGTTTAGATGCTTCTCATAACTTGCAGTGATTAGTTTGTGGAAAAGATTTCTCTGTACCATGCTGACTGGGCATATATTTTGTTAACGTGCAATGCCACTGTTATCGACCCTTCAAATCTAATTGAAAGTTTCGGCAATATTTCTGCCTCATATTTTGGCGCGTTATGCATATCTTTAAGTACAAACTCTTGGAGGTATAAATTGCTTTAGCAGTGAGGACGGGGATTCACATCCCAGTTTAAACAGCACATCCTCAACCTAGGTTGC
Organism: Syzygium grande; assembly: GCA_024733475.1. Lineage (NCBI taxonomy): Eukaryota > Viridiplantae > Streptophyta > Magnoliopsida > Myrtales > Myrtaceae > Syzygium > Syzygium grande. Next base: position 27,305,579 of record JAMXDD010000010.1, read on the forward strand.
TTTGCAGCGCAATGAGCATAAGCATTAGGTGCCCTTGGGAATGCGGTTAACACAAAAGACTGAAAAGAAATATCCTCAACTGATATCCTCAATTAGCTTCTTACATCTCCAGTTGCCTTCATGCGGTTGCTCAGTGAGATCTTTAAAGACATTCCCTGCGCCCATCTCAACATATACCTTTGGCCAGCCTTTCTTTTTAACTAGTAGTACACCATTCCAAACATCATGAAGGTCAACCTCTTCAGCAAAGAGAGCAGGCATGATGATTCCCCTACACCCAACAAGATTTCCATCGCTATCATAACAAGCAATTCCAGCAGAGGCCTTATGTGTCTCTTGTACAAACAAACCATCACAAATTTGTTTTCATGTCCAGGTTTAGACCGGCCCTCCTCACACTGCCCTTCATCTGGAGTACTCTTCACAGCCTTACTACGCTCTTGTACTCCCACAATGCATGATTGATCTGCCCAATAACACTCATGCGTAGGGGCTATATGATAAAAGACAGTATAATCAATCTTCTTCAACAAACCCCTCACCTCAGTCTTAATCAACTTGTTATCAACTTGTTGTAGCAGCCATCTATCAAAAGAAGTCATTGGGACCTATCAATCATAAGTTTAGCTGCTGCAAACCACGCAGACCTCCACCATTCACAGCAAAGTAGCAGATGTTCCACTGATTTTGTCTCCCCAGAGAGAATGCAGTCTGGAGATTGCTTAATCCTTCTTTTGTATAAATTTTCCCCTGTTGCCGCTGCCCCAGAGCACATCTTCCCAATAAAAGATGCTCCATTTTTGGCTGGCTAACCAAGTTCCATTCCAATTTCCATAATCTACTTTCCACTTTGCTAGAACTTGAAGCTTTAGCCACTTCAACTTTCTGTAACTGCTATTTCAAAGCCACTTGGTGAGCAGATTTCACGGTGAAGGAACCATTCATGTTCCACGGCCAGAATAATTTGTCCCTCTCCTGGCTCGAATAAATGGGGACTTTGGAAAGTAGCTTTATTCCCCTCCGACAGATTGGCTCAATGCTTTCGAGTTTCTATTCCTTTGTTTCCCCATCAATTAGTTGAGCTACCTTCATATCTCCGTCTGCCTCCTCATCAGTTTTAGGATGGAGTTGGAAGTTCCAGGTATCACTAATCCACTTGTCAGACCAGACAGAAATAGATTCTCCATTAGCAACTTGCCGTAAATCACCTTCTTTCAGAAGTGATCTTCCCTCCAGGATGCTCCTGCATGCCCAAGATGCCTTGCCTCCTTTAAATGCTTCCTAGAAAGAACAATGAGAGACATACAAGACTTTCAGTAATCGAACGCATAGGTCCTTTGGGCAATGTATAGTTCTCAATGTCACTTTGGCTGGGAGAGTAGTATTAAACTTCATTATGTCCCTAAACCCTATACCCCATAAGCCTTAGAAATAACTTACTTGTTCCAACACTCCCAATGTACTCTTCTTTCATCTTATTCTGCCCCCACCATAATTAGCAATAGCTGCATCCAACCCCTCATGCCACTTTTTAGGGAACTCGAAACAGGCCACAGAATATGTTGCCACAGAATATGTTGCAACTGCGTAGGCAACTGCCTTTATCAAGATCTCTCTTCCAACATCAGATAGAAATATTGCTTTCCACCCTTCATCCTCTGGATTTTACAGTCTTCAAGGCCTCTGTTATGGACCTACCCAGATAGTAGGTAGACCCAAATATACCTGGGTAAGGTGCCTTAGCTACTCCCAAGTCCGCACTGAGATCCTTTCTCATCAGCGAAAAATAGGTGTGTTAGCTCAGGACTGTCCCTTTTCAGTCAAATTCCCTGCAATGTGCCTGTTTGTACAGATTTTACAAGTAAATGAGAGAGTACATCAGCAATAAGCATGAAAAGAAAGGGGGAAAGGGATCTCCTTGTCTAATACCTCCACTAGGAATGACTTTCCCAGACCTTTTCCCATTATTGATCAATTCATAGGAGACAGATCTAACACCAGTCCCGATCCAGTCAATCTACACCCTATCACAGCTCAGCTGAAACATAACATACTTCAAGAAATTCCATTCAACTCTATCATAGGCATTAATCATATGTAATTTCAGTGCACACAATCTTTCCCCTTCTTCTGTAGTTTCATATGCTGAATACCTCCTGTGCCATAACGATGTCATCATGGATGAGTCTTCCTTCAATTTTATTCTAATATGACTAAATGAAGCAACTATTTTATTCTATCAACTCGAATTTTAGATATTGTTTTATAGAGAAAATTGCATAAACTAATAGACCTAATATGAGAGATGTCTACTGGATTTGACATTTTTTTAATAAGGACTACTTAAGTATCATTCCAGGATGAAGGAAGGACACCTGCATCAAAGGAATTCCTCGCTGCTGTGGTGACAAAGGGCCCAAGAACATTCCAATACTCATGGTAAAGAAGCCTGGATAACCATCAAGTCCAAAAACCTTGAGAGAGCCAAGCTGAAAAGTGGCAGTTTTCACCTCATTGTTAGTTACACAATGCAGTGTAGCTGAATTCATCTCCCCAGTAACTAAAGAAGAAATCTATCCCTCTAAGACTATCCCAATTCACTCCATCACTTTTAAAAAGATCATAGCAAAAGCTTTCAAACACAGCAATGACCTCCAATTCTTTTTGCATTCACCTAGATTGATCCACGTTTACTCTTAGATTTTAGTGGCTTGGTGAAAAAACTTGGTCTTTCTATTTCCAAAAGTGAGCCAATTAACCTTGCGCTGTTCAGCGATGCAAGTAGATATCCACTGGATCACCTACTCATCAATACGTCCATCTCAACAGGATATTGCTTTCTACATGGCTATGACAAATGTCCAAAACCGTCTGAATTTAGCTCTCTAAATTTATGGAAGATCATCGTATAATAAGTGCATAGATTTGACCACTTTCCCTCAGGCAGTTGACACTAAGGGAGAGGAAGACTCCCAAATAGGGAGATGGAAGCTCTCGGGAGAGAGAGCAGCGAACTGTTCTCTTTAGTTTTAACACTGATCTGACTTGAGCATTACATCGAATAGATGGTGAGCAGGGATCAAGAAAAGGATAATGAGCATTTTTAGGGCTTGAACGCAGCTCAAGGACCAAAGAAAATCACTAGGAAAAGCTCAACATCAGACACCAAACCAGTTGGAAACAAAACGCCCAAGAACCAGAGGAACCAAATTCGGTTCTTCCATGAAACAGAAATGGAGCGAAATGGGTCGTGTGAGCAGGGGGGGAGGTGTTTTGTGAAGCTATCACCAAAGGGACAGCGGGGATTGAGATTAGGGTGTGGATTAATGGGAGCTACCACAAAGAGGTTATAGTAAAGCTACCACAAAAGGTAGAGAAAAGCTCTACGAGAGAGCAGAGAAAAGCTCTACGAGAGAGCAGTCCTTGTGAGCCAATTAACCTTGATCTCTAATGCCAGTGCATTTCCTCCATTCTCCAGTTCTCAACCAGTTCTTGTATAATCTCTCCCTCCATCTTATAGTCATCATCAGTGGAGCCCTCCTTCAGTACTTCAGCTAATTTCTTTTTCAGTTCCTCTTTTCCTCCTGCTATAAGGGCAGTCGTTTTTCCTCCACTTAAGTAAAGCATGCGGGCATTTGACAAGTTTGGCCTGCACCGCATTAAGATTTTTGGCTTCGAGCAGGTAATTCCTGGCTTTAGTAAAAGATAGATAATTATAAGTACAAGATAGATAATTAACAATTTATATCATAAATAGCGAGTTCAGATATATTATAGGATTTTTTGTGCGCATGTAAGTAGGGCCATTTTCTCAAAGACGTACTAAGGTGGATATCGTCTCAAATGAGGGCATTAATTGGCCAATTTAATCTTAAATAATGTCCCGAGCTCAATAATCAGCTAAATCTTTGCCGGCAGGCTTATTCCAGCATCAAAATCAGGGTCAGTTTTGTCCAAATTTTTCTGTTTTGACCCAATTTGGAGAAGCCCTAATTGAAGCTACAATTCATGCTAACCAATTAAATAAATGGCAAAAACCCTAACAACCAAAAAGCCCCAAATTGAATTCTTATTGAAGATAGGGTTCTTCAAGGGTTTTCTATCTCTCCTGCTATGCCGAAGTCTCGATCTCCCGACACCAAATTTCTGCTCGCCCTCTTCAAGTCTCTCGTTGCGAGCTCTATCCTCAGCTCGAGGGGCATCCATCTAAATTTCAGCGTCCTCATTTTTTATCATTTTGATTTTGTAAGTTTGTTATATATTGGATTCAGTGTTGATGAGTTACGTGTTTGTGTCTTAAACGTGCATAGTGAATGCCTAATCTCCTTAGAAGAGATTTGTACTACTCACTGGGCCATGATTGCCAATTCCATTCGTCTTACATGTTTTTCAAGTTCCTCAGTTGGCGGTAGATAGAACGAGAGCGTTCATGTTATCACCATGGCATTTTTGATAGTAGGAGTTTTGGGCATGAACTTAGTTATATATTTCTGAGCTATATATGATTGAACTGAGTTTGTTGGATTTAATTATTAGTTAAAAGTGTACCTATTCTTTTATATGGATTATAGAAACTCTAATGCTATAATTAACCTGCTGATCTATCATACATACATACATACATACATACATACATCCATATATATGAAGATATATATTTTGATAATAGGTTGTTGGCTTCTATTTGAGACTGCATCCTTCCAATGGAAAAAGCGATCATGCCATTCTCCCATTCTTGTTGGTTTCGGGATTTGACAGCCGGGAGGAATTTAGGAAGAGGTGTGAGGGTTATTCAACAAAAAGAGTTCTAACTTGGTTGGTTGAGTGCATGGAGAGTGCTACATCATCGTATTAATAGAATATATCATAAAACCACCATACCGCCAGAACATCAAACCGGTCAAAAATCGATTTTGACTTGATTCAATCCTCAAACAGGTGCCTGATTGAATTAGATCAACACATTAAAAACATAGATTTGAGGGGAGGGGTGGTCCGATCTCAAAAATCACAATTTTACTATTTTTGCAATTTTGAGCTATCAGGCTCACTAAAGAAATTTTTTGTACTATTAGTACGAAACACATCTTAGGTAGATAAATTTTGGACCTCTAAATTAGGGAAAATTGCATCAACAGTCCTTAACGTTTCATTTAATATACAATCGAATCATAAAAGTTTGAAAAAAAAAATGCAATCAAGTTTTTCCAAAAGAATATGCACCCAATATTTGCCCGCCATGGCGGTTTTCAATATTTGTCGGTTTGTGTGTGCTGACGTGGCGACTTCAGGTAAACCCGAAACAGTAATCCCGTGACAATTTAGATCCTTCATTCTTGACTTTTCTGGAAGTTCTGTCGGGAAAGGGGGTCACATAGGGGTCGAGGTCACCGCTGCATTTCTTAGGGGAACTGTCACAAAAGAAAGATTCGTGTTTGAGACCGAAATAAAGGGACAAAAGTCGCCCAAAAATTATTAACAAAACAAAGAGACCGAGCACAGAAAATTTGGTTTTGGATGAATGGGACGTGGTCTCCTAGGGGCCGCCAGGCAAAGACGAAACGAAACGAAAGCCTGCCCACAGACCGTTCTATCCATGCGAACATGAGAAGGTAGGTTTAGGTCATACCACATCAAGACACGCAATAAGGCATTTCCGTGTTTACAAATCGATTACCATAATTGTATTATTGACTCGAACGAGCGAACGTGAATGCATCAAAATGGTGGCGTGTGAAACCTTAGATGAAGCGAGAATATAAAAGAAGTTTACATTTCATAATGTTCTAACTTAACAGAGTGAGATATGTAAATATTTCAGATGAGAAATTCATAAATCGCAAATTATATTTACTAAGAGCTATATCGAGTACCTTTGTCTCAATCACTTTGGCAATCAATTTCGTTCCATTTACTACTTGGGCGACCTAATTTGGAAGATCCGGTATTGGGATTTACCCAAATTAACAAAGTGAGTGATAGCTTGCCCACCTCCCTTCATGTTTTGCTTTCTGCCGTCCTTGTTTCAAGAAATTGAAGTGCACGTGGAATAAAGCAACCCTGTGCTCCTTCTTCATTGGGGAATATGGAGCCGTGGGAATTGACTTCGTGTTCTTTTAAGTCGCAAAATAGATATTTAAACGGAATTGACGTGAATACAACGACAAAATCATCTGACAAACTCGAAAGCGACGCGAATTGATATGAATTTCCAACTTATACATAAGTTTTATAAAATTAACAAACAAATATGGTGCTTTTCAGTTACAAGACTTGACATGTCTATAGAACCCAATTATAACATGTGAACATAAATTGTCGGCACAGTTCAATCAATATTTGGTAGTTTATTCAAAGGGGGGTTCACATTCTATATTTCACGGACAAGGCAGAACCAACACGCAAGGTCCTTAAAGTCTACCCTTCACATACATTAGAGTTTCCTTTTGTGACGAGCAGATGAATGAATGATTATGTACCATAAGAGTGAGATAATCCCAGCAAGTTTTTCGCCTCAGGCTCGCTCACTCCCTGATAACATACCCCCATGAAGCGTGCTCTAACAAGCATTTTGTCAAACACATTGGGGCTATTGTAATTCCGGGCAGAGTTTTACACGAATCCAACTCACATGGGCATCATGAAGACAGAAACTTGCAGAAGCGATCGCAGACACTCATGCAGGTCAATAGAAACTATTGCTATGACATGTAAGGTTCAAATGGTGCATGTTAAAAGTCTCATGCAACAAGCAAGCGAATTCCTACAAATTGGCTACTATGTGGAGACTTTCAATCTCCACCTTCTCGAATTATTAGTTCTATTTGTAATGTTGGGGATGCCCCTACGCTTATGTATTTCATTTGATAAATGATACTTACATTTTGCATCAAATAAAAAAAAAAGACATTGTTTCCAGTCAATTTCCACGCTGGTCTATTTTTGGACCATTGGAATAATCCCCAGATTAGTATTTTCAGATGTGGCCATTTTGACAAACTTGCGATTGCGACTTGGCTTTTCTTATTGCGATTTTCTCAGCCAATCGGACCCAACTCGAACCCTAAGAAGATTATTTTACATTGATTTTTATAATCTTCTTAATTTGATATCTAATCCTCGACTTGATCCTTGACTAAATGCGGAAACTGGTCAGTAATCTCTTTTGAAAGCGAATAGTATTGTTTCTCTGTGGAGAGTTGGTGAGTCCCACCGCACAATGTAAAACATCAATCAAATGTCCGAATAGGGAGAAAAGAATCTTGTTAAAGACTGTCCTGGGACACCAGTTAAAGAACCATTTTAAAGAAAGTGAACAATTTTCTAGTGCACCGTGGTTATTATGTTTTGTAATCGACGAATTCGAAATCAAAACAATCCTTAATAGATATACTTATTAAGTACTTCTTGATTTCCAATTGTTTAATCAGCTAATTGAAGTTAAACATGTAAGTAGGGGTGTACAGTCTCCCAATTGGGAAGGGTATATGCTCAAACCTGAAATGTACTCTATAGGTACTAGTTCCAGGTTTTTGAAGCCTAGAACGCATCCTATAGACTCTTGGAACCACCCGGAAACATATCAGTTCCACAGGTTCTAGGATACACTCAATCACATATCTTTTTTCGAAAGAAGAATCTATGCGAAAAAAATTGTCACATAGCTATCAACACATTGTACATTCAACCCAAAATATTAAGATGACGAGATACGCTACATGTTAATATTAGTAAAATTAAATAAAAAAGTGAATCAGTTTCCACTCATCTTTTATATCTATGAGTTTAGATGAAAGCCTATCCAACTGTACTAAGAGCATGAACAAAAATGTGCCGACAAAGACATAGCCGGACTTGTCCCAGAGAGAGGGAGGGGGAAATGAAGTTGGAGATTTATGTTTTTTTCTAATAGGATTGGAGATTGCTTATGAACTAGATTTCACGCATAGAAATGTCAAAATATCGTAAAGAAAAAGAGAAAGTCATAAATAATTAGGTATACTTATGTTTAATTAAGAAATGTCATATAAGGTAAACTCGTACGTTCCTACCTAGTGCGTGGTGCAAAGTGGATGACCCTAAATTCTGGCACCTATCATATACTTCTCAATTCTGAAATTTTGAAATTTGAAACTTATCATGCAAGCTCTAGCACCTATTATGGAATCTACCCTACCATGGAGGTTCTCTACAGTCTACAGGTTCACTTTCCAGTTTCTATTCCTTTGTAGTCCCCATAATTATTTGAGGTTTTTAAATTTATTTTAAGCGACCCTTTCATCAGTTTCGAATAGTGGAGCATATTTGTTACGGGTATCACTTCTTTCCCCTTGATAATAATCAGACAGAACTAGATTCTCCATTATCACGGCAGATGTGGACCAAGGTCTTTCAAAACAAATCTTGAACCAGGATTCTCCCTTTGCCCAAGATTATTTGCCTCCTTTAAATGGTTTAGAAAGAACAATGAGAATGCCATTCTTTCAATAATCGAATCAGGACTTTGGGCAATGTAAAGTTCTCAATGTCACTTTGGCTGGGACAGTAGTATTAATGTTCAATGTCCCCAAACCCTATACCCCATAAGCCTTAGAAATAACTTTTTGTTCCAACCATTCCAATGTGCTCGCCCGTCATCGATTTGCCCCCAGATATCTTAAACAAAATAAAATCCAGAACCCTCACGCCACTTTTTAGGGAACCCGAAACAGGCAGAGATGAAATATGTTGCCATCCCGTTTTCAACTGCCTTTTCAACATCTCTTCCAACATCAGATTGATCTTTTCCACCCTTCATCCTCTGTTTTTCAGTCTTCAAGGCCTCAGATGGTTTTACACAGATAGTAGGTAGACCCAAATATCAGTTGAAGTACGGCGCCTTAGCTACTCCCAAGTCCCCTGAGATCCTTTCTCATGCGAAAAATAGGTGTGTTAGCTCAGGACTGTGGTTTTCAATCAAATTCCTGAAATGTGCCTGTTTGTACAGATTTTACGTTTAAATGAGAGAGTACATCAGGAAATCCTGTTAATGAAAAGATAGGGGGAAAGGGGATCTCCTTGTCTAATACCTCCACTAGGAATGACTTTCCCAGACCTTTTCCCATTATTTATCAATTCATAGTGGACAGATCTAACACCAGTTGGGATCCAGTCAATCTACACCCTATCACAGCTCAGCTGAAACATAACATACTTCAAAAATTCCATTCAACTCTATCATAGGCATTAATCATATGGAAATTTCAGTGCACACAATGATTTCCCCTTCTTCTTTAGCTTCATATGCTGAAATACCTCCTGTGCCATAATGATGTCATCATGGATGAGTCTTCCTTCAATTTTATTCTAATATGACTAAATGAAGCAACTATTTTATTCTATCAACTCAATTTTAGATATTGTTTTATAAAGAAAATTGCATAAACTAATAGACCTAATATGAGCGATGTCTACAGGATTTGACGTGTTTTTTAATAAGGACTACTTAAGTATCATTCAAGGATGAAGGAAGGACACCTGCATCGAAGGACGAGACAGGCTGTTTCAACAAAGGGCCCAAGAACATTCCAATACTTGTGGTAAAGAAGCCTGGATAACCATCAAGTCCTGGTACCTTGAGAGAGCCAAGCTGAAAAGTGGCAGTTTTCACCCCATTGTTAGTTACACACTGCAGTGTAGCTGGATTCATCTGGTAACTAAAGAAGAAATCTATCCCTCTAAGACTATCCCAATTCACTCCATCACTTTTAAAAAGATCATAGCAAAAGCTTTCAAACACAGCAATGACCTCCAATTCTTTTTGCATTCACCTAGATTGATCCACGTTTACTCTTAGATTTTAGTGGCTTGGTGAAAAAACTTGGTCTTTCTATTTCCAAAAGTGAGCCAATTAACCCGTGATCTCTTATGCCAGTGCATTTCCTCCATTCTCCAGTTATCAACCAGTTCTAGTATAATCTCTCCCTCCATCTTATAGTCATCATCAGTGGAGCCCTCCTCCAGTACTTCAGCTAATTTCTTTTTCAGTTCCTCTTTGCCTCCTGCTATAAGGGCAGTCGTTTTTCCTCCACTTAAGTAAAGCATGCGGGCATTTGACAAGTTTGGCCTGCACCGCATTAAGGCCCCGTCTTTTCGAGCAGGTAATTCCTGGCTTTAGTAAAAGATAGATAATTATAAGTACAAGATAGATAATTAACAATTTATATCATCCCTAAACATAAATAGCGAGTTCAGATATATTATAGTATTTTTTGTGGGCATGTAAGTAGGGCCATTTTCTCAAAAGACGAACTAAAGTGGACATCGTCTAAAATGAGGGCATTAATTGGCCAATTTAATCTTAAATAATGTCCCGAGCTCAATAATCAGCTAAATCTTTTGCGGCAGGCTTATTCCACATCAAAATCAGGGGAAGTTTTGTCCAAATTTTTCTGTTTTGACCCAATTTGAAGAAGCCCTAATTGAAGCTACAATTGAGCTAACCAATTAAATAAATGGCAAAAACCCTAACAACCAAAAAGCCCCAAATTGAATTATTATTGAAGATAGGGTTCTTCAAGGGTTTTCTATCTCTTTGCTATGCGCGTTCTCGATCTCCGACACCAAATTTCTGCTCGCCCTCTTCAAGTCTCTCGGAGCTCTATCCTCAGCTTGAGGGGGCATCCATCTAAATTTCTGGGTCCTCATTTTTTATCATTTTGATTTTGTAAAGTTTGTTATATATTGGATTCAGTGTTGATGAGTTACGTGTTTGTATCTTAAACGTGCATAGTGAATGCCTAAGCTCTTGGTCTATGAGTATGTGGAGAATCAGTCCCTGGACAAGCACTTGTTCTCGGGGGACTTCATCCAGTGGAGGGATCGGTTCAGGATCGCGCTAGGCACAGCCAAAGGCCTGGCCTACCTGCACCACGAGTGCCTTGAGTGGGTCATCCACTGCGATGTGAAGCCCGAGAATATCCTCTTGGATAAGACATTCGAGCCCAAGATCGCGGACTTTGGGCTGGCGAAACTGCTCCATAGGGACAGCATGAATTCGCAGTTCTCACGCATAAGGGGCACGAAGGGCTACATGGCGCCCGAGTGGGCCCTGACCCTCCCGATCACAGCAAAGGTCGATGTGTACAGTTACGGGGTGATGGTCCTGGAGATAGTGAGGGGGATTCGGCTCTCGAATTGGGTCGTGAAGAAAGAGGAGAACGAGGAGCAGGAAGCCGAGCTAACAGTCTTCACCCGGGAGATGAAGAGGAGGATTCAATGTGGAGAGGATTTGGGGATAGGGGATTTAGTGGACAAGAGATTGAAAGGGCAATACAGCAGGAAGCAGGCAAGAATGCTTGTTGAGATTGGCGTGTCGTGTGTGGAGGAGGACAGGAACAAGAGACCCACCATGGATTCAGTAGTAAATCAGCTGCTAGAACTTGATTACGAACCTAACTTGCCCAAGACAGATAATGAAGATTAAGCCTCTTGCCAATGCTTTTGGTGACACGAAAGATGGATTTCCATTATTTTGCCTTTTTGTTTTGCGTAAAAGATTGTATCATCCTTATTTTACGTGAGAAATTCATCTTATTCTGTTTTTATCTTAAAATGAGGAGAAGATTATTTATCATGACATTGTAAGAAGAATCCGAATTGAGCTAAAAAATTTTGAAGTTCAGGTCTCGAAGACGGATTACTTCAAATTTGCTTTTAAGAAGATGATTTAATCCAAGTCAAAAAGTCAAAGAATACCTAAAGAAAGGCCACTAGAGAGTAGAGAGGAAGAAATATTGGCGCTTGATTGGCAATATAGAGTGACAAGGCGTGAGAGCAAGATAATAAGGTCATGTCCCCACTACAGTAAATTCAAACATTTCAGCGCGGCCGGCCACATGTGTGATGTGACAGCAGCCGACCGAAGCTTCCTCCTTTGAGGCATGCTCGAGTGTACGAACGAAGCAAAAAAAACCTCAGAAAATTCGAGGTGCATGCAGTTGAATACCTTCTCAAGCGTTAAAAACAAAATTTTCATGATGTATAAATGTGAGAAAACTTAAAACTTGAAGCCATGCCATTTTTTTCAAAGAGGAGTTAAAATGGACTTTATTTTAAACAAGGACTTGAAGGTCAAGTCTCAATACCAAATAAGGGACTGAGTTTGCCAGCCGGTCAAATGTCTACCAACCGGTAAGGAAGTGATTTTTCTGACAGCGAAACAGGTGCACTTTTGTCCCAAAAAAAAATTCCTTAAAACATAAACACCCTAAATTACTTCTTTCTTCCCTTCTTCCCATCTTCTTCTTTCCCTGCACCTTCTCTAGGTCCGTTTGGTTCAACTTTGGGGAAATGCAAATACCTTTGGGCTAAAGGAGTTTTTCAAAATGCAAGTAGTGTTTGGTAAGTATTTTTTAAAATCAACTTGAGCTAAAGTACTTTTGTTATTTTTTTTTAAAAGGGGTTCCGTTGGAGCTGGGGTCGCTGGCCACCGCCGCCGACCAGTCGGTCGCCAGCCAACCGACGACGCGATCTAGATTGTCGCCGGCATCCTCTCCTCCGCCGCCGCCATCCCTCAGTCCTCCACCGTCCCCCACCCCCACTCGTCCTCCTCCGCGGTAACCAAAAGGGAGAAACTTCGTCCATGAAATAGAAATGGATCATTCACACCCTAAACGCTTTTCTATTCTTTTTCTATTCCGGGATTAGAAATTTTGTGTAGTTACTAAACGCTATTTTTTGGTCAGAAATTGTTCTAAGAAATAGAAATAGAAAAACTATTTACGATCAAAAATTGTTTCTAGGAACGAAACGTTGCTATCTGCAGAGCCTAAATGTGAGAAAATTTCAAACTTGAAGCCGTGCCATTTTTTTCAAAAGAGGAGTTAAAATAGACTTTATTTTAAACAAGGACTTGAAGGTCAAGTCTCAATACCAAATAAGGGACTGAGTTTGCCGGCCGATCAAATTTCTACCGACCGGTAAAAAGTGATTTTTTTTTGACGGTGAAACAGGTATACTTTTGTCCCAAAAAAAAAATTCCTTAAAACATAAACACCCTAAATTACCTTTCTTCCCTTTCTTCCCTTCTTCCCATCTTCTTCTTTCCCTGCACCTTCTCTGTCTGGCACTTTCACTTGCCCTGTCCATACAACAAAAGAAAAACACTTGCACACAAATAAAGACACGGCCAAGTACAAAGGGCCGTAGATTGGTCAAATCAATTTTTGGAGTACAAAACCGAAAAGATTCCAGTGTACATGCAAAAGCTAGAAAAATAGATTCGTCAATTTTTGATTTTGGTCAAAAAAAGAAACTCATTTTGTTAAAAACTAGAGAAAAGTTTGCGCAAAATATGAGCATAACAAAAAAAAAGCCTGTGGGGGACCGCAAGCAAACTACAAGGAAAGTCTTCTTGCGATAGACCTTCACAATCCAGTCCACAGCTTGATTTGCGTCTCCGAGACAATTTGCTAGCCAACCGGACACCTCTAAGTTGGCCAGCCGGAATCTACAATAAGTTGGCCCACTCGGATCTGTCAAATTGATAAGCCCCAATGTCTACTGGTGACAAAAGAAGAATCCTGTGACTCGGTAATGGCAACCTTACTAGTATTGGTGCCGGAGGACTTGGTCACTCTCTCGTAATATGTCTAAAGAACCGGACAATTCTACGTTGAACAAAAACACAAAAAACCCCTTAAAACTTATCCCTCTATAAATTTCCACGATGGTTGATAAGTTTGATATATCATTGGCGAATTTCTCCAATTGAATCTACAAAAAGGATGAAAGGAAAGTTCTCTTAAGACTCCTTGGAGAGAATAGTGAGAACGTAGAATAGGTGAGAGTGGGATTGAGTCCACCTATTCTACTTATAGAGTAAAAAAAAACTTCTCTAATAAAAGATCTTCCATTATGGACATCACATATGCCGTAACTTTTGTACGACGCTCACTTGAATGCCACAACTTTTAAAAATGTTCACCCAGATACCAAAAATCAGACGTGACATAACACTTATGATGAACGTTTTTAAAAAATTATGGTAATCAAATAAGCGCTGTATGAAAGTTATAACACTTGTAATATTGTTTCCGAAGATCTTCCCTTACGGGGTCTTTAAAAATTAGCTCTCTTTCCCCTCCAACGGATTGTGCTTAATGTGTCCCAGTTTCCATTCCGTTGTCTCCCCATCAATTGGTTGAGCTACCTTCATTTCTCTATCTGCATCCTCATCAGTTTTAGGATGGAGATGGAAGTTCGAGGCATCAGGTATTCACTCGTCAGACCAGACACAAATATATTCTCCATTATCAGCATGCCATAGAGCAACTTCCTTCAGAAGTGATCATCTTCCCTCCAGGATGCTAGTCAATGCCCAAGATGCCTTGCCTCCTTAAGATGCTTCCAAGAAAGAACAATGAGGGAATTATAAGCCTTATAGTAATCGAACCGACAGGTCATCTGGGCAGTGAATAATTCTCCATCCCACTTTGGCTAGGAGGGTAGTATTAATCTTGATTATGTCTCTAAACCCCATTCCCCATCAGCCTTAGCAATAGTCAACATATTCCAACAGGATCTAGCTATAGCTGCATCCAACCCCTCACACCGATTTTTAGGGAACTTAAAACAGGACATAGGATATATTGGAACTGCATTGGCAACTGCCATTACCGGGATCTCTCTTCTAGTATCAGATAGAAACATTGCTTTCCCACCCTTCATCCTTTGGATTTTACGGTCTTCAAGGCCTCTGTTTTGGACCTACCCCAGATGGTAGATAGACCCAAATATTTAACTGGGCACTGCACCATAGCGACTCCCGGGTCCGCCCTGAGAGCCCTTCTCAAGTCCTGGTCAATATTAAGAACAAAGAAGAGAGTGGATTTTTGGGTATTAACCAACTATGAGGCTCGACAATAATCGTCAATAATCTGTCTCAAAGCACTACAATTGTCTTTGGTAGCCATGAGAAAGAAAACACGATGATCAGCTAAAATAAGTGTGTTAGCTCAGGACTATCCCTTTCAGTGAAATTCCCTGTAATGCGCCTGTTTGTACAGCTTTTATGATGGATGAGTCTCCCTTTCCTGAATTTCATATGGTAAATAAAATACCTCATGAG
This sequence comes from Syzygium grande, assembly GCA_024733475.1. Lineage (NCBI taxonomy): Eukaryota > Viridiplantae > Streptophyta > Magnoliopsida > Myrtales > Myrtaceae > Syzygium > Syzygium grande. The sequence goes on from JAMXDD010000010.1 coordinate 27,320,688, forward strand.
CCACAATAGTGTTATGACGGATGAGTCTCCCTTCAATGAAAGCCTTTCGATATGGAGTAACAAGTAAAGGTAGCCACTGTTTATTCATTAACAAGGATTTCGGATAATGCTTTGAAGAGAATATTGCATAAACTAGGCCTATAACGAGAGACGTCTATAGGATTTGGCATTTTTAGAATAAGAACTACTAAAGTATTATTCAGGGATGAACGAAGGATATCCGCATCAAAGAAATTCATCACCGCTTTGGTGACGAAGGGCCCAAGGACATCCCAATATTTGTGGTAGAAGAAGCCTGAATAACCATAAGATCCTGGTGCCTTGCGAGAGCCAAGCTGAAAAGTAGCAGTTTTCAACTCATTATCAGTTACACATTGAAGTCAAGGCTGAATTCATCTCCCCGGTAATTAATGAAGGAATCTATCCCTCTAATACTCTCCCAAGTATTCACTCCATCACTCCAAAGAAGATCATAGTAGAATGCTTTCAAAACAGCAATGACCTCCTGTTCTTTCTCACCCATCTAGATTGATCCACGTCTACTCTAAAAATGTCAATGCTAGCCCCAATTTGACGAGCAGTTTGGTGAAAAAACTTGGTGTTTCTCTTTCCAAAAGTGAGCCAATTAACCCGAGATCTCTCATGCCAGTACATTTCCTCCATTCTCCAGGTATCAGCCAGATCTTGTATATGTCGTTAGTCGGTGTAGCCCTCCTGTACTTCAGCTAATTTCTTTTTAAGTTCTCCTTTTCCTTCTACTGTTAGGGCAGTCATTTTCCTCCACTTACGTAGAACATGATGGCATTTGACAAGTTTGGCCTGCACCGCGAAAGATTCTTGGCTTCGAGCTGGCTATTCCAAGCTTTAGTATAAGATAGATAATTATAAGCATAAGATAGACAATTAATAATTTATGTCACCCCTGGACGTAAATAGCAAGTCCAAATCTATTATAGGATATTTGTTTTTTGCACGTAAGTAAGGCTATTTTCTCATAAGATGACCAAAGTGAATATCATCTTAAATAAGACCCTAAATTAGCCGACTTAGCCTCAAATAAGGATCCCAGGTCATTGGCCCGCTAAATCTTTGCCAGAAAGCTTTATTCCACCAGCAACATCAGCGGCAATTTTGTTCTGACATTTTCTGCTTTGACCCAATTTGAAGAAGCTCCAAAGTGAAGTTAGGATTCATGCTGACCAATTAAAGAGTGCTAAAATCCTAAAAATCAAAAAGCCCCAAAGTGAATTTTTGTTGAAGTTAGAGTTGTTCAAGAGTTTTCTCCCTGTCCCGCTACCTCAAGTCTCAGTCTCCCAACACCAAATCCCTCCTGGCCCCCTTTAAGTGCCGTGTTGCAAGCTTCATCCTCAATTGGAGGAGCATCGATTCTATTTAAATTTCAGCATCCTTTTTTTCTCACCTGAAATTTCTATGAGGCTCCGTTGGTTTCGGAAAAAAATTGCAATGTTTTGAAAAATATTTTTCAAAAAGTCATTTTCAATATTTTTCCGTGTTTAGATGAGATTTGAAAATGAACTGGAAAATATTTTATGTCGTTCAGTCTGAATAATCTAATTTGATTTTTCTCCTTGCACTCCTTTTAATAATTTTTTATTTCTTAAAAAATCGAATTTTTAATTTTTTTTGGAATTTTTCAATATTTTTTTATATTTATTTTCTTTTTTTTTTTTTTTTTTTCTTTTTTTCTTCTTTTTTATTTTTTTTTTTTTTTTTCTGCCTCTGCCGGTCGCCGGCCTCGCCTCGCTTTGAGGTCAGTGAGCCCAAGGCCGACAAGGCGAGGCTACTCTCGGCCTCAGATATGGCTGGTCGCTAACCGTCACAATGGCTGGTGACCGACAAAGGAAGAGAGAAAAGAAAAAGAAAAAGATTTAAAATTTTGTATTTTGAATAAAATTAAAATGTGTTTTGTGAAAGAAGACATGAAACATATTTTTCGCTTTTTGAGCAGAAAATATTTTCCTAATTTTTTAAGGTGTTTTTTCCATTGGTGGAATATGTTTTCCGTGACTAATTATTTTTCGTGGAACAAACATCAAAGAATTGAAAAACGTTTTCCTATAAGTTATTTTCCATGAAACGAACGAAACATAAGGATGCGTTTGTTTGAGAGAAAGTGTTTTTTGGGAATACGTTTTCCAGATTTTCTCGACGAAAATGGTAAGTCAACTGAAAACACTTTCCGGTCAAGGAAAACATTTATGTATAAAAATTAGGAAAGTAAATTCCCTAAACTAAGAAGGTGAAAATACTTTCTGAAATTGCTCATCTTGGATTTGTTAATATTTTTTCTTTTTTTCTTTCTTTTTTTCTTTTCTTTCTGAGGCCGGCGATTGGAAATAATTTAAAACAATTTTGAAAATATATTTTTTTGTAATTTTCACTATCAAATTTTCCTCATCAAATAATTAAAAATACTTTCCAAGTCTTTTTTTATAATTTTCACCATTGATCCGCATTGAGTTGTGGATCGAAAAATGAACTCATTTTTCTGAAAAATGATTTCCTAGAAAGTAGTGTCCAAAAATGATACGTTTTCCTCGAAACAAACGCACCCAAAGTGCCGTTGTTTCTTTGTTTTTGCTTCTTTCAAGGTGAGTGACGGTGTTGAGAGAAAATTAGAGAGGGGTGAGGGTTAGTCGACAAAAAGAGTTGCACTTGGTCGGTTGAGCGCGTGGAGAGTGCTCTATTATCATATCCCTAAAATTTATCATGTACCATCATATCGCTGGAATATCAAACCAGTCAAAAACTAATTTTGATTTTTGACTCGGTTCAACCGTCTAATAGGTGCCTGATTGAACTGGATCAACACATAAAAAATACTGATTTGAGGAAGGCTTCTCATCTAAAAAATCTCAAATTTTCTATTTTTGCACATTTCGAGCTATTAGGCTCACTAGAGAAGATTCTTTTACTATTATTACGAAACTAAACTGGGTAGATAAATTTTGTACCTTTAAACTAGGACAAATTGCATTAATAATCCGAAACATTTCATTTGATGTACAATCGAGTCCAAAAGTTTCAAAAAGTACAATCTTGACAAATGCTCGGCCAATTTTGCCAACGTGTCACAACCAAATCGGAAAAATTGTCTAAAAAGTCATAAACTTATTGCACTTTTTTCCAATTCAGTCATAAATCATTCAATTTTACTAATTAAGTCCTAAACTGTTTTAAGTTTTTAACATTTCTTATATTTTGCGGGCTGCAAATATTTATTATGCTCATTAAAACTTCTGTTCTGGACACAATATTTGTTTTTCCTTTTTGAGTTTGTTAACAGTCATGGGAAGCAATTGGCAAAATTGAAAATTTAGGATTGAATTGATCAAAGTATAATAGGTGTAGGACTCTTCGGAAAATTTTCCCCAATTTACTTCCATTTACGATAGGAGCTACCTAATTGGGAAGATTCAACGTTGGGATTTAGCTGAAAAAAATTCATTATTATCCAAATTGAGCGGTACATCCCCCACCTCCATTCATTATCTGTTCTTCTTTTCTAATTTATAATGTGCCGAACAAGTGGTGCAAAACAAAGAAGGGAAAAGAGTAATGTAGGAACCACGTGCTCAGACAAATGGACCAAGGGCTCTTTGCTATCTTTCTTTCTAGGAAAGAAAGTGCTCGTGCACGAAAGCAACCGGTTGCTTCTTCTTGATAAGCGATATGAAACCGTCGGATTTGACTTAATGGTGTCAAACTCAAATCGACACGAATTAACAAAAAAACTTCGTGCTTCTCAGACACAAGACTCGACACAATTATAAAATTCGATGGTAACATATGACTTGTGGTGTCGTGACTTGACTGGATTAACGAGTATCTTAAATGCACTTGGTTAAATTCCTAATCGAGAAAGCCTCGGCACACTTGGGCCTGTTTGGTTTGGGTTCCTTGGTTAAATTCCTAATTGAGAAAGCTCGGTACACTTGGGCTGTTTTTGCTCAACTTTGGGAAGAACTTTCGAAGACCCTTTTTCCAAAAACATCAAGTGTTTGGTTTAGCATTTAAAACAAGTTGGCCAAATCTTTATTCATACTTAATGCTTTCTTTTGTTCACTTTTTTTTTTTTAAAAGGTTTGAAGCTGTTCATCTTCTTGGTAGGCGACGGCGGCCGGCGAGGAGGAGAAGGGTCAGCGAGGTCGCCTAGAGGGTCGACCCCGTGGCTTAAGCCAGTCCAGTCGCCCGGCAAACCCGACGGCTTGAGGCCAGGCGACCCTCAGCGAGGGTTGCACACCGCCTTGGATCACGTGACCTAGGCAACTGGTCGCCCGGGTCGTAGCGACCCCGGATCCGCCACCACGGCCGCTTAAGGCAGGCGACCCTCGGCCAGGGTCGCCAACCACACTGGGTCGCGCAACCCAGGCGACGGTCGCCTCGGTCGCGCGACCCCAGATCTGCCGCTACCGGCGGTCGCCCAAGGCCAGGCGACCCCAGGCGGGTGTCGCCTAGGTCGCGCGACCCCCGCCGAGGGTCGCCTGGCCTTGGGCGACTGCCGACGGCAGCGGATCTGGCTCGCCGAGGGTCGCTCGACCCAGTTCGCCGGGCCGGTGACCCGACTCCGGCGATGGGTATATTTTATTTTTTTTTAATAAATAAAATAATTCTCAAAGTTCATTTACAAAAAAAATTCACCAAACACTATATTTTGGCCAAAGTAGCTTTACAAAATATTTTTACCAAACACCATTTGCCTTTCCCCAATGGGCTTTCACATAAAGATATTTGTATTTTTTCAAGTAGCATTTTCAAAATTGAACCAAACTGGTCCTTAGATGTGATTGTATCGTGGCTTTCCTTCTAGAGGCGGGAAAAGTCTTGTCTATTCTTCAACTTGGACCAAAGATTAAGTCATCTTTGCCGTATCGAAAAAGTTTTCTGTTCTTTATTTTCTGCACCTTGGACCTATGGTTTTGTGTCATAAACACTATGGAAGAAAATGAGGCTGCTTTCAGTCAATTTGCGGGCCGGTCTTTTTCAACCATTGGAATGTTATCCGAGATTGAGCTGTCTACACGTGCCCACCTTGACAACTTGCGATTGCTACTTGGCCTGGTTGTGTTAAATATCTTCTCAGCCTACTGGACCCAACTTGACCCCTTTACAAAGGCCAGAACAATAATTGAATGACCCTAAGAAGATTAGCTTACATTGACTTTTATAATTGTCCTAATTTGATTACTATTCTTTGACGTGATCCGCAACACAATGCGGAAACTTCTCTGTAGCTATCAGTTCCAGCCATTCAAAATCTGAAACCTATCATGTTGGTTCTTGGAATCACCCCGAAACATTTCAGTTTCACAGATTCTAGGATACATTCAATTGACCGGCCTTTTGCAAAAGAAATATTTATGAGCAAAAATTATCGTCGCAGTTATCAACACATTTTACATTCAACACCAAACATATGGATCACGTGATATACTACATGTCCATTTTAGTACCAAAAATGAAGTGAATCAATGTCCACCCATCTTTTATATTTATGAATTTAGATGAAAGCATATTTGACGCAAAGGAAGATAGATTTGGAAAAGGATTCCAAAATATAACATTTATTCTAAATATTGAAGTACCATTTACAATATCTTAGGCGCCTATTATAGGAAGGTTATCCTTTGGGATACAATCAAATATTTAAAATCAAATAACATAATTAAATAAAACAATATTGATAAAGGGAAAGTCTTCAAAATGCGTTTTGAAATCTGCAAATTACGTCTGAAATCTTTGAGAAGGCTTGGAAATCAAGGATTATCCTTGAAGGATTGGAAATCGAGTATTTTGATTTGATATGTTGTACCGTCATAACTCCTCCAAATCAAAAGTTGTGATCGTTTGAAATTGACCCGTCATTTAAGGAGAAAGTGGGACCGCTCACTCTTATAATGCACGTCAATATCCAATTGTACTAAGAACATGAACCAAAATGTTTCAACATAGATATAGCCAAAATTGTCACAGAGAGGGAGTGTGAAATGAATTTGCAGATTTGTTTTCGTAAATGGAACTGGAGATTGCTGATATATTAGGCTTTTCACAAATAAAAATGTCAAAATATCGTAAGGAAAAAGAGAAAGCCATAAATAATTAGGTACACGTATATCTAATTAAGAGATTTTATACGAGGTAAGCTCGTACCGTCCTAGGGGATACCCTGCAAAGTGTGCCGGGTGCATGGTGCATGGTGAGTATACGGTGATATGACCCTAAATCTTGGCACCTATCATGTACTCACCAGTTTCGAAATTGGAGCTCATCCTACGAGCTCTGACACCCATTATGGAACCTGCACGACCATGTAGGTTTTGTACGGCCTACTGGCTCACAGATTCTCCTACACACCTCTCGGTATAAGTTGGTGTAACTACTGGAAATAATCCCAACAGTGAAGTACATTTGTTTCAATTGCCTACTTCTTCTCCCTTGTTTATGACCCCAACTGGCGCCTCGGGAGCAATGTCATGATGATGATTTTCTTTAATCACGGATGTGGCCGAGGTCAATCAAAACAAATCGAGTGAACCAAAACTTCTCCTTTGTCTCTTCTTATTTGGCCTATTTAGACGTTTATACTTGACTATTCATATAATATTTGATCAGATATCGAAACAAAACTTAGCAGCCCACTGATATCGTATTTCTAAAACCAAAGAAGGAAATTCAGTTTGGGCAAGTCATAGACTGCTATTTCTCACCATATATACGTGCGTGCGTGCGTAATCGACGTGCAACTCAAATATCTCTGTAAGCAAAACAAAATCCAGAACTCTCTGTCCATTCATTTCCCCAAACTCCAGCGATGAAACACAAAGCCATCACATTTTCAAGCTTTCCTCTCTTCCCACTCATTATCTTTTCCACATGTTTTTCCTTTGCAAGCTCAGACGTTTTGCATAGAGGCTCTTCTCTATCAGTTGAAGAACATGAGTTCGACACTCTCACATCCCCAGATAAGACCTTCACATGCGGCTTCTATGGCCTTGGAGGCAATGCTTACTGGTTCTCAATCTGGTTCACCAACTCCTTGAACAGGACCGTCATTTGGACGGCCAACCGGGACAATCCTGTCAATGGCCGAGGCTCCAAGGTTACTCTCCGGGGTAATGGCGCGTTGGTTGTGACTGACGTGGATGGTTCCGTGGTTTGGGAGACCAACACAACGTCCACCAACGCCAGTTCGCTCGAGCTTTTGAACACAGGCAACCTTGTTCTGAGTAGTCCTGATAGGAAAATTCTATGGCAAAGCTTTGATTATCCAACTGATACTCTGCTGCCATACCAGCTCCTCACTAAGAGCAAGAAATTGGTGTCATCTCTAAAAGGAGGAGCGTTTTACTCTGGCTACTTCAACCTGTACTTCGACAATGACAATGTGCTGAGGTTGATGTATGACGGACCGGATATATCCAGCCTCTATTGGCCTAACCCAGACTTAAAAGTGTTCGAAAACGGGAGAACGAGTTACAATGGCAGCCGGATCGCATTCCTAGACGAGACAGGCCATTTTCAATCGAGCGACCAGTTTCAGTTCAATGCTTCCGACCGAGGCCGTGGGATCAACAGGCGGCTGACAATGGACCAAGACGGGAACCTGAGGCTCTACAGCTTGGACAAGCAGTCTGGGTCATGGTTGGTGACGTGGCAAGCGCTTCCCGGATTGTGCAAAGTGCACGGAATATGTGGGAGGAACGGGATTTGTGTGTACACACCTGAGCCCAAGTGCACCTGCCCTCCTGGTTATGAGATGAGCGAGCCTAGTGACTGGGACAAAGGTTGCAAGCCCAAGTTCAATTTCACTTGCTCCTCCAAGTCTCAAGACGTGAAGTTCTTGGCGCTTCCCAACACGGACTTTTATGGGTTCGACGGGATCTACGATAACAACGCCTCCTTCAATTTCTGTAGGCAGGCCTGTATGGATGACTGCAGCTGCTTGGGGTTCAGCTACCGGGAAACGCAAAGATGGTGTTTCGGGAAGAGCTTACTCTTCAACGGCTTCAAGGCCCCATCTTTTCCTGGAACTTTACATCTGAAACTGCCCGTCTCCATGGTGACATCCTTGGAGCCGATTCACAATGGCAGTGATCCTGAGTGCTCCGCGGCCCAGGAACAATTATTGGTAGGTTCATCTAGCATGTATGGCACTATAGGCAAGAGGGTGAGATGGACCTACCTCTACTGGTTCGCTTCCGCGATTGGGGTGGTTGAGATCCTTATCTTTTTCTCGGGTTGGTGGATTCTATTTCGAAAGCGTGATGTGCAGAGCATAGTGGAAGATGGGTACCGCACGATAACGAGCCAGTTCAGGAGGTTCAGCTATGAGGAGCTCAAGAGTGCGACCCAGAACTTCAAGGGAGAGATAGGGAGGGGAGCGTCAGGATCCGTGTACAAGGGCGTTTTAGCAGACGAAAGGGTCGTGGCAGTGAAGAAACTCGGCGACGTGTACCATGAGGAGGAGGTCTTCTGGGCTGAAGTCAGTACAATTGGGAAGATAAATCACATGAATCTGGTGAGGATGTGGGGTTTCTGTTGTGAGGGCAAGCACAAGCTCTTGGTCTATGAGTATGTGGAGAATCAGTCCCTGGACAAGCACTTGTTCTCGGGGGACTTCATCCAGTGGAGGGATCGGTTCAGGATCGCGCTAGGCACAGCCAAAGGCCTGGCCTACCTGCACCACGAGTGCCTTGAGTGGGTCATCCACTGCGATGTGAAGCCGGAGAATATCCTCTTGGATAAGACATTCGAGCCCAAGATCGCGGACTTTGGGTTGGCGAAACTGCTCCAGAGGGACGGCACAAATTCGCAGTTCTCACGCATAAGGGGCACAAAGGGCTACATGGCGCCTGAGTGGGCCCTGAACCTCCCGATCACGGCAAAGGTCGATGTGTACAGTTATGGAGTGATGGTCCTGGAGATAGTGAGGGGGATTCGGCTCTCGAATTGGGTCGTTAAGAAAGAGGAGAACGAGGAGCAGGAAGCCGAGCTAACAGTCTTCATCCGGGAGATGAAGAGGGGGATTCAATGTGGAGAGGATTTAGGGATGGAGGATTTGGTGGACAAGAGATTGAAAGGGCAATATAGCAGGAAGCAAGCAAGAATGCTTGTTGAGATTGGCGTGTCATGTGTGGAGGAGGACAGGAACAAGAGGCCAACCATGGATTCAATAGTGAATCAACTGCTAGAATTCGATGATGAACCTAAATTGCTTAAGTCAGATAATGAAAATCAAGCCTCTCGCTGATGCTTTTGGTCACATGAAAGATCGATTTCCATTTTCGCCTTATTTGTTTGTGTAAAAGATTGTGTATTTTTACTGTTATGCAAGAAATTCATGTATTCTGTTTATTTCTAAATATGAGAAGGAGATTATTCATCATGACGCTGTGAGAAGAATCTTCATTAAATCAAAAGATGGCTTAATTACAAATAATTTCTTTAATACTTTTGAGTAGGCATCACGAATAAATTTACCTAAAGAGAAAATGTTTTATATTAATTTGCCCAATGTAGCGTCATTATGTATAAAGAGAAAATCACGTTTAGTTGACAATGCTTGCACGTTTCTCTTAAATTTGAATTAACTAGAGTACTCCTCTTTGGACAAAAAAATCTAAAGTTACATTTGTTGATTATTAAAAGGCATTGAAATTCAGAAGATGCTTCTGCACCATCACAAATAAAATTCCTAATGTGCAATATAAATCACCACTAAATATTATGATGGAATTATTATTAACATTATTCTGCCCGTCATTGATTGATTCTAAAATGCATTTTCAACATAATACGGTGAAAATCGGAGCAACAATTACCATCTTAATTAAAAAGAGGGAATAAAAAGTATGGGAGTTCGGTTTCAGAGTGGATTGATTCCCACCCTGGAACCTAAAACCGGACCGAGTAGGTCCTAGTTCCACATGTGGAACAAGGAACTGGCCCACCCGGTCCTAGAATCAGACTGAGCGGTCCAAGCAAGTTCTAGGTCGGTCTCGAAACCGGTGATTCTTTTTTTTTTTTGGTTATTTCTATTCCCTACACGTGGGAGTATCCCAACATTAAAAAAAAAAAAAAACATTATTCTTTGTTTATTTGTTAAATAAATGTTTACTTGATCGAGGTGCAACGCTAATTAATGATTGGCTAGTTTTCCATTAAATTTTGTAGTCATTACTCTATTACATGGCATCGTATCAACATATGTTAAATAATAAAATAATGTATATATATGGACAAATTAAATTATGGAGGAATGCATAGTGTTTGCTTCTATATATGTAGTCACTATTATGTTTCAGTGAAAATTGAAACGTAATATAGTAATTTAGGGATAAGGTGTGGATTGACTGGATTATCACTTGTGGTACGAGGGATTGGATACAGCTATTGCTAGATTTTGGTGGGAACGGAAGAAAGATGAAAGAAGAGTACATTCCTTGCAATATGCCTGTTTGTACAGCTTTTACAAGTAAATGAGAAAGCACATCGGCAACAAGGATGAAAACATAGGGGGAAAGGGGACCTCGTTGTCTAACACCTCTACTTGGAATGACTTTCCCAAACCTTCTCCCACTATTTATCAATTCATAGGAGACAGATCTAACACAAGTGATAATCCAGTCAATCCACACCTTATCACAGCTCAGCTGAAACATAACCCAGTCCAAGAAATTCCGTTCAACTCTATTATAGGCTTTATCCATATATAATTTCAGTGCACACCGGCCATCTTTCCCCTTCTTCTGTACTTTCATATGGAGAAATGCCTCCTGAGCCACGCATTTTGTATGGAGTAGTAGGTAAAGGGTGCCACCGTTTCATTCTGTTAATACTGACATTAGATATTGTTTTTTTAGAGATAATTGCAGAAACTAATAGGCTTAATATGAGATACTTCTAACTTGAGCGCATGGAAAGTGCTATGGTTGGTCCAATGTCCGAATCCTCCCTTTACAACCTTCATTCTACGTGTCGATCCTATTCAGTCAGGCAGCTACTTAACGGTTGAACTGGGTCAAAATCGGTTTTTGACCAGTTTAATGTTCTAGTGGTATGATAATATAAACCGGAGGACCAGTCGCTCATCCGTGAACCTGCGGGTCCGATTTTCAAAACACTGATTTGACATGGGCTTCCGATCTAAGAAATCACAAATTTATTATTTTCGTATATTTCAAACTACTAGGCTCGCTAGAGAAAATTCGTTCACTGTTTTTACGAAACTTATCGTGGGTCGAGAAACTTGTACCAAATATTAGGGAAAATGACATCTTTAGTCGCAAACATCTCATTTAATGAGGGATCGAGTCTTAAGTGTTTGAAAAAGTACAATCAAGCCCTTCCCGGCAAACGCTCGCCCAATTTTTGCCAAGGTCTCACAACCAAATCCAGCATGGCCATTTTTAAAAGTTTTGCGGCAATGCACTCTAACGTGGCGACTTCAGGTAAAGCCAGAAGAAGTAATCCCGCGGTAACTAGATCCTCCATCGTTGCCTCTTCTGGTAGTACTGCAAGAGCAAAGAGGCCCTATGACGTCAAGGCCAACTGGGTTTCTTAAGGGGGGCCATCGCAAAGAAGATTTTCCTCATTTTTTTGTCTTTAGGACTGAAATAAAGGGAGAAAAGTCGCACAGAAATGATTGACAAAAGAGACTGAGCACACAGAATTTGGTTTTGGAGGATTGGGACGTCGTCTCCTTTGGGCCGCCGAGCAAAGACAACAAGAAACGAAAGCTTTCACAAAGAACTTTCTATCCATGAAAACATTGCTTTCTGCCGTCCTTTGCTTCTAGAAAATGAAGTGCTCGTGGAATAAAGCAACCCTGTGCTTCTTCTCACAGGGAATATGAAGACGTGGGAATTGACTCAATAGTCTTTTAAGGTGCAAAATAAAGGTTTGATTCTTGACGTCAGTAATCACAAACGGTCTCGGAGCTAGACCTGTGAGATGAATTTGGTGTCTCACCAGTACAAACATTGGGTTTTTCGTGTATTTATTGAACAGAGATGTCATCTTGTTTACCTCCCAGGAAATAACCCTTTAATAAGGACCATTCATTCGAGCTAAGTCATGGTTTTAAGTTCTTCCATACTTGCTCTTTGGTTATTATATTCAGGTTTCTTCAAATTACAGTGCCGGTATTGGTGGTTCTAATGCTAATTAACATATATAAATGCGACCATTTAACAAACTTGGAAGTGACACGAATAGTCTTGGATTTTTAACGTATAGAATAAGTTCTATAACACAATTGGCGAAACTATAGCCATTTTCAACGACAAGACTTGACACGATTGTAAAATCTGATTAGGACACGAAAATGTGAATCGCAAACTGCTGCAGTCAATTGATGGTGGTTTATTCAAACTGGTGTTCACAGTCTATATGTCATGGATAGGCATGATCAACATGCAAAGGTTCTTAAAGACTATTCTTCACATACATTAGAGTTTGATTTCGTGACAATTGATAAATGAATAATAAATAATGATACACCATAAAAGTGAGATGAACAAGGTTAGATCGAAGCCTGGCTTTAAGTTTGGTCGGAGGTGCAACGTACTCTTTGTGATTTTGTTAACAAGTATCTCATAAGCACTAATTGAGTAATTAATCCAGGAAAACATTCTCACGCTTGACTTGGTTGTGTTGTAGCTTTCTTTCTAGAGAGAGCAAAATCCTTGGAAAAGTCTTTGCTCTAATCTTCACCTCCGACCAAAATTAAGGCTTCGTTTGTTTCTCAGAAAATAAAAAATTTTAAAAATGATCACTTGTATTCCTTAAAATAATTAGATAATGGAAAATGTTTTCATTAACGGCAACAATTTATGTTTAAACATTTTCATTGACAATAAAAATATTTTTCATTCATTCATTTTCATAAGCGATACAAACAATCATTTTTAGAAAAATATTTTCCAAATCTTGCTCTTATGAATTTGTAATAAATATCAAGGAAGACAGATTTATTGTGCTTTATTTTTACACCTTGCTCCTATGAATTTGTAATAAATATCATGGAAGAAAAGACACGATTTCCTGTCCATTTCCACGCTGATCTATTTTTGAACCATTGGGATATACTCCGAGATTGATCTGTTTACAAATGGCCACTTTGACAACCTGCGATCACGACATGGCTTTTGTTATCGCGATTTTCTCAGTCAATCGACGACCCAATTGGACCCCTTCACAAGGTCAGCATAAACATTGACTGGCCCTAAGAAGATTAATTCACATTGACTTTTATAAATGTTTTGACTTAAGATCTAATTTTAAATAAAGTTGAGACAAGGTAATTTTGCTATTTCTCAAGTATGCCATGGAGTTAAACATGGACAGGAAATATTGTCTTGCAAGTGAAATAAACAAGGACTAACAGAACAAGACTCCCCACGCACAACGGTACGTCAAAATGAAAGTTTGAATAGTTTGAAAAGAATGTTGCCCTTGGGGCACTGAATAAGAATTCTTATAAAGCAAGTGTGCAATTTTTTGATGTACCGTATTTCTCAAGTTATGTGTAATCGACACATTGGAAATCCAAATAGTCCCTATTTTGTTATACTTACAAAGCACTCCGAAACTCTTTAACAAGACCCATTTTAAAAATAGACTCAAGTGCTTGATTTTGTACTGTTTAAGCAAATAGGTGATGGGGTAAGTACATAGGTAGGGGTGTCCAAGTTGAAAAGTAGGTAGGGTATTTGCCCGACCCTAGAGTATACTTTATAGGTACTAGTTCCAAGTTTTTGGAACCTCGAACCTATCTTGTAGTTTCTTCAAACCATCTTAAAACATGTCGATTCCACAGGTTCTAAGATACCCTCAACTCCCCGTCTTTTTTCAAAAAAAAACATATTAAAAGAAAATTGTTGCGGTGATTAACTGATTAATAGCATTTTGTGCATTTAGCACACAACATACGGATAATCCTATACAACACATGTTCCTTTTTAATATTAACATAATTCCAAAAGGATAAAAACATGAAAAGCACCAAAAAAAAAATAAAGAATTGAATCAGTTTTCGCCCATCATTTAAATCTATGAGTTTACATAGAAGCCTATCCAACTGTACTAAGAGCATGAACTAAAATGTTTTCGCATAGACATAGCCAAGCTCGTCACAGAGAGGGGGGAGGGTGAAATGAAGTTGGAGATTTATTTTTTCTAATTGGAATGGAGATTGCTAATCAACTAGGATTTTCACATATATAAATATGAAAGTTTCGAAAAGAAAAAGAAAATGTCATAAATAGTTAAGTACACGTAGATTTAATTAAAGAGTAATTATACATGGTAAACCGGTACCTTTCTATAGGTATTTTGCATAGGGTGCAGGGTGCAAGGTGAGTAAAGGGTGACGTGACGGCAAACCCCAGCACCAACCTATACTCGCCAGTTCCGAAATTTTGAAGCCTCGAACTTCCCCTACAAGCTCTAATACCCACTATGGAACCTACCCGACCATGCAGGTTGTACATGGTCTTCAGGTTCCACAAAGTCTCCCGCACACCCCTAGATATAAACAGCCTACAGGAGTGAAAATATTTGAGGCTTTTGAAAAAAATTGTAAGCAAACTATAGGAAATTATTCCAACGGTGAGGTATATTTGACCGGAAGCCATGTCATGATGATGATTTTCTTCGTTCATAGATGTTAGACCCTAGGTCAATCAAAATAAATCGTGTGAACCAAAATTTCTCCTTGTCTCCTCTTATTTGGCCTTTAACGGCTTATACTTGACTCCATAATGCCGTCCTATTATATAATAACAATTATCAAAATAAAAGTATGTACCCCGGTTGTGACAGGTATCATTTTTCTAAAACTATAGAAAGACGTTCACTTCGGGCAAGTCATCGACTTTTATGTGTCTGTGCGTGTGTAGGGGTGTGTGTGAAATCGCGCTCCATATATTATCTGTAAACAAAACGCAGTCCATAACTCTCTGTCCATTTGTTTCCTAAAACTCTAGCGATGAAACAGAAAACCATCACCATTTCAAGCTTTTCTCTCTTCCCACTCATTATCTTTTCCATATGCTGTTCCTTTGCAAGTTCAAACACCTTGAATAGAGGCTCTTCTCTATCAGTTGAAGAACATGACTCAGACACTCTAACATCCCCAGATAATACCTTCGCATGCGGCTTCTATGGCCTTGGAGGCAATGCTTACTGGTTCTCAATTTGGTTCACCAACTCCTCAGACAGGACTGTCGTTTGGACGGCGAACCGGGACAAGCCCGTGAATGGCCAAGGCTCTAAGGTCACGCTCCGGAGCACCGGCTCATTGGTCCTGACCAACGTGGACGGTTCTGTGGTCTGGCAAACCAACACGACTTCTACAGATGCCCGTTCGCTCGAGCTCTTGAATTCGGGTAATCTTGTGCTCAGAGGTCCTGATAGGACAATTCTATGGCAAAGCTTTGAGTATCCAACTGATACTCTGCTGCCAAACCAGCTCCTCACTAAGAGCAAGAAATTGGTGTCATCTCTAAAAGGAGGAGCATTTTACTCTGGCTACTTCAACCTGTACTTCGACAATGACAATGTGCTGAGGTTGATGTATGACGGACCGGACATATCCAGTCTCTATTGGCCTAACCCGGACTTCAACGTGTTCGCAAACGGGAGAACGAATTACAACAGTAGCCGGATCGCAGTCCTAGACGAGATGGGCCATTTTCAATCGAGCGACCAGTTTCAGTTCAATGCTTCTGACCAAGGCCGGGGGATCAAACGGCGGCTGACAATGGACCCCGACGGGAACCTGAGGCTTTATAGCTTGAACAAGCGGTCAGGGTCGTGGGTGGTGACGTGGCAGGCGCTTCCGGGACTGTGCAATGTTCATGGGATATGTGGGAGGAACGGGATTTGTGTATACACACCTGAGCCCAAGTGCACATGCCCCCCAGGTTATGAGATGAGCGAGCCTAGTGACTGGGACAAAGGTTGCAAGCCCAAGTTCAATTTTACTTGCTCCAAGTCTCCGGACATGAAGTTCGTGGCGCTTCCCAACACCGACTATTACGGGTTCGACCTCGTCTACAACAACAACGCCTCATTCAATTTCTGCAGGCAGGCCTGTTTGGATGACTGCAGCTGCTTGGGGTTCAGCTACCGTGAAACGCAAAGATTGTGTTTCACGAAGAGCTCGCTCTTCAACGGCTACAAGGCCCCATCTTTTCCTGGAACCTTACATCTGAAACTGCCCGTCTCCCTGGTCGTATCCTTGGAGCCAATTCGCAATGGCAGTGATCCTGAGTGCTCCGGGGCCAGAGACCAATTATTGGTAGCTTCCTTAACCTTGTATGACAGTATAGGCAAGAGGGTGAGATGGGCCTACCTCTATTGGTTCGCGTCCACTATCGGGGCGATCGAGATCCTCATCTTTTTCTTGGGCTGGTGGATCCTCTTCAGGAAGCGTGATGTGCAGAGCATAGTGGAAGATGGGTACCGCACGATAACGAGCCAGTTCAGGAGGTTCAGCTATGAGGAGCTCAAGAGTGCGACCCAGAACTTCAAGAGAGAGATAGGGAGGGGAGCGTCAGGATCCGTGTACAAGGGCGTTTTAGCAGACGCAAGGGTCGTGGCAGTGAAGAAACTCGGCGACGTGTACCATGAGGAGGAGGTCTTCTGGGCTGAAGTCAGTACAATTGGGAAGATAAATCACATGAACCTGGTGAGGATGTGGGGGTTCTGTTGTGAGGGCAAGCACAAGCTCTTGGTCTATGAGTATGTAGAGAATCGGTCCCTGGACAAGCACTTGTTCTCGGGGGATTTCATCGAGTGGAGGGATCGGTTCAGGATCGCGCTCGGCACCGCCAAAGGTCTGGCATACCTGCACCACGAGTGCCTCGAGTGGGTCATCCACTGCGACGTGAAGCCTGAGAATATCCTCTTGGATAAGACATTCGAGCCCAAGATCGCAGACTTTGGGTTGGCGAAACTGCTCCAGAGGGACGGCACGAATTCGCAGTTCTCGCGCATAAGGGGCACAAAGGGCTACATGGCGCCTGAGTGGGCCCTGAACCTCCCGATCACGGCGAAGGTCGATGTGTACAGTTACGGGGTGATGGTCCTGGAGATAGTGAGGGGGATTCGGCTCTCGAATTGGGTCGTGAAGAAAGCAGAGAACGAGGAGCAGGAGGCCGAGCTGACGGTCTTCATCCGGGAGATGAAGAGGAGTATTCAATGTGGAGATGATTTGGGGATAGAGGATTTGGTGGACAAGAGATTGAACGCGAAATATAGCAGGAAGCAGGCAAGAATGCTTGTTGAGATTGGTGTGTCGTGCGTGGAGGAGGACAGGAACAAGAGACCAACCATGGATTCAATAGTGCATCAACTGCTAGAAATCGATGATGAACCTAAATTGCCTAAGTCAGATGATGAAGATTAAGATCGATTTTCAATTTTTCGCCTTTCTGTTTGGTGTAAATGACTCTGTCGTCATACTGTTATGCAAGAAATTCATCTCATTCTGTATCTATATGAAAATGAGAAGGAGATTATTTGTCGTGACCCTATAAGAAGAATCTCCATTGAAGCAAAAGTTGGCTTAGTTCAAGTCCCGAAGATGGTTTACTTCAAATTTGCATCTAAGAAAATGATTTAATTCAAGTCAAGAAGTCAAACCAATATGTTGACAAGGGGTCAACAGATATTGGTGCATAAAAATAAGGCCTCCTCCCACTCTGCATTAAATAATTATTACGACAATCTAAGCCTACTGGTTGGTTCGGATTAATGGTCAAATGGGATGATTAATTTTCTGCATTTGTTTAACCTTGCAATCCCCAAATTTCAAACATTTCAACATCGGGCGGCCATATATGTGCGAATTATGACAAAGATCGGCCGATGCTTTCTCCTTTGACCAAGGGACCATATTTAATACCTCATTTTCAGTATGTCATCACTTATTTCAAATTTTGCTGCTCATGTATTGTTAATTTTTATTTTAAATTTTAAACACCCGATATGTTCATGATAGATAAATATTGACACGATAATATGTTTATATTTCGGTAGGAAAGTGAAAAAAAATTACTTTTTCTTTACAAATTCAAACAAACAAAACCTTCGAACTTCGATTTTGTAAATTAATCTTAACAAACAAAGCATCATCAATACGGTAAAGATTAATTCTATTATAATTAGAAATAGTCTAAGAATTTGATATATCAAGTGATATGGCAAAAATTATATATGAAGTCATTAAATCGGTATTGCAATATTCAATAGCCTTTAAAGTTTACATCGGTTGATATATCAATTTCATAACGAATCTTAAATCCATACATATATTAAATGCATTCCTTTAACAAGTCTAAACGTGAAGCTCTAGAAGAACATTCTTGGATACCTGTTTTTTCTTCCTGAAGGTAGAAAGAGCATTTTTTTATTTATCATTCATTTATTTTGTCAAAATTTGACATTACTTGGAAACCATGTTAGTCATTTGTTCTTCATGTCTGCGCATTAGTTCATGCTCAAGAAGTCGCATCTTGTGGATTCCATGGCTTTCGTACAATAAAGACATCTCTCTCTTACGACCTCAATAGACAATAGACTGAACTTAGAAATAAAGAGTAAATCAAAGATATGTTTTCGTCGCATAAGTTTAATTTCTTTCGGGTCATATTTTGTGGAAAATTTGGGAGTCTTTGGCTTAAAGGTGTCCTCCTTTTTTATACCCAGAGGATAAAGAGAAGAGCAATCGATGAACTTAAAATTGATTATCCTTATGGTCCATCAGTGACTTGAAAAAAGTCACTTTGATAACCTGGTCACTCTTGTGTGGATTGTCAAAAGGATGGGACGGTTCTACGTTGAACAAAAAAAATCATTAAAATTTATCTGTGTCTATAAAGTTCTACGTTACTAGTTTCTCATATTATTGACAAATTTCTCCAATTGAATCTATAAAAAAATGATGAAAAGGGGGTCTTTTCAAGCCTTCTTAGAGAAAGTAGTGAGAATGTGAAATGGGTGAATGTGGGGATAGAGTCCACCTACTCCATTCCTATAGAGTAACAAACAAAACTAGGCTATCTTCCCTTCATTAGAAATGCTCTAGCAACTATATTTGCCAATCAATTTATCAGCTTATGGCATCTCAGTCAATGAAATACAGTACTAATCTCATGGACTAAGCAAGATGCGAGCGAGAGCTCATATCGGTGGCCAAGGCCATATCCATAATTTCATGGTTGCAAAGAAATCAAGTATATCTTCTTAGATATAAAATGAGGTTCTTACTTCTTATGCCTAAAAAAGTCCAATGAAAATTCACATTGGTTTACTGATAATAGTCTTAGGGTCCGTTTGTTCGAAAGAAAACTGTTTTCCAACTTTTCGATATTTAGATGATAGAAACTAATCGATTTATGGAAAAAAATTTCATGGATTGAAAATAACAAACTTAAATTAGAGAAAAACAACGCCCCTTCTAAAATCATATACCCTATACCACCAAACAAACGAAAATTAACTATTTCCCTTGAAAATGATTTTCACGGAAAATATTTTATTTTATCACGAAGTTTTCAGTTAAACAAACATACCCTTATTCTAAGATTGTTTATTGGCTTTTATGATTTGCCAATGCAATTTGCCCTCATATGACTTATCTAATTTTTTTAAGAGATTAAGTGGAGGAAAAACTCAATTTGAAGGAAAATAGTGTAACATTATTCAAAGACCTTCAAGACAAAAAATTTTATCAAAACTATAAGAAAGAGTGTGGGCGAAAAACATAGATCCGCCCTGGTTGTTGACCTAATCGTTTGCTCTGAAGGGTATGAAATATCGAATTTGTATCGTATTTCGTGTGATACTCAAGTTTGTCTCCTTATTACTAATCAACTCCATGGGTTCAATACAAATATATAGATTTCAACTATGTACTTATCTTTGATTGACATTCATGACAATATTATCAATGATAATATATATATTAATCGTAGCAATGCGTAAGCAACGTTCCAAATACCGACTAATGTTGAGCACAAACTCTTATTTGATTGACTTATTGATGTCATTTGATTGTTTTCAAATAACCTATTTTTCTCCGATTAAGCGATCAACTCTCATTTGATTGACTTGCTAATGTTTTTCTTATTGTTTCAAATTACCAACTTCTGTAAATAAGTTCTTTTGCTAGGAATTTATTAATTTGTAGTTGTGTAGCTTACCAATGTCTAAGAGTTCTGACCAAAAAAAAAAGGAAAGTTTCAGAGTTATCAACTTTTAGTATCAAATTATGAACCTTAATTGACGGATTTACCAAAATAATCTATTCAAGTTACAAAACAATTTTAGATTACCAACTTGTATGAGAGACTTACTAGCATTTGTTTGATTGTCTAACAAAATTGAAACCCTTATTTGACTACTTTCAAATTATTACATTATTCTACATAAGTTACCTACGTTGTAAAGTTATCAACTTTAATACAAAAATAGCAAACTTAATTTGAGTGAGTTACCAACTTTTATTTGAATAGATATCTTGATTTGAGGGACTTTCCAACTTTTCTGCGATTAAGTTAGCAACTAGTGTTTGGGGCTTCCGACTCTTATTAAGTGACTGACAAACCTCTGTGAGATTGATTCCAATTACCAAATTTTATAATAAATTAGCAATTTTATTTGTATAGCTACTATCTCTTTTATGTAATTACCATCCTTAATTTGATTGACTAATTAATTCTGTTCAATTAAGTTCTAGTTTTAGATAATCAATTCTTATTTTCGTGACTTACCAACATTTATTCAATTGTTCTGACAAAGAAAATATTTATTTGATTGTTCATAAATTGTCCCCATTTATGAACTTTTTAAAGTTACCAACTCTTGTTAAGTGATTATCGAACTATATTTGACTGATGCCAAAGTGCTTACTTTTTATACTTTCACCTTTATTTGTGCAGCTTATCAACATTTTACAGTTACCAACCCTTGTATCTAATGAAAAATTTTAAATTAAAAATCTTAATTTTAGGGACTAATTAACTATTTTCGATTGAATTCCCTTCTAGTCTTCAGTTATCAACTCTTATTTGAGCAAAAAAAATCTGCTGAATGTCAGCTACGAGCAACACCTCATAGATCTCTTAGCAAAATGATAAGTGTTTCCACAGATTCATAGATCGACGGGATTGCGGTAATTCATGATCTTGAGCATGGACACTGTTTTCAACGATCTTGGATTGGTCATGCCCCCGGCTGTGGGGATTGTCGATGTCCCACTATACCGACGTCTTTTATCACATTGGCATACTGCTCCTTTGCCTTCTCCGGCAACGATGCCCGCGCAGCAGGGGCCTTGGTCACATTCGTTTTTTTGCCCCATTTGAAATTTTAAATACTAGTTGGTGGTTCTTACTAGAACATCAGTTGCATGTAAGTGAACCTTAAGGTTATTTCCACTTCCATTTAAAATGAGGAGTTTTCAGGGCACTGCACAACTGGAATTGGACCTGGCTTCAAGGAACTGGAGGGGCAAGGCTGTTTCTGCAAGTATTTTCAAAGTTACATCTTGTGCCACGATTTGTCACATCTCGCTTACTAGTAATTCTAAACTCCAAGACGATGAGATTGTTATTTCGACTAGCACTAGTTTCTGTAAAGTTTATTGTGGTGTCCTATACAGATTGCATTCTTCATACCTCTAGGCCGGTTCTGCAGTTAATTTTCAAAGTTCCTTGGTGTGCTACGACTCATCAAATTAGACAAACTAGTAGTCAAAACTTCACGATAGTGATCATAATTTCGCGTAGTTCTATCGTTTTCAAGTTCATTGTAACGTTTGTATTGATTGCACTCATCACACTACTTATACCTCGGCGAATTGTAGGGAATCGGAGATTTTTATGACTCGACTCTCTCGAACTAGACTTGCACAGCTTTTGCTCAACATATGAATTGATCAGTGTTTTTTTCTCTTTTGTGCAATCAAACAACAGAATCAGTCAGCGCTCTGGTGCTCTCGACAACGTTGAGCCGAGGATCCCTTGATCACGAGTCCCCCAAATATGCTTTGTTTAGGCTTGGCAAGTATCTCCAAATAATGGGTTTCTAATTGCCGATTTAAGCATGAACCAATGCAGTCATGCAAATGTTGTTAAGAAACCTTTAATTAAATAAAAATCCTTCAAAACTCGTTTTGATTCAAAGTTGCTACATTTAGTAGACATTTCTTCACTCCTGATCGATGTTACAAAGTGCTAGAGAAACAAACTGTGCAATAAACTCTGTCCGCTAGAGAAACAACGTGTACGACGACCAATCTACCCAGATGGTGTCGAAGTTGTATCGAAAACTTGAGCGAGAACACACCTACCCGAATTTCACATGTTCCCCACCTTAAAAAACTCACCATCCCCATTCCATAAATAACTCTTCAAACATTCTTCGCATCCAGTACGATTTTGGTTGTACTCTCGAAATTGTGGTGACAACATTAACCCAGACACGAGTTTCATTAATGACACCTTCCACACGAAAAATATAATTCTCATCTCCGACTATCATCACATAATCATCCTCGCTATTATCTCGGTGGTGGCTGACTAGATTGATACTTGACAAAGTAGAACTAACATCAAGATAACTTGCATATTGTGTCGACTTAGTCAATGAGTGTTATGGTGAATAGAACGAATCATAATGCCAAAACAGCACAGGAACTAGTGTTCTTTTTCGAGGACCAGTGCAGATCCTGTAGATACTTGAAATCACATTGGCTTAGTCTATATACAATACTTAGCTCATGAAAACCCTCCCAACAAACCATTTAAAACCATCCATGTACCTAATCAAGGAAAGGCCTACTATAGTTCCAAGAAAAATCGAATTCACCGTGTCTATAATCATTATGGTAAAAACTAAATGTTCAAGATATGGTAAAAGTAAATTTTCAAGAAAAATCACACCATAACACCTCATCCACAATTTCCAACTAGTATATGAACTCCGGGAATTTACATGACTTCCAGAGAGTCAGCATTACAATGAGTAATGCGAGAGATATGTTAACAAAGACTTGAACAATATATGAGCAGACAGCGAATAGCCTCATGTTGTATACATCTCTACAAACAATTATACTTTTTGGAGCCTTTTGACTAAAAGGTCTGAAATGAAATATCTCCATGATTACTCAGCTCACAAACGCTGTCATATGTTGATGCTCACTTGGAATCACTTCAGTTAACACTATACTAGAAAAACCATGAGCTTTTTGACAAGCAGTGCTTTGGTTCATGTGTTGTCACTGAGATCTTTAGAAAAGGGGGGAAATAAGCAAGCACACTGAAGGTAATTTTTGACGCCTTATAAAGGCAATGTAATCTCTGCACACCAGAACAATAGCCTAGTTACTTCCATTCACATCGAAAGAGAACGTAGGCAGGCCATTTTCAGCTTTTTTTTTTTAGCCCTCCATTTTACAATTCCCAGTTGCTGCTAATATGTAGATAAAGCAGACCCATATACTCCAATAATAACAGGCAATGTCTACATAATGAGAAGAACCGAACACGTACCTTCTTACATTATCTTAATCTTATGGCAGAAATTGCAAACTTCCTTTCATTGGTGTCGGCTCCGGGTTGTCCTGGTTGATCTAAGAACATCTACCGTAACTTTGGTGAAACAGTACTCCAACAATGACCCCCAGGCTGTTCTAGTCAAGAAAAAACTTCAGCCAACAAAATCATGCAAAAGTTGACCACCAAATACATCCCTTCCAAAATGCCGATCCTGTGCTTCAAAACTACCTACAACATACCCTTCGTTGGTTGTTTCAAGTCCAATGCCAAAACGCTGTGCTGCGTTGACGGGGAACGAATCTGACAAACCAATCCCGTTGTTATTCTGGTGAAGACCCAGTGTTAAAGAAACACCGCTGCTCACACCTCCAATACTTTCACTAACAGCAACATGTGGGTGGCTAGAAATATTGTGGTACAGATTGAGTGATTCATCATTTCTCATAGGCACGGCAATGGGAAGTTCACTTCTGGTTCGTTTAGGTAGGGCATCGTGGAGCCTCTGGGCAGAGGTGGACGGGTTTTCACAAGAAAACGAATTCACCAATGGTAGCTGGTCAATAGACTTGTTGACATTGCGGTCCTCCCTTTGCGATGGTTTCTGAGCTTGCTGTGTTTCTAGCATGTGTATTTCCTCAACCATGGGTTTCCAAAGCCTCACTCTCGCATTGATAAACCAGTTAGAAACCTGTAAAACAAAAATCGCATGAAAACTAAGCGAGCACTTCCCATGTATTAAAACAATCTCTAATCAGAATTACTGAAAACTTCTAAGAGAAAGGAAAATGGGCAGGACTATAGCTTCCAAGAAAGGATAGCATTTGATTTACGTGAGTTGAAAACCAAGTTTAACTTAAGAAGGGAAACTCGCCTGACTTCTGGATAGGCCCGTCTGTTTAGCCAGCATAAGCTTGTCTGTATCGGTAGGATAGCTGTAACATAATTTAGCAATTAGTGGGTGTGTATAAAGACACGTAAATGGCACTGATCCAAGCAATTTTGCCAGTAATTGAAGCCAGTCTAAAGTTTGCAATTTCACTCACGGGTGAAGGAAATGTTCAAACAACCATGCCCTCAGAACCGTTACCGCACGTTCAGGAAGTCCCCTTTGAGGACGCCAAACAGGCTGGTGCTCCAGATATCCCGAATTCTGGATAGCTCTCTGGGCATACTGGACTCGTTCCTCAGTCCCCAATCTTGAGGCATCATCTCTTTTCTGGCTTACTTGACTAAAAGTCTTGTTGGTGAACTGAAGTTGGTCAGCAATTGCATTTTTCAGGCACTTAAAATGTTTGGACATTGCTTTTAAAGCCAAGTTTGCATAAGGAGCTGCATTACTAAGCCCCGCCACACATTCAAATGATGCGACAACGGCTTGCATTTGCTGACAGTATTGCTTGTACCTTCTGCAGACCTAGAAAGCACAAATGAAACAATATAACATGTAACAAAAATCATCCAAAACCCAACTAGCAAAATATAAACTATCTACAGCAAAATGAATCACGCACTAAACCATCACGTTAAACAAAAGAAACTTTCCAACAGATACTGAACTAAAAACATCATATGTAGCATGGAATCTATTAGCCAAAGAGAGAAGAACCATAAATTGGTAAATAGTAGCATAAACAAAAACTGTATTTTCCTTTGAATAAACCAGGGTTAATAAGTTTACGAAAAACCATATATAAAAAATAATTCTCAGCATGATCAGGAGGGCAGACATACTAAAAGACAATTGAGTCCCCATAGGCTATAGCAACAAATATCCCGAATATACTTCTGAATGTCTAGAATTCTCAAGACTGCTTGACCATACAAATACGAAAATAATTCATGCATATTATTTTTACACTATTTTTTAGAATCCACATCAGATGTTTCTGGGATATGCTCTCTGTTAAAATTAGTTCATTCAACCCTCTCATCCATCCCTCTCATCCATCCGTAAGACCATGGTACATCAAACAAATCAAATAAAAGTCCCCTTCCCACTTAAATGGGTAGCAATTGATTGATGGTTACATAATAGTAAAGGCTTTCAAGGACTAGGTTGTTTAACATGATTACTGTAGAATCATGGCCTTTAATTAATGAAAGAAAGACATCTAACCGATACAAGTGGATCACAAGATAGTTGAGGAAGAGGATAAGGCCGCATCTAGTTAATACGCAGAAAACCTTTTCAGAGCTAACCTAGAAGTTCATGAACATGACAGAAAACGTCATTTGATATGTATCTTAGCCTTATCTTTCCTGATATTCTGGAGCCACCATCTCACCATATGCAGGCATTCCACATCTCTCCGATATCTATATCCATACCAAGTAGATTATTAAGACACTGATAGTTTCTATCAATTTTTTTTTCGTATTAATTTTGGTATACCCACTAATGGTACTTGAAGTTCATTCTCTGACCGAAGTAGGAGAATGTCGACAAAATGTGTCACGAAGTAGGAGAACGTCGACAGAATGTGTCAGAACCAAGGTGATACAATGGACCCCTTGTAAGTTTGTAACAACATAGCATCAAGGCCAATAAGAGTTGCCCGAGTTGCATCACAACAATCTTATTATCCAGATAATGGAACAGCAGTTGACAGCAAGATAAAAAAAACGGAATATGTCACCAACCGGTACAGCCCGCTTTCATAATGATCATAACTAACGGAAACGTCAGCTAACACAATGTGACAATGGCCACGAGAATATTTGCACGATACCCAATACAATCATGCAAAATCTTTCCTTCCTGCCCTCTCATGGGTCACGAACAAACCGTGAGTATCCATCTCGTAAGGAGTGCTCAATGTGTCAAAATAATGAACTTTTGCAAAAAAACAAACAGACCACGCTATCATCATCTCAACTTACACGTGCAATACGAAGCAAGCTAAGTGGCAGATAGCTTACTTAAATCAAACTCATAATCTATGAGCATCATTCAATCATAAACAACTCAATGATCTCCAAGGTTTAATAATAATTTACAAGTGATCTTACGAAACTCCATAAAACTTGAGGATCTCTATATGCAAAAGCTATAATTAGTTAATGAAGTTTGAAGGCAACATTCAAGAATTCAAATATAATCTGTGGTGGTGATTAATTAGGACTACTATGTAGAACAAAATATCTTCACCAACTATCTCAAACATATCCAGACTTGGTGTACATTGACCACAAAGTACCAGCTCTTCACGAATTACTATAATGAATCTAAAGGAAGATTATGAATAGGAAAGAATCGGTGAAAATTTCGTCATTGTTTGGATGAGGGAAAACACAGAGAGACAATAAATGAAAATAATTGAAGGTGAGAGGGAAACATTTCCTTATGAGCCGCTGATAATTAGAAGTGAAATGTATCGGCAACTCTTTTCTTACAGCATCACGTCACACTCCCCCTAGGAAGGTGTAACTACCAAGAACCAGCATACTTTTCTCTTTTTCACTTTCCAAAGTACATCCAAGCAAACCAAAGAAATTAATATTTCCTTTCTTTCTTCACCTTTTACCTCAGATCCTCCCGACTAAAACTGCGAAAAATAATGCAAAAATATATATATTCCCATGCTGGTGTTGTTTAGCTGCAGGAAGAGTGAAAGTCTATGGTAGAAGTTTCTATTGAGTCATGCTGCAAACAAACCCTAGTTTGAGAATGTGAGGTCAAATATTATTCCACATCAGAAGCTTCAGCACCGAATCTTCACAAAGTGCCAAAGTGACTGTACTATAACCTCACTCCTAGAGTCCTAATGAACTGGGGTGATCTACTACAACCATCTCCAAAAAGAAAGGTTCTTCAAGCGTGACTTCAAATTATAGGTTATGCGCACGCAAAATCCAATATACATCATGACACAAGCATTTTACACACCAGCAAAGTTGGAAGTCCCAAAAAAAATAAAATAAAATAAAGTCATCAAGGCTGATAAATTCATAAATGGAGAAATCTACAAATAACAGCAAATTCGATATGATTTGAATAGCTTATCAATGCAAGCTAACCATGATTACTCCACTTTGAGTAAATAAATTTTGCATCAGTCACAGCTCCACATAATTTGAATAGCTGATTAATGGAGGCTAACCATGCGAGAAAGAAGAATAGGATGAAAGATCATCTGGCCAACATGGCGCCCACTAAAAATCAATAATAGCAAATATTTCACCTCGTCCCTGAGATATGATTGACTAGCCAACAAACATGAACGATTTTGTCTTATAGCAAATCTACCCTTTGGCTTGCTCATACCCAGAAAAATGTCAAATCCAAGAAAAGGACTCGATTTACCTCAAAACCTCTATATTTACTAACATTACTACATGAACTTGCAGTTAGATTTAGGCATTAAATGTTCCTTGAAACACCAGGGTTCTACGTTCATTCACCCAAGTGAAACAGCCATCCTAAGGAAGAAACAATATATAATACATAGCAAGACAAATAGAATATGAGCAACACACGGAACAAACTGATGGCGTCCAAAACATGAGCTTGTGCTAACAAGGCTTTAGCTAGAGACCATCCAGTTCAAAGGGTAAAAAGCCAAAGTCCAGGAGTCTTGTACCATACCCTTCCTCGTTCGCATGGGTTGGAGAATAGCCTTCCACAAGCACTCTTCATTTTGGAGTAAAAAAATCTTTTTTCCAACGGATTCCTTCGACCACTTTCAGCACATTATTAGTACTCAGATCCTCGGTGACTGAGTCACGTATTACAACTCTTTCCCTAGTTGTCCGACACTTTATGGAGCCAAATTTCCCGGCATATATTCCCCTCCCCTCTCAACTTTACCAAAAAAGACGATTTTTACGGTCGCCAAGGCCACAGCTTTCCCTCGAACAAAAATTACCTTATCCTAAGAAAAAACAAAGTACGAGGACGGAAGCTATAAATTACCCTAACTCCAAACACTCGCATTTCAAGACAAAACTATAACCGATTTTACGCTCTAACGGCCGAAAGGCAAATCACAATCGGCTCGAATGATGGATAATCTCACGACTACGAATTCCCGGAATAAAGAAATCCACGGAAGCACGAACACTTTGAGAGGGCCAACATGAACGAACCTCGCAAGATCACACAATATTATCATCCAAAGCAAGCAACCACCGAACAAAGATTGCACAAAAAACGCGACCAATGAAGCTTCCATTAAGCTCCAACGAAAACAAGTGAGAAACAACGGAGATTGGTCCACGTACCTCGTCGAGCATCGAGATTAGCCTCGACTTCTTCCGGCGAAACTCGCCGCCGTCTCCACCACAACCATCGTCCACACTCATCCCACAACCACCACTCAAGTTCTCCATGGAAGGCTCCGTCATCGAGCACGAATCGGCCGTAATTTTCTCGGTGCAAATTGCGCGGCCGGCCTCACAAAGCTCCTCGAGCAACTGCTGCGCTGGCCTCAAGAACCTCGACCCCTTGAGGATCGACGCGTAGCCCGTGAAAGGCCCGAGCGGGACCGGGCTGCTCATGTACCCGCCGCCGCCGGAAGCGGCCGCCTTCCCGCCGTACACAGCGGCGGATCCAAATCTCTGCAAATTCAGCTCAAGGGGCAGGGCGTTTTGGTGATTTCCGGGGTTACCCGCATGAGACGACAGCGAGAGCGACAGTCCTTGGCCGTTGTTCCCGGCGCCCGAGTCGTGCGCCAGCGACAGAGGGGGCTCTCCGCCGCCGGCGCTGTTGTGGTTGTTGTACGGCTGCGACAAGCTCCCGAGGGTGCCTTCCATGCCTTGAGTCGCCGCGTAGAGGAACAGCGGGTGGCTCGCGCCGCCGATGTCACCGATCGGGCTAGGGTTTATCACCATAGCGGAGTGCGGATCCAAGTAGGAAGAAGCCGACGACGAGGACGACCCTCCTCCGCCTCCGCCGCCGCCGACGAAGCCGATCAGATTCGCCCCCCCTCCCCCCTCTTCCTTGACGAGGGAGATGGAGTTGTGGCCACCGCCGGCGCAAGCGAGCAAATCGGGCTGGAGGAGGGAGGGGTCGTACAGAGGGAGCAAGCCGGCGCACCCATGGAGGTTGGCGGCGGAGGGTTCGACGAGGCAAGAAGGCTGGTGGTTGGTCTGGTTTTGGACGACGACCACCCTGAGCTTGTCCCTCCTGCTCTGCTGCGGGACGTGGTAGGGCTCGAAACCCTCCGACATGGCCGTGAGAACAAGAACCGAACAGAGAGAGAGGAGAGGGAGAGAGTAAAGATGAAGAGAGAGAGAGAGTGAATTATGGAGGGTAGAGAGAGAGAGAGAGAGAAAACAGTAAGATGCAGAGAGAGATGGATTTTAAAGAAGATGAGGAGTGGGGTGATGATGAAGTGAGAGGTGATGATGATCTCCGGAGCTGCGAAAATGGCAGACTGAGCGCAACTTAGCAGAGATACGTGAATGGATGGAGAGAGAGAGAGAGAGAGAGAGAGATGGGGGTATTAGTAGTAGTAGTAGTAGTAGTAGTAGTAGGAGTGGTTCACTTCTCACGCATCATCTCGTCTCAGACACAGTTCCATTCCAATTTCTTTATTATTATTACAACAACACCCTCTTCGATCCGCACAAAATCCAACCCAAAAATTTCCAAAAGAGTAAAGTTAGATCAACAGTAAACTGACCCACGAAACTAATGCAGTTGGAGTAGCGATCCATGAAATTTTTAAGTGAAGGGGATTTACAGCTCTAATGATAACGAGCTAATTAGGTTCTTATCATCATATCTCCGCTGGGCATCTGAATTACGTGGAATAATAGTGGGGGGAGATATGTGTGTGTGTGTGTGTGTGTGTCGTGCATTATTATTCCATCGCGAAAAGACGAAGTGAGATGGGGAAGTGATTGCTCGCATAGGAGTTCGGGTCACCGGGAGACCACCGGTTATTTCCGGTAATAACTCGTGGGGAGCTCCCCGACCCCCCCGGCTGCTCCTGCCCTCCTGACACAGGGTTTCCCTAATTGTGTCGTCTTGCAAGTTTTGCACCTCCTTTTCTCTCCTCTTTTTCCTTTTATTAGTTTCATTATTATTGCAAGTGTTCTCTCCTTCGCTTCTTTATCATTTTCTCTTTACTTCTTTTTAAACCTAGGCTCTTATTTAATTTCAGAAAAAGTGAAAAGAAAGAGCTTGCGGATCCACAAGCAGCGAGCCAAAAACTTCCGATTTGTTTGGATACTTGCAAAATAAATTTACTTTTACTTCTCGCGCCACCTTTAAAGTTGTCGAAGAAGATTGTCATTTCAAATTCTGAAGTTCGTATAAATATAGCTTCTCTATGATCCAATATATTGACTAGGGATATATGCGTGTTCTTTTCGAAACTTGCCATGTGGATTAGCGGTTCTACTTATTTCGGATTCGAACCTTGCCCTACAAGAATCGATGCTCGAGAACTTTTGGGTGTCTTGTACTTAGTCCTGTACTTTACTAAGATTTGTTGCTGAAATGATATTCGCGGCATACTTGTCAATTAGTATTGCATTAGTAGAAAAGTTAATTGCATTTTACTGAAGGATGCATGTTCATGTAGACAATAATGTAAGGTCATAAAAAATGAAATTGGCAAAACTGAAGAATAGGTCTCGTAAGATGACTCCATTAATAAATTTAAAGAGAAAATGAAAAATACTTTAAAAAAATTATTACAGTGGGAAGAGGGTACAAAGAATTGGGTACTAGGAATTGGGCAAGTATTGAATTTGATATAACTTTGTGCTTTGGAGCTTACTCTCTACTAGTGGATTTCACTAATGAACCTCAATTATGTTCGATAATTTTTAACATTACTTTAAAAAAATCACCAAAAATCCTTAAATTACGTTCATTATCATATATTCATTCTAATTTTTTTCTTATACCATAAAAAACATTTTAATTTATACCTAAGTGACATTTATCTTTCATCAAAATTTCATTAAATTATTTTTTAGCCAAAACAATATCGTTTTTATCTCTCTTAAGTCACGTGGGCGTAATGTCAACGCTGTTTGCTTTTCGGCATCCCTGTAGGCAGATCTTTACAGATTTCATCAAGCATAATTTAGGATTTTTAGTGATTTTTGCCCTTACTTTTATCGCGTGAATGTGATATATTTCCAAAGGTCTTGGGCATTTTTGCGCTAAATAACAGCTCCATTTTAAGAACCACAAAAAAAAAAAATCGAAACAGCTCTAAAAATATTAATATGGACATGCAAAATTATAAAATAACTTCCGTAGTTTTTCGAAATGCTTTAGTAGTTGTTAGAAGTTCAGAACAATATTTTTAATTTTTAATTGCTGCGGGCGAAAAACCATATAGAAAAGTACAAAATAACCGAAAAGTACAAATGAGGAGAGATGTCAATCACTATTAAAATACAGAATGGTGGAAGGGCCAGCAAAATCACGTTAAAAAGAACTTTCAAATTCTAAACACGTCTTATCACCGAGATTAATCAAGATCGAGTTGGATGATCTCTTTCTCCGAAAAAAGAAGAAGAACTGAATATTTTATTAAAAAAGAAAAGAAAAAGATCATGTTTATGACGCACGTAAGAAGGCGGGAACAGAAAGACGGACATGAACAGGAAACAGGAACAAGAACAGCAGCAGCAGCAGCAGCAGGAGGTGTTGAATGAAAGGCCTTTGCCGCTTTCAACACTCATCCGCCACAGCTTTTTCCCCCGCTCCCTCTGCTGCCCCCTCCTTTTACGAGGACGACCCCTTCTTTCTAACTTTTGAATGAATGAACATGCTCTCTTTCGAAGGTCCTAAGTAAGACATTCTTCAAACGTAAAACACTTAAAAGAGTAGAGCTGAATACCGAACTTGTATTACGGGCACCGACACGTTAAAATAAAAAATATCTTATTAGCTCATTAGGTGTATACATTGGGACAAATGGAGCAACGCTAATCGGAAAGTTTCGACTTTCTCCTACTTTAATGAGCTACACTCAATTCGGCTTTTCCTGCTTCGAATGTATAAACATGTTATCTCTTTCGAATTATTTAAGTTTATTAGTTTTGATAATCGACCATTAGAAGAGTTAAAAAAACAGGGTTAGGATAAAATTAATGGGATCGGTCGTTAAACTGAAGAAAATTCCCCCAGGACTCTCTGAGAAAGGGCAGGAGAAGAAGAATCTATGCTGGAGGTTGCGTGATTATCGATTAAACTAATCTCGATATAATGATTATTTACTTATAATGATTGAGGATGCCCTGGATCACGGTCCCCGAGAAATACAAGGTTCCTGACAAATACGCCTTTTACCCAGATACACCTTGGATCTTCTCTATGACTTTAAACTCCAACCTAAACTTATGTACTCTATCTAGTTTAACGCGGCTTTCTTGGTAAGGCATGTAAAGGAAATAGTTGCTCAGGATGTCTTTTTGTTATTGGCATCTTGGAGTCGATTATTTGATTAGTGCAAATGTATTCATATTTCGAGTTCTGTGTTTAATCATTTTATTTTGTGTCTAACGCGGACCTGTACGTGAGTGAGGGTGTTCACAATATGCTAGAGTGCCTCATCCGGGAGTTCGAGCTTGATGCCTTACAAGGGTCCTGCTAAAGACACAAGCTTTTGTGCAGTTCTGCGTTGTGAGTGATTCTATCTATTATGTTTATAAATTGAGTTTATGATATTTTTTCAAGAAGCATTGATTTATGCACAAATAATGTTAATAATCCATGAGCAAGGACATGTAACCTTGGCTACATGGAGCTCAATAAGACATCTTGTATGTTTCGCGAATCCATTATGTCCAGGCTTTCACTTTGTGCAAGGAACCCCGACTCAGAGTTGTTTGCAAGCAGCTAATGAATCTAACAAGTGAACTCCAATTCTCTAATTTTTATTATTTTTAAATTTTTTCGTACATTTTCGGGATAATGACACAAACAGTCCCTGAACTTTGATTCAATGTGCAATTTAATCTCTACACTTTTAATATATTCAATGTAGTCCATGAACTTTAATCTAATATTCAATATGGTTCCTAAATTTTTAATTTGTTCAATGTGATCTCTGAACTTTTTGTACATGTACGATTTAGTCCATGAACTATGTACAATATAGTCCCTGAACTTGAATTAATAGAGAGACTATATTGAGTATTTTTATAAAGTTCAAGGACTATATTGAATATGTATCAAATGTTCATGAACCATACTGAACAAATTGAAATTTCAGGGACCACGTTGAATATTGAGTTAAAATTTAAAGACTATATTGAATAAATTTAAAGTTTATAAATTAAATTGCACATTAAGTCAAAGTTCAGCGACTGTTTGTGTCATTTTCCCTATATTTTCCTTCGTTATTTTCTTTTTATTCCCACTCACTGGCCGCTAGGCAAGGCCATGACTGCCTTTGCTTGCGGGTGGGGAGACCCTAGCGAGCCTAGCCTCGCCTGCGGCCACGCCTCACAATGGTCTTGGTGACACGGAGGAGGGCAAGCTTGGCCTCAAGGTCCTTCAATTGGTTTAGCAGGTCTACCTTCACACTTCTACCTTAGCTCGTGTGCCTTGGTCCTCGCTATCACGATCCAATTTCAAGAAGGAAAGGCAAGTTCAAGTTGCAAAAATCAAGATAACTTGCAAGATACCTATGGAATCGACAGAAAGAGGGGGGCGGAATGAGCATCCTCTCTCACCCATGTTCTGGGTGAGGTGCGAGCGGGCAAGGGTCGCAGCCCTCGCCTAGTGGCCGGCAAGCTCTAGCGACTCTTGCAGGTCACAATGGGGAAAAAGAACGCGAAAAAAGGATGGAATAAAGAAGAAAAGAAAATAATACAAAATTCAAACAAAACACATTAGCATAGGTCATACCACATAGAATACTTTGTATTTACGTCAGTAATTTCCGATCAAAATTATTTAGATGGACTTAATTAGTAAAATGTGAAAATATTTAAGATTTAATTGGAAGAGTCAAAAAGTTTGATAAAAAAGTGTAATAAATTTATGATTTTTTTGTAATTTTCTCAGAGGAAGACATGAACCAGAAAGCTATCACTACGCACGTGAAGTATTATTGCAAGAAGTGCATCAGTAAAAATCTCCTGGCACGGGCTCTTGTCAGTGAATCAGGAAGTTTTATGGAAAGAGAAGATCATTTATTGCGTATTAGACCCCATAAATATTCATGACTCAATTGAAGTTGAATAGTACACAGACGCTAATTTTTTGACAGAGTTATTGAGTCTATAGATTGAGATTTTCTACACTCAATGACTATGACAAAATTGGTAAATTCATTTATTTATTTTTCTTCAGTTCTCCTATGAGAATCAAAATTCGTTAATAAAGACATTTTCAACCATATATGCTTAAAAAATGCAACACTGGAATTTTATAAAGAAATGATAATAGTCTTAACTATACTGTACATGATATATGGCCCTTAATATACAAATCAGATAGCTAAAGATCACCTAATGTTTTGCTCGTACATGGACCCAAGACGAGTCACCATCAAGAAAGCACTTCTACTTTTATAATCAAACACCGTCGGTATCAAATTATTACGGCATAATCACTGTCATTAAAAAATACGAACAAAACTATGGGGTTTATTTATAGTAGCTCGTGTTTTTGAAGCTTTTTCCCTTTTCTTACAGTATTCTGAAAATTTAGATTTATTGAACATCAAACGCCCGAAACCTTTCAAACGATATACATATTGACCCGTATAGTCATTTATAAAAGTTTTTCATGATTTTTTCAAAATTTCAAATGATTTATTTCCATTTTCCGTGATTTTGAGGGAAAGAAAAAGGTTTTTATGTGAGTTATTCTCGTGTATCAAAATATTGTTATTCTTATAATTGTTTTATGGGGGGGAATAAATCGCTTTCACTGTTCAGGAGACACCCTTTGGATGAATTGGAAAGGTTGGTCAGAAAAGCATTGGATTAGCATTTTCCCTTCGATTGGCTCCTGATCTGCCACTAAGTTCAAAAACTAGATAGACTGCTTTTAGCAACACTTTTTTGATAATTATCAAACAAACTGCTGTATATTCTCTTACCGGTCATCTCCGAAAAGCATAAGCCCACGCGAAAATTACCGAGTGAACTAATTATCATCTTGTATAGGCACATGTCATGTCATGTCATGTTACTGCAGAATATTATGATTCATATCGATCATATTAAGAGATTTGATTTATTTTAAATTCGAATTATTCGTTGCATTCTTAAATTTCTCAGTATTTAATTGGACAAACATGTCGAATCACGTCAAAAACCATCGCCATAGCATGCGCGTGGGATAGATTTTATCAAAGATCGAAAAGTTTCTAAGATCCCGATATAGGGTTTTCAAATCAATTAAAAGTTGCTAAAAAATTACTTTTGAGGTACAAGCTTTTATAAAAGAACCGGGGATTTAAAGGGTGAATTACTGTAGAGTTTACTCCCAAAAAAGGCAACGGTGTAAAGTGATTGTCAATTATAAATTTTAAAGAAAAGGCAGACGGGGGGGTGGGCACCGGGCAGTGATTGCTTGGTAATTAGACTATTTAAATAATTTTTGCTTTTTCCAAGATAGAAAAAGGAGAAGTTCATGCATGACAAGCCTATGTGTTAAATATGATTGCACTAGAAGCATATGGAACCAAAAAAGTGGTTACCATGCATGAATAGGGAGGCACGATGCAGACAAACTTCATTGTTCACCTTGATTTTCCTCAATAAAATACAAAAAAAATCGATTCCTCTGGCCACTTGAGAGGTATGTTTTTGAATCCCTAATGATTGATTTGTTTGTTCAGTCATGGAGCTATTGCGGAGTTCGCTTTGAATATAGAATTGCTTGCTCAGACACGTTCAAAGATGAATTCTCAGTGCTCCCTCGATTAGAATATTGAATAGATCAAATAGTTAACCAGATCAATTGATGATTGCATGTAATCTTCTTCTTAGTATGTTGGGTTTGACCGCTCTCTATGAGCACATAGGAGCGAGTGTAGGTCCCATGGAACCTACTTTTAATTGTATTTTTATGTTGGCATAAGTGTTTTAGAAGTCATTTCTAGCAAAAATAAAAAAGTGTTTTAGAAGTCATAAAATTTGTTGTAAAAGTGTAATTGAATTCTAAGATTTAAAAAAAGTGCAAGTAAGTCCTAAACTTGTTAAAACGGTGCAATTAAGTCTCTCCATTAATATGCTACTTAGGGAGTGTCACGGTAAAAAATCTTAAAAGTTTAATGAAAGAAAAAAAAAGAATAATAAGAATTAAAAAATAAAAAATCTAAAACAACCATGGCCACCCACCACCACCGCTTCCACAATTGGTGCCACCACTACCACCGATCGGCCTCACCACCAGTTGCCGCCACAGATCCGGTCTCACACCAATCACAATGGCTTCACCACCACCAACTCCTCCTCCGGCCTCGCACCAAACATGACCCCAGATCTGAAGTTCTGGCCACTCGAGCTCACAAAAATAGGGTTTTGAATTTCGAACTCGGAAGCAGTTTAAACTCTTGCTAATTCTCGAAACAGAAAATCAATGTTCGGTTAGTTCCCCTCAACAATCGACACCTACCAAACGAATCCACAATTTTCTTTTTTTCTCTTTTGGGGTTCTTCTCGATTGGGTTTTTTCAGATAACGAAGTGAGTGCTGACTTTATTGATTGTCTCAAATGATGGGAAGATTTCTTGTTCGGGTAACAGAGAGAAACACTTTTGAGTTCTTGATTTTGGGATTAGTTTACTTTTGGAGAGATGAGAGAGACACGAAGGGTCCATGTCAACATCGACTATAAACTATTCTTGGAAAGCGAGAGACGTGGGGTGCGCATGGAATGCATTCCGAATATAAATTCTGTTCCGAATGCTTTCCAAACCAAAATGGCGTTTGTTAAAAAATTTTCAAAATGTATTTTGGAGCGATTTTTGTATTCTGGAATAAAATACGTTTGTTAAAAATACTTGATTCCAAAATGCATTCTTGATTCCAAAATGAGTTTTTGGCAAGAAAAAGAAAAGCTACTTTTTGTAGTTTCTTGATTCCAGAATGTATTCTCCCTATTTTCTCACAATTTTTTTTCAAAAAATGCATAAAAATTGCAAAATTCTAGAAAAATTCATAAAAATTTTTAGAAAATAAAAAAATATGATTTCGGAAAAATATGAAATTTGGTGAATTTTTTTTAGAAAAATAAAAAACTCAAAAATTTCAAAAATTCACAGAATAGCTTAAAACACACGTGGCCACCCACTTTGAGTGAAATTTAAACTTTTTGAGGTGCCAAAAAAATTAAAAATTTCAAAACTTTACAAAATGGTTTAAAATACCTATGGCCACCTACTTTGACTGAAATTTAAATTTTTTGAGGTGATCAAAAAATAAAAAATAATAAAAATTTTCAAAACTTCGCAAAATGGCTTAAAATACCTGTAGCCACCCACTTTGAGTGAAATTTAAATTTTTGAGGTGCCCAAAAAAATAAAAGAAAATAAAAAATTTCAAAACTTCACAGAATGGCTTAGAATACCTGTAGTCACCCACTTTGAGTGAAATTTAAATTTTTGGAGGTGTCTAAAAAAATAAAAAATTTCACAAAATGGCTTAGAATACATGTGGCCACCCACTTTGACCGAAATTTAAATTTTTTTAGGTGCCTAAAAAAATTTAAAAAATCAAAAATTTCAAAGCTTTATAGAATGGCTTATAATACCCGTGGCCACTCACTTTGAGTAAAATTTAAATTTTTTTAGGTGAAAAAAAATCAACAAATCAAAACAGATTTCTGTTTAAATCAATTTCTGGAGTAGAATTAGTCATGTTTTACCAAATAGATTTCTCCTCCAGAAATCAATTTCTTGCAAGAATTCTAGAAATCAATTTCTGGCAAGAATTTAATTTCTTGAGCAGAATAGTTACCATTCGCACCCGTGGTCTCCGATCAATTTCCGACGGGTTTGTAGGTCCTCGTGGTGGATGATGATCCGACTTGGCTAAGGATATCGGAGAAAAAGCTCAAGGCATGCCAATATGAAGGGAAAATAGTCTAATAAGTCCTAAACCTATTATACAGCTGCTAATTTAGTCATAAATTTTTCAATTTGGCTTATTTAGTTATAAACTTTTTGATGATTTGCTTATGTAGTCAATTCAGTCAATTTTGATCGAAAATCATAACGTGGATAATTTTTACAATTTTTTAATTTTTTTGAAGTTTTTATAAAATTTTTAATGTTTTTCTCTCTTTTCTTTTCTTTTCTTTTTTTCATTGTGGGCTGTGGCTCGCGAAGGCTTGTGGCTCCTATTAAGAAACGAAAAATAAAAGGAAAAAATTATAAAAAATATATAAATCATCCACATCATCATCAATCGTTCTATGCTAGGTATGCCAGGTAGAACAATCAGCATTCACATTAGTAACTTCCAATCAAAATTGGCCAAAATGATTACATTGGCAAATCGTAACAATGTGCTAACATGGCAATGATGGTAGACACGGCATTAACATGGAGCCCATTTGGCTTGAGAAGGTACCGCAAAGGGTTAGTGGTTTGCAGCCCTCTACCATCTATGATGGAGGGGAGAGGTCCCTACGATTGAATGAAAGCTTAGTGATATAATTATAACTGCCATCTAAGACTCGGTTTATTTAGTAGAAAATATGACATTTCTAAATTTTTTTTAAGGAAAATGGCAATATTTTTTCGGTGTTTTGTTGAAACTTGAAAATATACTAGAAAATACATTAAGCAATTTGGTATAAAAAATCTGATTTGATTTTCCTATGAAAATTACCAAAATAATTCAAAATTTTTAATGTTATTTTTTTCCTTTTATTTCTTTTTCTTTTTCCTTCTTCCTCAGCCAATCGCCAGCCACGGCGATGGCCATAAACCAACCACAAGCAAGGGACGAGCTCGCTCAAGGCCGGCGAGGCTCGAACTCACTAGGTTCGGTGAGTTAGACGATGCTCGAGCCTCTTCCGAGGTTGCTAGAGCCTCACCAAATCTAGTTAGGCAAGGCTTGAGCTCGTCGACCTTAGGCGAGCTTGTCCCTTGCCTATGGCCAATGGCTAGCCGTCACCTTAGCCGATGATAGGTCGAGGAAGAAGGTAAAAGGAAAATTAAAAAAAATTAAAAATTGATTTTTAAAATATTTTTATTAGAATAAATGTTTCATTAACTAAGGACCCGAACCCGAGCATCGAGAACTTGAGCACGGCGTTCGTGGACCTGAGCCCGAGTGTTCAGGACCAAAACTTGAGTATCCGGGACTTTAGCACGGTCTTTGTGCACTCGGGCTCAAATGTCGGAGCATTGGGCATCGAGCACGAGCACTAGGGCTTCGGGGCCGACCTTAGTGAACCTAGGGCACTGGGGTTCGGACGTAAGAACTTAGTCCTGAATGCCGAGGACCCAAGAACCAATGTTGGGGTTTCCATGCTAAAGCATAAAGTTTCGAGTCCAAGTGCTGATAACTAATCATAAATTTGGAAAATGTTTTTTGAAATTTTAAAGAGAAAATCATTATTCATAATTAAAGTATAGGTCAGAAATCATTTTCCGTTGACTCATTTTTCCAAGCAAATCAAATGTCAAAAATAAGGAAAATATTTTTTGTGAAACAAACAGAGTATAAGTTTAAATCACCAATGCAATTTAGCCAAAAATTTAGCCTTGTTTTACTTAGAAAATTCACATTCTATTGACTAAATCATGCTGACAATGACAATGTTCTAATATATCTAGTTAACAAATTTGAAAGATGTCGGTGCTACTAAAACAAAAGAAAAAAACCAAAGGAAAAACAGAGAGATGACATATGTCGAGAATCTAACGTAAGTTATATTTAACTTCTTTTAACATAGGCTATGTACCACCGTAAAAGATTATGATTATTTTTCTCTTAAAATAAAGTACCCCTAAATGAAAAATCAATGATTGCACCAGCCAAATGGGATTAAATGTTTCATGTTAGCTGAGTCCCTACGCTTGCGCTCCTCTAAACACATTCATTTAAAAATTTAAAGTTATAAACTAGGTTGATTATAATGTGATTAGATTTCACGGCCCTCGGTTTAAAAAATTGTGTCAACGTGAGTCCAATCATGGAGTACTCATGTATTATAAGTACGTTTTTTTTCCCTAGTTAAATCGATCCTAGAGTATGGGGCGCCATCGAGAATCATTGCGGGCCATTATTTTTCCGAATTTAGATAAAGCTTAGTCATAGTCCCATGATAAGTCTGGACTAATGCTGTGAATTGACGAACTAGCAACTAGCAGACAAAAGTATTTATTTAAATGGGTCACATGGTGCAGGTTACTTTACCCAGCAAGCTTGCCGATTTCAGCCATTTCTGAATTGGGCGATCTTGCGAACCTCCCGATGCCATGCAGAAGATTTCAGGCAGACGTGCACGAGTGCCCCTCGGTTGAGTGTTACGAAGACTATCGTTAAGATGAGGCAGATGTTAATTAATTTTGTTGTTTTTTTTCGCTATATTAATCATCACTTTTAGGAGCCACATGGATATTTTCCTTGGAAATTCGATTATAATTATTATTCTTGCAAATAGAAATTATAAGGAGATAATTTGGTGGGTATACAGGTTATTCTAGTCCATACCATGTCTATTTGATTTCTGTAAATAGTCAGGACCAACATACATATGACCTATTTAGCAGCAAAACTCGATGGGGGAAAATTTGAGTCGAACGTGTACCTCAAACTTAAATTTATAGATAGAGAACATGGACAAGGTATATATGGCTTTTAATTATGAGTTTTTTTTCTTTATTTTCGCTGAGGCCTTCTGGGTAATCAATCTTTGTATTTTAATTTAAAGTATCTAAAAAATTACATATTGTATTTGCGAGTTATAATGATTTGCTACGAAGAGCTTATTTTAATGACATGACTAGGGGCTAGTATGCACTCTACAAACAGAGAGTGCTTGGCGAGGGTCATGACATCCTTGCGACTGCAAATGGCGAGCGAATGTGACCCCCGCTTGCACCAACCATGGTCAAGCTCAAGCCAACTTGTACCTTGTGGTCATAGGGGCAGCAACGCCTCTAATTGCGCGAGTTCTAGCTATTTTTGCCCAGATAGAGTAGGTACCGCTGTACACTCTGTGTGTTTTGTGAGGATCTCGACGCCAATAGCGAGGGGTTACGGCCCTGGCCTGCACCAACCCGTACCTCGTGGTCACAAGCGTAGCAATACACTCGGCCGCGTTCGTGTAGAGATTTAAAAATGCCCTCGTCTAAACATAGTGGGTGTCATTGGACCCTATGTGTTCATGTCAAAGGTCACTATTCACCGGCATCTGGGTAGTGTTGGGCCAACCCTGTGCACTTCCCTCTCTCCTCCCGCCCCCCGGGGGGGCACCATTGGACCATATCATGTTCAAAATTAACCACATAAGCGACATTCGTCGGTAATTTTATTTAGTGGTGGAGGGACTTGATTCAACTAATTGCAAATGTTAAAAGAACTGCATTGCACAAAAGAATATTAAATAGATCAAATTGTACAGACAATGGTACTTTTAAAGGACTAGATTAACCCAAATAATTTCATCAAGAACATTTCTACTACACTTCCGCACGCACACATACAGAGAGAAGAATTTAAGAATCGTAAATAAACCAAATTTGACATTGTTAGTAAAAGTTAGTTGACAGAAGAAGAATTAAGTAATGTAAAAGACTTTAGAATTGGGAACCAAACAGATTCTAAGTTGGTTTGACGTTTCCAAAATCGGCAATCGAGACAATTCTCCTTGAAATTGGCTTGAATCCGAAACCAGTTCCAATCTGTTACTAGATCGAACAAGCCCATTGCACACACCCCCCAATATGTTGTTATTAGAATGTACTATATATGCCTACCATATATTACAATAGGGAAAATTACTGGAAAAGTCCTAAATCTGTTATACGGATTTTAATTTAGTCATAAACCTTTTAATTTGGTCATTTTAGTTCTAAACCTTTTAACAATTTGCCAATGTAGTCCTATTGGCTAATTTTGGTTGAGAATTGCTGACGTGGACGTCCTACATGGCACGACCGTCGTTGATGTGGATAATTTTTTGCATTTTTTAAATTTTCTTGAATGTTTTCCTTCTTCCTTGGCCGATTGCTAGACCTTGGGGATGGCCGGTGATGGTCGATCGTGCCAAATCTGGAGAGGTCTAGCTCACCACTAGTTGGGTGAGGATCGACCTCGCCAGATCAGACGAGATCCAGCCTCACTAATGGCTAGGCGAGGCTCACTCTTGCTAGATCTAGTAAGGTCGAGCCTTGCTGACCCTCACCTATGGCCAACGCAGAAGCAAGGAAGAAGAGAAAAAAATTCAAAAAGTTACAAAAAGTAAAAAATTGGTCTACGACAGTGATTTCTGGCCAAAATATTGAAAAATTTATATTGATAAATTATTAAAAGATTTATGAGTAAATTAATAAAATTAAAAAATTTAAGACTATATAGATATCGATAGAATAAGTTTAGGACTGTTTGTTAATAAACATTCGCGTCACAAGATGGTCCATAAAGTCTTTCCAAACGATTATTTTCATATTTCTTCTCCATGAATCAAACGCCAAATCCCAACGTGGCCCTCCAAACAGCTAGTTCGACTGTCAAAAAATTAAATTTAACTGACTCAGCAATTACTCTCTCCTCCGGGGTCATTCTGCGCAGCCCCATCTTTCAGAGCGCAGTTTCACTGCCGAAACGTCGAGACTCCATGGTAGCTCGCGTAGTGGGACAAAAAGTGGCCTTCACAACGTCATTAACTTGGGAACCAGTAAAATCAGTAATTAATGCCTTCGTCATCGCATCGTACTTTAGAAAAGATGAACAACACTAACTACACGAGAACTACACACTGCTACTGCACCTGCACTGCACTGCACTGCACTAGACGCTACGCTACGACCTCTGTTCTCGCACCTCCCGTTTCGTAGCCGAGCGCCAACTCCCCCCCCGGTGACAGCGACATTTACTGAACTGTCCAAGACCCAACTTGCGATCTCTGCCAAAATAATTGACGATCGAAGCCGAAAGCACAAGAGTTCGGGGATCTCCACGTGGGCCGCGGATGGGGGGGGCGTTGGGGGTGGAGGGGAAGCTTGCAGTTGACGTGTCCCGCGCAGCTGCTGACGTCGTCGGGGAACTCGAAGGGCTGCTGCTGCTGCTTCCTCCTCCTTCTCCTTCACGCGAACCTAAGAGGGTGCGAGGATCTTTTGCTTGGAGAGGCGTTCACGAGAAAGGCCCCCCCGATTTTGGCGTCGTTCGACGGAACGGAGTTTCAGTTTGGGCAACAGTCGATCGCATCGAAAATGACAAGAGAGGTGGAAACGAGATCCGTACCGTCGTCGCCTGTTCTGACCGCACTCGCTTTCACATGATAGCAGATCGGGTTATGTGCGCATAACCTTTTTATTTTTATTTT
Organism: Syzygium grande; assembly: GCA_024733475.1. NCBI lineage: Eukaryota > Viridiplantae > Streptophyta > Magnoliopsida > Myrtales > Myrtaceae > Syzygium > Syzygium grande. The sequence goes on from JAMXDD010000010.1 coordinate 27,364,710, forward strand.
TAAATTATGTGCACATAGTTCTTTTTATTTTCTTTTTCACTTAAGGAAAAACAAAATTCAATCATCTTGATGATAAGACACAAGAACGTAATAACGAAAGCGAATGGATCTGAAAGAAAGAGGAAGCGATGGACGTCGAACAAATATCAAGAAAAATTTCAAACCGATTCCTTCTTGTCGCACCCATTCAAAAAAAAAATTTCGTTCTACAATAAAAAATACCTAGATTGATTTATTAGTGCCATATTCACCTCAAATTAATTTTCATGATATAAATAATCTCAAATCTTTGACAAATCTACCGAATCTTGAGACAAAATTAGGGCAAAATTAGAGATTTTAGCGAATTTTCGAAACTTGCGGGTGCTCTTCGAGCAAATTTAATCGATTTGAACAGTTTTCTGAATCTTTATTCATTTTCTTTGAATCTGGCTTTCCCAAAACGACGTTGTTTAGGAAACCCATTTTTGTTGAATTTCCATGTCAGATCCACTTCACAACCCAATATTTTGAGTTGTTTGCCGCATGCATTTCCAAATCAGCATTTTAATGAAAATATTGGATGGAAGCTAATAGATGATGGATTTGTCATATGAGTATTTGTTTTAGATTTTTTCTAACATGAAAATTAATTTGGGTAAATGCAACACATATGTATCATATCATGATATTTCGTGAAACGAAATTTAGTTTGGAGTATAAGTAGCATGGGTGTGCCAGTTTGGGATTTTCTAGTTACATGAAAGTTAGTTCGGAGTAAACGTGACTTGTGTATACCGGTTTGAAGATTTTGGTGGTACTCACGCTATAGATATGAAGTTTCGTCCCGAAAACCAGTATAGTTAATGAACGGACCGATGATTTGTCTCGAGCATATAATTTATTTTTAATTTTCACACGTTTCAAGAGTCTCTTTGAATTTAATTACATTAGAGGTCGTCAACTGACATGCTCAAGCTTGTGACTCATCAAAAGTTTAGGCTAAAAATGGCCCCAAGATCACGGCAAGTTGGTGTGCCCAAACTTGTCCTTAAGCTCAAGAATTGGGAGCAAGCATCTCACGATTCTCACCAACAAAGATCGAGAGGCGTAGGCTCTTGGACAACGGCCCTATATAGTAAGGGCAAGAATAATGAACAATGAATACTTGCTCGTCTTTATCAGAAAAGCGTCAATAAGGGGAAGGATAGGGGAAGTGCTTAGCTATTCAGGCCAGTACACACAGCCGGGCCCGTTTAGTTTCTGTGCAAAAGCCCGAAGCTACTGCTCAAACCCTTTTCTGAGCAAAAACCGAGCTGAAAGCTGAAGCATCAATACGACACACGATTCTCGCATTTCGCACCTTGGAGCTATGATGCATACAGTTCTTCACATCCCCCTTTGGCACACCTGTTTTGATTTCTGGTTAGATCTTTTTACCATCTAGCTATCAGTTTATAATGTCAAGCTTCTTACATGGGGAAGCCATTGCTAACCTAGAGTCTTCTCATTGAGCGATCTCCAAGAAATAATGGAGTTGGTTTAAGATCTCATACGAAACCGCATATTAGAAAGAGTGTTGTGTGGAAAGGATTTAATCCCAATAGTAGAAGTTTCCTTGAGATTCACGTTATGTTTGGAAAATACATTAAAAATTCTCGCACGTAAATCATTGAATGACTGGCATGTATATTTGGAGTTAATTTTATAACCGAATTATCCATTTGTCAACCCTTTAAACAGTGACCTTGTAACTTTATCTTTTATTTCGCTAGTGAACCTAATAATAGTTCTTTATATTGGCAAGTAAAATTATGATTAAACCTTTTTTTTATAAGAAAATGGGTAGAGCCCGAAAATTATTTCGTTACTCTCATTATAAAACATGATATAATCCGATCCCTTAACAACAAAGGAAGCAAATCTATTGGTGGCCTATCTAATGTAAGATTAAACCTTTAGTCGGTACTTGGGAGGGGTTTTTCAGAGTTTCAAGAAATAGACATATTTAGCTGAAGGAGACGTAAAGAAATGGAGACTAATTGGCAAGTGACCACGTACGCATGGAGGAAGCGTGCGAAATAATGGAGATTTCAGATTCTTCGACATCAAATCCGAGAGATATGGACCAGCTAACAAAAAACAAAAGCGATTCGTCATATATTAATATGCCTCCTTGTACAGCAAACTTGTACATTGTCGCGCCTCGACTAATCGACGGTCCTAGCGGAACAATCTTGTTTATGCGCATCAATCTCTTTATGCCGGTGTTCGCGTGTACTAAAATTGCGAGGAAATAAAGAACATCGACAGAAGTAAAAATCTTGTTCTTCAGGTGTTTGCACGTGCTTCTACTTGGTCGGAATCTGCTTTTTATACTCGTCATCCATAGCCGCTTGGGGATGGCACATGTATCTTGTACAAAAGAATATTGTACAGCTTGGGTTTTAAGTCTAAATCTAGAAAAGAAGAAGGAAAAGTAGCCACAAATCTCGAATCGGTTTGAACGTTCAGATCCGGGACAAGATTTGTTCACTCTTGTAGGGCTAGGTTGTGCCAAGCTTCTTGGTTCGGCTTAGCAAATGGGCATTGAGAAAATGTAAATGTCTTTAACTTAAAGCCTATTGGGGGAATGCAGATTATGTTTGGTAAAAATCATTTGTAAAGTTACTTTGAGCCAATTAGTGTTTGGCAATTTTTTTTTTTGCAAATGGCTTATGGGCTTTTTTTAAATAAAAAAAGAAACCCTTCGTCGGCTCTGGTGAATGGCGAGGGATGCCAATGAACCAAATTTTGTGTTGGCGGCCGTCGCTCGAGGTTGCGACCCCAGGCAGCCCTCACTAAGGTTGCGTGACCCTAGATGACGAGGCCTAAGGTTGCGTGACCTAGGCGATCGTTGCTTGGGTCACACGACCTAGGTGATTGTCGCTTGAGCGGTTGCGTGACCTCAGGCGGCTGTCGCCAGGGTCGTGCCACCTCGCTAGCCCTTTGTCGTCCCTATCTAGCCTCGTTGGCTTTGGCTGGCCACTCTCGCGCAAAGAAGATGAATAGTAACAACGATTGGCAAAATCGGAAAATTAAAAAATTAGCGAGGGTAATTTTCAAAGGGAAAAAATTAGTTTCAACATTTGGCCAAATGCTGAAAGCCCAATGCTATACCAGCATTGGGCTTTCAATCTTTCCAATGCTAGCTTTCACTTGAAAGCTTCTTAGGAAGACTCGCCAAACATCCCAGCATTTTCGAAGGTTCTAGGAGGCCGAAAGCCTCTTGGGAAAGCTAAACCAAATGTACTTTTAATGCGTTTGAGCAACACCTAAAGACATGTAAAAACCTTAAATAGTTGACAGGTTGGGGCCGATGCGATCTTTGGATTATGTAATTCCTTCCGGATCAAAAGATCATGGCTCGCTGAAGCCGAAGCATGCCGACTTACGTTGAAATTTGCATATCAAGATCGTAATTGCGGATATATTGGTTTCAAATCTATATTCTTCATCTTAGACGTTTGATAGACCAATGAAAAAAATTACAGGCCCAGATCGACTGGAAGTGTTTTGGTCCGGGCCAATTCTATGCTAATCCTAATCCAATATGCTTCTCCATTGGGTCATGATCTTATTCTAGGAATACACGTAGAAAGCTCCACCGATGTAGGGCTAAGAAGTTTGTCAAATCACTTTCTCAAGGTCAAATTGCCTCCCCACTATGAATTGTTGACTAAGATTTTGTAGTTTTGAGTTCTCTTGATGATAAGGGTCAACTAAATAATTACAAGTCAACGATTACTTTACTAAGAGGAAATCAGCTCGAATTACTTATATATATATTTTGGTCGGAAAAATTACATATATTTCGACTATCCCAAATCCAGTCATAAACAATAGAAGATAAGCTGAAAGCTAAATTCATCTACCACATGTTCGAATATTATACCAACATAAGCGCACGCAATTGCGATTATTCAAGCCAACGTGCTCGGGTCGTCCCCTTCGTAGCAATCGGCAACAGCCACGCTCCTCTGCACGTTCTTGTAAGTGTACCGCCGGGCCAAGAGCATGTAGAAGAGCATGTTGACCGCCGCCATCCCGGCCAGAAGCCAATAGAACTTGTCCAACCGGCTGCTGTTCAGGTCCTTGCCGAACCAGCTGTGGCCATGCTTCTCTGTCAAGTGATCGACTGCCGTGATCATGAGGCTGCTCAGGAAGTTGGAGGCCCCGATGACGCTGAGATACAAGGCAATGCCAAGGCTCCTCATGGAGTCCGGGACCTGGTCGTAGAAGTACTCTTGCAGCCCCACCAGAGCGAAGCCATCACCGAAGCCGACGATCAGGAACTGTGGGGCAAGCCAGAAGACGCTCATGGACGTGGAGCCTGTTAGAGGGTTCTGCCGAACGACACCCAGCCTCCTGTGCTCGACCACAGCGGCCATGGCCATCGTCACAACTGAGAAGAACATCCCGATCCCAATCCTTTGGAGGATCTTGATGCCACGCTCTGAGCCCGTTGTATGCCGCAGTGCCGGCACGAGCACCTTCTCATAGAGGGTGACGGAGATGATCATCCCAATCGCGGCTAGTGCGTAGATTGAGGCCGGGGGGATCAGGAAGCCGCCAACCTTCCGGTCGAGGGTTGTGCCCTGCTTGATGAAGAAGGTTGACGCTTGCGCAATGCATATTCCGAATGGCAAGGTGGCTAGCCAGATGGGGATCATGTTCAGGATCAACTTCATCTCCTCAACCTTGGTCACACTTGCAAGCTTCCATGGATTTATTTGCTTCTCAGTTGAACTTTCATTTCCCTCAGCAATAGCAGCCTTGTCTAGGAACCTGATATAGAAGTCAATCAAATCAAAATTGGATCAGACTAGAGAGATTAGATAAAAATCAACTGAGATTTCACGATGTTCTCTGTTTCAGATATCCCCTTTATATGCATATAGGGGCGAGAAATTGCAATGTGCTATCTTCGTGTGAAAATAACATTGACCTAGATTATGTGTATGAGCTTACTTAAGGGTCTTGGTGTGGCACAAAAGCCTGCCTTGTGCCTTTTCGGACTTTGAGACTTCATGCAATTCTGACGGATCCGAAGGATGAGGAAGATTTCTCTTGGCAATAGCTGCCACCAGAACTTGCAACATCGGGGTCAAGGGGCTTCCCGTCGGCGACCGATACCGATAGTAGGGCCTTCCAATGATGAAAATCACCAGAGATATGGCCATGACAGCAGTGAGGAGAATGTCGGCAGCACCCCAGTTGACGTGGTCCTGCACGTAGACGACCACTGTGACGCTGAGCAGGAGCCCGCAGCAGAGGCCGAAGTTCCACCAGTTGAAGTAAGACATCTTCTTCTTCCTCTCCTGGGGGTTGTCATCGTCGAACTGGTCGGCCCCGAAGCTCTCGAGCGAGGGCTTGTGGCCTCCTGTCGCAATTGATATCAAGTAAATGGCCAGGAAAAACACGACCTCATGCTCTTTCCTGGGTTCCTGGCACATGTGGCCAGGCTCGCAAGCCTTCAGGCTCGGGACAAACCAGGACATCGTCAGGAGGATCAGACCCTGCCATTTACCACATCGAGAGTTGGTTAAAATCGGATTGGGTCCGATAATTATCCGTAAACATTAGCATTTATCGAGTTACATATATGTACCAGGAGGTAGATGATCACGGAGATGAAGACCGTGGAGTAGCGGCCCAAGTAGGCATCGGCTATGAATCCGCCGAGAAGGGGCATCAGAGTGGTGACACCAGACCAGTAGTTGACGCTCTTCGCTGCTGTCTTAATGTCCTGGTGAATCACCCTGGTGAGGTATAGAATCAAGCTCGTGGCTATGCCAAAGTAACTCAGCCTCTCGCTGAACTCTATCGCTGCATAATTTTTATCGTTTTGTCAGAAAGGAAAAATTTTGTTGGCAGAATGTAATTAATCATTACTAGAATGTGTAGTCTCGGAAATGTATATGATGGCTTCAATTGATCGCACTATGGTCCAAACACGACGTACTGTTTGTGTCCACTGACTAGGCACAACTATTATTGAAATCTCTATATGATCGGTCGGTGGCGCTCTATGTTATTAAATTTTGGGCAATTAATGTTCGAGAATCGCAGAAACCATACGATATATTATGTGACCAACCAAGTGAACAGCTGTAGGAACAGAATATTAGGAATTTTAATGGGGAAAAAATCACGTAAGAATGGAGTATATATGCTAAACTGTATCTCGACTATGGAAGATGGTGGATCTCACGTGAATTCCATTAAATATGATGATCCAGATTATATTTAGTATATCTACAGTAGTATATCTACAGTCACGGGACACTTTCTCCATACATGGGTCCAACTCCACATGAGTGATTTGTGTACCCCCACATGATTGACCTTTCATATTCTCATTTAAACTATTATCTGCTTTTGTGGATTTGAGAGTATATATGCATTCTTAAAACAAGAAATAGAGCACTACTCACTGTTGGATGCACATGGTGAGCTTGGGCCACCAAGCAAGAAACCCTCATAGTACTCGAGAATTTCTGTGCTTTGTCGAGAACCTAGAACCGGATAAGCATAACCAAGATATAAATCTTTCTGTACGAGGAAGATGCCTATAAAGCTTTGTCAATTGAAATCCAAGGAACCCAAAAGGAGCAGAAACCCAAAAAAAGGCAGGGAGAAGCAAGTGGCCAACTGATCTTATTCGATACAGCTGCTGAAGTTGATGGATCCTTTGAAGAGAACTGTTCGATGACAAGAAGGAGAGATATTTTTCAAAGAAATTAACAGTGTCGTTAAGCAATTGTTTTCATGCGCTAGGGGTAGAGGACTCAATGCATGCATCTATCATGACGATTCTACACTTCAAAGGAAGATTGGGTTTCAATAACTCCATCCTCTTTTGAAAAAGAAAAAAACCCGAAAAGAATAGAGAAAATTTAGCATAGGAATTTATAATGAAAATGATAAGTTTCAAGAGAATGATCGGGAGACTTCAGTCAAAAGAACTTCGGTATGAACAGAGATTCTGTATGTATTACCAAATTTTCCCTCCGGCATAAATAAGGCAATTATTCCATAGGTTATCTTGTAGAGTGCCTAAAATGCTCGGGAAAGACATTTATAAAAGAATTTTAAGTTTCGAAAGATTGATTATATATTTTGCAAAAATGAAAAAACAACACTTTTGACCTGGACGTGTAGTCAATAGAGAAGATCATTAAATTCAATTAATAGTCGTCTCGAACTGGTCCTCAAAGAAATTAGACTTTCCCTTTTCTCTTCACCATGACCCACAAATAAATTTTGCTTTTTTTGGGAGATTGAGCACCGATCAAAATCTGCCTTGTCTACGATTGGATCAGCACGAAAACCCTGTGGCCACTTTTTCTGATAATGGTGAAAGTTCTCAGGTCCGCGGATTCTAAGTGTTGTTACGCTCTTAGCCATACATCAGGGGTGTCATCACTATTCAACGCAATCGCAATCACCCACACTAGAGAAAAGAGCAAATATGCGTTTTCCTCTAATTGGACTATGCAAAGAAAGCTGCTTTAATGATTCTGTAAACTATGAAATTTTCCTAAGGGTGGGCCGAGCTTCCTCCTCTAGATATATATATATATATATATATATCCGATATCCGATTCAAAGAAGACATCCGTATATTAAGGGCAATAGCATATATATATATGTGTGTGTGTGTGTGTGTGTGTGTGTGTGTGTGTAAATATATACTAGAATAAGCATTTCTATTTTAAAACATCAAATATGCAGAGAAATATATAAAATCCCAACAAAATTATTCTACATCGAACATACGTACATATGTATATAGTAAAGTAGCACAATAAGAATGCTCACTCTTCGTGAAATGACACACTATTCTTTTGAAGAGAATAAAAGGTGGGTTCACAGAATTTGTAACACACAAGGATTAGTGGCGCATGGGAATTGTCACAATGCTTCCAATATTCATTTTCAGTGGCCTAGGGAGCCAAGCAAATGTAACTTTAGAGAGAGAGAGAGAGAGAGAGAGAGAGAGAGAGAGAGAGAGAGAGAGAGTTGCTTGTGTTGTAAGCTTTAATGGGGCTATAGTTTACGTTGTAAATATTCCTCAGCAATAATGAAGTGAGATATGTAGTAGATATTACTCACCAATGATGAACAGAGAGGCCTTCCAAACCCCTGTGGAAGCTCGAAGAGGGACTCTTCCTTTATAATCCAGAGAAGAATCATGAACCAATTCCTCCTGATCGTTATCCCGATGATGAACTGCGTATCTTGCTTCAGTCGATCCATTTCTCTTCTCCATCTTTCTTTTTTCAGCTCGAAGAGAGGGGGGGAGACAGGGAGCGCTTCAATGACCTAAGTTTAACTTAAGATGTGATGTGAGGACTTTGGGATGGTTGTGAAGGAAAAGCCACGCTTTGGAGCTCCTTTTATAGAGAGGGGAGAATGGCCTTAGGGACTAGGGGAGGGTTGAAGTTGAGATTCCAAAAACTTTAGGTATGAACTGGGAGGAGAGTTCTCAGCCTAAGAATTCGGCGGTACTTGATTGTGATTTTTGAGAGAGAGAGAGAGAGAGAGAGAGAATGTCTTCATTTTTTCAATCCACTTAGAAGACGTGGCTGTTGGTGTCTAGATGGGAATGGCATCTGTGCCCAATAGGAGCTTTTCCCTACCGCACTTGGACCAAAGTCAGCAAGAAAAGTGGCTTACCCTTACAAAAACAAAAAAACAAAACCAAAGAAGAAGATGAAGAAGAATATAGTGGATATTGCATAGGCCCAACAGTGTAATTTTAAGATAGTGCTACTGTTCTTATCTTAAATTCACCTTGAATGCGATTCAAGGAAAACAACTAAGAAACCTCGAATTATAATGTGCACGCGGGGAGCGTTGCTTATTTTTCAGTTTCAAAGCCCATTTTAATTGGCTTAATTCCAAAAAAAAGCACTAGCTAATTTTAGGTCGGGGGACAACTCTGGCCCGAACTTTTTTTTGTCTAGTAAAAAAGCATTAACTTTAGATCAAGAGATAATTCTGGCCTGAATTTATTTTTGTCCCATAAAAAAGCACAAACTTTAGTTCAAGTGACAATTCTGGCCCCAACTTTTTTTTTGTTTTGTAAAAAAGCACCAATTTTCACTTAAATCCCAAATCTGGACCCCATTGACTTAGAACCATCAATTATTTAACTTAATTATTCCACCTTAGCAATAAATCCGTGTTGATTGCTGATTGAATTTAAAGTAATATTCATTATCTTATTCTCTGAGTCACAGCTTGAAGAATAACGGTAAAATTATTTGTCTCATTCACTTCATCAGTAAGTGAAAAATATCTCCAGATTGAATTTTTCTGACCAGACGTAATCTGAAGTTGACCACCGCTTGTTGACATACGCCATGGACGAGATTCGCCAAGCTCACTACCATAACCTTTTTTCTCAAATAAGGATGACTTCAGACAGAAAGTCAACGGAGGCCAGATTTGAGATCATGGTAAAAGTTGGGGATTTTTTTATGAGACAAAAAAAAATTGGGGCCAGAATTGTCACTTGACTTAAAGTTGATGCTTTTTACGGGACAAAAAAAAGTTTGGACCAGAATTGTCCCTTGACCTAAAGTTGGTGCTTATTTTTGAAATTAGGCCCATTTTAATTAGTGAAACATGGAATTTTTTTGAAGAACAGGAATTTTCTACTTTCGATGGTGCTCACATCCTACTTATTGAATTATGGTAAGTGTTCCATTTCGTGCGAGTTTAATCACATCCAAGTTTATGCGAGATAGAAAAACATCCTAATACGCACAAAAATGTTTAGGGTTTTTTGGATTGGGATGCACTCGCGTTCTCTTGACTCTGTAAATTAACAGAGCAACGTGCAATTTAAGGTGCTTTTCATCTCGGAGAGCATGTGGCAATAAATCGAGGGTGTGACAGATGACTTGAGGCAGGTGATCTGCATCCATATAACCATATCCAACCAGATCAAATCTCTAATGAGAAACGATTGAGTGACACTTTTTAATTTACTGTGAAATTAACATTATGTTTTAAATCACCAAAAAAATAAATAACATTAAATTATAAGTTGTTATGAGATCCACTCCTTTAAGAATTTGTGACTCATAATATAACGTTACTTTCAAAGTGGCCCAAAGACTATTATATAGGCAAAACCCAATCCTAATAAACCTTCCACTCTTTCTTCTTCTTCTCTTCTCCCCTTCTACCTCCACCTTCACCTCCACCACCTCATTTGACCGCGTCCATTTTCATTGGAGCTACCATCGCCTCCTCTAGGATGGTGGCACCATTTTGACTCTCTCTCCCTCTGCCTCTCCCTCTGCCTCTCTCTCCGCCACTAGTAGATATCAACGAGGTGTTGGTGCTTCCGTCAAGAACTCACAGATATCTTGGCATTGCTCTCGATCTTGATGGCCATGCCCAAATCTGGAGAAGGTTCTTTAGACTTGGAGGTCCACTTTCTTGATCTCTCGTAGTAGTCGATGAGTGCCTTGTAAATAATGGCGAGTAAAGTTTCACACTGGTTGAGCTACGCTGTAGAGAGAGAGAGAGAGAGAGAGAGAGAGAGAGAGAGAGAGAGAGAGAGAGAGAGAGAGAGAGAGAGAGAGAGAGAGAGAGAGAGAGTAAAATACTTCACAGATTTTGCTAAGGTATGTATGTGTATAATGGATATAATGGATGGGACTAGGGTATAAGTTGGCAGGTCTAGGTTCCAGTAATTTCAAACTACTTAAATTTGGAGAAGCCACATCTAGAACTTATAAAACTTATGGTGAAAGTGGGGCGATTAAAGTCGAGCCAATTAGACTGAGCCTGTTTGGTTTAGCATTGCAAATGAGTTTTGTGACTCTAAAGTCCCTCGGCCAAATGCAATGGTGTTTGGTTAGTTTTTTGCTCAACTTGGGGGAAATGCAATTGCAAACCTTTGATACAATGTATGTCCGGAGGTCCTTTGGAAAGTAGTATTCTGATAATGCAAAGTCTTGGCATTGTTCACTGTTCATTGGTACTGTCGATCTTTCCCATTTGCGTGAACGAAGTTGGATGGAGGCCTGCAGTCCCTGTTGGAGGGGTCGTGCCACCCCTGGCGACTGCTGTTGGAGGGTCGCGCGACCCCAGGTGACGTCACCTCAGGTAGGGTGACCTCAGCCGAGGCTTGTCGATGGCCGTTTTGGTGTGCTGGCATATGAGCTCCACCGCAAATAGTTTGAGACTTATTTAAAAAAAAATTAGCAAAAGTCCTTAACAAAATGTAGTTTTTACCAAACGGCATTTAAGTCAAAGTTACATCTCAATGTATTTTTAAAATACACTTTACCAAACATTATTTGCATTTTAGAAAATCCCTTTGGCCCAAAGGCATTTCTATTCTCGCAAAGACATTCCCCAAAAAAATGTAGTTGAATGGTTGAATGGGACAGCAGGCGGGTTACACGTTCCACTGTGCCGAGATGTGAGGTGCAGGTGGTGATGATCACCCCGGGGTATGCGCTAGCGCCCTTGACAGGCACTCCAGGACCCGCCAACGCTCATGAAAACCCGGGTCGGTCGGTCCTCCATTCATCCGACCGGAGGTGTGGATAACGAGGCCACCTTCACAACCTTCTCCCTTCTGTCCCACCTATTTCGTGTGATAACCATTCTGTTTCTCTATTTTTTTTATTTTTTTTGTTCTCGAAAACAGGTTTAAAACAAAAATCCATTTGGTAACACACTTTAATTTTTCTATTTATGGAATAAATTTTCATTCCGGAAATAGGTTTGGAACATAAATCAAAAGTAAAAATTTTATACTTTTCTATTTCTAGAACAAAAATGAAAAATAAAAACTCTTTTCATCCTCCACTATCGGCCACCATCACCCACCCCGTCGTTCTGGTCCACCTCCCCCTCCATCGCGCCCGATTATGGCCACCATCACCACCTTGGCGTAGTCTCCTGCCATCTGCCTTCCTCTATTGCCTAATGCCGGTGGCCTCCACTATCGGTCACCATCTTCTCTGCCCTCCATTATTGGCCACCATCACCCGAGTTGCCGCCTCTTGGCCACCTACCCTCTCCGCCATCTTCTCCGTTGCCGCCCTAACGCTTCATTAGAAAAAATTTATCGGCCACCTACCACCATTGCCTGCCGGTTGCTAGGGAGGGAGAAATTTTGTATCGTTATCAAACGAATTTCTATTTTAGAAACAAAAATTTTGTATTGTTATCAAACGCGTATTTTGACTCAAAAACTCGTCCACGGATCAGAAATAGAAATTTCTGGCAAAAAATTAATTTTTGGAACAAAATAGTTATCATTCATGTTCTTAATAATTGAAATAACCCTATAGACACTTATCAGCACTTAATGAGTCCATAATGTAAAACCTAGAACACTCTCCAGAAAGTCAGGAACTCGGTTCGTCATGTAGATTAAGTTCAGGGGCACCATTGAAGGTTGGATATAATACTGCACGTGTACACTACAGCTACTGTCCTACCAATTCTACCACCTATCGCCTAGCAAAAACAAAATGAGGTCACCATCCATCACACTTTCTTTTTCTCAGCCGATCTCATTGTCTTAGATTCTGCTGGATACGGATCTTTATTAAAGCCTAAGCTTTCCATTATATAACACTCTATTATATAGTGGGCATCTAACTCTTCAGCCCCTAGTAGAGTACTGTGAAATGCATGCACAGAGTTCTAGAGCAAATCGTGCCCCACAAACCCTAGCTCTCATGCAACTCGTGAGGATTAATCCTTGTTTTTCCTTCTCTAGTTCGCGAGAAACTGTTGCCGTCCCCAAACGGCTGTAGCTAGTGGAAGGATTGTAAAGAGCAGCTGTTTCATCTTTCAAGTTCCAATTGTTGTCCGTAAGACTAAGGACAAGCTATTGGAAGTACTGGTGCGTATGGTTGTAAACTTTCGCTCATGTGCCCGAAGGAAGATAGCTATTACAACGTGATTACAGTTTAGGGACAACTTACGTGTAATCTTCTAACTTTTGAAAACTAGAAAGTTTAATCCGACCATTCTTTAATTTTGCTCCGAGAGAGAAACACAGTAAATTAACTTGAAGGAAAGCTACTTTTCTAATTCGATTAGATGGGAATTAGGTATTTTTATGAAATACTGTGCTCTCTGTTGTTTTACCTTAATCATTCAGGCTTCTTTGTTTAGAATTAAGTTTAGCAGTAAAAAGCATATTTTTGCTTTCTCGGCAAAATTTAAAGTAATCAAACTTCCAATATGATTATGGAATGTGTGTGTGTGTGTGTGTGAATATACATGTCAATATTTGTGTATCGCGAAAAGTTCAAGTGTTTAGGATAAAAAAAGTCAAAGTGGATGCGCTGCATGACTTAGATTGAGTAAAAAGGAAATAATAAAAAGTTACCGAGTCAGACATGCTAGAAACAACTTTGAAAAAATCTCTGGTAATAAATAATAAAGCTCATTATATACATATATAGATAACTAGAAAAACATGGTTATGGTGAAAGCTAAATATATCTATTTTTAGCAAGGGATTATCCTTTGATATAATGGAGATTATACAAAAATTAATTTTTGAAAATGCATATGCTCATATCAACAGACATGGATCTCCTATTGTAAAATCGTTTCAACACCTCAATATATCTCAATCGTTGATCTATACAAAGAAGAAATTTTATCACTAAATGAGATCTCTTGAAGTGCCTAAGAGAGCATGGCATCGGATTGAGAATTTTTTGCCTAATGCTAATGATATGATACAATAATAGCATACATCACGTGCGTGTTATCCAATTAGATGTGCATAATACACTCTCTCTCTCTCTGTACACTCAACTCTCCCTCTCTCTCCCTCCAACAGGATGAAGATAATGCCACTTTGGATTAAATAATTGCCCGACTTCAGATGTGCTCGAGAAAAGATAGACCACCTCGATTACCCCTAAAATTAGCACGATCGATTAAATATATTAGAAGGGATAATGCCAACAGAAACGGCAAAAGTTTTGATGATTGCTTGCTAATGCTAAATGGACCATTCCTTACGACCACAAAAGGGCATTAAAATACTGAACCAATTCATTTGACCCAAAATCTTGACGTGGCAATAAAGCCTTTCGAAATGACAACCGATTTGATGTGCCGTGAGGAAGGAAAAAGGCCACTTTCTATCTGTTTTTACCTCCTGTGGATCACATTAATCTTATAATATATAGTGGCAGCATGCTGTTCCCGACCCACCGGAGTATGCTGATGATGTCTGGGAGTTGACGATGAAAATTAATGAAAGATATGCCACAATCATTCCACGATCACTTTCGAATTTGTGAATATCTGTGGATCTTTTAATGCTAAACTTAGATTATTCGTTTTCATAGTGGATAGGCTGATTTATACGTGCCGTATTTCTCTTTTCTACGTTTCGCACTCTTATGCATATATGCTATTAGTGAAATGAAGGTATGAACATATTCCGTTTTTTTTTTTTTGCAATGGCAATATGGTATCATAACAAAAGGATCCGGATATATTCACAAAATGAAAGTGATCATAGAATATTCGATTATCATTATGGAACATCTTCCGTTCTGTTGGTCTAAATGGGTCGGCCAATCTTTCTAGAAATGAAGCGCGAGCCTGTGAAAAAAAAAGTTATGTGTTAAATGACGAGCCTTAGAAATTGGGCTAGTGATGAACATTCCTACAACATGAGACACTAGGGCAATACATGATAGCTCATTTACTGTGATCCCTATCAAATGATTGGACTTTGCACATGTCAGCTCTATATCAGTGTCTTTGGACAGCCTAGGTCAGACTAGTGTTTTAGCGGTGACTCACGATGGATGTTGGGTATTATCCGGAATTTAGGTTATCCATCTTGATCTATGTAGCTTAATTAGGTTTACTTTTCGAGATTAACTCTTGTTTAAATTGCATACAAATATAAGGCAAGAGAGTTAATTTTGTCCGTAACTTTTGATGAATTAACTTGACAATTGAGTTAACCAAATATGGCTTATCCAAGTATGGCATTTTTCTTTCAAAGCATGGGTTTTGGTGTTCGTATCTCTTTCCTCCGTCTCTCTAGTTTCTCCCTCCTTTTCTACTACTATATGATTTCCGTCCCCTTTCTACAATTCCATGTTATTTTCCTTATGAGCTTCCATTTTGTCTATTGGAATCAAAGCGCAATCCGTTCTCCATTACATGTGTATGGCTAAGGTCTCTCTTCATTTCTAACACAAGAAAGACCCCTAGCTAGGGTTTTATCCATGTAGAGTCATCTAAGATGAATAGTAGATTCCAAAAGAAGGCCTAAGCAAAAGCATTCTATGATAATCAACTCATTATCCTTCACAGTGTAATCAGGTACATTTTTTTTTTACATACGAATTTGGCGGTTAATTTTTTTATATGTGTGAGGTTATTATTATTCTTTTGCGGGTGGTTTATTTGATTTAATGAAAACGGGCGTTGAAAATAATTGCTCGTGCTATTTATCTTTTGTTTAGGTGCTCTTAAATAGAGAGCCAGCACTACACGCGGTATGGGATTATTGAAAGTATTTAATCAAGAAAGACATAGCAGCCACAAGAGTGAAGTGCTCACCAACTGACGAATTTATAATTATTTAATTTACATAGTTCAACTCCTTAACTAAACTTTTGAGAAGAAGGAAGAAAACTTAATAAATGTTTCAAGTCAACTAATGGGTGAAAGTGGTCTTACTTTTCTTGGTGGTCACAGCACTTCACCTAAGCATCACATAATCCATCTACTTAAATTGAGAAAATGACAAAGTATTGGCATACCTCGACCCATTGTTTACCTTGGTGCTGCCATTTGAAGCACAACATCCATTGGGGGACTGAATGATGGTGAACGCCTCGAATTCAAAGAAGCACGTGTTTTTTTATTGTACGTGGGTCTCTTCTTCTTCTTCCATTAAGATCATTTCAGTCAAGTCAATAGAGCTACTAGCAAATGTCAACCCTTAATCATCAATCTCTTCCCTTGTTTTCATCTATTGATGAGTTGAATATTTGAAGTTCGGCGCTTTTGTTATGTTCTAACGGGACGACCTTCTCACTAAATATGAATACTTGTATTTGATGTATTAATGAATTTCAACGAGCGAAAAGTGAAAAAGAAAACGAAAAGAAAAAGAATATGACACAACACGATTTGTTTAGCGAGATCCGTACACAAGAAGACTTCTTCTCGTGCTCGAAGATCAGAATCCATTCCGATCTCGTAATGGGGAAGATACGCGCCCTAGGGACGACTTGAGTCTGGTTGATGCTTATTTTAGGTATTGGGCGAGTTATCAAGTGATGGACCATCAATCATTCGTCAAACGTCGGTGGTGTCGACAGTTCCAGCATATTTTGCACGTTTTCCCGTGAAAATGGAACTCGAGTAATGATGTCATTTCGGCATGTTTGTCAACAATATAATCGGGAAAAGAAAATTAAAGAAAAAAAAACAGAAAAAAGAGGAGGATCATTGCAACCCTGGTTCAGAACACATATGCCACACGTGCCCTGTTCATGAAGAGACGTGAGGAAATTAAGATTGAAGATGGGGTTAGGTCAGTTTGGTGGGATCTTATTCGTGTGTTTTTGACTGATATCTTTTTTTCTCTTTCTTTTCAGTGTCCTCTCTCTTTCTATTCACCGATTGAGTGGATGTTGCCATCAACGGCAACGCGTAAATCGCTTTCTTTGGATACCTAAAGCAATTCTTTTCTGTGTCCTCTCTGTAGGCTCGGAGGGAGCGATTCGTGTGCATGATTTGGGCATGATCTAAGGTTCGAGTGGTTTTCGAAATTTCAGTCATTTTACATTCGATCAATTTATTGGATTGCTTGTCAGAGAGACTTTCTAAGAATATACATCCGTAAGTGAGATCGATAGGTGTCAATATCTTTTGGACATATTTCTACCAGGACATTTTTGATTCTATACAAGAACTTCGCTCTCACAATGATTGCGCAAATCTAGTTAACCTAAGCTTCAAGTTGAAGTTAGGTCATTCCAAGAAATTCATATTTTCAAACGAAAATGATGTGTGGGAATTTGAGTTGGACTCTTTTTGCGCAGACTTATCGATTTGCGATAGCGAGGTGAGAATTTAGTTTCGAGAATCGCAGTTGATTAAAATACCTTGTTATGTTCTCAAAGTGAAACTATCGTCACTTAACGGTTTAAGCTAATTGGTTTCGACTTTAAGTTTTTATTATGTCAGAAATTCACACAACCGAGCCATGTGAAAAATAAGTTTTTTGTTTCATTCAATGGAGAGATATCTAAGCATATTACCAGGTATATTGATGAAGCCTAGAGAGTATTATTGTGCAGATGGTAAGAAGCTAATAGCAAGACCCCTCTAGGTTATTGTCATTTATGAATGTCTCTCCTGAAGTAAGGTGGTGTAACAAATCTATGTTATCGCATGATCTATATAGAAATTGTCGACTAATACCATCTCAACCATTAGTCACGTGGGTCCCACTATGGAGTTCGCGTGTTCAACAATGGACAAGAATTTGGTCTATACGATCTGGCACCATGCAATATTTTTGTTTTCAACTTGCCATGAATTATAATGGGCCTAATAAGAAAGAAGAAACTCAGAAGAGAAAAAACAGAGCAACCAAACATTCGATAAAATTTACGGATAAACAACTCGTTCGGCAACCACTTTCCCAAAGTCCTTTGTGCCTCTAGAGGACCTTGGTCAAATGCTAAAGCAATTGGAAAATTATCCGGGAGAATTTTGGGGAAACACATTGCATTTTCAAAGTCCTTTAAAGTTCCTTATACAGTTTTATGCACATCAAACCCTAATATTTACACAAGACATAATTCCCAAAATCTTAAAATAAGGTGATTTTCACAACATCATAAGAGACGAGAGACGTACCTTGATCCATGATGATTCCTTTTCGAGAAATCAATTGTAGATGAGAAATTTTTGAAGAAATCGGTTTCTCTCTCTTAACCCCTTTTTGCTTTTTGACGTTTTTGATGGAAAAGAAATTGTCGTTCTATTCTAGGGTTGAGAGAGGATCAGTTTCTAATTAGGTCTTTTATAGTCACACCATCCATCAGGGTGCATGGTAATTAGAATACACCTTTCTATTGACTAATAGGAATTTAGCACATAATAATTGTTAAACTTAAATCACATATGGGCCAGGCCATTAATCACGTGGGCTATAATAAAATCCAACACCTTAACCCAAAGCGTGTCCGTAGGAGCATTGGGCTTTAGCATTTCTGGAATGCTAATACATAATTTTCTTCCTTGCTCTCACTAAATTTTCGAAATTCTGGAAATAACCTCACCATTTTCCACCTTACTCAACATCGCTGATGACGCCAGATTTGACTGCCGGTGAGCCTCGCCTACTGTCACGTGACCTGAGGCGATGGCGGCCTAGGGTTGCCTAAGATCAAAATTGGACCTAAGCATCCGATTATAAAACTAGAATTGTAGAGGTTTCCTGAGTAGGTTTAGGATTTCCTTCTCAGTCAATTTAGGGGTAACTTGCACGGTTAATGTCCCCCACCTCGTAGCATAAGTCTTAAAGGTCTCGGTTTTCTTCTTCTTAGTGCGGCCAAAATCCTCACGTGAAGGGGTCATGCGATGTCAAATTTTTATTGTCGGAGGAAGGCGATAGATAAGTCCTCCCATGTCTCCAATTAGTTCGTCTTCTTCATGATGTATCACTGCAATCCCAGTCAAGCTTTCTAGGAAGGTGCGGATCATGAGCGGCACATTTTTAGCTTGGGGGGCCATCTTAACCAAGTAATACTGCGTATGGACCTTGGGCCAAGTGAGGCCATCGTACTTGTCGAAATCATGTGTCATGAACTTCTCAGGGACCTTGACTTTGGTGATGTGCGAGAGACTCCTAGGAAGCTCGTTCTACCTCATTGACTGCGACTTGAGAAGTGCTATTGGCTGTCGTTGCGTCATTAGTAATCGACGAAATGCCGAGGGATACACCTTTTCCTTTGTCTTCCGGATCGGCATAAAGAGGGTGTTGCGGCAATACTACCTCAATTCATTATTGAGTAGGCGCAGACGATGAGGTGATACTTGACTGGAGGGAGTCAAACTGCTTGGTAAGTTGCTCATGGAAATTGATAACTTGTTTCATTTCAGCCTCAAGATTGGCTACGCAGTTTTTAACATCAGGCTCGACCATCGCGGTTCTAGAACACATACGGATTGGCGATCTTTGGTGAGTCGTGATGTGTGGAGGTTACCTTAGATTAAGATAATGGGACAATCAGCACAATAATTTGAAAAGACTGATCCATGATAATGGTTGAACGCTCATTTGATTGATTATGAAAAAGAGTTTTACATGAAATCAAACTCCTAAAAGCTAAGAAAATGAAATCACAACAATCATTTTAAAACTTTTTTTAATAGCACAATGATTGACCAACTCGTCATGGACCGACATGAAATTAAAAGTACGACAAAAGTAAATAAATTGCATAATGAAGAGCGTATGCAACTTACTTGAGCAATAAAGGAAACAAACGCGGAGATATGTGCATGTACATGTAAGGTTCGAAACTTGAATATGGGGAAGGAACCAAGAAGGTAAGATGGCCCAGGTCTTGTAGTTTCGCAGTTCTTGATGCCAGTTCAGTCGAAAGGTCGCCCCATTGTCTTGTAGGCTCGCAGATAGGGACGAACACTCTTGACACCAAGAAAGAAAGATCATAGGTGAAAAGGGCAGCCCTTAGTCTCGCAGGCTTGTGAAAGGGTTGGATCCTCTTAACACCATCCTAATTTTTTTCTTATCATGTGATCCAGGTACGATCGCGGGATGTGCGTGCAAAACTGTAGTGCTGAAGCATATAAAGCATGCATATCAGGCTATAATACAAATACGCTTCAATAATGAATTAAAGCATACATTCTCAACACCTCTTTGCAAACAAATGTTAGCAAACACTCTACTCCTTATCTTCATGCTGCTCAAACAAATATATTTTCAAAAAGAGAAGATTTAGGCTTAAGTCTACCATGAATTTTAACTCAATTGCCCATGAAAGTTGCCAAGCTATCGTGACCTTCTAAGAAATGAACCTCAAAACGAAAACTAATGGATAACTAGGTAGGCATGAATGTTTACTCATTAAAGAGATTGTGTCGTCACCTAGCATGAACTCTCTCAAGCCCAAACCAATCACAACCTGGTGTTTCAATTTAAAAATCCAATTATACTTACCTTGGAGCCGTAACTAATTAATATGGCTCAATTACACACCTAAGTAAAATGCGAGAGTACATTTTGCTTATACAAATTAGAGATTCATAAATATGGGAACTTAATTGATCTAGATTGATCTAACGGCCTTCAAGTTCTTTTCTCTTTACTTCGAAAAGGTTTTGCATGCAGTCTTCATTTATTTCATCTCATGCCACTAACATGTGTGGATGATCATGCGGGTGCACAAACAATAATGTAACCTTGAATAATTAAAATAGCAAATAAATTACTGAAAAGATTAAAGAACTTGGAATGTATGAGTAAGTAGAAATGGATCCCTATTCATCATCCACTAAGACAGGGTGCTGCAAACTTATTCTTAAGAACAAACATGCAATGATGAATGCATTTTATTCATGAAAATGTTGATTAATATTACTAATGAATGACCTAAGCTATGTGAGATAACTAAGATGTAATGTTAATTGATTCTTTTTGGGTTTTCATGTTTATGAAATGAAATCCCTAAATGCACATGGACGTGACTCAATTAATGCTATGATTATATGTAGGAAAATTTTTCCAAAAAAAGTCTTAACCTTTCAATTTTGTCAATTAATTCCTAAACCTTTTTATAGTTTACTAAATGAGTCCATTCAGCTAATTTTAGCCAGAAATCACTGACGTGAACACCAGCCGTCCTACGTAGCACGACTGACGTGTGGACATTTTTAATAATATTTTAATATTTTTCGAATTATTAATTTTATTAATTTATTTTTCTTTTTCTTCTTCCAAGTTTGGCGAGGGTCGCAGTCCTCGTCTAGATTTGATAAGGACTGTGAAGCCCTCACCGGTCAAAAGAAATATAAAAAAAAGAAAAGAAAAAAAGAAGAAAAATATATTTAAAATTTGAAAAAATATTACAATATTATCAATAATTGTTTACGTCAACACTGATCCTCTTACATAATCAAAATTATTAATTACTATCAATGTCCACATAAGCGATTTCTTGTTAAAATTGGCTGAGTGTATTCAATTGGCAAAACTTGAAAATGTTTATAATTGAATTGGCAAAATTGAAAGGTTTATGATTGAATTAGCAAAAGTGCAATAGGTTTTGAACTTTTTAGAAAATTTTCCCATTATATTCACTAATCTAACATGGATTGATCAATCAACATAAAGTCCTAAATCTCAAGCGTGCTA
This sequence comes from Syzygium grande, assembly GCA_024733475.1. NCBI lineage: Eukaryota > Viridiplantae > Streptophyta > Magnoliopsida > Myrtales > Myrtaceae > Syzygium > Syzygium grande. The sequence continues at coordinate 27,386,164 of JAMXDD010000010.1, forward strand.
GGCTGTAATGAATTACTCGGTGCAACGCTATGAAATTAATTCCTAAAGCTAACAATATAACATGGATGCTCTGACATGAGAATCAACCGTAGAGTAATCCTATGACGCAAATTATGTGAAACGATATTTTTGTATTTATTTTTAGTGAAAACAGCAAATTAAATCCTAAGACTCTACATGTGACCTGATTAATGACTTCCCACAATTATATGACTAATAATTTAGTGATGCAATGCTAATTCATCTTTTTTTTTTGGATTTCGTTTCATAATGGAATATATGCAATGTGAATAATGCATGAGACGCACCAACTAATTGATGTTATCCACATGGAAGTGCCTATTGTAAATTAATCCTAAGACATTATTTTCTAAATGACAAGCAATATACAACATGAACCTTATAGAATTAATCATGAAATAATTTCATAATTAAATGCAGTCTACATGAGGCATTAATGATATATTTTTTGGAATTTTCTTTATGAGATGAGATCAAATCAAATCCTAGGATAATCTAATTGCAATCAATAAAAATCAGGACAAAAATTCTAAATTAGCCTATTAAGATAAACCCTATCCTGTCCCGTCTTATCTGGGACTCCAATTTGAGTAGGACTCTGTTTGTATTTTCAAATTGAATTATTGGATTATCAAAACAATAACCTAATCTAGTTAAGATTGAAAATGCCTGATCCTACTCATGCAAAATACTGACTCCTAATTATTCAAAATCGTATCTCCTCATTTTTAAAATCTTATCTACACGCAATGGATGAGAGACGTAATTGAGGGTCGAACCTTTAGGCTCAAAGATCAGATTCACTAGTATGGTGGGATAATTTAATCGAGGATCCCATCTTCTGGCTCAAAGATCCGATTCCCCAATTACAAATGTAACAAATAATGTAGGGTGACTCAAAAGAAAATTAAATATCCTGACCCATCTAAAACACGCAATCGATAATATGCAATATAAAAATCATATCTTCTGAAGATTACATATTCTAAAAGAATCAAACAATCTGAAATTCAAATCAAATTATGTAACCTTCCCCTAATTAAGACTAACCTAGGGACACCAAGGAGTAGGTGTGAATCACGGCCAAGGTTTGGGCCTGGTGAGAGTTGTTAGCTTTTGGCCAAATCTCTGGGTCTCTAAATTTTTGATACTCGATTCTTTTGGTGGGGTTGAAGAACTAGGTGTCCTAGATATCTCCTCAAAATTTTAGTGCATTCCGACTTAGAACGATCATGTGCTCACTGCTTTTCTGAGGCCGTGCATTTTCGAAATCTCCATCATTTCATACTCGATCAATCTAGTTGCTTGATTATCATAGACACTTCCAAAGACTATATATACGTAAGAGAGATCGATGGGTGTCAACATCTTCTGGATATGTCTATGCCAGCATTTATTTTGATTCTATACGAGACTCGCTATCACAATGACCATATAAATCTAGTTAACCTAAGCTTCGAGTTGAAGTTAGGTCATTCCGAGAAATACATATTCCTACATGAAGGCGATGTGTCGGACTTGAGTTGGACTTTTCTGTGCAGACTTATCAATTTGTGGCAAGGCGAGAATTCACTGTGTGAAATTCAGAGCCTATTTAATCACCCCATTATGAGCTGAAATTGTATATAAAAAAAAACCATCACTTATTAAGGTTAAGCTAACTAGTTCTCACTTTGATTATGTCAGAAAATCACCTAACAAGTCAAGTGAAAAATAGGTTATTTGTTTTATTCAATGAAAATTGAAGACTAGCAAAAATTATTTCATATATGCTAAGAATAAGAAACTAATAATATTCCATATATTAGATTTTTAGCTATTATCAAACAATTTCCTTTTAAAAAATTTCAAAACCTACGATTGTTTGTTTAAATTTTCAGATTGTATGTGGAGGGGGATGGATCATTTCTTCCATTATCTGCAATATATGTTAAAGTTAGATTAGATGCATGCTTATGACTTGTAAGGTCGTAAATAAGAAAGTGTCTTTTGACACGGTAGGAGCCTGAACGAACGGCTGTGTTGATCTTGGATCTGGAATTGACTAATTGCTTCCTTAAGAATCGAAAGGTTAATTAGCTGGAATTGATCTTGAATATGTCAAAGTACTGTCCATCGAATTAAAAAATTAATTAGAAGGCTAAGCAACGTTCTGGAGATGTATATCACTCGTACAAATCGCCTTGGTTGAGATGCAAATATCTTGGTCCATCTCTTATTCCCATTTTCTCCCCATCATTCAACACACCGTTCGATGTGTGCCTGAGTAAACGAATTAACATTCAATACAAAACTATCATCAAACGCTAATCTCTATCCCTCCGTTCTCCATCTGAACTCACTCACACGTGTTAGGCGCCGTTAAACCTCCACAATCGACACAGCCCGGCCCACCATTTCCTCCTCCGTATCTTATCTCCTCTCTTCTCTCTCGATCTCACTCACTTGTCATGTCTCTCTCTTTCTCATGTTGGTTTGGTGAGAGAGAGAGAGGGTGTTTTAGTGCACATTCATAATTAATGGGCAATCATAGAAATGTGGCACACATCCAAAGGTAGGTGCAACAAGTTGAGATTAGGCATCCGTAACTTACTTGAGAAGTTATTGCATGGTTTATATTGATATTGTAAACTGATATCATCTTAATCATTAATTATGCGCGTCTCACTATGGAGCTTACATGATCAACAAGGCTTCTCCAATATGATATGGGATTCGGGATGTCATAAACTCCTTCACTTAAAAAATCGATGTCCTCGTAAGTGTTGAGTTTTATCGCCTAGCAAAACTCCTCTTATTTGATGTGTAGTGCGATAAGTTCTTGCTCCCTTTGTCATTCTAGAAGTCTGTTAAAAGTCACACTTTGTTCGAACACTCCTAATTGGGTGTGTGGGCCTAGTTTGTCCAAAGACCACATCCTATTAGAGAGGTTCTACTCTGATACCATCTATAACGTCTCGACCCATTTTGCGTGGACCTAGCACCTATTTATGGTTGGGTGTTAGCTAGTATATCATTCAACATGGCCTCTCTCATTCGATACGGAAGTTAAGATGTCACAATAGCAAACTTACACTGATTGTCATGAGTAGATGATACTATTTAATACTTAGAACATTTTAAAATAATTCAAGTGCATCTTATAAAGAAATTATGTACAGTCCTCTTTATACATATATCATGTATAGCTAATATACTATGTATATTTATGGCTCTATTTGTTTCGCGAAAAATGAATGATTTAAAAATTATTTTACTAAAAATAATTATTTGCATCACTTGAAATAATTATTTAATGAAAATATTTTATTACCGATAGTAATTTATGTCTAAATATTTTCGTGAACGATGAATTTTTTTTTTCGTCCATTCATTTTTGTAAGCAATACAAGCGACGTTTTTTAAAAAATAATATTTTCTAAATCATTCATTTTTCATGAAATAAATACACCCCAAAATTAAATTAGTGAATATATATATTTATACATCTCTTACAATTGAATTAGCGAATTCTCTCGAAGTGAACAATTCCATAATGATTTTTTCATTGAGTGTTGCCTTAGTTCTATCAAAATGGCAATGTCGTATTGTTAACCCGTTCATATTCCTACAAGCGACAAAATACATCTCGAATCGAGTCGATACACAAACTAGCCAAATCGTCTCGTACAGTAGTTGCAACGGCCATACATCTATATCGTGTTCCACATCTTGTGATTTATGGAGTGAGACTTGGACGTTTGATCTGATGGAGAGAAAAGGGTGATGCACTCATCCGATCCATTCTAGTGGAGAGTGGAGACAAGCCTGTTGCAACCAATATCTTCTCTTGGCCGGCCTTGTATTGGAAAAATGGTCAAATCCGAGTCTCCATCAGTAGAAAGTCTCACAGTTATCCACCTCCATATGACCATTCAAAGCATGTCATCATACATTAGAGGCGCCAACAACTGATGTCTCATCCTTAGATGGCCCGTATCCATATCTTATCTGCCGTATGTAAAGTGGAGCAGGTCATTATATTCTTAGATGCACTGTTCATATCCTTAATGTTGAGATCAATATGTGAATTATGTTAAGGAAGTCCCATATTGAAGAATTGACGTGGTGTGGAATAGTTAATATATTTTAATTGATCTATAATTCATTGGCCTAAACTTTTGATTAAATATGGGTTTAACTGGATATGTTGACGAGTTTGGATTTGGATTCCCTCTTGACAATCTTTTCAGGTGAAGGTATTGGATTTCTTCTACGTGCTCTTTACACTTAATGTGGTCAAACAATTCTAAAGGTTCGACCTTAACTAGGACAAACCGATTAGATCACTTTATCCTAGCTATTTGGACCTTCTTCTCGGCTTAAAATTGTGGAGACATGTGAAGGTAAAAGATGGGTCTACGAAATGATGATAAACATAGTCGTGATTTTAATGCACTCAGAGAAATGAATTTATGTAATTACGAGGGAAAAGAAGAGAAATGATTTGAAGGGATTGAGTTATAATTTTTTTGGATATTAGCTATGGAAAAGAAAGCAAAAAAAAATATTACGACATAAATATCTTTTCATACACTTATAAATAGATGTAGAATAAGGGTATAAATAGGAAGGAAAAATGAATTTGGGTATTAATAGACAAATCCCCGTGAATCACTCCATATTTCGAGAGGTTCGGACAATTTATTACTAAATTGGCCACCATGTCATTATTCGGCTAAAATTGTTAAAAGGTTTACAACTAAATTAGTTAAATTAAAAGGTTTATGATTGAATTGGTATGGAGGCAATATATTTATGATTTTCTAAATAATTTTCCCCTCTTGCTTTCTCTCTCTACCGTATCAACCTTGGCTGCCACCACCATGCTCCACCTCGCCATTGCTTCCATACTATGTTTGGCACTTGGCCTTGTCGCTTCCAGAGGTGGGAGTCGGCAATGTGGCATACGGCTGATGTGAGAAAGAAAGGAAGAAGAGGGGAGAGAGAGCGAAAAAAAAACATGGTCCTCTAAAACATTTTGTAGGAATAATACTCCAATAGCCTAGTTGAAGAACCAAACTCGAGATCACATGTTTCGCAAGGTGCAAAATTTTCCGTTACATAACCTATTTGACTAAAAGGGTTAAAATTACTTGATGACTAAAAGAAAACGATTAGGAAAATCAATGATTGTATATAATTACCTCTTTCTTTTAAGTGATCTAAATAATTTTTCACAAATCCTACTAGCAAAATGAAGTGTGCAATAGTTGTTAATCTAAGGCGAAGGAAGATTATGATATTGTCATTTCTTATTTTCGTCATGTGAAACTGAGAAATATTATCGATTTGACATTACCATAGGGGAGTGACATTTTTGAAGATTTCTATCACGCCAACCAATGTCTTTATCGTACATGTGTTTATGTCGAACTAAGCATGCAAGAATATCAATGGCTGAGATATTACCTACCTCTAGTGACAAACACTATATTCTTTCTTTTTAAGTTCACATCGACATATCTTGACGAATGCAATATCTACATCAGAGCGTCTATTATTCAGAATAATTGGAGGACACGTCAGCCATTTACGCACTACACGATAATGAGAGAGGTTGAGTGTTCTTAAGAAAATGATTTTGTTAACGAGCGCCTCATAAGCAGTGATTAAAGGTGCGAATGAAAATCATTCTTTTTTCCGGCCTAATTTCTAGCCAATCAATACCTCAAAGATCGAATGAGCACTCGTTAATAACATCCATTGCAAGAAATAGTCTAATCATCTATTCATATTTCAACCATGGAATGATACGCCCCTCGATTGATTGGGCATGCGAGAATGTTAGATTAGGTTGGATAGGGATTTGTAGCATAGTACATGGGTCCACCTCTTTTTTTACAATTGAAGTGGTCGGGCTCGGATAATGGCTCATCTAGAGTCTAGAATCTTAGCTTTGGACCACTCATGAGAGAGCCTTTTGATTTGAGTATCAATGAACTTATTCTTGAGCTTATCATTTACTAATCGTGTAGGTTCAAGCCAATGGTCTTTTTTAAGCCCAATCTTTGACTGACCCGGCTTAGGGACGGCCCACTCCTAGTTGCTAGCGCACTCAAAAAGGTTCCTTTCTCCTTTATTCTTGGGGAAGAATTGTACTTCATCATTATGGAGATTAAAATTAGCATTACACTCATATGATCTTGCACTAGCGGGGTTTATAAGGCTCCTAATGCTATGTAGGGGAACTAGAGGGCGTTATCTGGCTCCTATGCTTTTGTTGGGGAAATTGGGGAATATGAATGGGGGATTTTTTTTTTCTCTAAGAAGAAAGATGATGGTACATAAAATAGTGAACATTTTCTTCTCCATCATGCTTCCAAACATATTGCATAAAGGATGAACAGATGAAACTACGTTGACGAGGTAGCGGGATGAGTTTAATGCAGAAATAGAAGTTGTCGAAGAGATAACTTCTTATTTGTTAAAGTATTTTACATCTCTTGTTTATGGGGTCTATATGTTTATTACATATAAGTGATCTTCCTACACCTATGAACTGAAAGCTTTTGAGCTATGCTTTCTAACATGTACTAGAGCCCGGTAATGCTCCATTTGTGTGCAACCCACCGTTCGTCAAATTTCACATGTTGTTTTCTAATCTGGTTTGTATGTGGAAATGAGTGTTAAACTGTCCATTTGATATCTCTTGTCACAATCGATATAGAATACTTTAATATCATTGATCTTGTTTAAGCTCATACTAAGCAAAGAGATAATAGAATTTTAGAATGAAAGAACTGAAAATCGAGTTGGATTAAGTGAACCACTTGATCAGCATCCGCTTTTATGTCTAGTCAAAATAGTCTTATGGCTAAGTTAAGTAACACTAGTCAATGGAGAGATTGTGCATCAATCATTCTTGGGCTAAGCTGAAACAGAAACCCATCTTATTAAGTTGCGGAGTACGACTAAACGGGCCAATCCAGGCCCGCCCAAATAAATACTGGGGCCCACAGCTCGCAGATCAGGCCCGTTCACGATAGTGGGCCCCCGTGGGCCCATCTACCCACCGACTCCCCGATCCCATGAGAGGCGGCCGTGCTGGCTTTCTGTCCAAGCTAGCAAAGCCGTGATCGCCGGAGGTCGACGACGATGGAGTCCGAGAAGTCCAAAGCCGTGATCGGCGTCGTGCGAGCGTCGAGGCCGCTGTTCCGGAGCCGGCACGACCGCCTCGCCTTCGCCGTCCACGCGGCTTTCCTCGCCTCCGGCTACTCGCTCGCCGCCACCGGGCCCGCCGCGTGCGCCGCCGACGCTCTCTCCTCTTCCTCCACCGGTGAGTCGAGCTATCGTTATGTTGTCGCGCGCGCGGGGGGACCGATCGTTGCGTCCGCGGGTTTTCAGGAATGAATTTGTCTGACCGAAGAGCTTCGGATTTGGTTTTTTTGTCGTCCAGAGGAGGTTGGGATCGACCGCTGGAACGAGGCCGATGACGAGTATGCGTTCGTGTACGTAAGTCCTGAGGACTCGAAGAAAGTGCTGGTGAAGTGTCTCGCGATGGACGACAAGCTGGTTGTGGATGCTTTGAAAGACGGGGCTGCTGAACCCGTTCATCTCGAAATTGCGTACGCGACTTGGTCCTTTTTGATTTCCTACTTCCGTACTGCACTATCGAGCATCTTCTATTTGATACTTCGCTTTTCGGGTTTTAAGTTTTTGATTGCTCGATGTTTTCGTCACCGGCAGTGTTGATGAGTTCATCGGGGAGGATGGAACTGCGAGTTACTCTGGTCAGTTCAAAAATCTGGATAAGTTGGTGAAGAGTTTGGATACGGAGATCTTGTCGAAATTGAATGGCTCGTCGAGGCCCAGTTCGTCAACGAATGCTGTCGGGTAATTTGGTTCGGTTTATATCATATGTTGATAGCGCCATTTCGGTAATTTGTTTTCCTTACCAAGATAGTTCTTTTTGATTGTGGAAGAAATTGATGAGCAAGGGGAAAGGATGCACCTTTGCGTATGTGGATGAAAAGACTTGGTTGCTGTGGAGTTTTATCAAATTCCTACTCAGAATTTTAGGCTGTTGCGGCTCTAGAATGTAGCTCGAGATTTTATGGAGTGCTATTAGAGGGTCTTGCAGTATATTACCTAGTCCCATACTTATCTGAGCTGGATCCTGCCGTTCGTATTTGCTTAAAAACAATAAATTTTTCTTTCCTTTCACACTTTTCCTTGGCATTGAAGTTAGATGATCTGTACATTGCATTCATACACCGGTCAAGACCGTGAATGCTTATGCATTGGGGATGCTTGTTTTAATTGCTCTTCTAAGTTGTATGAGAGTGAATTGTTGACTAAGAAGTCTGCCAAAGTTTCGTCAGGGGGTAGACAATGTAGTGCTGTAAATCAAGAAAATTGCTTGGGGAAGTACTTTTTGGTTTCTTCCCTTGGCTCAAATCGAGAATATCCGGTTTGGTGTTGCTCTGGCCTTTTGACTTTAGCTATGCTTTTGACTCTATTTGGTTTTAGCTAGAGTGGTTCTATATGTAATCTTTCATTTGCTTGATATATTCCATGCAAAAGGGGAACTGACTGAATTATAAAAGTAAATGACGATTTTGGTCTTTTAATATACTTCCTATGCCTGGCCAGAGAAATTCATTCTGTAATTCTGTGTGATTTGCTCCCTATCTTTTGTTGGAAAGATGATATTGCCATGGTATGATCATGTTCTATTTAGCTTACTTTCAATATTGTTGAGAAGTTTCTTGGGCTTTCATGTTTGATTTTCCATATTCGTTTTCGACAAACTTTAACTAGAAAGAGTTTTTATGAACTTCTTGTTTGGTTACAATTAAGTGCTATGTAGTAATTAAGCTCTCTGTGTGAATTGGGAGTTAGGTCTTCAAACCCTTTCCATTCTATGTTGTACAAGACCTCATTTACTCTGCATAATGATCTATATGCATATGTTCTTGCATGTGTTGTATGGTGTGTTATAATTTCTCTCCATTCTCCAATGAGAAATGCTTGATAATGGTCGTGTGTATGGTTATTGAGTATCCTGTGTTCACATGAAAGCAAACAATTGTTTAGAATGTGAGTTGGTTTCTAGTGATGAAATCTATCAAATTGGTCATTCACTTGTTCTGCTATTGCCATATAAGGCAGTGACACTGTGGGCATGTAAGGTACAGCAATGGGTAAAATGAACTTTTAGATGGTTGCCTGCTTTAACATGTGCGTTTATTTTGGAGATGCATAGCTAGATTTTGCATTGAGTTAGATTTTTCATCTTCATTTCTATGCTTCATATTTTAAAGGATGTCTTCTTCCTTATTTTCAGAAGAGAAAATACTGAAGGATCAAGACAACTTATCGATGAGCCTGGTCTTGCAGCTCGTGAACCTTGGGGTCCACAAGTTCATCCTTCAGGGTCTCTCTCTCTCTCTCTCTCTCTCTCTCTCTCTGTGCGTGTGTGCACATGAGCGCGCATGTGCAAAGATCCTGACAATCTTATTCAGTATCGTTTAAACTGAGGGCAATGGAAGTGCCTAATTACTGCTAGAAATGTGGTTTGAGAGACGTGAAAGCTCAACTGCTAATGTTGACAAGTTCCTAAGGTTGTCCTATTTTGAAAATATAGTGCATATAGAATGTTGAATACTGAAGTATTTAACATTGTCCCCTTGGAGTTGCTGTTTCAAATTACAGCAAGTCTTATTCTTTTTGCTATAGGAGACTCTTGATAATAATTATCTTCTCCATTACTCGTCAGCTATGAAACGCAATAAGGGGGTGGGAAATGCCTACATTGGGATATGGCAATTCTGGCAAATTTGATGTCTCTACAATAGGATATAACTAGGATAAGTGAACAGATGAGATGTAGAAAAAGCAGTATCATAGAATGACTATGCCTCAGTCTCTTGTTGATATAACAAAATGTGGAAGGAGCTCTCTATCCTGTGGATAACAAGAGTCTAAGGATCAACATATATTCTGTTCTGTGATGTGTGGAAGATGAGAGTATTGCATGTTTAAATATGATATTCATGAATTGGTTCTGGTTGTGAAGTAGTAGTTGGAGAGCCAGCTTAGAGCAGTATAATCCTCTGTCTATGAGACCTTTTGTTTGGTTCATATTAAAAATATTCACCACTTCTTATTATATGCAAGTAGATTGTGTGAAGTTTTATGTATCAAAATTGTTTCTCAATAAGCATATCTCTCACTTATTTTGATATTCTGTATTATATTATTTTCCTGAAAGCAAAAAAGTTACTGTTCTAGTGTTGCTTATTGCATTGAATATTTTTTCATTTCTTCGCTTTTTTTTTTTTGTGCACAGAGTTGTTTGTCCTCCTGTTTATCCTTTTGCTGGCAACGACCTTTTTCCTGGGCCTGGGGCTGGAATGTACCCAACCAGGTTCCTTACTGATCTTTGCTTATCATACATTTTTTTATGCTTGACGTTCCTAGATTGATTAGAGATTAATTTTCTTTTATTGTAATGCAGGGGTGGTTATGGCAGCAGTGGGAGTATGCTTTTAGGTTTGTGTAGTTTCTTTGTAAATTAAGTATCTATAGTTCTTTCTCAATCACCGATTTTTGAGAGATTAATAAGTGTAGCAATTTGAGCATGCAGGACCTAATGATCCCAGTTGGTTTGGTGGAGATGCTGGACGTACTGGTTTTCCTGGAGCCCAACCGTGAGTGTCTTCTCTCCCTGTCCCCCTCTCTGTGTGCGCACATGCCTGTTGACCTCCAGTTGATCATTTGAAACAGGGGTGTCCCTCCAGGTGCTCGTTTTGATCCATATGGTCCACCTGGTGTGCCTGGTTTTGATCCTAGTCGATTTGTCAGGTAGTTATATCTTCTTGCCTTGACAATTGATGGACTTCTCTTATCTGAAGTTTGGTCTCGCATATTCATTTCATTTGTGGCCAATAGACATTCTAATGTCTCATTTTACTGGAGTTTGGTGTGGGAATTGTTTGTGACAGTTTATTAAAAAGAGAGACACAAGGCCATGGAGTATAAACACACGTTCAAATTTGTAATATGAGGTTTTGCAGGGTTAAGAAAATCTTGTTTTTGGTCATTTGGCTAATGGCAAACTAATGCACATTTACACTCTTTAAGTGGTAATTCGGTTAAATGATAACTTAAATATTTTTGTTGGGCAAGATTGAGAGAATCCTCATTTTGAATGAATCAAATGTTCGTATTAATTGTGATTGCGAGGCGGAATGCTGATTCCATGCCGGCTGAGATTTTTTCTTCTCTTTTGAAATTTACATCAGTTTTTAACATCTTTGCCTAACTTCATACTGACAGAAACCCGAGGAGACCTGGTGGCGGGACACACCCAGACTTGGAGCACTTCCGGGATGGTTCAGATTTCATCTGAATCCAACGGTTTGTAGATTCTTGCCCTTTCTACTCAACGAAAAGAGAATCTAAAGTGGAAGAGATGGCAAGAGTAAAATGCTGCTACTCAGAAACATCCTCCTTTTCACCCCTTTCCTCAGTCCTTATAATCTGCTTTTCTGTCTGCCTGAGTCTAATGGTTCTGTATGTTGCTATGTTGATAAGTTCTTGATTGTGATAGTAATGGTTTAATTTGCATTACAACTTCAAATGTGAAAACTTGGCTCTGGCGCATCCTGGCTTATCTCTTAGGCTGCGGCCAATGAGTTTTTTCTTCAATGGCCTTTTAACATTCGAAATTTTCTCACAACAAAAAAATGTCGATACTTAATTTTACATATGTGCATTTGCGCAATCTTTTAAAATTTGCATAATATTTAAATTTTCACGGGAGAGCCAAAAAGTAATTGCTAGTAAAGTTTAGTTTTGAACAAACAGCAAATGGGCTTAAAATGATATAGGTTTAGGTCGCACGGAGGACGCGCTCGAAACATGCAGTGAATGTTAGTGATTCCATTTGGTAAGATATGAGTAGAGCTCGGATCGGCTGTAAAGGACGCATCCCTTAATTATTTTACTATTGGAGGGCTAATACAATTCAAGACGAAAAATCATAGCTCTTACACCTAAAAAGTGCTATGATAAATATTATTTTCTTTTATCTATAACTGTTATGCGGTGTTGTTCATTTAATGTGCTTGATGGCATGGGATAATTCAGATATATAGGCTTCAAGTACGTACTTTTCTTGGCAATTATGATAAATTGTCAGCAATGCACAGGAAACATTCTATTAGTTATGAAACCAATACATTTCGTGCTCGAAAACGTGACTCTACCCGCACAATCTGTGCCAAAACACTCAGTTTTTAGCCAAAAAAAAAAACATTCAGTTTTCTTGATATAATATTCGTTTGGCGATGTTTTTCTTCATCTCTTGTTGTAGAAAATTGACCGCACGTGTCCATTCCCACATCAAACGCCCATGGATGAGTTTAGTGACTTATAACGGAGTTACACGATTTCTAGGGCTAGCCCTTTTGTAACTGGTGTCGTACACTTCATAAGCTCTTGACCGGCCTCGTGCGCTATAGGTATTGCCCCGTAAGCCATTTCTACTTCCATGATCTCTTATCCTCCATTTAATTAAATAAATTTATTTTGAATTATTTTTTTGACCATAAAAAAATTTCAAACTGGTACATTTATGATAAATCTATCCCGAATTTTTTTTTTACAAAAACCCCAAAAAACCCCAAATTACTATTTTTTAATTTTTGAATATTTTAATTTTTTCTTTCCTTCAAACTATTTTTTAATTTTTGAATATTTTATTTTATTTTTTCTTTCTCTTCAACCTCCTGTTGGTTCTTGGAGGTTGTGCCCTCGCCGAGGGTGGAAGTTGGCGAGGTCGGCCCCCTCACATGAGGCTCGGCCTTCTTGGCGAGGGCGTTAGGCGAGGTTGGCCTCGCCTTGCCGGCGAGGTTTGAGGACTTGACCTCTCACAAGGCCGACTGATCCGCCTTGCCCCCCAACCAGGCTGAACTTCTCGAGCCTAAACTGCCAGGCGGGGTTGAGCCCCTCAGGCCGAGGGCCCACCTTCTTGAATTCTTTAGGGAGGAGGCCCGACCTTTGCCCAAGAATCGGCGAGGTCAAGCCTCACCAGATTTGGCGAGGACCTAGTCTAGCTTGCTATTGGTGAGGCTCGACTTTGCCGGCGTTGTGTGAGGCTGACCTTGTCGTTGCAGGGTGAGGCCAACCTCGCCCAACGTCAGCGAGGTCGTGCCTCTCCGTGGCCGGCCCCCGTGGGCCCCGCCCGGTTGGCGAGGCTCAACCTCATGGATGCAGGCGAGGCCAACCTCGCCTAACGGTGGAGGTCGAGCCTTGCCGGTGGCCGGCCGGGGGTGACCTCGGTAGACCGCCTTTCCGCCGGTTGCCCGGGCCTAGCGACCGTGAAGGAGGTGAAGAAAGAAAAAAAAAGTAAAGAAGGAATAAAAAGTTAACAAAAAATTTTAAAAATAAAAAATAATATTAAAAAATTAGTTTGGGGTAAAATTGTCATATGTATACTAATTTGGGATTTTTGATTGTCAAAAAAATAGTTCAGGTAAATTTGTCACAAGTGTACCAGTTTGGGGGTTTTTTATGGTTAAAAAAATAATTTGGGGGTAAAATTATCATAAGTGTATCAATTTAGGGTTTTTTGTGGTATTAACCCAACAAAAAAAGACAAGAAGAAATCAATCAAAATAAAAAGCTTAGGGAAGAGATTGGACTACATTAAAATTTTTCTATACGAAAAACGCCCGACATTGACGAAGCTTCTATTTTCCATTATCTTAAGTAACTTCAGATACGTCAGAGAACTTAAAAACGTGAGCAGGCCTCTCTCTCTCTCTCTCTCTCTCTCTCTCTCTCTCTCTCTCTCTATCTCTCTCTAGAAGACTAATCTTCAACATACAGATTCATTTTCAACCAAAAGGGTCACCATCTTCTAGAATAAATCTTAGGTCGTACCTTCAGAATTTGGTTGGTAGTTGGTTCTCAACTGCTTCGATATACATATAATAGCAAACTCTCCTCTCAGTAAAGTTGTATCAGTCAGTCGGAGACGTTGCAGAGGAATGGCAATTAGCGAAACATTCAAGCCTCACACTTCGTTCATCGTGTTCTTGGTTCTGCTTTGTCTTGGCTCGGAGCTGAAATCAGTATCCACAGAAGCAAGGAGTCTCTCCAGCTTCTCATCTCATCAGAGTAAGCATCTCTTTCACTCTCTCTAGGGTATGCGTTAGCAAGTATTCTTCCGGGCAACATGGAGTGAGGATTTATGAATTTCTTGATTTTGTGGATACCGACGATGAACTGATTGTCATTTGTGTGCTACGATTGTTTATAGGTTATTCAAGAATTTTCAGCACGCTTGGAGTTGTTTGCAAGTGCTGCAACGATGCTGGTGGCGAATGCACCAATACGTGGACCGGGTCCTGTTCCAATCTTCATTGCTTTCCGTGGAAATTTAGTTGATGCATGCGTATAGTCCTATTGTATCCCATCTTTTCTCACGCTGTACTTAGCTATAGAATTAGAAAGAAAGCTGAAGGCTCCATACAAAGAGATTAGATTGAGTACAAAGTTCTTTTAGTACAATTTTGCTCTATTCTTCTCTTTCATTAGCAGACTCTAATACTAACATTTTTTAGGCAAGTCATAGAATTGCATGTGAACCATGGAGGATTTTACATTTGTGAAACTTAATGAAATAACTCTTAATTCAAATCGAATTCTTGTAAAAACATGTGCGAAATTCCTGGGGATATAGATTGGATCTATATACGAAGTATACATAAAAATATGATAGCTAGTTCACCTATATTTTTCTTTCAGCTGCCATCCTCCACCGGCATCATCTTTTTATTAGCATCCTCCATCGTTGTTGTCCAGGCAAATTCACCGCTACCTCCTGCGAATATGTGCCGATCTCGGACTCTCTCTCTCTCTCTCTCCCTGTTCAAGTGTGTGCGTGCGCACGCTTCCTGGATGTCAATCTTGACATCGACTCAAATGAGCATTGAGCTCCATCTCTTCGTTGTTGACGTCCATCTCGATAAGCTACTTGATCATTGCCTACGGATCCCGGATCTAGAGGCAGTGCCTCCAGCTCTAAATCTCTCGAGATTAAAGTGGAAGTCGATCTCGTTTAGATATCAACTGGGGGGAGAGAGAGGGGGCAGCCCCCAGAGACGACCCTCTCTAGGTGATGTGTGCTGATTGCGCTGCCTGGTCTAAACAGCGGCGTTGACTTCGCCAAATCGCAGCAACGCACGCCAAGTCAAAGCGAGGGATGGTCAGATGGGGTTTGGAGTTAAATTTAGTGTGGAAGAATCAAATGGAGTGATCCCATGTCAAAATCTCACGAGCGAGATAGGAGATCGAGAGATCAAATGTGACACGTAGAATCCCCATCCACTGAGATGAACATCAACAGCTCAAAGCATTCTTCTATGCACGTTACAAGCGCTCGCAGCATGTCACTAAACGCGAGGTCGCTAGTCAATATTCCGGATGCTCTGGTTCACTTTTTTGCCCAATTGGTTGATGATGAAAGTTTGACTTGTCTTCCAAAGATTCTCGACCCCGAAAATTGCGAAAATTGTTTCTGCGGTCGACAAGGCGTGTGTGGAGATAGAAGATTGCGTTCCATAAACCGACGAGCACATTAAAAAAAAAAAAAAAAAAAAAACAGCAAGGGACAAAGGGTGTGTGAGATGAATAGTCTCTAGTTATCCATGATTCGAATTAGGCTTCGCATGATCTTTAAACAGTGATTTGGTGGAGCAATATTGTCTCCAGATTCATGCGAGACACTGATAATATGGGAGTCTATTCTCCGTTTAATATCTACAAGAATTTGTGGAAGGTAGTTGTATATTTTTGTGTTTAGTATATGAGGTATGTATAAGCTTTACAAGATTATATAAGACAACAAGACATTACAATATCAATTACGATCAATTAGTGATATACACAATCAATAGAGAGATGTAGAATCTCCTAATTATCTCTAACATCCCATCAAACTGGAGGTGACGTAGAAGAAGTCAATTGGAAATTGGAAAAAGATCCAAAAAACGCTTAGGTGGATGTGCATTAGTGAAGAGCATTCTGATAAACCAATGAGTGAAACACGATGAACAACACCATGAAGCACATAATGCCACATAAAATGACGGTACATAGTAAAATTTTTTGTGCGATTATGAAAAACATCGTCATGTGCTATTTAAATAGTACTCTCATTGCAATAAATAACTGTAGCACCACCGCCACTCTGATGAACTCCCATTGCCTTCTAATATCCATTGCAACCATAGTAATTCTGATGTTGTATTAGCAAGAGCACCTTATTTTGCTTCCACATTAGATCAAGTGATGACAGTATGTTTCTTGTTATGCCATTAGATAAGCGAGTTACCTTGAAAGAAGCGATAGCATGTGAAGCAATTTTGATGCCAAATATTGGACTCCTCTGTCTCTCTCTACGCTTTATCGATAATTGGTTGGCAGTCTTGTATATCCTATTGTTACTCGTCCTAACATAACTATATCATCTATATTGTCAGTCAGTAAATGATTGCGCTGTGTGCAATTCACTTTGTTGCAGTTCTTTGAATTCTTCATTACATCTGGGTTATCTCATCATATGGCCTTCACTTTTCTACTCACTTTACCTTTAAGAGTTGTGAGCTTATTCTTTTTTCTTTGGGGTTGAAGAGCTTATTCTGATGTTAACTAGGCAAGTGACCCTTTAAATCATCTCAATACGAGTTATAGCAATATTATTATCAGTAACTCTAATCAAGAAAGAAGATCCTTGACATATTTCTCTTGAGAAAGATAATAGCCGGAGGAATCCAAAGCAATCTCCAAGCCTTGAAAATAGCCGAGTCACCCAAGATCATTCATTTCAATTTTTGAGTGAGATACTGCTTATTAGGGGATCTATGCTCATAACTAAGGAAAATTAGGTCAGTTTGTAGCAGATATACTATCCCACTTAGGCGAACCCTTGTTCAAGCCTTTCAGGGACTACCTTTTAGCTGCCAAACTACCCAGAGATTTGGTTCTAAGCATAGATCTTGTCATTGATATCAAAGCCCTGGTTTTATGTCTAGCTTGGCTCATTTTATGCGCTTAGATGGTGATTATCCAGTGCTGTGAAGATCTCTCTCTCCAATGGAAGACCCTGATATCACTCCAGTTACTTTAACTGCATCCCTTACTCCTTCTTCTTCTATTTCTTCATTTTCTGAGTTTCGAACTTCACATGCTTTTAAGATAAACTATCTTTATAAAGTCTCTCTTAGCGATGACACTAAGATTTTTGAAACCCAACTTCCCCTTATGAACTCATACTTAGCTTTTGCTAAACCTTCATCATCTTTCTCTCCCATCCGCTCTATAAGGTATCTCATATGCCAAACTCCCAAGGAAGTTAAAGAATATGTTCAGTCCTCCAAATTTGATCAACACCCTATTTCTGCCACTGAGAAGGAATATTTTATTACTCTCTAGATCCCTCCTGAAATTCCAAAACAATGAACCTAGCAAGGATACTCACATATTCATTATGGAGCTGTACGTCTTAATCTCATTTTCCATGGAAGAAAAGGCTTGTCAGTTGTTGCAAGAATGGCTCTTTTGGATACCAAGTTCCTAGAAAACCAGCATGTTTGTATTGGTACTATCCAAACTACCCTAAATGATGGGACAGTCTTTGTAACCTTGTACCCAAATTTTAATGTTGCTATTTCATATCCCCAGTTATTTTCCTTCTTAAAAGTTCAATTTCAGCTTACTGGAGCACCCCAGACCACCAACTTAATTACAGGAGCTCTCCACTATCAAATGGTGTATATAGTCCAAAACCATGCTCTAGATTTGAATTTCCAAAATGAAAATGAAGATGCTTTTGTTTATATCCATGCAAAATGATCAAGCCTCTTGTATTCATGTTCCTAGGCAGATTCAGAAGGAAAAGTTGGCCAAGCTACTTCCTGAAACCTAGATAACCAACTATGAAAAGCTCCACCAAAACAGTAAGCCTCTTCGGTCCTTAGATTCTGAGTTCATTAGAAAAAAAGATGGTACCGTGGCCATCAAATTCAAAAAAGAAAAGGAAGAGACTCCTTTCATCTTTCCTACCATCTTCATGATAGAACCTTGTGTTCCCAATCCAATCCTTGAAGAACCAGATCCAAAGAAATTGGTTCAATACTTTAAAAGTGACGGACACCTTGTCCATTACCACAAGGACCCTCATGGTCACTGTTTTCGAGGCCCTTTTTGCCAGTGATCTTCATGCTCTAATTCTCCGGACGAGGTAGACCCAGTTGCCAAGCCAAGGCGATAGGTAAGAAAAGCCAGGGATGGCTTATACCAATGATACCTGGATGAAGATCCTACTGTTGATACCCATGGAGAAAACTGCAAATATCAGTTTATGGTTTCATATAGCTCAACACCTCATGTCCCTAAAAGGCCAAAGTCTTCACCTTTATTCTTACCTCTCCCTTTACCTCCACATAAGAAACCAGCTACTCTTAAGTGGGCAAAGAAGAACTCTTACCCATTTGAGATCCCAGTCGATCATCCAGCACCAACCTCCACAAGTAACAAGAATCTCCCATTATCTCCATGTTCAACAAAGCAGATTTCCCTCCTTTAAAACTAAAGGAAACCTCATAGCTTTCTTTCTTGTCCTTGAAGAATTCATATATCCACAAAGGAGATACCTTCATGCACCAAAAATCCCCTCTCCTTCAGATGTTGACGAACGTGGAAGGCAAAAAAGAACACCCATTGCTGAAGTTATTCTGAATTGGTAATCAAAAACTCTTTTGGCACATAACCATGTTTTCAAGACGATTGATTCAAGGATCATGGATGTCCAGTAAGAAATCATAAGGTACGATGAATCCACTAAAAATATGCTTATAGACTTCTAGAAAAGACTTCGTACTCTGGAATCAGGACATCATATGGGATTTCATTATCTTAAAAGTCCAAAGGTTGAAATAGAAAAACTCAAAAGGCAAATTAATCTCCTTGAAGAAGGAAGATTCAAGCCTACTGATTTCTTCTCTACCCGAGATTGGAATACCCTCTCCCACAGCGGCAAAACTCTCTAGTTTTTGCTGCAGCAGCTGCTCTTGCATATGAAACCTCTATTTAGCAGGACAGAAGTGATATGATAAAAATGTGCAATCACATCCGAGAAATGGAAAGGCTTCGAAACAAAAAGGCCAAAGCAAAATCTATTACTGAACCATCCGAGAAACCAGACTAGTAAATGATGGCTTCAAAGCCTTTGGAATCTTTCCTAAGGGATTTGAGCAAAACCTAGCAAAATGATCATAAAACTGGCCTAGAGGAAGATTCTCAAAATCATACTCCTCCTGAGAGAGCAAAGGTCTCAGATTTGCTAAGTTCTGATTCAGATTCAAAATCCGACTCTTTGTCCTCTTCCTCATCATTGTCCATTCCTCCTGTCGAATCCTTCCATGTACCACTAGCCACTTCTTCAATTTTCATGGCTAATTCACCAGAGCAAGATATGGAATCAATTCCTACTTCTTTAGCCACAAAGTTTTTCACCCTTGATGATACTCCTCATTCCAAATGGTCAGAAAAAACTTGAAGAATTTCATTCCTGACTAAATAGCAGAGCCCTTCTTGTCGAAAGTAAGTATGACATTCTCCTTGAGTTTACCACGAGGTTTATAGGTAGTCTCAAACATTGGTGGCAATCAACCTTAGATGCAGACCAAATGGTTTTTCTTCTGTTACGAAATTTCTCCCAAGCCATTGGAATCATTTACCAGTTCTTCATAGGAAAACCTGCTGATCTCTTTGAGCTCAAAAGAAGATAATATTTTGAAAGAAAATACTGTTCTCTTCGGAAGAAACATTTAGACCAACACTACAGAGAAATGATCAAACTCTTTTATAGTCTAGGAGTTGATCTAAACCTAAAACAAGTTTTCCTAGCTTCTATTTCCAAAGAACTCTCCCAACAAAGGTTGAGAGATCGTTTCTTAATAAGCAAAGAAGAATTGTGGACATTCCCTTCGGAGAATTGGAACAAGAAATTCATCTTTGTCTTGATGATTTGTGTCTCAAAAGACAAATGATGAAGAACTACATCAGCAACAATCGTGAGCTTGATGGAGCTTGCTCCAAGCGACATCTCAAGATCAAATGTTCAAAGAAAGAGTGTGATGGCTCTTGTGGAGAATATTCCACAAAAAAAAAGAGCACTTCTGAAAGTACCAAGTAGGAAGATTCAACCATGGATCTAAATACTTGAAAAGCAAAGGAAGTGGAAATTCTTGCGAAAATGTAGAATTTTTCCAGGACGCAAGAAATCATCTCATAGCTTCATTTGCAACAAGAAGGCTCGTTTCGCCAAAAATTATCCCCAACCAAAAAAAGGTTAGAACCATCTTATTCATCACATCGAACTTGAGACTAGTATTTCTCTTAAAAACTATGATGTTGAATCCCTATTCTCTATTGATGAGGAACCCACTGAACAAATTCTTTGTGTCATTCCTTGTTACCAAACTCCCAGGGAGATAGATTTTGATTTTGACATTGAAAATCTTTTCCATTTATCTCTAAAAATTGTAAATTCAGAATCTAGTATAATTTCCAATCAACTTCATTGTCCTCACTTTCTTGTAAAAATTTTCATTTCTAAATATGCCAAACCAATTTCAGTTATTGCTCTCATAGATATTGGTGCAAGTGCCTCAATTTTAGATACCAAAATTCTTCCTGAAGAATACCGGATTTCTTGTGTTCGGTATTTCAACTCTGCCTCTGGAGACACCTTTTCTACAAATGTGTGCACTACACCAATAACTATCCAGGTCCTTCCTCAGTGTTCTGTGAAAGCTAAAATCCTTGGATCTAGTCTTCTTAACAAAGATTTGATTATTGGTTGGGACACCATGACTCAACTCCCCGAATTAAGAATCATTCCTAGAAGAGGTCTCAGATATAGAGAAAAATTTTCTGAATTTGTTAACATTCAGAGACTTTTCTCTATCCAGATAAACTTGTTAGACCCAATCATGTAAAAGTTGTTAAACTCATGCTCGGAGAACCATTCAGAGTTCTCCTAGAAATGTTCCCATCCTTTGTGGGTAAATCTAGACTTTTATGTCCGTCTCCCTTTCAAGAAAAATGAAGATATTACCAAGATAAGTCATTTGGGAATGGATCCGGAGCATTTGGCTCTAGCCTAAAAGAAATGCTTAGAGCTACTGCAACTAGGGGTGAGCAACTTGGACTTTCCAAACCGGGATCGGAGTGAACTGGACTGGACCAACCGGTTTGGTCTGGGTCTCGGGACTATCGGTCTGGCTCCCGGTTCCTAAAAGCGAAATCAGTTTTTGGGCAGTCTGGTTCCCGGTTCCTAGGGGGAACCGAATCGACTGGACCGGACCGACTATTTAATATATATTTTTGTTATTTTTTCTTTAAAAAATTAATAAAATATGAATTAAACTCTAAGTGAACTTCATTATCATAAATTCATTGATAAAAATTCATTAAATAAAATTATTGACAAAAATTAGTAAAATGTGAAACAAACCTTAAGTGTTTAACCAAAAAAAAAAACTAAACTTTAAGTGACCGGTTCCATTGGACTGGACCAGATCGGCGGTCCAGTCCAGTTCTCAGTCCTAGAACCAACCAATCCGGTCTGCGGTTTCCAAAATTGGGAACCGGTTCTCTCAGTCCAGTTCCTGGTTCCACATTGAAACCGGACCGGATTGGAACTGGGAACCGGATCGGGAACTGATCACCCCTAACTACAACAAGGTCTCATTAAAACTTCGAATTCCCAATGGGCCTACGAAGCTCTCTATGTCAATAATCGTGCTGAACAAGACAGAGGGAAAATGTGGTTGGTTATCAATTACCAGCCTCTTAACCTCTTCCTCCAAGATGATAAATTCCCTCTGGCTTCCTGAAATTCCCTTTTTGCGGGAATCACTAAGGCCCACATTTATTCCAAGTTTAATCTTAAAGCTACCTTTTGGCAAATAGGAATTCATCCTGATGACAAGCCCAAAATAGGGTTCTGCATCCCAAACCAGCATTTCTGGTGGAAAGTTCTTCCATTTGCTCTCAAGGTTGCTCCTTCCTTGTTTTAGAAAGCCATGTGTAGCATCTTTCAACCAATCCTATCTAGTACTGCTGTCTACAATGATGACATGTTACTTTACAGCCAAAGATGAAGAATCTCATTGCCAACTTCATGAGCAGTTTGCAGAAATTGTAAAGAAATATGGCATTATGCTTTCCCAAAAAAAAGATAATCATTGTCTAGACAAAATTGAATTCCTCGGCATGCACCTTGACAAAGGTACATATTATCTAGGACCACATATTGCTAAGGAATTACTAAAATTTCCTGAAAAAGATTTTACAACTAAGCAAGTTCAGCAATTTCTCGGGATAATTAATTATCTTAGGGACTTTGTTCCAAATATTGCAATATTGTTACTTCCTTTACAATTGATGCTAAAAAAACATCCTATACCATAGGGAAAGGCACAGACCAAAACAGTTGTAGAATTGAAGAAAGTAATGCAAGATCTTCCCCCTTTACAAATTCCATCCATAAGGAAAAGGATCTTACAGACTGATGCCAGTGATGAATATTGAACAGTCGTACTATTTGAAGAGCTTGAAGGTAAACGACATCTTTGTGCATACAAAAGTGGAAAATTTTCCCAAGCAGTAATGCATTATCATTTTACTTTCAAGGAAATATTGGCGGCTAAGAATGGAACTAAGAAATTTGAGTTCCATCATATTGGCCACCATTTTCTAGTAGAATTAGATATGGCATCTTTTCCCAGGTGACCAAATACAAGTAGAAGCAGATTCCTCATCCACAATTGCTTCGATGGGCCAAGTGATTTTCAAAATATTCTTTTGAAACCAAACATATTGCAGGGAAAAAGAATGTACTTGCAGACTTCTCTCCGGACCAAAAGTACCAGCAAAAATTAACATGTACATTCTTAGACATTCTATACTCTTCCAGCCAGACAAATACATAATTGAAAGAATTCAAAAATGGCCAAGATTGGGATATCCTCGGGAAATTATTGAGCAAATTCAAAATGACAGGCCCACTGAAAATTTTGAGAATCTCATGTAGCAATGCTATACAGATCTCTTCAGACCGCATGGAGGATCCATTCTCTGTCCTTCTGGACTACACTCAAGGTATCTCTTCATTCATCCATTAATCTAGAAAGAAAATGATTTTCTTGAAAAACTTAAATGGCTATTATGGTATTTAACTAATAAGTATTTGATAGCTATTAAGTTTCCTACCAAAAGATTTCTTGTCAAATTAACTGGTATGATCATGGCAGATCACATCAACCAAAATGAACATGAGAAAAACCGTTTAACCGTGCTCAAATGGTTTTACCCTCCTATTTACTACAAATGACTCTTTCTAAAAGAATTGAAAAAGGTCTGAGGAGATCTCGAGACACACATAATTGTACTCCTCTATCGTCCATGGACTTTTGTGCACCGCAATGGCACAATCTCCGATGTTCTAGCAATAGTAGGTACCACAACCTACGAGTCTTAATCACATCTCCAAGTGGCCTGCATCTATGAATCGTTCCCTAGTTGCAGTGGTTCTGTTGAATGTAATTACATGGAACTCCAGAGAATCCTATGCCAAGAAAATCGTATTATTCCTAAAGAAGTGTGGGATTACACCACACCTGTTTCATGGGACCATGAAGGATCCTCATATGATGTTCAGCAAGTGCTCAGGGAATTCAATCAATCAGGATCATCACAAGACCAAGAAATGACATACACATGAGACCCAGTATAATCATCTCAAGATCCTTGGGGTGGAAAACTCTCCCAGGATCCCTATGATCATGGACCATTATCCTTATCTATCGAGCTTGACTCTAGCACAACCTCCCACTACATCCAAATAGGAAACTGGCCCTAGCCAATTATGTCTGAACAAACAGTCCAGAACATTGCTCTTCCATACTTTTCCACCTATGCATCCTCCTCTTTGAGCTAGATGCCAAACTATACCCATGATAATTTCGAACAGACTTTAGAACAAAGGCTGGCAGAACAAGAATTTGCACACAGCTCAGACTATGACTATAACTCTTGCAATAATAGAAGTTGCTGTAGCACCGACACTATCCACTGTTCACTGTTCATAAGTCACTGTTTATGGGATGTCTAATCAGTGTATGTCTGTATTATGGATCGTGGTCCAAACAATACTCTCCCCAATGCCTTTATAAGGCCATGTAATCCTCCCGATTTGGAATAAGAGGGAGAGGTGTGAAAATTCTCTTAAGCTCTCAACTCTCCATGTTTTCTTAAAACTCTTTCGTTTCTTCAAGGCCTAATATGATCCTCTAAGAAAAGCAGCTCAGCCAGTTAGGCATGATTCCATCCTGGCAACTCTGAATGTCTTTATGCTTAGAACCAAATCTTTGGATAGTTTGGTAGCTAAAAGGCAGTCCCTAAAAAGGGCTTAAACAAGGGTTTGCTTAAGTGGGATAGCATATCTATTGTAAATTGATCTGATTTTCCTTGGTTCTGAGCATAGATCCCCTCATTGTAGGGCCAGTATAATCATCTCCACTAGTAATCATGTCGTCCCCATATAGAAGTAGAAAAACAAACCCACGAGATATTTGCCAAAAAAAAGAGAGCATGGTCGTAGGGATTGGATATAAAATCAAGGGGTTCCATGATTGAGCTAAAACTTGGAATACCATTCTCAAATGGAAGTTTATCTCGTCGAGATGTCAATAGGGGAGAGAGATGGGGGCTAGCCTCCAAAGACGAATCTCCGAGTGACATGTGCTGATCGTGCTGGCTAGTCTAAATGAAGCGACGTCGACTTCACCAATGGCGATGATGCATGCTACGTCATAGAGAGGGGGTGAGAGGGATGGGTTCGACTGGGTCGGGAGTTTGATTTAGTGCAAAGGATCAAGTGTAGCGAACACTTGTTGATATATCGTGAGCCAGACGGAAGATTGAGAGTCCAAATGTGACACATAAAATCCCCATCTAATGAGATGAACATCCAGAGCTCAAAGCATTCTTCCTATGCACAGCAAAAGCGCTCGCAACATGTCAATAAACGGAAAGTCGCTAGTGAAATAATATTTCTAAAGGCTCTCAATCGCTTCTTCAGCAGCTTCGGTTGATGATGAAAGTATAACTAAGTCCTCCCAAGATCTTCAACCCATGAAACTATTTCTGCGGATCGATAAGGCGTGTGCGGCGATCAAGAATTGCTGGATGAGTTCGATCCAATCATTAGTGCGAGACGTTGAAAATGTGGGACAAAAGGTATGTGAGAGATGAACAGTCTCTAATCATCGATGATTTCAATAAGGCTCCTCATGATCTCTAAATAGTGATTTGAGGCGAGACATTGATGGGGAGTCTCTTTTCAGTTGAACATGTTCTTGGGTCCATATGGAATTATAGTTTGTTTATAAGTTCTTATATGCAGTCAATGTGACATGATTTTTACACATTCACCGTTGAATGAGTATCAAATATATAAAATGTTAGCTTTATAACTAAATTCTTCGGGATGTCGATATTCTAAAAGTGAACGCATGAATTAGTTTTTGCGTTGGCAATTAACTTTATAGAAACTCCTTCGTGCTTTTTTACTTGCTTGATTGCAACTAAGCTATTTTTAATGCTTGTGGTCATCCATCAAAATTCATTAAAAAAAGGAGTCGTAATTAAATCAAATGAACAATAAAGGCTCAATTATATTTTGATTGCCTGGGATATGTTAGCGTAACTAGTATAGGACCCCGAATATGCCTAGGGAAAAGGCTCGCCATTCTGTAGTGCTAACCTAAATGTTCCTATATCTTCCTCAATCTTAATCCGAGTCAAATCTGGCATATGGTTTCTGATTTTTTTGAAATGGTGGAGTCGCCATCAATCACCGTCGTTACCCTAGGTCGATCGGCCACCTATAATACCAAGTATTTGTAAAGAAAATGCACTGCCTATGAAATGGAGGGTAATGAAAATTACAATATAGCGACGACTCGTTTTCGCTATAATTTATGCACATGTAAAACGTTAAAACGATGATTGTTGGAGAAAGATCCGATTTGATTCTTGATTCTGATTCTAATCACAAAGATTGAGCATTAATTGATGTAGTCAATCAGGATTAATTAGGAAAATGTATCTTGTTTATTCTTTATTTGATCTTTTCTTTGTACTATAAATATTGGCATGTACATGTACAGAATACATACAACAAGAGCATTTTCAATATTTTTTCTTCCTTTACATTTTCTGTCATGGTGTTAGAGCCTTTGGTTCTGACCTAACTTCCACAAATTCTTTCGAATTGCCCCCGATAGCTCTCTAATTTCGTTGTTGCAAATCTCACTCGGCAAAACGAGTTAGCACTTCGGGTAGGAATTCAAACACCTGCATACATGCCAAAAAGTCAGAACAAAAAAACCACCTACCAGTGAAAACCAACAAACGGCCCTACCTGTGATGGAGGAATTGTCCAACAATTCACCTCAGAATAAAAAATCAGACCAAGATGACCCGATACAACATCCCTCGACTCCAGCACCAACTTCAATCGAGCCTTCCAGTCATGTCCAGTGGCTGTCAATACAATGGATACCAGTGCAAGGTCAATGGGGCCAACACAGCTCATTCATAGGAAATGCGAATACTGGACTTGGAGTCACCCAAGAAGCCCAGCCGACTGGATCCGATTAGACTTTAGCGGGTCAAGGGATGAATCCCTACCCGGGACTACAACCCGGTTTCTACCCATAAGCCATTCTCGCCGCCAACGGCCATCCAGAACCCGGCGACGCACTCTACACATCACCGGCCGATGGAGTGGAGCTCCGGCTTATTAACTTGCAACTCATTAGTCCCGATAACTATAATACATGGGCTTGGGATCTCCGGTGAGCCCTTGTGACCAAGGACAAGGACAGATTCATTGACAGAACCGTGCCTTTCTCGATCGACGACTAGATACAGCGATATTGACGCAAATACAACCAACTTGTTCGCACTTGGATTGGGAACTGCATAGCCCCCGATGTCGCTGTTGGCCTCCCACCGACTGAAGACTCAAAGAAAATGTGGAATAGCATTTGGGAAATGTATGGAAAAATGGATTGGGCGAAGCATTTCTTGCTCATACAGGCTATATCGGAGTTGAAGCAAGGGAGCCTCTTGGTTACCGCTTGCTTCAATCGACTCCCGGCTCTGTGGAACGAGCTCAAGGTGGCTAAGAAGGAACTTCAAGGACCTGAATCGACACTAGAACAGTACAATAAGATTCAAGAAAAAGAGAAGGTAACCCGTTTTTGTTGATTCTAAATGAAAGTTATTCACCATTTCGTTCCCAAATCCTTGCCATGGATCCCGTACCTTCGCTTGGCGGAATCTATCAGCTGGCAATGCAAGAAGAAAACTAGCGGCTGGCCACGACGAAGTACGTGAAGATAGGAGAGAGCATGATGCTCGCTGTTCTCGCGAGGACATCACAACGACTGTCGAATGCCCTGGGATCACCGCTGCCGCCACGAGCTCAGACCTCCTTCGAGACACACAGCAGAAATTCTAATCACTGGGATGAAGAAGACCCAAATAACAGGGTTTCAAAGATGGACAGTCCAGATTACAAGAAGGGATCAGATGGCTCTCATTCAACCATCCATGTGGGTGAATCAGGTGGCCTCCATCAAGCCACAACAACTCCGAATTTCAAATCATATGATCCACGAAGCGCCACGTCAACTAGAGGAAATGGACAAAATTTTAAAAACAAAGGTAAATATTGTGATTATTGCAAACATCCACATCATACTATTGATACCTGCTAGAAGTTATATGGAAAACCGAATGATAAAGAGAAAAAAAGAGAAAGATTTTTCTGCTTATCGGGTTTTGACACAAAGGACTGATAAGGTAAATCAGATCATTACTAATGATCAATACCGGCATATCATGAGGGCATTGAATCAATTAAAGATTACAGACAAGGCAGCAAGTTTTTCAGGTACTTTTTTCCCAAGAATAATAGCATTTCAGTTGATGCATGGATAATCGACTCTGGTGCTAGTGACCACATAATCTATGATGATCGAATGTTTTCTGATCACCACAAAACAAATCCTGATGCATCTGTTTGTCTTCCAAATGGTACTGTCACTCATGTCACCAAAATTGGAACAGTTCATTTTAGTCCAAACATTACCCTTAAAAATGTCCTCTACATTCCTGAATTTGAATTCAACCTTATATCAGTTTCCAAGATTTGTGAAGACAACTCTTGTCATGTCATATTCAATTCTGAAAATTGTTTCTTTCAGGACCATTTGACTGGCAACATGATGGGCTTGGGTAGTGCTGCACAAGGATTGTATTTTTGGATTAGCTTTCCAAAGGGCTTTGATATTTCATTATTCAATAAAAGCATTTCATGTAATGCTGCCACCAGCAATAAAAATTCTCTTTTTCATCAACGTTTAGGTCATAGTGCTTGTTTTCCTCATTCAAATTGTCAAATTTGTCCTTTGGCAAAACAATCACGAGCACCACTTCCAATAAGCACATCTCGAGCTACTGATGCATTCTTTCTGCTTCATGTAGACATCTGAGGTCCCCATCATACTTCAAATCATGATGGGTCTCACTTTTTCTTAACAATGGTAGATGATCACACTCGTGCCACCTGGGTTTTCCTCATGCAATCCAAAAGTCAAACATTCTCTAAATTGTCGAATTTCTTTTCCTTAATTAAAAATTAATTTGACAAGTCTGTCCATAAAATTCGAACAGACAATGGACGCGAGTTTTTCACTACAGAGTGCAATTCTTTCCTTGCTTCTCATGGGATACTTCATGAAACCTCTTGCACCTACACTCCTCAACAAAATGGGGTTGTAGAGCGCAAACATCGTTAGTCTTAGAAGTAGCTCGAGCTCTAAAGTATCAAGCATCTATTCCTGAAATTTTTTGGGGTGATTGTGTGGTCACGAAGGCTTATTTGATTAATCGCATGCCAACTAGAATTCTTGAGGGACGATCTCCTTTTGAAATGCTTTTCAACAAACAACCAGAAATAGGACGCCTGAGAGTTTTTGGTTGCTTATGTTATGCAACAAATGTGGATCCTCGAAACAAAATGGACCCTCGTGCCATTCGATGTGTGTTCATGGGATATCCTCTCCTCCATAAAGGTTATAGGGTTATGGAAATATCTATAGGCAGGTTCTTTGTTAGTAGAGACATTGTTTTCCATGAAGATATATTCCCGTTTCAGGAATCGACATGTTCTTCCCAAACAACTGTATCAGAGTCAAAACATCATCAATTCTTATCCGAAGAAGATTTATCTATGATTTCACCATATGTTTTTGTCTCTCCTGATCAAACACCAAAAGCTCCTGAATACTCAAACCAGATGATGGAGTCACCTATGCCATCCACTGAGGAAGAAGATTTATTGATTCCGTCTCCACAGTAGCATATTGGTAAGTCATCTCCTTCATTATTGGAACAACCAACTACTGAACCACCTTGGCGATCCGGACGTCAAATTCGTCCCCCTACATGGACAAAGGACTACATATGCCCTACGCTAAATTCTCAAGGTACCCAATATCCTGTATCTTCATATGTCTCTTTTAATCGACTGTCAGCAGAACACATGTGCTGCATTAGTCGCATATCTGAGGAACAGGAACCTTTATCTTATGAAGAAGCAGCATGTGACTTGCGATGGCAACAAACTATGGAAGCCGAATTGGGTGCCTCTTTGGATAATCATACTTGGGATATAATTCCTCTGCCTCCAAATAGAAAACCCATTGGCTGCAAATGGGTATATAAAATCAAATACAAAGCAGATGGTTCCATTGAACGTTACAAGGCTTGGCTAATTGCTAAAGGATTCACACAATGAGAAGTCTTTGATTATCATGAAACCTTCTCTCCTGTTGCCAAAGAGGTCATTGCCAGCTCTTTTCTATCAGTTGTTGCGTTTCGTAATTGGCAATTACATCATATGGATGTCCATAATGCTTTTCTTCATGGCGACTCTGGACGAAGAAATATACATGGAACTCCCACTGGGTTTACGTAGACAAGGGGAGTCTTGGGTTTGTCGTCTCCGTAAATCCCTGTATGGTCTCAAACAGGCTTCTCAACAGTGATACGCCAACTTCACAACTGTACTCACAAATGCAGGTTTTAAGCACTCCAAGCATGACTATGCCCTATTCACATGGACCCAAGGTACTTCATCAATTTATTTATTGATATATGTTGATGATATACTTATTATGGGAAATGATGATTCCGCTATTAAGAAATTTAAGGGTTATTTGCGCTCTACCTTCCATATCAAAGATTTGAGACCTCCCAAATATTTTCTTGGTATTGAGATAGCCAGATCCGACAAGGGAATATGTCTTAATCAGCGAAAGTTTGTCTTGGAGATCATATCTGAAGCAAAGTATTATCGGGATGTAAGCCAACTATTATTCCCATTGAACAGAATGTCAAGCTCACAACACTTGAATATGATAAGAGCTCAACGTCACCCAATGAAGATCCATTACTTGGAAATCTATTAGGATATCAGCGACTTGTGGGGAAATTGATTTATCTCTCCATGACCAGGCCCGACATATGTTATGCAGTGCAAATACTCTGCCAATTTATGCATAACCCAAAACAATGACACATGAATGTAGCACTAAAAGTCGTGAAATATTTGAAAAGATGTCCGGGACTTGGAATCTTATTATCTCATGATTGCAACATGGAAATGACAGCTTATTGTGATACGGATTATGCGACTTGCCCAATGACCAGAAGATCTATCA
The DNA here is from genome assembly GCA_024733475.1 of Syzygium grande. Classification (NCBI taxonomy): domain Eukaryota; kingdom Viridiplantae; phylum Streptophyta; class Magnoliopsida; order Myrtales; family Myrtaceae; genus Syzygium; species Syzygium grande. The sequence goes on from JAMXDD010000010.1 coordinate 27,417,105, forward strand.
CAGGTTTTTGCATCAAACTGGAAAGATTTTTAATCTCGTGGAAGACAAAGAAACAATCAACTGTTTCTTTATCATCAGCTGAATCAGAATATCGAGCTATGGCAAAAACTCTTTGTGAGATTATTTGGATATGAGGTTTGCTATCGGATCTTAGGGTACAAATTGATGGAGCGAGTAAACTATTTTGTGACAATGATGCAACACTCAAATTAGCAGCAAATCTAGTTTTTCATGAAAGAACAAAACATATAGAAGTTGACTGTTATTTCACTCGAGGAAAAATTCAAGAAGGGATTATTACAACTCGAGGAATCAGAACTACGGAGCAGCCTGCAGACATCTTCACTAAGCCTTTGTGCAAGAGACAGCATGCGTATCTTCTAAGCAAGCTAGGTGTCTTTGACATATATAAGCCACCAGCTTGAGGGGGAGTGTTGGAGAAAGATCCGATTTGATTCTTGATTCTGATTCTAATCACGGAGATTGAGGATTAATTGATGCAGTCAATCGGGATTAATTAGGAAAATGTATCTCATTTATTCTTTATTTGATCTTTTCTTTGTACTATAAATATTGGCATGTACATGTACAGAATACATACAACAATAACATTTTCAATCTTTCTTCTTCCTTTACATTTTCTATCAATGATCCTTCGTTACGTAATTTCATGGCATTCGCTGCAATTATTGCCATTGTCTCGACTCAAGTCATGTGCACCTAATGAAATTCATGGTGACAAAGGACAACGTGGGTCTTATTCGCACGACAAATGAAAAAAATATGCCCATCTTAGATCGATGGGACGTGTACTTAAGTGCCCATACAATGGGCGTGGGTCTTTTATTCATTCACCGCATTCCATGCTTCACTCCATTAGGCACTTGTTGCTATCTTGATATCATCTTGTATTTACATCGAGATGCTTGATGCTGCTTTTGTTGCGGAACTGACGAGATTCCTATTTGAGCATGCAAGCTTAACATTACATAGGGAGACTATTCTAGTTGCCTAGCTGCATTTGAATTCACTACTTTCACTAAACCCAGTCTTTGCTTCCTTTCTTAGAGATCAAACTCCTAGTCCTAGACTCCTAATCACACTAACATGCGTAGGATTTAAAACGCCAAATATACAGAACAAGGAATGACGAATATGTAAGAAACTCCTCCCTTTGAATTATCTGGCCCAAAAGAGGAAAGGCCCCCATTAAATAACTTTACCCAAACAAGCATTTGAGCGAATGTCTCTTTGTATTCTTGATAAATCATGAGTTTTCTTGAAGGACATCGCATGAATAGCTGTATTTTTCTTCATAGTTGGGTATCGTATATGGACATCCCCACGTACAAATTTAACTAAAATTATATTTGATCAAGCTGCATCCATCCATCTTGCTGTATTTCTTCACTGACATTGGCTCTGCTCTGCACCTCTTTGTCTCTCTCTCAGCATGTGCAATATGCAATAACCATGGTGAGGTTGGTGTGGTCATTGATGACCTCACATGTAGGTCGTCGTTGTAGCAACCTCAATAATCTAAGGTCTGTTGACTAGGTTCACTCCCATGTAGAGAAAGCCCAATGAATTGTAAGCCCAAGGCTTAAGCCCATGTGTCTATTCATATGAAGAAATAGGGTTTCTCGCAATTATTATGTTGTGGCTGCAAAAAGAACGTTTCTGAGATACACAGTAACAAGAGAGAGCAAAAATCTAGGTTTGAGGATATATCTTATGCTAACGTTGGAGGTTGATTCGTGGTCCGATTGAGCTGATATTTTGTCAGCATGTTCGTGCTGCATTCTTCTATAATCTGATCATTTTGATTTTTAGTTGAAGCTCTCTACATCAGGTTTTCATGGATTGCACCAAAAGTGTATTTTTTTGGTGAGATTTATCCTTTATCTCTTGTGAAGTTCATGTTTTTTTGCCAAGAATGATGTTCTTGATGTTTTTGCTGCTACATACCTCTAGTATTTACTAAAGAAGAACTTTGTTCACCCAGTTTTGCTAATAGTGAAGATTTTTGGATGGACTTCGGTCTCGTGGTTTTTTTTATCTCCTTAGACCGATGAGGTTTTCCACGTAAAAAATTGCTTTATGTTTGCGTGCTTGGTATTTATATTCCTCGATTCAATTGTTTCCTATTAGGTTTACACAAGAGGGGAGATTATTTTATTTCGTTGCGCTAATATGATATTGTTCGTATTATTATTGTTCTCCCAACAAGGTTGGCAGTGGCCAGGTGGACCTCAGACCAAGGTTGCGAACGCCGCGGGAACTTCAATCTAAGATCCCTAGGTCCTTCCTTGGCCTCCGTGAGCGGTGGTAATATTAGATTTGGAAAGCAGTCTAGGGTTTCTAGGCAGTTAGGTTAAGAAAAGTAGAGGGGATACTCGCAAAAGGAGGACCAAAATAACTACTATGTGGTAAATAAAGTCACATGGTTGGTTGTTGTTAGATAGAGTTGGTGCCCAAGCACAAAGTGAGTGATGCTGAGATAAAAATTCATGATGATTTTCAGAATGTTTCCTTTGTATGAAACGGAAATACATGTGTTGGAATCTAGAGAACTCGACCATGCAGTGTGAATGCATGTACACAATAATAGGATGATTGGCAACCAATGCGAGTATTGAGTTTTCTCTTATATTTTGATTGAAATAAAATTGTGATATTCCAAGTCCCGCGTTAGATGAGAGTGACCCTGTCTAGTGATGTATAAACTCACACCCACCCACACGGCACTAAGCTGGGTTAATCACAAATGGCATTAGAGTGTGAACCCTCTCAATAAAGGTGCGGTTCGCCGGACAGACTAGGCTAATACCTGACCCAACAAGGGCAGAGAGTGAACGTTGGAGTGAGAGGATTGGGACCTAGCAAGCTTTTATAATGGCAAAGGGATAAGATTGGACATGATCAGTCATCAAATAAGGAGGAATATCATTGGTCCATGCGGGCCAACATTGACAATGAGTTAATTCTTTTAGTCAGGGGAGTTTGTGACATCCTAAGCCCCACATTTAATGGGAGAGATTTTGTTGAGTGTTACATTAGCTAACATTCACCCCAAATTGTCACCAATTCGTATGGCTACTTCGAGTACTTCTTTACGAGGCTTGGCTCACGTGAAAAGGGTCGGAGTGTTACAAAAACTAAGAGGAAACAAATTAGATGTTCTCTATATAAGAACAATCGACATTGTGAAGTGACATCCTCTTTCTTTTTGTTTAACGACAAATGTTGTCCTAGATTGCTGTTCACTCACTAACTCACCCTACTTAATCATTTTTTATTGAAAACGATTCATTCTCGTCAATGAGAAAGGTTTAATGAAATCACTTAATGATGACCCAAGTTTTTTTTTGGGTCAAAAGAGATTTCCATTCATTACCAAAACGATATATGAAACGATCCATGGGATATCTTAAAGGTCACCATAACAAGGCAAGCCCATAGAGCTCCAAAACAAATAAAAAATCAGAAATCAAAGTACATGATCAGAGTATGGTAGGCAAAGATAATCACATGCTCATTCTTCAAAAATAGATTTGTGACTGCATCCAAGCAAAATGATTGGTGGCTAATCACCAAATTACACATCTTTATTAGTGATGAGCACACGCCAAGATCTTCATCTATAGTTACGGTTTTGCCTTTCGGCAGTGTGCACCAAGGTTTGGCGGTGTGCGCCAAGGTTCGACATCCCCAACACCATCATCGCACGGAGAAAACATAAAACATTTTGAACAAGCTCAGATCTGACACTTGTGAGAGCAAGCCTTTGAGCAAGTGTGAGATGCCAAAGCTTTGAACAAAAACACATTGAACGAGCACATATTTGATACCGAAGCTGCTGTGAACGCTATTGAAACTGGAGGCGGAGTACTTATTTATTAAAACTGCTAAATCTAGAATTAGATTGGGGAAAAAAGCTCTCAAATCTAAAATCGGGAGAGCAAAACTTCTAGATTTAAAACTAGATCGGGAGAATAAGGAAAGAAACAAGAAGAAATAAAAGGAAAAGCAGCGAGGGAGGGGAGGGAGAGATTTAGGTCAAATCCCTCTCCTCTAGAAGTTGAAGAGACGAAGAAAGATCGAAACACGAGAGAGGGAGGGAGGGAGGGAGACGAATGTGAGTCTTTTCCCCTCCTTTTATAAAAATAACCATGATGACCCAATTTAAGAGCTAAATATTGAATTAGAATCACTCATTGGATCTTGCTCTTTTCCATGATGCAAAACCAACTTACCCTATAACTAAAAGTTGTTCGACAGTGGCATTTATGGCTTTGTTTTTTGATATTACAAAAAAGATTTGCTATCCTAGACTTTAACTCAAATCTCCGATCCAATTGAACGCATATCATCCACAATAAGATCACCGGAGACCTCGCACCCGTTATGGATGCAAAAATTCCAATTATTGTACGGTTCGTGGATTATAGGCGCAAATTAAAAGCATGTTTGGTAACCATTATGTTCTTTGGAATAATTTATGTTTAGAAATAGTTTTTTTTATTTTCAATTTATATTTCTTGGACGAGTTTCAGAGCAGAAGAGCGCATTTTGTAACTACACAAAATTTCTATTCCCGAAATAGAAAAAGAATAGAAATGCTTTTGATACGACCCTAAAAATTTATAGTTTCAATTTTTAATTTAATTATACAAATGTCGGTGGAGGCTTAATAATTTATGCTTGGATAAAATTGGACCGGAAATAGAATTAAATATGTTATGATATATAATTAGATGACCTTAATACAATCACAAAGAAAACTACTTCTTATAGACAAAGCAAATATCAGGTGGTAGTCGAGGAAATTGTAATTTAAGGTTTGAGGTTTCAAGTTTTGGGTTTAAGATTTAGGGTTTTAGAGTTTGGGTTTTAAGGTTTTTAGTTTTGGGGTTTGGAGTTTAGTATTACGTGTTTGGGTTTGGGGGTTTAGGGTTAGAGTTTAAGATTTTAGGGATTCGGGTTTTGGCGTTTAAGGTTTGAGTATTGGGAATTAGGATTTTACGGTTTCAAGTTTAGGGTTTAGTGATTTGGTGGAGCAATAATGTCTCCATGTTCATACAAGACAATGATAATATGGGAGTCTATTCCCCTTTTAATATCTACAAGAATTTGTGTAAGGGAAATGTATATTTTTGTGTTTAGCATATGAGTTATTGACAATCTTTACAAGATTATATAAGGTAACAAGACGTTACAATATCAATTACAATCAATTACGATCAATTAGTGATATACACAATTAAGGGGGAGATGTAAAATCTTCTGATTATCTCTAACATTCCATGAAAATGGAGGTGACGTAGAAGAAGTTGGCTGGACATCGGAGAAAAGATCCAAAAAACACTCGAGTGGATGTGTAGCATGATAAACCAATGAAGTGAAACGAGAAAAATAATGCCATGAAGCATGTGATGCCCTATAAAATGACATTACATATTAATATGTTTTGTGCTATTATAAAAAAAACATTGCTATGTGCTATTTAAATAGTACTCTAGTTGCAATAAATAACTGTTGCACCACTACCACTACGACGAACTCCCATATCTGCTAGTATCCATTGTATCCATAGCAATTTTGATGTTGTATCAGCCAGAGAACATTATTCTACTTCCATACTAGATCAAGCGATAACAGTATGTTTCTTGTTATGCTATTAAATAAGTGAGTTACCTTGAAGAAGCAATAGCATGTAGTGGAGCAATGATTTAAAGGGTTACTTGCCTGGTCAACATCAAAAGAAGCTCACAACTCTTAAGGTAGAGTGACCGGAAAAGTGAAGGCATGAGATACCCTTGATGTAATGAAGAATCCAAAGAGCTGCAACAAAGTGAATTGTACGTGGAGCGGTCATGTATTGACTAACAATATGGACAACACAGTGATGTCAGGAAGAGTAACAGTGGAATATACAAAACCGTCAATCAATTGTCAATAAAGTGTAGAAATAGGAAGAGGAGTCCAATGTTTGGCATTAATGTTTGCGTTCGTCTCAATACGAGTTATAGCAATAATGTTATCAGTAACTCTGACCGGGAAAGGAGATCCATGAGATATTTCTCTTGAGAAGGATAATAGCCATAGGAATCCCAGGCAACCTCCAAGTCTAGAAAATAACCGAGTCACCCAAGATCCTTCATTTCAAACTATTGACTGAGATACCGTTGGAGCTTCCTAGGGCTATCATGATCATCTTTACTAGTAATCATGTCATCCACATATAGAAGCGGCAAAACATACCCATGAGATGTTTGCCAAAAAAAGAGAGCATGGTTGCAGGGACCGGATGTAAAACCAAGGTGTTCCATGATTGAGCTAAAACTTAGAACACCATTCTTGAAAAACATGTTTTAGTTTGTATAAAGTTCGATGTGATTGACATACTTTGTTAGGAGGATAAGTATAGCCAGAAAGAGGCTCCACATTGACTTCCTCAGTAATGTCACCGTTAAGGAATCCATTCTTAACCTCCACTTGAAATGGAAATTTATCTCAATGAGCTGAGGCAGTGTCTTCAACTCTAAATCTATCGAGATCTCAAATGGAAGTTTATCCCATCGAGATGTCAACAAGGAAGAGAGATGGGGGTTAGCCTCCAAAGACAAATCTCTTGGGTAACATGTGCTGATCGCGTGGGCTGGTCTAAATGAAGCGACACCGACTTCACCAGTCACGACGATGCGCGCTACGTCAAAGAGAGGGAATGAGAGGGATGGGTTCGACGGGGTTCGGAGTTTGATTTAGTGCGAAGGATCAAGTGGATTGAACATGTGTCGAAATCTTGTGAGCGAGACGCGAGATCGAGAGTCCAAACATGACACATAAAATCCCCATCCAATGAGATGAACATCAAGAGGTCAAATCATTCTTTTTATGCACATCAAAAGCACTCGTAACATGTCAATAAACGGAAAGTCGCTAGTCAATATTTCTAGATGCTCTCAATCGCTTCTTCGGCAGCTTCAGTTGATGATGAAAGTATGACTAAGTCCTCCTAAGATCTTTAACCCTCGCAACTGTTTCTCCTGTCGATAAGGTTCATGCAGCGATCAAGAATTGCTGGATGAGTTCGATCCAATCATTAGTGCGAGACGTCGAAAATATGGGACAAAAGGTGTGTGAGAGATGAACCGTCTCTAATCATCGATGATTCCAATAAGGCTCCGCATGATCTCTAAACAGTGATTTGATGCGTGACATTGATGGGGAGTCTCTTCTCAGTTGAACATGTTCTTGAGTCTATAACGTGAGATTTTGTCGAATTACCAACGATTGTTCTTAAACCTTAAACTATTACATGAAATGTGATTTATTATTTAAATATTCGATGGTTTCTCCTCACGCGTAAACTTGACTTTGACCTAATTCCAAAACATGAAAATATGCAATTATGGAGGCAAATAAAGCTTGGAATTTGAATTCAAGACCTTCTGTTCAAATACTGTATGAGATTTAGTTCTAAAAGTTTAAGCTATTGAATGAATGTGTTATTTATTATTTAAATATTCTATGGCATATGGAATTAGAGTTTGTTTGTAAATTCTTATACGATTATTATTATTATGAGATCTATTGTCAATGTGACATAATTCTTACACATTTTTCATCGGATGAGTATCAAGTATATTAGAGTTAGTTTTATTACCGAATTTCCGGATGTCGACAATCTAAAAGCAACCGTGTGAACTAGTTTTGCATTGGCAATGAACTTGATAGAAAATCCTTCGTGCTTACTTGCTTGATTGCAACTCAGCTATATTTTATGCTTGCAGTCATCCATCAAAATTTACTAAAAAAAGGAGTCTGAATTAAATCAAATGAACCATAAATGCTCAATTATAACTCAAGATACGTTAGTGTAACTAGTATAGGACCCCGAATTTGCCTAGGGAAAAGGCTCGCCATTCTGTAGTGCTAACCTAAATGTTCCTAGATCTTCCTCAATCTTAATCCAAGTCAAATCTTGCATATAGTTTCTGATTTTTTGAAATGGTGGAGTCGCCATCAATCGCCGTCGTTACCCTAGGTCCATTGGACACCTATAATACCGAGTATTTGTAAAGAAAATGCACCACCAATGAACTGGAGGGTAAATGAAAATTACAATATAGTGATGACTTGTTTTTGCTATATCTTATGCACATGTAAAACATAAAAATGATAATCCTTCGTTACGTAATTTCTAGGCACCCGCCGCAATTATTGCCATTGCCTCGACTCGAGTCATGCGCGATACTAACCTAATGAAATTCTTGGTGATGAAGGTTGATGTGGATCTTATTCACGCGACGAATAAAAAATATGCCTATCTTAGATTGCCATGACGCGTACTTAAGTACTGAAACAATGGGTGTGGGTCTTTTTATTCGTGTACCGCATGATAATTCCATGCTTCACTCCATTAGTTTCTTGTTACTATCTTGATATTGTCTTGTATTTACATCAAGATGCTTGATGCTGCTTTTGTTACGGAACCGACGAGATTCCTATTTGAGCACGCAAGCTTACATTTACGTAGGGAGACTATTCTAGTTGCCTAGCTGCATTTGAATTCACTACTTTCACTAAAGCCAGCCATTGCTTCCTTTCTTAGAGATCAAACTCCTAGTCCTAGACTCCTAATCACCCTTAACGTACGCTGGATTTAAAACACCAAATATACAGACAAAGGAAGGACTAATCCATAAGAAACTCCTTCCTTTGAATTATCTGGCCCAAAAATGAAAAGCTCCCCATTAAACAACTTTACCCAAACAAGCATTTGAACGAATCTTTCTTTGTAATCGTGATAGATCATGAGTTTTCTTGAAGGACATCGCATGAAAAGTTGTATTTAATTTGATGTGATTTTAGACGGATGTAGGAGAAAAGGGATGATTTCGATGAATTCTTAAATTGGGACAACAATAACTTTTGGGTAATGACACAAATAGTCCTCGAAACTTTTGTTCAATGTGCAATATGGGCCCTAAATTTTAGCCCAATGTGCAATGCGGTCCTTAAATTTTTTAATTTGTTCATTATGATCCATAAATTTTTTATGCATATTCAAGATAGTTCTTGAATTATATGAAAATGTTTAATGTTATTCTTCCATTAATTCAAGTTGATTGACAATATTGAATATTTTTATATAGTCTAGGTACTATATTAAACATGTATAAAAAAATCACATATAAACAGGGCAGGGTGGCCTTATTAGTGTCCCTGCCCAGCCATAATCCTTGCTCCCTTACCTGCCAAGATCCTTGTCGCTGGTTTCTTGTGGGGAAAAATCGCCCTATTTGGGTTTGGGCATCGAGAGGCAATGAGATATCGCTCATCCTGTGCCAATCCCATGCCCATCCTTCTTAGAAAAGGAGTAGTGATAAGGCATGATTCAAGAATCTTCTCTCCCTATCTGATTTAGGCATGCGAGGGTGGATTTTTTTTTTTTTTGTCATGCTCTAATTCTTAACTCAATCTCAGACTTTTACAATATCTCATTGCAGAACGTGAGAGTCGAAACCATATTTGAAACTAGACATTCCCACCCTAACCCCCGAGAAAGTGGGGAATCGAACTCCCAGGGAGAGTGGGCAATTAAAGATGGAAAGATAAGAAATTTGTTTTTCAATTGTGACCAAAATAGTAGCAAAAAGTACAATTATCTCCTTTTCCCCATATGCCCAAGTGGGGTCGTGTGATGAACGTCTCCATTTTGCTCGTACGGTTCCAACTTGATATACGATACGTAGAAACAATCTTGTCTCCCTCAGAAGTTCTACGTATCGCAGCAAGCTTTTAGGATGGCATGAGGTATGATAATGGATGGGATCAAACATCAAACAAGGGAGAATATCATTATCCATGGGGGCCAACATTGATGATGAGGTGAATCCTTTAAGTGGGGGAGTTTGTGACGTCCTAACTCTTACATTTAATGGGAGAGATTTTGTTGAGTGATATATCAGCTAACATCCACCCTAAGTAGTCACCAATTCACATAGCTACTTCGAGTACTTCATTTGGAAGGCTCGGCCCACGTGAAAAGGGTTGGAGCATTACAAAAACTAAGACGAAACAAATTGGAGATGTTCTATTTATAAGAATAACCGAAAGGATTGCACTTTTTCCACTCCTTCTTTAGCTAAAACACTCCTTAACATAATAATTTGACTATATTACCCTTCGATCCCTCTTCTGCCAATGTGTTTAGAAAGTGCTATTACACATTTTCTGGTCATATCCCTTTTCTTTTATTAATTTTCTATTTCTTTTCTTGTGGATCCCACGTTCAATTTTCTTATCTTCTTCCGTCTCTATGTTCTCTCTCATGTAACTACTCACAACAATAGAGGGGTATAAAAATGGAGACTTCCACGCTTGTGTAGGCAGAGGCCATTGAACTGGTCCTCATCACCCACAATAACACATTCTCGAGCCACCCGAGTGAAGGCTTTGCGCCACATGTCTTACGGTAGCAAGGGACTGTTGTTCACAAAGAGTGGCGCATACTAGCAGGGCATGAGGAGGTTGTGCACTCTACATTTGATAAGTTTTGCAAAGGTGGAGTAGTTTGTGTCGATGAGGAGGAGCTGGGAAGGTTGATGGGAAAGCTGAAGGCGGCAGCCTTGAGGCATGTTCTCCGCAATCTAAAATACTTCATCAAAAAACCCTTATATGCACAATGAATCAACGAAATTCACAAAAGTAGCATTGTTCACAAGCAAATCCTCTTTGCATTTCATTATCTCCCGAAGCCTGACAATGAATTTCCTTGCCTTCTCCTCATCTAGCCGTCGAAAATATCTACCGACCAATTTGCTAAATTTCCTCACAAAGAGCGTGAATTATATTGAGGTTGAGCAAGTTAGATCGGGAGCTGCGGAAACGGAGGTGGTTGAGGAGGATGGCTTCGTTGACTTCCCGGTGGTGGATTGATGTGGCCTTGCATAAGATATGCGAGTACAATGACGTAACCTTCATGATTATCCATTTCTATGCCTCTTGAGAGAGAATAGAGTTCGACCAAAAAAATGAGAGAGCACTAAGAGAAGGAAGAAAATTAAGGAAATTGGATGTAGGACCCACAAGAAAAGAAATAGGGAATTAATATTAAAAGAAAAAGGATAAAAGGATGCTAAAAAGTGAAAACCACAAAATGCAATATTATCATAATATTGGATTAAGGAATGTTTTAGTCATAGAAGGAGTGGAAAAAGCGTGATCCTAATAGAAATTGTCAAGTGACAACCTCTTTTTTTCCGTTGAATGGCAAATGTTGTTTTAGATTGCTATATACACACTAATTCGCCCTACTTTATCAATCTTATTAAAAACGAGTTATCCTTGTCAATAAGAAAGGTATAACGGAATTACTTAATGCTGACCCAATTTAAGAGCCAAATATAGAATTAGAATCACTAGTCCAATCTCGCTCTTTTTCACGGTACAAAACCAACTTACTCAATCACTAAAAGTTGTTAGGTGGCATTTATGGCTTTCTTTTCTGACATTATGAAAAGGATTCGTTCCGTTAGACTTAACATCAAATTTCCGATCCAATTGAAATAAGATCATCCGTCCACGGTAAGACCACCGATATGGAAACCTCGCACCACTTATGGACGTGATAAAAAAATTTTCCAATTATTGTACGGTTTGCAGATCATAAGCTCAAAATTAAATGTCTAGACAGGCACACTATTCACAGGAAATAAAAGAACTATCTTCGGCATTGGAGAGCAGCCCCCTTCCCCGCCCACTATCTTCTTCCGTCCACAAAGTTCCAAATGGAGAACAAAGGTAACATCATAAACCCCATCTCAGAGCCCCCAAAGGATAAAAAGCCAAACCGTGTGTGTGTGTGTGTGTGTGTGTGTGTGTGTGGAGGGACCATCAACATCATCATCGATATCATCATGTATCGTATGATGGGAAAGTTGACACATCCCATGATCCTAAGGTTGAATTTGGAGGGGCTCCGATCCAATTAGAGCGAGGGAGAGGACGACCGGTCGACAGACACTCCATGTGGCCCAGAATCTTTCCCAGTTCAAATCACTCGAGCTCTCTCTCCCTCGTTCAACAAGTCTCAACCGGAAAAATCCAAGACCATGCGGCGACCCTCAGTGGTGAGCCTAGCTCCTATCCGGGTCCACCCTTTAGGGACCATCTGGTCTCCACCCATACTCCGCGGGCCCCGCCACCCTCCCCAACCGGACCGGATGTCCTTATCGAATATCCCGACTCCCATCGTGGCAATTCAAATATGATGCGATCCCGCTTACACGAAACTCGCGAAGAACAGTGACCCGCTCGCGCAATAAACAGGCGATTCGTTCGTTCCTCTCTATTCCTTTGCCCTCCATGCGCACTCCGTTCACGTTGTGCACGGATCAACTCGGCGAAACTGCAATATCAATCTTCTGTTTCTTTCCCTCCCTAAGATTTTGACCTTACACCATAGAGTCTATGACGATAGTCCTCTGTTTCTTCAGCCCCCACCACCCATCAACTCAATCACACCCCCGAGCATGATCGCCAATCGGGCTTCATCGCCGCTGGCCTCATTAGCCGAAAGGGATCGCCCCACACAAACCCCCCTGTAATCCCCGATCTCTTCCGTTTCTGGAAATGCCCATCTCCCTTAATCCGAAGAGGCCATCACAAAATAGAGAAGGGTTTTCCATCATGAACCTCGCTTACTCCCCCTCCTCCCGTGTGGGGTTCCCATCATTAACTCCGAGGGGCCCCAGCCCAGCTGAACTCACGAAAGATCCTTCACATGATATACGCCGTAATGTAAATACAAAAGAGATGCTGTGGAGCGCTTGTATAAACGATCCATATCTGAGCTTGACGACGACCCGCCCTTGTCTGGTCCGACAAGATAAAACGATAAGGCCAAGAGCTCACGTCCCTCTCTCTATCTGTGCGGTGGGGTGGGGTGGGGTGGCGTGGGGTGGGGGGGGGACGGGGACTATTCCGCCGTTCTCCTCGTCACCGCCAGTGGCGTGGCTAAAGACTGCGATTTGTCAAAAATGGTACGCTTCGACGAGGGGGCCGAACGAACCGCAAGGGAACAAGGAAAGGGGAGGGTCGAAAACGGGGAAAAAGGCCAAAAGAGAGAGGGGGGCCGGGGGTGGGAAATCAAAAGGGCGGTGGGTTATTATTGTTATCCACTGCAGCGCAGGGCGCCTCGTGGCAGTAAAAGGTCCTGGGAGGGCCTCGGCGGGGAGGGCCCCACCCGGGCGGTCGATGGCTCCACGTGGCGCCGATCCGTTAGCCCTCCCCGCCCAGGGACGGCGGGAGGGGGGACGGGACGGCGGAAAGCAGCTCCGACGAGCCTCGGAGGCTTCAAAGACATCAACGTTAAATATTAATTCAAATGAAAACAATAAATTACAAAAACGAAGAGCATAATTTTTTGAGCCAATATTATGAAAAATCCAAATTGATGTATTTGTGATAAATTTATTTCGAATTAATTTTTTGATAACAAAAAATTCTAAATTGATATATTTGTGATAAATTTACCCTACTTTAGTTTCGGTTAAATTAGATTAATAGTAAACCCATGACAAAGGGAGGATGAAACCTAAAATCGATACATCCATCAATTATCGCGTGTTATTTAACAAAGCAATACGACAATAAAATTTAACGGAAACTAACGTAGGGTAAATTTATCACGGGTGTACCAGTTTGGAGATTTTCATGATAAAAAAATTAGTTTGGAATAAATTTACCGTAAACGTAACCGGTTTGGAGTTTTACGGAGCATCAATCCTCGTTTTATAATAAAAATATTCATATTTTTACTTTTTCTTTTAAGGGGAAAGAAATGTATGGTTACATTTGCTAAGTGGGTGGGGAAGGGGGATGGGAAAATGTATATAAATATAAGGGGCTGGCGACGGTTTCGATTTGGGCCATCGTCGTCGTCGTCTGCATCGCGTGCCGCCTTTCACGTGTCGCGCCTCTCCCTCCCTCTCTCTCTCCCTCTCTCTCTCTCTCTCTCTCCCCCCTTTTCCGGTGTGCCTCTTCTGTTTGGGCTTTCATCCTCCCTCCTCCTTTTGGCCGACCTCGCTCTCTCTCTCTCTCTCTCTCCCTCTCTCTCTTGTTTTAATCGTCTTCTTCGTCTCCCTCTGCGCGTTTTCCCTAGGCGGTGGCAAAACGACGTCTCCTTCGCGTCCCCTCCCTCCCTCCCCCTCCCTCTCTCTCTGTGTCTATATATATAAATACGTTTCCGCCTCCGTTGGCGTCACTCCTCGCGGCCTTCGCAGCTCCTCCCGCGCGACGTGTTGCCGAGTGCGGTGCGGTAGGGCGGCGACTGAGTGACACAGCAAGGGAGCGAGAGAGAGAGAGAGAGAGAGAATGGAGGGAAGGAAGCAAGGCGGATCGCCTCGTCCCTCTGCCGCCTCCGCCTCCGCCGCCTCCTCTTCCTCTTCCTCGTCTTCGCCGCCGCCGCCGCCGCCGCCGCCGCCGTCGCTTGCGTCGGAGCTGTTCGGCTCGAAGGAGACGTATCCGCCTTCGTCCTCCGCGGGCATATTCGGCTCCATCTTCGCGCCTCCCTCTAAGGTATGTTGTCATGCCTTTCTCTCTCTCTCTCTCTCTTTTTTCTTTTTTGGCCCGTGCGCGCGCGGCGGCGGTCTCTCTCGCTCGGTCGCTCTCTCCGAGACCTGTCGGTTCGCGATACGCGATTGAGTTTTTTATTCGGGTTTGCGGAATCGGGTTTGGTTTTGGCTCCGGCGCTCGCGTGGGGGCGGATTTGTTGCCGCATTTCGATCGGGATTCGGATGATGATGCTGTGAAGCAGCTCTGTTTTGCTCTGTGCGCTCGAATTCTTTTCGTTGAGATGCTGATCGTTTGCTTCGATCGGGGGGATAATTGAGGTCTTGTTTCCGTCCCCTGATTAGACGATGCGATGTAGTTTATTCACCCAATTGGAGTTGGGACAGACATTATCGGTGACGGAATTGCTCTTCCGCGCGTCGCGATTTGTCTTGCGAAGAGAGCGCTGGACAGATGAAATCGAACTTGGGATGATGCTCCCTGAGTCTGAAACTTGCTGTTGTTTCCCGCCTGGCGGCTCCTTTCACATAATGGTTCCTGTCGCAAGTTATACATGTAGGTTGTCCTTATGTGTTTTGTTTGGCGAACTAGGTTCTTGGGAAGGAATCTGTGCGCTACGAGAGCGAAAGGAAGCAGGATTTCCAGAACGAGCTGTGGTGGAGCAAATCCGGAACTCCAGGTTTGTGTGGTCTGCCTTGCTCCCGTGTACGACCATGTGTCGCCGTAGAGTTCTAGTTGAATGTGAGATTGAGTCCTTACCTTGTTTAGAGTGTTGCGGCCGGTATAGATATTGTAAGCATCCCATGATTTATTTATGTCTTCATTCTGCTTCCCATTATTGTACTCTGGCATTTATTGATCGAATTTGACGGCGGTGTGTCTAAGATCTTTCTATTTCATATTCTTGTAACTGTCAATCTGAGTTGTTTAGAGAACATTCCACATCTGCTGTTCATCTTTAGATTTATCTCTCTTTTATTATGAAGATGAGGTGCTCAAAAGATACAAGAGTTGTACATTTGATTAATGCTTTCTTAATAATATCCCGCTGGATGTGTGTTACCAAGAGAGTGACTTAATTATTCTATTGACCAGATGATACATCACATGTTGGTGGAGGAGGTCAGAGCATGCTGAACAGAGATATGGGTACCATTTATCAAGAGCAGAGAGTACAGCCGTGCCACCTCAGTTCATCTATATATTATGGTGGCCAAGAGAACTATTGCCACCCTTCAAGTACTCAAGGATCTGGATTAAATCCTGTGGTGAGCACAAAATAACGCAGCCTTTTGGTTCATTTAGATGCAGTGAGGAGAGTCAGCAAACATTGGGTTTGACCAAACTCTAAAGTGAAAGACTAATCTGATTGAAAAGATTGCGTATCTCTAGCCAGAGAAGTTTTTTGCATGATGCTTGATTTGGAGATTTTTGTCACTGGAATCTATTTTCGATTCGCAAGTAGACCTAAGGGATATTTCCAGAGAAATTTCTTCTTTCGAGCATTTCTTGAATTTATGTGATGCTCGACCCTTGTAGAAGGTTTTCTCTTGCAATTATGAAATAATTGTTGGGTTGTACATGTCGGCAGAAAAAGTTGTTTCTGAAATGAGGATAACTATGTATGCATCACTTTAATTTATCTTTAAATTATTAGGATTTGGCCTGTTTGGAATGTATGTAGGCGCCTTGTTTTGGTCTCAGAGTTTGTTAATAGCTTTTGTCTTCTTTTCAGGTCAAGAAAGATGCTGGAGAAGATGACGGAAGTGCTTCTAGGGGGAAATTGGTGGCAAGGTATGGCACTGCAGCTGTTTGGCTGTGTATATGTCGATTGCGTTCTGAGATTGTGGTACTTAACTTTTTGTCGTTACATTAAATTTTGCAGGATCTTTATATTACTGAGAGCTTACTTGTCAGGCGGATCGTCGACATGGTACTCCTTTTTGCGCTAGTCTTGCATGCATCTGAGTTGGAAATTCTCTCTGGATTTGTTTAAATAACAGCTTCTAGCTTAAAACTTTGCTGTCCATAATTGGCCCCAGAGGAATTTAGTGCAAGAATTTTGCTCTATCTGTAAGAAATGATAAATAGAGGCGATTCGCTGTTTGTTGAAGTTCCGTCATCAGATGATACGCTAGCAAATTGTGTGAATATGTTTCAAATAGTTGGCACTTTTCAGATATTTTTCCTTACATTTATGTACTTCATGGGCCTTTATTTCTATAATCAGATTTTACTGACTGCTAGTTTGAAAATGTAGCATTTGCAGTGATTGCTTGAATGCAGTGTGACTGTTGGCCAATATTATTATACCATACGGTGAACAGATTTGTCATAAAGCTAGTATGAACAGGTTGATATACTGGAATGAAGTGTAACATTTACTTTCTACAGTATTAAACGGCTGCATCACTATAAAAGAACTCCATATTGCAAATTAATCGAGGCAAGTAGGATTCTAGCAACACTAGTGCATTTTCTGTCGTTTATCTTTCGCAATCCTGAATATTCAACTCGCATTGTGATTCGGGATATTTTTTGGCAGGTACATAGCAATACTATATTAGCAGTATAGTCTTACTTGCTTCTCATGGATATGGAGATAATGGTCAGGTTCTTGGTGTTTGTTCAGCCTCTCCATGAAGTGGTCGTCTGATACTACAGTTAGCGACTCCCATATCCCTTTTCTTGAGTATGGATTGCTTTCCTTTACTGTAAAAGATGTTTGCATGGCGACTTCTTTCACCACAACCTATTATTGTGGACTGAAGTTGCCTTATAATCTAGTGGGTGTTATGTATAAACTTCCAACGTTTCCTAGCTTAATTTTCTATTCACCAGCTGTAAATGACCGCATTATACTATAGCTTCGTCTCATACTGTGAATATCTATTGCAGTAGATGTTCTGAGAGGATGATTTTTCATCTTTACTCGTTTCGTTGTGTATTTGAGAAGCATTTGAATCATGGCGCAGTTTCAAATTTAGGTTTATACAGAGAACAAATGCACATGATGGTCTTTACCCAAAAAAAAAAAAATGCACATGATGGCTAATATTCAGAACGCGAATGCTTCATGACCAGCTGGGCGCATACTTGCTCCATTTTGAAACGCATCCACTTCTTGCATCTGACAGCTGAGGCTGATTCAAACCTTCTTATCATCATCTTATGTTGCTGTTGCTAGAAAATAGTTTATTTGATCATGGTACCAAGCTTTAGTTAACTGTCGAATGGCCCTTTAGGCGGGTCTATCTCCTTTACGTGCTCCACATGGGGATGGCCCTATATCTGTCCCCATTCGTGTCTTTCTTTTGTCTTTTCTAAGACCAAAATGGTGTTTGTCTTTTCAAACTGTTCTCCTTTTTCCTTTTTACTACCGTCTTTTTCCTTCTTATCCTAAGCTTTGGAGCCTCTGAGGTTATCCTTTATCCGAAGCGTGATCCACCGATCAAAAAAGCAAAGTCGCATCCGTGAGCTTGTGGGACGGTTCTTGCTTTTCCAAATTGGTAGTTACCTGTTAAGTTATGGTCGTTAAAGGAGAAAATGAAAGGATTAGAGGGTGGGATGACGACAATGATTCCGGAACCACATATTGGGGGTCTATCGTTTTGGATCTTTTTCGTCCTTTACGACTTCTGGGTTTTCCTAATTGATGCTACCACGAAAATGTGTCGGCCGTGTCCAATGATCTTGTGCCATGTTGACCTGAAGAATCTTTGAAAAATTTGGGTTCTGTGGAGTTGCGTCTCCCTCTAGCAGTTTCTGCTGGGGAGCCAGCGCAGAAAAGTTCCAAAAGAACACCAGCACGGAACGAAAACGATTGGAAGATTCTTGCAGCTGAGAAACCCTCAGATGCGCTGCGATTTATTAAGGTAGATAGGATCATAGATTACAACAAAAGCTCCTGTCCCTTTTATTTGTTTATAAAACGACAGAGCTGAAGCATCGGTTTCCGAGGAACCATTTGCAGCCATATATCCGAGGGCATACGGTCTTCCATCATGGCAAGGTATAAGCTGCATAGGAACGAGAGAAATCAATTTTGGAACGCAGAAGATGGATTATGAAATCAGCAAAATTCCACAAAAAAATCAGAAAATGGAAATAATCAAATTCAGATCAAGAAATTGCCGAGCGCCACGACAGAGTAATAATCTGTCGGTGTGGTCGTTTACATACCTCCGCACTTGTAACCCACTGGACGGTCCACGATGTTGCAGCGCTTGGGGATTGTGATGGCGATGTCGGGCTTGATACCAGAAACCTTGGCTGTGTTAGAGAGCATCACAGCGCAGAGGCAGCTCGGGCTTTGGCCTATGCTCTTCACCTGGGCACAGCAGCTGTCGGGCACGGGGGCTTTCACATCCTGCGCGGCCGATGCGCAGGGGGCCAGCTTCATGGCCTCGGCATCGGGGGTCGTTGACTTCCCGCACTCACCCGCAGCGTGAGACCCCTGGGACGCCATGCTCACCATTAGGAGCAATGCGAGTATGCAAATGAACTTCCCCATTGGAGACTCCATTTCTTCAATTTGCCGTCACAACACAACTTGTGAGGAAGAACGATGTTGTAGTGCTCAGGAATTTCCCCACCTGAGGGGTTTTTATACTGAAATTCTGGGCTTGTGAGGGTGTCTCATTTCATGTGATTCCCCACTTTGTTCTAGTGGAGATAGCACTAGTCTCTGAAAACAGAAATTAAAAAGGACAGCAAGTGCTTATTGCAGCACTTGGGTTTGGTGAAATCGGTATTGGAGGCTTTGGATTGTCCCTTTTCGGACCAATTTAGGTCTTGATCTGCAACATAGCGTCGGCCACTTTCCAGATGTTGCAACACTAGCAAGTGTGAAACTAAAGAGGAGCTTAGCTCTACAGACACCTGACAGATTATCTCAACTCCAGAACCAACGCATGCAATTGTCGAGTGACCCTTCCTTAATCACTTCCAATGAGGCTAGGAATTAGTGGAAACGTGTGATCAACTTTGAGCCACCTACTACAACTTCAGAAAGAGCACTGCCGATCATTGGCAGATAATATTCATCTCAAAGAACAGGAGAATTTGCACCTTTGTCTACGTTGGTAAGAGTAGAATACTTATCTTTTTTTTTCCTTCTTTTATTGGAAGAACAGAAAGGCTGTTTTCACTGAGATACGCAGGAGCTTATATCGAGTGAAGTAGCCTTTGCTCGAATACATCGATCTATGCTCGGCTGTTGCACCCGTACCTGTCCCGGATTAAGTTGGAGAGAGATTTTCATAGTTGAATTGACATATTTGAAAGTAAAAATGATGGAACATAGACAAGTTAAACCAATATGATTCGGGGTATGTTATATGCCATTAGGGTTTTATATAGTTTTAGCACCTGTAGTATCATGGTGAAATCCAAGAAAATTGACGGACCATTTGAATCATCTCGGCAAAGTATTTGATAGATACTACCGTTACACGTTTAGGTTGAATACTAATAAAGGGTGCCTTTGGTGCCTAATGCCAATACTTGAGTTTCTTTCGGATTCGCAAATTTCGCTCACCTCAACTTCAATGACTACCACATTTGACACGACCGGTAATTCCAATCCGAAAAGTTCGTTGAAAGCCAGAATCTATGGGGCTACGTGCCAAGGCATCTTGGCCTAAAAAACCACCTTTTTAACATGTTTTTCTCATTTTTCTGAATCCGACCACTATCAAGACATCGTTTTATCCCTATACTCATGCATTTCAACTTGTTCGTGACTTTAGTAGGGTGTCTGAAGATTAGATACGATCACTGAGCTAGCACGGGCAAGGCATGGTTAGGCCTAGCGTATTGCCCAAGCCTGCCCATATTGGAAAATTCTTATAGGAATGTTCCACCCTAGCCGGCTCAAAGATGGGCAAGCAAGGGCTTCTCACGCAAGACATTCGCCCAAACATGATCATTTATCTCTCGGGCGTGGATAAGGTTGAGCGGGCCAAACAGGCCACCTGCCTGCTGTTGATCACGTATACAATTTTCTACTTTTATGCTTTCTGTTTATCTTTTAGATATGCTTTGTAAATTTTTAAAGGGAAAAAACCACCAAAAATCCCAAACTTTGCCCCCTTGTGACACATTTACCCCGAACTTTTTTTTGTGACACTAAAAACCTCAAACTTTGCTATTTGTAACACATTTACCCCAATATACTGTAGCCTATGGTATTTTAGTCTTTTTCCTTTTTTCTATTTTTTTCTGTTTTTTTTTTTTTTTTCCGGCGGGGCTGCCCTTGCCGGCGAGGTCTCTGGCGACCTCGCCGGCGAGGGCGAGGGACCCTCGCCCCGCCCAGGCGGTGCCCTCGCCCGTCGAGCCGAGACCGCCCTCGCAAGCGGCGGAAAACCTGCATGTAATAACAAACTCGCCCTCACGAATCATTTCGGCGAGCCTGCGCCCGGCGGCGGAAGCCTCGCCAGCCGGATCCGGCGGCGAGGCCATCGCCCAGCGACAGCGGTCTGTCGGCGTCGGGCGGGCTTCGCCCACTGCTCGCCCGGCGGCGGCCCTCGCCAGCAGCGTGGGCACGCCTCACTCGGCCAAGCGAGGCCTCCCTCCCGGAAAGAAAAAAAAAAAAAAAAAAGCGGAAAAAGCGAAAATGCCCATAGACAATGTACATTGGGAGTAAATGTGTCACAAATAAAAAGTTTTGAGATTTTTGGTGTCGAAAAAAAAGTTCGGGGTAAAATGTATCATAGAAATGAGATTTGGGGTTTTAGTGGCCTTTTCCCATTTTTTAAATAATTTAGACTAGCCCGGGCCATTTCGAGTATGAGCATCATAGAATGGCTGGATCAGCCCAACTTGAAAATAAGAAATAGGCCCAAGAGCCAACCTATCCAAGAACCAAAAATAGGTCCGAGCTGGTACGTCGGACCTGGTTTTCGGTACCAGCTCGGACCCGATCTTCGGGCACTCGGATTTTCTTGCACGCCTCACTACACGCCACAGGGAGAATTGGTCGTTCGTTCGTCGGCCTTCCAATATTGTGTACGTCATATGTAATTTTCATGCTCGTGATTAACTACATGATAACATTATATCGTGCACCATCGACTATCAGCCACCGGATTACACTGGTCGACAAAGATGTCAATACATTATTCCAGTGATTAAAACTTCGGAAACACGTCATGTTACCAAGTTGGGGTTGGTCGGATTGCATAGACAGAAACGGTAGTCCTGTAAGGAAAAGGAAAGAGTGATACTACGGCATCTCAAAAAACAGAGAAAAAAAAGGAATCAATCGACAGTCTGATTTTACTCTTATCAAAGGACTAAATGCTCTTGGAAAAAGCATAGGGTTCACTCAATTAAGTTTTGAAGTTTCCGAGAAAGACTACCCATTTTCAAACACCATCTAATAGAGCGAATCAGAAAAGTCATTTGAAGTGAACGTTTGAATTTTACTGGAGATGCTCCAATCTAGCTTTTTATTTCAAGAATGTGAAAAGCCACTTGTTTTCTTCTACGTTCCGATATGTACACAAAAAACATGCCTTCAGTCTTCATAATGTATCATGTATAAACTCGAAAGATGAGGTTTACTTCCAATCATATGCATCTCACCATATGATTGGTAAAATTGCAAGAAAGGACGATCGATTGTAGTAATCCCACTTGGACGTTGCCATAAGGGTCTATACTTACTACGAAATGTTTAGTTTGAGTCATAATCACTCCCTATCATCCGCAACCCGGAGATCCGAGGTTGGTGAGTCTATCAACACTCGACATAGCTCATCAAGATTACGGCAGTCGGGAAATCTGCTCACCAGGAGTCTGTTGCAGCCAGGCAATACAATACTAGCATCTCCAAGGTTCACTCTTAATACGAATCAAACTTGTGAAGATACATCTTTCTCTATCCTTTGTCAAACTTTGAACTCAATGTACTTCTGACGTAAGGGAAAAGATGAACATGAGTCACAACTCGCAAACGCACAAAGGCGCACACCCTCAAGACGCAATAGAAAAAAAAAGCACTCAATTTTGTCGATATTCAAAGGGTAAGTTGTCTCACGGACGAGAACACTTTTCTTTTAGAAAAATAGAAATGAAGCACACACTCATGGAGTCACGTGCTTTTGTGAATAATGGGGCCTAATCAATAGTGATACCTAACAACGAATTTGGTGACAGTTTGTTAACCCAACAATCATGTATTTTGCTCAGAAAACCTAGTAAGTTGAAGTCAAGGCTTACTCGATAGAATTGTGGTACCGAAAGGACGTAGCGAAGAAATTAAGGTGCTGCATGAAAACCATTCCTGGTTCTGTCCAGAACTAGTTTTTTGCTCTCAGAATCAGTTTTGGACTAGAAACCCGTTTAGTAACGCAATTTCATTTTTCTATTTCCAGGACAAGTTTGCTTCCAAAACTAATTCCGAAACCAGAAATGAGAACCAAAAAAAAGTTGGTTTTTCATTTCTAGAACAAAAGTGAGAACCATTTCTGAGGAATTCATTTTCTTCAACACACATATTCATATGGAAGTCACGATCTTTGAGGTGAGAAAAAAAAGTAAAAAATCAAAAATTTCAAAACTTAACAGAATGGTTTAGAATCTGTGGCTACCCACTTTCAGTGAAATTTAAATTTTGTTAGGTACCAAAAAAAATAAATATAAATATAAATAAAAAAATTCAAAATTTCACAAAATAACTTAGAAAACCTATGACCACCCACTTTGAGCAAAATTTAATTTTTTTAGTTGCCAAAAAAATAATAAATTATAATAAATTATAAAATTTAAAAACTTCACAAAATATCTTAGAATACCTGTGGCCACCCAATTTGAGCGAAATTTTATTTTTTTAGATGCCGAAAAAAATAAAAAAAGAAAAAAAGAAAAATTTCAAAACTTCACAGAATGGCTTAGAATACTTATGGCCATCCACTTTGAGTGAAATTTAAATTTTTTTAGGTGCCGAAAAAATTAAAAAAAATAAAAATTTCAAAACTTCATAGAATAGTTTAAAATACCTGTGGCCACCCACTTTGAGTGAAATTAAAATTTTTTTATATGCCAAAAAAAAAATAAAAATAAGCAAAAAGTAAAAATTTCAAAACTTTACAGAATGGCTTAAAATACGTAATGGCTACCCACTTTGAAGCGAAATTTTATTTTTTTTAGAAAAAAAAAAAAAAAAAAAAAAAAAAAAATTCAAAACTTCACAAAATGGCTTAGAATCTGTAGCCATCCACTTTAAAACGAAATTTTAATTTTTTTATGTGCCCAAAAAAAAAAAAAAAAAAAAAATAAAAATAAAAAACTTCACATAATTGCTTAGAATACATGTGGCCACCCACTTTGAGTGAAACTTAATTTTTTTTTAGGTGTCGAAAAAAAAAAAAATAAAAATAAGCAAAAAGAAAAATTTTCAAAACTTCACAGAATGGTTTAGAATACATGTGGCCATCCACTTTGAGTGAAATTTAATTTTCTTTAGGAAAAAAAAAAAAAAAAAAAAAAAATACCATTTGGGCATCTAAAAAAATTAAATTTTACTCAAAGTGGGTGGCTAGAGGTATTGTAAGTCATTTTGTGAAGTTTTGAAATTTTTTTTTTTTTTTTTTTTGGGCACCTAAAAAAATTTAAATTTCACTAAAAGTGGGTGGCCACAGGTATTCTAAGCAATTCTGTGAAGTTTTGAAATTTTTGATTTCTTGATTTTTTTTGAAAAAATTCAACAAATTTCCTATTTTCCCGAAATCTAATTTTTTTTTATATTCTCGACATTTTGATTATTTTTTCTGGAATTTTTCAATTTTTGGGATTTTCTGAATTTTTTTAAAGATTTTTATGAATTTTTTAGATTTTTTATCATTTTTATTCCATTTCTAAAAAAATGGATTTTTATTCCTGGAAATAGAATTTTCTGTTGTTTATCAAACGGGTTTTTATTTCAAGAAATAGAAATTTTATGCTGTTATCAAACGGGTTTCTGTTCTAGAAATAGAAATTTTGTGTCATTATCAAACGGGTTTTTTTTTCTCAGAAACTCATCCAGGAACCAGAAATAGAAAAATCTATTTCTGGTTCAGGAACTCATTTCGGAATAGAATGGTTATCATTCGCTACCTAACCCTTCCCCACACGTAACCGAGTCCCTGGACTTTTGAGCTCTAATATATACAATAGACTAGTAGCTTACCCTAGGTGGTAAACTTCTATAGGTTTTCAATCGGCCTGAGATTATCTGAACACATTGGTGGCGATTCCAAATTTGATTAGAGAAAGACCTAGGATTTTGGAAAATTCTAGGAACTTTAAGTGCTTCGAGCCATAGGCTCTTAGGTTCGCAAACCACACAAGTGGAGGGTCATTTAGTGATAAAATATTATCAACCAAGAGAGTTGCGGTAGTTGAAGGCAAATAGGATAAGGATAGCATAAATGCTATTACTTTCGTTACGACGTTCACTTAAGTATTATAACTTTTTTTATCACCTAAGTGTCATAACTTCTAAATAACATTCACTTAAGTGCTATAACTTTTAATTGATTAATTGAGTACCATAATTTTTTGAAAACATTTTCGTAAGTGTCTAAAATTAGACATAGTGCGCTACTTTTGGTGAACGTTTTTAAAAAATTATGACACTTAAGCAATGGATTAAAAAGATATATAGCACTCAATGACCAGAAAAAAAATGGGTATGGTACTCAAGTGAAGCCATACAAAAATTTTGACACTTGTGGTATCCTTTTTTCTAATGACAAAGTACTCCTATTCATTGCAAGAGTGATGGGTTTGGTTTGGGAAAAACCATTTAACTTATGGAAGCTCTAATCCTAGTGTCATTATCCCTGCGGTGCGGCCTAACGTAAATCGATACACTCATGGCACATTTTATCTCAAATCAATTTTTGTCTCCCAACAAATCCAAACTGTTATATCATGATGCATTATCATAAATAATTTTTGTCACACAAAAATAATGCAAATCCACTATCTATTACCATTCTGTCAAATATCCCATTAAGATGCTACGTGTCAAAACATGTGCCAAGTGATTGCCAGATGGATCGGACATGTAGAATGACAAATCCAATGTGAAAAATCCATGTGTGTTGACACATATGCACTTTAACTAGCGGTAAATTTTGGTCTATGGGTATTGGTTTTAGATTTTTGTGAGATGGAAATTGATTTGAGATAAATTTATCATGTGGTAAAACTTTACGATTTTTGTGAGATGAAAATTTGAAAATTAGTTTGAAATAAATGCATCATGAGATCCCGGCTTATAATTCTTTGTGAGAAGAAAATTCGTTTGAGGTAAATGAATTACGGGGCATCATATTAGGAATTTAATGGTATTCATGAGTTAAATGGGTCAATTAAAGTCGAAACCATATTCGACCCTTTCATATCCAGCCCAATGCATCCATACGACAAGTCTACTACTGGTGGAGGTTCTTGAGGCACTTGTGGAGGACGGCCAGAAAATTAGCGGTTTTCTCGAAAGTGACTTTATATACCAACTCTAAATTGAATGATTATACCTAATCTGGATTAATTGGAGGTTCTAGCCCGACCATCTGTCTGTAAATTGAATACTTCTCTGGGTCCGAGGTATCCAGATTCAGTTCAGCCAACCAACCACCAACTCCGAAATTTGTAAGGCATCGACTTTGACCAAACAACATTGATGTTGATGTGCTGTCTTACGCGCCAAGGAATCTTCTCTCCATGGAACCCTATTAGATGCCAACGAAAAAAACAAGGGAACCTCACATGTTCTTACTTAGCTACTACCCAAGACGAGCAATTCTCAGTGTGCGTGAGAGCCGGCGACCGCGTTTGGATAGATGGGTGAAGAATTGAAGCTATTGGGTGCTTGGGGGAGCCCGTTTAGCCGGCGTGTCGAGATAGCTCTTAAGATCAAAGGGGTCGAATATGAGTACTTGGAGGAGGACATTGTCCACAACAAGAGCGCTTTGCTTCTCGAGTACAACCCCGTGCACAAGAAGGTACCTGTGCTCGTCCACAACGGCAAGCCCATCGCGGAGTCTCAGGTGATTATCGAGTACATCGACGAGACATGGCAGGACAACCCAATCTTGCCGCGAGATCCATATGAGAGAGCGATGGCCCGTTTCTGGGCTAAGTTCTTGGATGAAAAGGTAACCGTCTTATCTTAAAGTTGAGCATGATACTTTCTGTAAGCTACTCATTTAGGTTAAATTAAAAACTTGGTATTAAAGATAAGATGGACAAGTCAAAGTCATTTATGAGGGCTGAATGTAGGTCGTTGGGCCACGATCAGGTTTCTAAACAGCCTAAGAACTCCTACATCAACCCATATCACCAAGATCCAGAGCAAATTTTACTCAGTAAAATCAAATTAATGAGTTCCAGTTCACAACAAGGGATATAATTTCTGATCAAAACAGCATTAAACCAAGAAAAATTCCTCCTTTTGTTTTTCGGTCTTTGTGATTTATGCTTAATGTAGTGCTTGCCGGCTCTTTGGAAATATTGCTGGAGCTTTGGGGAAGAACAAGAAAAGGCATATGAAGAAGCATTCGGGGTCCTGAAATCACTCGAAGGCGAGCTCGAAGACAAGAAGTTCTTCAGAGGCAACAACCTCGGATTCGTGGACATTGCCGCCAACTTCGTGGGATTCTGGATCGGAGTTGTCCAAGAAGCAGGTGGGTTCGAGATCTTAACCCCTGATAGGTTCCCCCAGTTGTGCAGGTGGGCTGAAGAGTTCCAAAGTTGCCCGGTCATCAAGGAAAATCTCCCTCCGAGAGACAGACTCTATGCCTTGTTCAAGGCCCGCTTCGAGAAAATCAATGGCTTGAAGGATGCCGAATTAGCCTCGCGTCATTAGTTGAGATGGACTCTTTGCATTCACGCGGACCGTTGGTAGAAAACATTGTTTCTACAAGCACTGTCATTTGTACGGTTGCTTTGTGTAGTTTGGTTATGCACCTAAATAAATCTTAACGATGTTCATGTCATGCATTTGGATTAAAACTGGTTGATTTAAGTAATATATCTGTGGAGTTACCTTAAAATTCTGAGCATGCTTACATATTGGCAATGTTGTTGTCGTCTATGTCCTGTTTGTCCATAGAGGTTTTCAATCTTATGATGATCAATTGCTATAAGAAAGTTGGTTCCATTCCTTCATCCACTGAAGTTCGCAAAAAGAAGAGCTCAACTTCTAGCACATAGCATACCTATCTTGACTCGGTCTCACTAATATGACTTATCTCATTGAGTTATGAGATAACTAACTATATAATATGACAATCCGGAGAAAAGTGTACATGAACATTCAAATTTTGGTTAGAAAAATATCAAGTTTGAAATATAAAGAAAGAGGCAAGAGAACCAATGATGGCACGAGAGAACATTATGATCCAACAATAACATGTTTGTAAACAACTTTCTGGCCAAAATTCAAGCAAATCATTTGCATCCTTGAATAAGCAATTGAAGCCAAGAATCAGACAACTCTTTTCCATCCCTGAATCAGCAAATCACGTCCAAATCTAGTTCGGCTTCCCTCAATCTAATACTCCCCCTCAAGTTAATATTGGATCCGTGATTTACCAATTGCACCTAACAATATTGGGCTTGTTGGAAAGCTCTTTGTGGTGGATGGTAGATTGGTCTCCCATGAGCATGTCGAAAGTACTAGAGATCGATCTTATAACTAATCCATAAATAAATTTCGACATTCCAGTGTGTTAATTGTCACTAAATATATTGTACAAGTGTAAATTTAATTTCTATTCCTTGATCTGATTAGGATTTTTTTTAATTTATTCACTTCATATCATTTTTGCTATACAAAGGAAGAATTAAGGCATTGTAGAATCTTTCATAAATAAAAAAACGCTTCACTTAACTATTGCTACCGAAGCACTTGTTATTTGTTAAGCATATTAAATAACAAATAACTCATTTTTTAGAACAGTGAATACCTGTATCACCGATAAAGTGACAGCATTAAAAATTGCAGTATTTTTTTAATAAAATATTTAACAGGTTTTCCGGATTACTTGCCGACAAAATCCGTTTGAAAAAGCTAAACTAAATATGTCCCATTAAGGTGTGTTCAGACTTAAAAGATAACGTAAGAGCTAAAAGATGTCTGGGCAAAAAAAACAGGAAAAAAGAAAAGAAAGATAAACTAAGAGAGGGGAACCGGGACAAAAAGTCTTGGATACTGCATGAAATGACAAAGGTCACATCACCCAATCCAATTTTGGCGACAGTAAGTCTTGGGTAGTGAAGTAAAGAGATCAACTTCATCGGCTTCCTTCAATCTAATATGTAATTTACTTTATACCACATCAATTATTAGAGTATCGTAAGACTGATCCAGTGTAACAATGGATATCAGGGTAGCATCTTAGAACCGTTGTGGCTCAAGAAAGACCCCATATGATGTTCTTGATGGAAACAAAAAATAAAAGAGCAGTTATAAATAGAGTTAGGTGTGAGATTTTGTGAAATAACTACCAACTATTTTAAAAGATTAAATTATTAAATAAAAGCGTGGTGTATTAATTAAATATTATAACATTTCCCATCATGCTTAGTTTAGTCTTTTTGTATGTTAGGCGTGGACATATTTCATTGGATAGGCAAATGGAGCCTGGATAGATTTGAACTCAAAACCTCCAATGTTGATATCATGTAAGATTTTATGGAATCACTGTCAATTATCCTAAAAACTTAAATTGTTAGATGAATGCGTAATGTATTAATTAAATGTTCTAACATTAGGCACTGCCCACAATTTCAACGGTTAGTTATTATCAATCCGATAGGAACGGCAGGGAGATTAGTAGTCATGTGGGATGAGAAGGTGTCAGTGGGAGTAGAGGATAGTATAGAGGAGCTTGTTGACATCATATGCAGGGATCTTACTAGTGGTACAACAATGCGAATCTCCTTTCTTCATGCCTCAACCAAATTTTCAAGAAAGGATCCATCTATGGCAAAAGCCGAGAGCTATCCACATTGTCTATGGCCTCCCATGGTTATATATGAGGAATTTCAATGAGATATTATACCATTGGGAGAATGCTGGAAAAAGGGAGGCTGACAACTCTAGAATGGCGGCATTTAGAGAATTGATGAATGACTGTGCTTTTATGGACATTGAAAGTAAAGTATGTGCATTCACTTAGACTAATTACAGAGATGAAGTAGAGTTGGTCAGAAAGAGGTTGGATAGAGCCATTTGTAATATGGAGTTGAGGGTGTTACTTCCAAGGATGGAAGCCTTTACGTTTCTAGCCATTGGCTCCGACCACAGCCCTCTATTACTCTCTTTGTTTCCTATTCGAGGTAATTTGGTTAGATGATCTTGAATGCAAAGACATCCTCAAAGCGTCCTGGAATAACCAGTTTAATACTCAGCTCAATGTGGTACGCAAATTGAGTAAGGTCGTTGAGGCGTTGGCAAGATGGTGTAGAAAGAAGTTTTCAAATGTCCATTGTCAAATCGAAATTCTAAAAAGAAGACTTGCCGAGCTGATAAATTGTTTTGATGGTATGGTAAAGAATTCAAAATAGATACTCAACAAGACCCTTAATTTGAAACCTTCCTTCTTTTCTCCTCTTCAAATTCAATCTAGGCACCTATAGAGAAAGATCAGATATTCATAACATTATATGAGTTTTCTACTAACATAACTCAGCTAACATCATGTGGGTTCTCTAAACCAAGTGAATCAGATAAAAAAAATGAGATGACTTAGATGAATAGTAGATAAGATAACAAATATTTGTTGCACAACCCGGCTCAACATTTTTTGGTGAAAGGGAACTATGCTATTTATTTAAAATGCGTCCTCTAATGCTACAGACCGACTATGAGGCAACGATAGTGGTAGGAATGTTCAATATATCATGTGCCATAATAGACAAATTAGGATACCATTGTAGATACGTCTTCGAGTAATAAAGAATAGTGAGATCCAAGTAATGCTTTATATCAAGCCTATTCTCTTCCAAATATAAATTTAATTCTGAGTTAATAAATTGTGAGCCAAGGTGTTCTTCACTCTCAAGTAATCATACTCATCAATATTGTTTTGCGTATTCTTAACGATGTCCTCAATTGAAATAGTATCTTGAATAGTTTAAAATGTATAGTGATCCTCAATTAAATATAAATTTGTTGTGGGATATCTAACTCTAGAAAGAGAGTAGAAATATCATAGAAAAATGCAATTTTTTTGTTTAGCTCTTACCCAATCCTCACGTGATTGACACGAGAGAAAGTTACAACCAAGTAACTTTAAATGAGAAAATGCATGTTGAAGACAAGCACACCTTCAAGTACTAGGTATGTAGAGTTCTATCTAGTAGCTACATCTTAACGTACCTTTTTACGACTCTTTAAGCACGACCATAATATGTTGGATTTCAAATTTCCCTTCTCTTTTTCATAAAATTTTACCACATCACTTCTTGTTGTATTTCTTGACCTGTGCTTCACATTGTAGTTAAGGTACCTAAGCAAATTTGTAATAGCCTCAAGCTGCACAAAAGAATATGTGTAATTGTGTTTGATTATTGCTCTTGCTAGCATGTCTCTAAGCACACTTAAGTCGAATTGTATCATAGAGAATCGTCAAGATTGGCCTCTAAATTGGGACAAGTACCTAAATAACATATCAAGTTTTTTGTCCCAAGGTTAGCCATGTAATTTAGTTCGCACTACTTATAGTTAGACCTTTTTCTTGCCATCATCATCCGTGAGGTTTTTCCAATTGAGAACATACATTCAAAGTGCATCTTTTCAATTGTTTATCAAATGGAATTATTTTCCTCATCCTTATAAACTAAGGATGTAACTCTTCTTCTATTGGATTGGCGGTTGAATATCTTTCTTGATTCTCGTTAGATCTTGACATATCAACTAATTAGTCAGAGAAAACATGAATCAAGTTGTATATATTGAAAGGCAAGATAACATATTGTATTTTTATCAGACACTTGGCGGTGCTGATTCACATCCCAACCCAATTATCAGCCGTTGAAATAAAGATTAGCCATAACCATCGAGAACTGTCAATAACGATATAACATATAGTCCCAACAGCATTGGATATCAGAGAGTTCTGATTCATACAAAAAGTAGCAAACGGCATTCACAAACGTTTTGATATCCCCACCTAATCATGAATGGAAGCCACAACAATAAAAATTGAAGAGTACAGTTTTATACTGAGAATCAAGGACGCACCTGTAATGGTCCCAAGCTCGGTGGAGGACGAAGCAAATGCCTTCGGGTCAAGATTTGGCGCGACCTGATACAACTCCGAGAGTGAATGAAGAAGGTTGTGCGTGTGTGCAGGAACGAGCAATAGAGAACAGTAGTCTGATAGGACATTTACTTACTTTCCTTGTATTTAAATGGGCTAAAAATGGGTTCACTAGAAACCCATCAAGACTCAATCTGGTTGAATTTAATTTTTTAAATCCACTCTCACTTAACTCTTTCGATGTTTGAACAACCCATATACAATAATAAACATATGAGTCGAGGAATGTTATCCATGACCAATTTTGACACCTCTAAGTGACAGTAGTAAATTATGGGTTCGCGGAAAGCTATTGGGACCAAAGCGACATGCGTCCTCCATCAGGAAAGATATCACGGGCACGAGAGAGATGCTGAGAAAGGGGTAGTCTATACCAGGTCGGAGATGGGAGGTCCACTGAGGTTGGAATACATTCATGGCTGCCAATACTAGAGCCTGGACTAAGAGGGTATCTTGGACAGCAACTTGTGCGGTGAAAGCCGATGCAGTACTGTTTGCTTGTCAAATAGCGAACCAACTGAACCAGCTAAGTCTTGATCAAGTCATTTTCTAATAGCAGAAATCATAAAAGTTTTGTCAGTTTCTTATAATTCAGTTTGGGTGCGATTTATACAAAATCAATCCAACCAATCTGCTTATTTTATGGCCAGTATGCCTTCGAACCACCAACTCCAAAATGTTGGCATTTACTTTCACCGGACAACATCGATGTTGATGCGCTGTCTCACCCGCTAAGGATTCTTCTACAAAATTGAACCCTACAAGAAGCCAAAGAAAAGCAAGTGACTCACACAAGTTCTTAGTTCTTACTTAGCCAAGGCACAAGAAGAGCTTTCTCAGTGTGTGAGAGAGTGTTTGGATAGATGGGTGAAGAATTGAAGCTATTGGGTATGTGGGGGAGCCTGTTTAGCCGGCGAGTCGAGATGGCTCTGAAGATCAAAGGGGTTGAATATGAGTACTCGGAGCAGGAAATATTCCACAATAAGAGCGCTTCGCTTCTCAAGTACAACCCAGTGCACAAGAAGGTACCCGTGCTCATCCACAATGGCAAACCCATTGCCGAATCTCAGGTGATTCTTGAGTACATTGACGATACATGGAAGGACCACCCGATCTTGCCACAAGATCCGTACGAGAGAGCGATGGCTCGTTTCTGGGCTAAGTTCTTGGATGAAAAGGTAATCATCTCATCTTAAAATTGAGGTTGATGCTCTCTGTAACGTCCTCATTTAGGGTGGAAGATATTATTAGTTCATCATCTGTGAAAGTAATGAAACCGGCGAGGTATTATGGTAAGGTAGTTGCGGGCTAAACAGGGTTGGCTTTGACTAGTGTGGAAGACATTGAAAAGCGCGAGATTCGAAACTGTGAAGTATGTATTTGCCGGGTATATATCTGGGTTTTGAAAGACTAAGCATTCCAAAGTCAACAGGTATCGTCAAGAACCATTTCTGTAATTAAGTCCTTCATACGTCTGAGGAACACCGAACGTACAATAAAGCTTGCACTAGAGCACATGGGCATCTCGCAGTTTCAAATTATAATATTGCAATTAATATTGATTGAGGCATCAAGCGCGCACAGAACGAATCTATGATTTTTTTTTTATTTTTTAAGTAGTGATTGTCTTGAAGTATTCTCATATATCTAGTCTTGAAATACGAAAGAACATGCCTTTTCTAAACATCATGAACATACTTCACAAAATGAATAATCGTACCGGAAGTCGTAGACCATTCATGGTAAAAAGGTAACAAAGTCATAATCCTTTTGATTAATGCAATAGTCCTAATCTTATCGAGAAGAGATGTAATGCCATGTCCTCCGAGCTATGGCTTTCATGACTTCTTTGACAAGACAATCTTGAAAGGGCCGTATCGCATTATTTTATGATCTGAGATTATATTATACAAAAGAGAGAAAACCAAGGACTTGTTACATTTTATGTACGAAAAATATCTAGGATTTGAATTTTCAATGTAGTCTTCCTCTCGATGATGATAATTTTAGACTTCAATCACCACAGAAGTCCGAGTTTTTTAGTTGCAATATGCGATAACAATTTCTCTTGCTAGATTAATTCATGACCACAAGATCATTTGATCAAGAAAATTATGTTCTTTCCACTATAAATAGTGCGTGCCAGCTCTCTGGAAGGCCTGCATGAGCGTAGGGCCCGAGAGGGAAAAGACACAGGAGGAAGCATGTGAGCTCTTGAGCACTCTCGAAGGCGAGCTCAAGGGCAAGAAGTTCTTCGGAGGCGAGAACATCGGGTTCGTCGACATCGTGGCCGACGTGCTCGGGTACTGGGTCGGAGTCCTCCAAGAAGCGGTCGGGGTCGACATCTTGACCGAGGACAAGTTCCCCGTGCTGTGCAGGTGGGCCGAAGACTTTCGGAATTGCCCGGTCGTCAAGGAGAATCTGCCTCCAAGGGACAGGCTCTTGGCCTTCTTCATAACTCAATCCGAGATGTTAAACAGCCTTCAGCAAAAGTGAAGTGCGAGTTTGGGGTCGTCCATGGGTCGTAGTGTGATTGGGTTCTTGTGTTCGAGTCAGGGCTTTTTAGTAGTAATAAAGCTGATCCAAGTGGGGTTTTAGGGGTCTTGCATCTTGATAGTGGTGGCCCGTGATAATCATGGTTTACTTAACCATCAATTTCCCGTAATTTGCGGGTGTTCTACCTGCTATATATTTCCTTTTTTAATTGAATAAAGGAAGTTCAAAATGCCTTTTTTCTTCATGGGCATGACGAATGGATCAACCAGTCTGATAAGCTCTTACCGTCTTTGACCCGGTGCATGGGATTTGTTACTCGGTATATATTCGCATTTTGGGGTCCATTTTCCTAACTCAATTCTATTTCGAGAGTTGACGAAAAGCTAATGCTATTTGCCGTACTTCTAGTCCCCATAAATTTTCATAATCACAATGCGGTGGTGGTCTCTGCTTCTGTCAAAGAATTGATCCAAGAAACTTCGAATTATCGTCGTTTGATTTAACGGATGTCAAAAGGAAATTAGCAACGAGGATGCACCATCGCCCAAGTCCAACTCCATCGGCCTCGGAGCCCTAAACAGCTTCCTCGCCACACTCTCCTCCACCTCCTCCACCTCCCCTCCCTCAACACCTCCACCTCCTCCCTGAACCTTTCCGCCACCATCGCCCCGCCTTCACCAGCAGGTCCGCCGACTTATATCCCTCCCCATCAGCCCCTCCAGCTTCTCGAGGAAGTCCGCCATGGTGTCACCCTTTGGCTTCGACAGTGTCGATTTCTCATTGTCAGAAAATTTAAGAAATTCGATCGGGGATTAGGGTTTAGTTTAGAGATTTTGGAAATCGGGGTTTAATTAGGGATATTTGGATATTGAGTTCAAACAAATTTGGACAAAAATGTCCCTTTCCATGGCACGAATAATGGCGTGACATGCACATTGTTGTCCGGCAAAGATTTGTGCCGCCGATGTAATGGGGGTCAATTGAGACAAAGTCACCAACTTCAGGGGCTAATTTGAAAACACCATTCCCAGGGTACTTCGGAAAAAGTCCCGCTTCAAGGGCCCTTTTTATGGAATGACATATTCTACCCCAATTATATGAAACTCGTTTTTTAACCTGATAATATCATTAAACATGCAAAATTACACGAAAATATAATAATCTATGATCAATGATAATATGGAAGAATCTAAAGTACGATATAATTTTATAAATAGCAGTAATGATGCACATACAATGTGTATCCCTTTGGTCCATCGCAGTTATGGGCCGTCACCGGTGTTCCGCATTTGGGTACTATGGACCAGTGTTCAAGCACCTGGGTCCTAAGGCGTGGTCGCCGAGGACCCAAGCCCGACAACCCAGCCCAAGACGCCAGGGTCCTAGGTCTAAGCGTCGGGAATGTTGGTATGAGCGTCGGGTCCTCAAGTCTATCAGTTAGGCACTCGGGTCAAATCATCCGAGATAGTCTCGTAGTAGCGAAGATCAAGTCGTATTCTGAAAATTGATTTTCAGTAATTTGAAAAAGGAAGTTGTTTTCGTGATTGTAAGTATAGATTTTCTACTTATTAGAAAATATCTTTTCCCTTTTCTCTTCTTCTTTTTTCCACGCGATCCAAACATCAAAAAATAAGAAAAAAAATTTCCAATACTTGAAAGTTTACGAAACAAAGGAAGCCCCAAAGTAAAAGTCACCATTCGAATCTAAGCTCCCACCTGCCTGCCGGTCCGAGTGGAGCTCCACTAGAAAATTAGGAGTTCAAGTTCAAATTGTATTACACCATCATATGATAAAACTTTGTCACTTTCTGACAATTCTGTCCACGCTGAACAGTGTATTAGACTATCTCCACCTCTGAATTAAATATTTCTCATGGTGTGCTATGGATCAAAATTGACTTCAGCCAATCTGCTCAATTCTTGGCCAGCAAGTCTTGAGCCACCAACTCCAGAAATTTGGGTCATTGACTTTTACCAAACGACATTGGTTTTGATGCGCTCCCTTACACGCTAAGAAAACCTCTCTAAGCGTATCTTTGTTTGAGTGAAAT
The DNA here is from genome assembly GCA_024733475.1 of Syzygium grande. NCBI lineage: Eukaryota > Viridiplantae > Streptophyta > Magnoliopsida > Myrtales > Myrtaceae > Syzygium > Syzygium grande. Next base: position 27,453,556 of record JAMXDD010000010.1, read on the forward strand.
TTTTTAACGTAAATTCGTTTTTTGAATTTTTCAAGTATTTGATTTGCTAAAAATATCACCCAACGGGAAAACATTAACAATCAAAGAAAATATGCATACTTAAGATTAAGAAAATGAATTCCCTAATGTGAAAAGGGGAAAGTATTTTCCTAAAAAAAAAAATTTCGGGAAAACATTTTTCTTTATCGCGAGATTTTCCCAAAGCAAACATGCCCTGATATTCGACCCTATAAGAAGCCGACCAAAACATGTGACTCTCCCAAGTTCTTACGCAGCTACTACACAAGAAGAGGGTTTCTGATCTAGCAAAAAAAAAAGAGCGTTTCTCAGTGTGTGGGAGAGTGCACGACTGTGTTTAGATAGATGGGTGAAGAATTGAAGCTTTTGGGTGTGCGAAGGAGCCCATTTAGCTGGCGAGTTGAGGTAGCTCTGAAGATCAAAGGGGTCGAATATGAGTTCTTGGAGGAGGAGGACGTACTCCACAACAAGAGCGCTTTGCTTCTCAAGTACAACCCCGTGCACAAGAAGATACCCGTGCTCGTCCACAGCGGCAAGCCCATCGCGGAGTCTCAGGTGATTCTCGAGTACATGGACGAGACATGGAAGAACAACCCGATCTTGCCGCAAGATCCGTACGAGAGAGCGATGGCCCGTTTCTGGGCTAGGTTCTTGGATGAAAAGGTAACCATCTCATCTTTAAGTTGAGCGTGATACTTTCTGTAAGCTATTCATTTAGGTTGAATTAGCACCTAATTATGCAAAAGTTGAAGTGGACACGAGAGGATTGATGTGCCGATCAGAGTGACAAGTCCTTTGTGTTACAAAGAAATGAAAGAGCTTTGTGACTATGAGTGACATGAAGACCGGAAATATTAGTTCATCATCCGTGATAGCAATGAACCGGCCGGATATTATGGTAACGGAGCTGCGGCATCTCGTATGTTCAATCCGTAAGACCGTGATCAATACACATGAGCGACTGACTAAGTCTATGATTCTTTTTTATGTATGGATGTCTTAATAGTGACCTCATATATCTAGTCTTAAAAGGAAAAACAATATGCATTTTCTTGCCACCATGAATATAAGCGATACGGTAGGCACTGACGTTGACAATTTTTTTTAAAAAAAATTGAATTATGCTTTCTTTTTTTTCTTACTATAATTTTGGTCAGCAAGGGTTGCACTAGGTGAACCAGCCGCTGGCCAAGATTGCCTCGCCAGCGGCCGGCGGGGCCACGAAGGCCCTCGACAGATCTGGGCAAAGCCCTCGCCAATCGCAAAGGCCTCGCCCAAATCTAGGTGAGGGCGCGAAGGCCCTTGCCCAAATCTAGCGAGGGCTTGCTAGCCCACACCCAGTGGCTGACGAGCTTCACAAGTTAAAATGAAAGGAAAAACAAAAAAAAATAAATAAAAATTGTTTGTATTGGCATTGATTGTGCCACATAGGATGGCTAGCATCACGTTAGCGATTTCCAACTAAAATTGGATAATGTACTCAATTGAAAAAATATGAATATGTTTAAGATTAAATTGATACAATTGAAAAGTTTTGGATTAAATTTGCATCGATGCAACAAGTTTAGGATTTTTCTTGTACTTTCCCCAAAATATATTGGACTTGAATTTCCGATATGATCTTCCTTACAATAATAATAATAGTTTTAGAATTTGATCACCACCAAGGTATAAGTTTGTGAGTTACAATTGGTGACCACAACGCCATTAGCTAGATCTAGTTCATGATCACGAGATCATTTGACCAAAAACAATTTCGCTCTTTCTACCTTGAACAGTGCGTTCCAGCTCTCTGGAAATCCTGCATGAGCGTAGGGCCCGAGAGGGAAAAGGCACATGAGGAAGCACGCGAGCTCTTGAGCACTCTCGAAGGCGAGCTCAAGGGCAAGAAGTTCTTCGGAGGCGAGACCGTCGGGTTCGTCGACATCGTGGCCGTCTTCGTCGGGTATTGGGTCGGAGCCATCCAAGAAGCGGTCGGGGTCAACGTCCTGACCGAGGACGAGTTCCCCGTGCTGTGCAAGTGGGCCGAAGAGTTTCAGAACTGCCCGGTCATCAAGGAGACTCTGCCTCCAAGGGACAATCTCGTGGCCTTCTTCAAGGCTCACCACGAGAAGATAACTAGCTTTTACAAAAATAAAGTGTGAGGTTTTGGGTCATGCTTGGGTCGTAGTTTTATTGGGTTCCTGTGTTTGTGTTCTGGCTTTTTGGTCGTAATAAAGCTGATTTTAGGGGTACGTTAGGACCCTATGGCATCTTGATAGTGATGGTCATTAATAACGAAAAAGTCATGGTATAATTAAGCATCGTTTTGCTGTGACTTTGTGGTGTTCCGCGTGCTATATGTATGTCCTTCTTATGGAATAAATGAAAATCCAAATGCCTTTGTCCTTCTTGTGCAATGTGCATGATGAATGGCAAGTCTGATAAGCTCTTGCCAACTGTCTTAGACAGATTACTTAAGAGTCTGGACATTCTGGGCATGGGGTTCGTTAGTCGACATATGTCTTGAGAGGGCCATTTCGAGAGTTAACGAAAAGCTAATGGATTTTGAGACTGACCAACTGAAATTACTATTGCTATTCAGATTATCTCATGCACTCCAAAACTAGACATATGAAACTTATGTCTGTCATTGTCCCTTATTAGAATTAATAAAACTTCCTGAAATAAACATAAATACAAAAAACTTTACCCAAAAAAAAAACATAAATACAAAAAAACTAAAATTGGATGAAGAAAATTATACCGGCGGATCTCATACATACACAACGTTCACTTATGCTTTACGCAGTTGTTCTCATCCACATTTCGCCCTCTTCAACAGCGTTTGGGGTAACTTAAATCACGAAACTTCGTACAAAGAGACGAGCAGCATTGTAATCTTACCACTAACATGTGTGGAGAATCTTGTTGTTTTTGTTTGAGGCACAGTGAATGACAAACTCTTCATCCTCTATTTTTCACGTGATCTTGATTGGAAGCTTGAGAAAGCAAATGACATTATTCTTTTTTCTTGATGGTGGGTTCAATCAGATTTCGCCCGACTAATGCTCGAGGATCCATGAACACCCTGCTAGTTAAGACCCAGTTAAGTCATTGGTTTCGCTTGGAGAGATTGCCCACAAGAAATCAATAGAACTCCTCAGACGGAGGGGATTGAACTCGCGGCGTGGAGTCACATGCTCAATCCCGTCCAACCAAGCCAACTCCTTGGGGTTAAGATGATGACACTATTGTTCACATTGAATGACAAGTTTTTTCACGATTATACAGTACCGTTCATGGAAAATTACATAGTAATATAGTAATTTATGATTCATCATAAAATAGAATAATTTAAAGCACACTATAACATATATCGAAACTATAAATATTTTGTAATTAGTAGTAACTATGCAAATACAATGTGTAACCCTTTGTTACGGGATCAACACCAGTGTTTTATGTTTGGGCACTAGGGACCGATGCTCGAGCACCCAGGTCCTAGGGTCAGGTCGCTAGAGACCCAACTCAAGCCACCGAGTTCTCGAGCCCAAGCATTAGGAATGTGGGTCTGAAAGCCAGGTTCTCGAGATTTTCTGTCAAGCATCTGAATCTAATTATCTGAGATGGTCTTGTTGTGGTGAAAATCAAATGGTATCCTGCAAATTAATTTTAAATTTTTAATAGGAAATTATTCTCCTAATTTTAAATTAGATTTTCCTTTACTATCCGTTTCCTTTTTCCACATCCAAACATCAAAAAATAAGGAAAAAATCTTTCCACACTTAATCCGTTTTGCAAAACAAGTGAAGCCTAGTGAAAGCCACTTTAATTAACCATCGTGTCTACCGTTGCTTTCTTGACCCCAACTAAGCCAGCAACTGCCCCGCCGGTGCAGTGGAGTACCGCTAGAAAATCAGTAGTCGTCTTGCGAATGACATGCTAAAACATTGTATCCAACCATCCCTATCTCTAAACTGAATATTTTTATTCGTGAATAAACCTGCTAAACAAGTCTTAGAATCCATATATGACTCATTTAAAAAATAAATGGGTCATAAATTGATCAATATAACTTTGAAGAGCCCTTCTTAAATGATTCTTAAAATTTTAAGCTTATAAATCTTAGAGGTGTCAACAGGTTGGGCCAAAGCGGGTTTTCAGAATACCCAACCTAACCCGAAACACTACACATGTGTGCTTAACCCGGACTAACCCGACCCGAACAAAAACGTAACCTTAACAATCTTCTCGGGTCGGGTTTGTCCGGGACAGGTTCTTGTTTCAAAAGAAAAACATAGCATTCATTCGATCAATCCACGCCATTTGCCATAACTTCGTCATTCAGTACAAGTAAGTTCAAAAGAATACAATTTTCTTTTGCCCAGGATCAAACTCTCGGGGGAACGGTGTCATACCGTTGTCACCTCTTAGGAACTTGCTGGAATTGGTGCCTTACCATTGATGCAAAGCCGAGCTGGACAGAACAACACCAAAACTGCAGCAATGGCAACGATGGAAGACCACCAGCAAATTCTCGCTGCAAAACCCATCCTTTTGTAGTGGATCATCGGCAGCGAAACAAAAGTGAATGCGAAGGTAAGCATGATGGAGGACGTTTTTTTTTTGTCGGAACGATGGACGACGTTAGCGCTCTGAAGGTCGACAAGTCTCGCCTGAGGATCGACGTCGGAACAAGGGTAATTCTTCCGAGTGCTGAGAGCCAGAACCTTCTAAACCAGAGGATTAGACTCTTAAACCTCATTTTCATTTTGCTTCCATGGATCTGAAGACATCGCTTCATCCCAGCTCCCAAAACTAGTTCATCCCAAATCGATCCCCCATCATCATCGTGAAGCCTCCGTCATGAGATTCATCATGACGGTCACCTTTGCGGTCAGCTATTCAAAGACACCTTGGGCCTACTGGAGCACCGTGCCAGCAAGGGGAGGAAAGTAGACTACAATTCTAATTGTGTTCTTGCCGATGGAAGAAGAAGGCGCACTGGGTTCATCCTTCTACTGTACGGTGGTTGAGGGTAGGGTTTACTATTGTTTCTATGTTGGGCTTGGGTATAAAACAAGCCCAACAGATTCATAATAATACCCAATCCTTTTTAATGTTACCCGAAACAAATTAAGGCTCAACCTGAAAAGGCTAAAAATTTTCGGGTCAATCCGTGCTTAGTCGGGTTCTTTTTAAATGGGTCTTAATGAGTTAAGTGTGGAACCCATTTTCAACCCAAGCATTAAGCCTACCCCTTTTTATAAAAATCGAATTTTTTTTTTTTTTTTTTCTTTTCTTTTCTTTCTTTTTTTTTTTTTTTTTTTTTTTTTTATCTTTCTCTTTTCGATCGGTGGCCGGCCACAGCGACAGCCGGCCACCTGCCATGGGGAGGAACAACCTCACCGGCCTGTGGCGAGGCTTCGACCTCGCCAATTTGGCGAGACTCGAGGTCGCCAACCTCGGGTAATCTCGAGGTCGCCGATCTGGCGAGGCCAAGGCCCTGCCGACCTCAAGCGAGGTCAAGCTCACCTGAGGCCAGCGAGCTCGAGTCTCGCCACAAGCCAGCGAGTCCGAGGCCTCGCCAGCCTTGGGCGAGCTCGAACATGCTGAATCTAGAGAGACTCAAGCTCGTTGGCCTCAAGCAAGCTCGACCTCGCTAGATCCGGCGCAGTCGAGCTCGCCCAAGGCTAGCAAGGCTCGGCTCGTCAGAATTGGGCGAGGTCGAGCTCGCCTGAGGCCGACGAGGCCTCGACCTCATCAGATCAATGAGCTCATCCTCACTCGTGGCTGGTGGTCGGACGCTGGTTGTCGTTGTGGCCGACCACCGGGCCAAAAATAAAGGAAAAATTAAATATTAGCATTAAAAATAATTTAAAAAATTGGATTTTAAAAAAATAATAAAAAATTGTATTGTATGAAAATATTTTAGTAGTATAATTTTAAAATATATATATATATAAGAAATAAGTTTTCCTATGGATCGGGTTGGGTACGGGTTGGGTATGAGTCGGGATGGGTATAGGTCGGAATATTTACATTACAAATAAATGGGTCATAAACGGGTTAATAGATCAATTTGGATCGAACCATTTATGATCCGGTACAAATCCGATTCGATCCACCCGTTTAACAAATCTATTCGTAAGTGATGTATTTATGTTCAGCTCAGCCAATCTGTTTTCATTTCTTAGCCAACAAGTCTTGGAAACTGAAAATTTTTCGGAGAATTGACTTCGTCTAAACAACATCCACCAATAACACTTCATTTAGATTTTGAAGCATTGACTGTGACCAAACAACATTGATGTTGATGGGCAGTCTTCCGCGCTAAGGAATCTCTCCAATTGAACCCCTATAAGATGCCAACGGAAGAACACGCGACTCTCACAAGTTCTTATTAGCCACTAGCTACACAAGAAGAGAGCTTCTCAGAGAGTGTGAGAACCCGCGACCTTGTTCGGATAGATGGGTGAGGAATTGAAGCTATTGGGTGCGTGGGGGAGCCCGTTTAGCCGGCGAGTCGAGATAGCTCTGAAGATCAAGGGGGTCGAATACGAGTACTCCGAGGAGGACATATTCCACAACAAGAGCGCTTCGCTTCTCAAGTACAACCCCGTGCACAAGAAGGTACCCGTTCTCGTCCACAACGGCACACCCATCGCGGAGTCTCAGGTGATTCTCGAGTACATCGACGAGACATGGAAGGACAACCCGATCTTGCCACGAGATCCGTATGAGAGAGCCATGGCTCGTTTCTGGGCTAAGTTCTTGGATGAAAAGGTAACCATTCTCGTCTCAAATTTGGGCTTGATGCTCTCTGTAACGTATTCACTCAGGTTGTGTCAACACTTAATATGCAAAAGTTGAAGTGAACACCGGAGTTTTAATGAGACAAGCAGAGTAAGAGCTAGAAGATAACATTAGCTCATCATCTGCGAAAGTCATGAAACCGGCCAGGTATTATGGTAGTGTAGCTGCAGCATAAACTGCGGGGTTGACTTTGGCTAGTGTGGAAGACATTGAAAAGTGCGAGATTCGAAACTGGGAAGTGTGATAGGCTAAGCTGAATCCTGGGGTCGAGTACTCGTGTTGCCTGTATTTGCTGGGTATATATCTGGGTTTTGAAAGATCAAGCATTCAAAAGTCAACAAGTATTCTCTGAAACCATTTCTGTAATTATAGTCCTTCATCTGTCTGAGGAACACTGAACGAACACTAAAGCTTGCTCTAGAGCACATGGGCATCTCGTATTTCCGATCCCTAACATCGTAATTAATACACATGGGCGACTGACTGAGTTTATATAAAAGGAAAAAGAATATGCATGTTCTTAACATCATGAACATACTTCAGAAACTAAGTACTCCTATCGGGAGTCGTAGACCTTAATGGTAAACGGTAACAGAGTCATCATCCTTTTGATTAGAGCAATGAGATGTAACGCCTAGTCCTCCTAGAGATGGCTTCCGTGACTTCCAACATGACAATCTTGGAAGGACCATACGGCATTTGCATAAGATTCGAGATTATATAGCAGAAAAGAGAAAAGGTCGAGGACTTATTACATAAGGGGTACAAAAATAATTAAGAATTGAATTTCCGATGTAATCTTCCTTTCTATAATAGTAATAATTTCAGACTTTGATCACCACCAAAGTCTTTGAGTTGCAATTGCTGACCACAACCTCTCTAGCTAGATCTACATCATGATCAGTAGATCATTTTTCACCATAACAATTTGTTCTTTTTACTGTAAACAGTGTACGCCAACTCTCTGGAAATCCTGCATGAGCGTCGGGCCTGAAAGGGAAAAGGCGCATGAGGAAGCACGTGAGCTCTTGAGCACTCTCGAAGGGGAGCTCAAGGGCAAGAAGTTCTTCGGAGGCGAGACCGTCGGGTTCGTCGACATCGTGGCTGACTTCGTCGGGTATTGGGTAGGAGCCATCCAAGAAGCGGTCGGCGTCAACGTCCTGACCGAGGACGAGTTCCCGTTGCTGTGCAAGTGGGCCGAAGAGTTTCAGAACTGCCCGGTCGTCAAGGAGAATCTGCCTCCAAGGGACAAGCTCTTGGCCTTCTTCAAGGTTCAAGCCGAGGTGATAACCAGCTTTTATAAGAATAAAGCGTGAGTTTTGGGTCGTCCTTGGGCCGTAGTTGGATTGGGCTCTCTCTGTTTTGTGTAATGTACTTTGGTTTTAATAAAGCTGATTCGAGTTGGTATTTTAGGAGTCTATTGCATCTTGACGGTGTGGTGATGGTCCGTGATAATCATGAATCATGGTTCAATTAAGCATCAATTTGCTGTGACTTGTAATATTCCGCGTGCTATATACTTCCTTTTCGTGGCATGAATGAAAATTCAAAATCCCTTTTTTCTTCTTGTGCATGTTTGATCAACAAGCCTGATGAGCTTTTACCGTTTAAGACAAATAACTTCGAGTTTGGACAATGAAATCGTAAGCTCTTTAGAATTGAAATCCACAAGAAATTAGTAGCACTCCGTGGTCAGAGTGGATGGAACTCAGGACGTGGAGTCACATGCTCGACCCTATACCTTACTCAACGGAGCCAACCCCTTTGGGGCTAAGATGATGACATTATTGTTCTTATTGAATGATAGGTTTTATCAAGATTATTCGAAACCGTTTCTTTAACTGAGGATAACATTAAAAATGGAAAATTACAGGGTAATCCAATAAATAATAATATAGAATAATTTAAAATACACTATAACACTCAATATAATAACTATAAAAAAAAATTAAGTATTGTAAGGAGGCACGTATAACCCATAATTCTTTGATCCACATTGCCGGAACTATATACAAAGAGCTAAACAAGAATTCTAAGGTGTACTAATATTACCAAGTGCATAAAAGTTGCAGTGTTGTCGATTCTCCCGAGAAGGCCATAATTACCGTGAGCAATTACATTGATGATGAGGAATGCATTTTGCCGTGCCATTGATGTTTTTACTTACTCTGCTATTGTGGTCAAGCCTAGTTGAGAAATTAGGTACGAGATGTAAAACAAAAGAAAAAGATATGCTGATTCGGACGGAACATACTCGTAAACATGAAATACAACCAATACGTGACGAAGGATCATTACTCATTTCATCTTTAGAAGTTTTCTTTTCACAAGTGAAATGGTGAGACTAAGCTATGATAGGATGAGAAACAAATGTGAGAGTAGATACTGCATAATCCAACACGCGGAAAGAGAAACTTAGATGGCTTCAACTTTAGTGGAATCAAGGTTATATAGCATTTCACGTATACATGCCCAATCTATGCGAACCTCACCAGGAAGCCTTGTTGCATTAAAGTCCCACGTCGAATTGGTGTGCACGAAATTAAGTGGTATATGAACCCTAATTCCACAAAAGTAGAAGTTCTCTAGACTCTCTCATTTAATGTGTCAAGGTTCTCTATCAAGATTCGCCTCTCACCTTGTTAGCCAATTGGGATGGTTTGGAATACGTGGAGGGAGGCATTCTCCTTTTAGTGGTGGAAAATGGAGTTTGAGGGTGAACGTGGGTGAATACATTTTACTGAAAAACCAGAAGTAACCCTTTGAAAATGAGCTTAACTCACTGATGCTTAAGGATAAATGACCTAATAGACGATAAAAGCTTCCATAGTTTTTATTTGTCAGAATCTTATATAACTTTTGAAATCATAACTGTTACAGAATTAGAGAGGACAAAATATTTTTGGACATCTCATCTCTATTCCATTGTTATTCTATAGAAGTTAAGGAACCGGTGGGCCGTGTAAGCCCGATGATCTTTTTGGTGTGAGTTTCAACTTTTTGGACGCTATGCAATGCTAAGCTAAAAGAGGGGGCCTGTCACTTCACTCTGGACAGACAAACACGAAGTCCGAGTTACTCGAGGTTATGTGGCCCGTGAGTCTCTCCTCTCTTCTATGCCCAAAATTTGGGCCTCGTTTCGCTCGTCTTCTAATTGGATTCTATCACATGAGAAGAGCCGTTTCGGTTCCTGTTCTTTATTACGTGAGAATGAGATGAGATGCCGGTTCCTTTCGTGCGACCTGTTCTTGCATATGCAGTTGGCGTCCTCAGTCGATTTATCTACTCCGTACGTATCCCTCGTCTTGAAGCTCAAAAATGAATTCTGCGGTATCTTTAAATCGTCTCTTGGAGAAGGTACTTGATATGCCCCCAGCAGACATCTTCTTGGATTCCTCCAGCAGACGTCTTCTTGGATTGAGAAAAAAACGATTCCTTACCTATAGAGACGGAGTGCTTCCGACGAGAATTCTCATATTTACGAGATTTGATTTTAGGACGAAGTTGCTATCCGCGCTGTGCACACCAAATTTCTAGCACTATGATTTCCGTCCTTTTTATGTTATTTGATTCCAAGACGAATCGATCGAGCCGAGAAGAGAGTAAATGGCTAGACGAACGATACGAAGGGTACCCGAATTCATTTATAAAAATCGATTCCCCAAGTTATGCTAGGTTCTTATCGAGTGTGCGAATGCGATCTCTAATTCGAATATTCATCCATGCCTAGTCATATCGATACGCAGATTGTCGGTCTCCATTCCCCGGTAGATCACGTAGGGTTTTACATCAGGCGTATCATTACCGCTGACGAGGACCGATTAAAGGGCTGGATCACGTGCCTAAAGCTGGGGACTATTGGTCGTTGCACTCTTTCTAGACGAGCACCGTATACAGCACAATTGTCAAGACAGGAAGACACAGAGACCCTCCAACACAAAGTACACGACAAAACCTTGATTAAGGGACGCAAAACCCCGCTTTCGCCCGCTAATTAAGGCGGCCTTGTTCCACAATATTCCATTCACCGTTCAGACCCCCCCATTCCCTGGGCCCATTCTCTGCTCAATCGTTGTTTACAGCTAATCAACTACTAATTAAATAAGCGGTCCAACTGTGCAGGCTTCCGATCTGAACTGCCTCTCTCTTTTTCTTGCTGGTGTTCTGTATTAAAAAAAAAAAAAAAGAGTGCAAGAAGATCCAAGTCACGGAAAAGTTTGTTGGAAAGTGGCAACTGTCGCTCTGTCTAATCCCCTACATTTTGATTGTTTATGTTTTGTAGTCCTACCTGAAGTATTCGGATCGAGACAATCGAGTGTCATTCCAACCACTCCTGGTCTCTCGGCCGATCAGAGATCTTCGCACGAGAGAGAAAGTCAAAGCAATGGTTCTTTTAGGAAGTGAGTGAGTGAGCACAGAGAGAGAAAGAGAGAGAGAGAGAGAGAAGAAATGAGATATCGTTTGACCCAAAATCATCTCCTACTTACTGAGAAAATGGCCCCAAGCTTTTAATTTTTCGCGGCGGAATCTTTGAGAAAATTACGAACCTTTTCATATTTTGTTCGACGTAACTCAAGGAACCCGTCGTAAGTGAACATGTAACACCTAACATACACGATTCTCTCCTCTTGAACGTTCAGCAGCAACGCGATTACAAACAAGCGAACCCATGTCACAAGAGTGACAAGACGGTCATTTTTCAAGATATCCTCGTGGTCTGCAAGCACGAGAACACTCTCTGGCGGAGCTTTTTGTTTTTCGAGTACCACCGGGGATGCGCGGGAGAGAGTTTTCCCCTTCGGTCCAATGAGGATGCGACGGGTGTGTACCCGACAAAAGTCCGTCGGGCGAGCAGCCATCGATTTAATTACCGTTCCTTTGGAACGCCATGCCATGGTTTGACTTGATTAAATTGGAAAAGGACCAGCTTGTGATGACTGGCGACAACGGCTGAGCTTTAGCTTAGCTTAGCAGAGAGGCACCGCTCCCCGGGGTAGCCCCGCGTAGGGGGGGAAAAGCTACACCACGAGGGTACACGTCATTATCACTAGCCTCGTGTCCTTCGATCTCATGAGGATTCTTAAAAGACATGTGAACCGATGGGGGGGCCAGGGAATGATCTTTTGGTGCGAAGTTGGACTAATCGTTAAGATAGCAAGCACGAGACGGAGGGGGAGAGAGAGAGGGAGAGAGGGGGTGAGCTCATCAAAGCGGAAGTGGAGACACTGCCATGGAGGAGAAAGAGGAAGCTGGCCTACCCTTGGCTTTTATGAGGCCCTCCCGCCACCACCACACCCCCACTCCCACTTGAATAAAGTGGAAGAGAAAAGAGGGACAGAGGGCAAGGGGAAGAGAGGGCATGATGATGCCAGCAACCTTGAGAATCACTCAAAGAGAAGAGAAGGGAAGAGAAAAGAGAAAAAAAAAGAAAGAAAAGCGCCCGTAATTATCATTAAATGCAAAAGAGGAAACTGGGAAGTTAGAGGCTGGATTTTTGTCAGAGGGTTGATAAAACTAAAACAGTGGTTGCCATCATCGGGGGGGGGCGGGGTCATACGTTGTCAGCTGTGCCGGAGACCACCTGGATTCCACTCGACGCCAGTCATAGTCCACCACTCACGGCTTCGATTTATCATGCAACCCATGATCCGCTGCGGGAAATTGATTCGTGCCTCCTCTTCTTCTTCTTCACCCCCCACGCTTCTTCTTTTTTTCCTAATTCGGGAACCTGTTTAGACGTGAATTGGGAGGCACGCGATCGCTCTCCTTCCCATCACCATCACCATCCCATCCCATCCCATCCTTCGATGCGGGCATTAGAAGAGACGCGCAGGAAAAATTGTAATCATTTCGGTTAATTTTCGCCGTGAATCGCTGGTCAGCCCGTCCTGCATTGTACACCGTTGTGTGAGCGATTTTCGGGGAAAATTGACGACAATGATTGCATTGAAATTTTGCACACAGCGATTTAGGTCTGAATTGGAAAAATTAAAAAGCTCGTAACTGAATCGACATACATGCAATGAATTTAGGATTGACCAGACGATTTTCACAAGACGAGAGATGTTCGAAAATTTGTCTTTGGAGATTTTCAATCAATGGATGAGCTCAGCTCCATGTAAGATCCGTGTGTCTAACGTGCATGAGAGTTGGGGCTCAAATGCAATGGGATAGTGAGAAAATTGTCCAAAAAATTATAAACTTATTGTAACGATCATTTCAATTTTTTTCTCATTTTTCAATAAGTATTGCATGAATGTTAATTTGTTTTTGGCTATTAAGGGCGAAAAAGTGATTTGACTAAAAAAAAGAAGAGTGAAAATTTTTTGCCCTTGAAAAATCACTTGCTAGGCATGGCAGACGGCAAAAAGACGGAGAATTGACGATTATAGTAGTACGACAATAGGGAAATTTTTGTTTTAACAGTTGAAAGTAAAAAGGAAAAAGTGCATCGCCTTGAAAGTTCAGGAGATTTTTGTATAGTTTTTCTATTTTCATAATTAAAGAAAAAAAAAGTAGAATTTTCTTCAAGAAAAAGAAAACCTGATTGAGATTATAGATAAATTCCGAAGTTCATAGCAATGTTGTTCAAGTCACGCCAGCCTTCGGCAAGGGCTACACCGATCGAAGGCAACGAGCCTCTCCAGCTAGGTGCTTAACTATTGCCGGAGGGCTACACGACTTGAGGGAGGTGATTTTTGCCTCGATCAGTTGTGCCAGGTACCACCGGAGTCTCTTCTCTCCCCTAGTCTCGACAATTTATGCCCCCCCTGCTCGACCAAGCTTTGGAAGGGACACTTTGGGGGGGACTATTTTCGAGCAAAAGTTGGTTAAGTTATGAGCCTTACTCACGATTAAGGATGAGTATGGTTATACAATGTAAAACCTAGAACCTAAGAATAGGTTGGTGGAACCTAGAACTTGAAATAAATCTTTGTATTTTTTCTTGATCTATGCTTTCGCGCGATCCCGCGGTATTCAATGATGTCTGATAATAAGCAAATGATCTGGAAGCACTAATTTGAGCTTTCATATTTTGATCGAGACTTTTACTTTGTTCATATTTCATATTTTTCCGCGTGTCTAAATGAAAGTTGTGGTAGAAAGATCGTAACAGCAAGCGGCGGCAGTCATTGATAGCGATGATTCACTGTAATTGTTCAATTAATAATACATATGGAATTTCAAGATATGCATAACAAGTTTCAAATTTCAAAAGATTGGGAACGTATTTCAACGGATAGGTTGGCAAATTCCGTGTGAAATCTGTACGGAGACCGAAACCGTCCGTCTCTCTACTCTTGATTGATAAAGGAAACATACAAAGACGAGGATGGGCAGGTTTGGGCAACAGCCAGACTCGACGACGACGGGGCCGAAGCTTGATTCGCGGCCGCTTATCGGGATAAGCGAACGTTTCTATTGCACCCTCCCTCCCTCTCTCTCTCTCTCTCTTTAATAAGAAGATGTTTTTTTTTGCAATAATTTTAGAGATAAGGAAAAGGGTGGGCGGGGGGGGGGGGGGGTGGGGCGGGGGCGTGGATAGTGGGGTGTTGACCCACGTTAGGGTTCAACGAACCCCGACGTGCTGAAAAAATCACCAACGCTCGCACGGCTCATCATCATGCAAACCCCCCTCCCGAAATAAAATCAAGAAGAAGCGAGAAAGAGAGAGAGCGAGAGAGAGAGAATCGAGGATTCCAAAATTCGAAAAAGGAAAAGGAAAAGAGAAAGGGAGACTTCAGAGCGAGAGCGAGAGCGAGAGAGGAGGGGGCCTTGCCTGGCCCTCGCTCACATGCGATTCTCAAACTCCCGGCTTTGGTTACTCTACCTCCCTCCCTCCCTCCCACCCTCCTGTCACACTTCTCCTTCTCCTTCTTCCCCTCTCTCTCTCACCCTCCCTCCCTCTGCATCTTCTTTGACCTGGCCTCGACGCCGTGGGTCCCCACCACCATCTCCCCCCGGCGCGTGCCCCACACCCCCACTCCGCCGCCGCGTGAGCGCTGCTTTCCCCTCGGTCCCTCGTGGTCTGTCTCTCCTCCCCCCACCCCCCCCCCCTGCTTTTTTTTATAAAGCCAACCTCCCCCCCACCCCCCGCACCCCGCACCCCCCGCTCAGAAGAATGAAGCTCTCTGTTTTCATCCCCACCCCACCAAAGAAAAAAGAACAGAAGAAAAAGAAACGTCTCCTTCTTCACACGCCTCTCGCTCGCTTCTGCTCTTCTTAAAGCTACTCTCTCTCTCTCTCTCTCTCTCGTCCCTCAGCCTCTCAGCCCCGCCATCTCACTAGCGCTCCGGCACTCTCTCTCGCCGCCCGCCTCTTTCACTGCGCTTGAAGATGGCCATGCTCGATGCTCTGGACGACGGGGAGTTCTGGCTCCCTTCCCAGTTCCTCGGCGACGGCGGCGACGGCTTCGACTTCCTCGCGGCGGCGGCGGCGGAGAAGAAGGGCCTCGGCCCTGGCTCCAACCCTTGCTGCGGTGGGTACTCGGGCCTCAGCTCTCCCGTCGAGTCCGTGTTCGGCTCCACGGAGACCGAGAGCGACGAGGAGGACTTCGTCATCGCCGACCTCTCCCGCAGAATGGCCGCCTCTGCTCTCGGCGTGGAGGGTCTCAAGAAGCCCACCTTCTCTGATTTTGCCCATGCTTACTCCAAGGTACCGTCCGAACACCGTGGGCTGTCCAGTTCTGCGCACCGGCGTGTTGTCATTTTCTCAGAAATGTCAAATGTAACGAAGTTTCGTTGTCTCTACTTCCCCCCTCCCTCTTTTTTTCCCCCCACCTTCAGGGACGGTCTCTGTCTGTTTCGCCGCAATCGACGCTGTGCGATTGCCGTCGAGCTCGGCCTCCTTTCCGGGCCTCGTCTCCTCCGGATGGCTGGGATCTGCTGCGCGAGGCCGCCGGGGAGGCTGCGAGGATGAGACTCCACAAGTTGCAGCAGCTTCACGAACTCGAGCGCGGCATAAATGTCCCGGGTCATCACTTTTGCCCGAGGAAAATCGCTGCGAGCCCTATCCCTCCGGCGAAGAACCCTAACTCGAACGTCAATTTTTACCCACACCAGTCGTTTTCCTACCAGCAGATGCTGTTTGATCAGGTTCGCTTGGCAACACACACACACACCCTTGAGGCTCGCTGTGCAAAGACAAAGAAGTTGAAATACCGTGTCTGAGCTGCAGATATTTCGTTTTTGTTTTCGTTTTGTGCTGCAGCAGCTGAAACAGCAGCAGCGAGATTCTGGTGCTTGGGGATCGCAACCGAAAGCGACGCAACAACAGCAGCGAATGGTGGTCCATCAAGTGGCGAGAGACGACGAGGCTATTGTCTTTAACCGGAACGGTGGTGGCCGGACCACCCTGGGCTTGTCCCCGTCTGCATGGCCTTCGCTCCAGCAGTCGCAGCGTCCGCCACAGCAGCAGGGCGGCCGCCTCCAACACCACCAACTCCAGAACGGCACGGGCATGCGGACGGTGCTTCTCGGCACTCCTCCGGCCGCCGCAAAGAGGGAGTGCGCTGGCACCGGCGTGTTCTTGCCCCGCAGAGCCGGGTCTCAACCCGAACCCCGCAAGAAGCCCGGTAAGTAGCTTCTCGTTCCATTCTCGGTCTAAAATCTGAAGCAAAAACTTTTCAGTGCGTCTGTTCTTTGGGCGAGTCGTGGGTGTGCAACGTCATCCACGCATAATGGGGTGATTTTTCACTGGCGATTCATGGTTTCGGTAACAGTGGGTTGGTGAAGAGCAGTAGATGCTTTATTTATTGCAAACATTTATTGACCCGTGATCTTTTCATTCTCGCTTCTGGGTTTTTTTCCTTTTTGAAAAGTGGATTTGGGTGTACGGTATTCGTGCACGCGGCTCTCACCATCTCTTCTCTGGCGTTCAGCTTGTCCGACGGTGTTAGTACCGGCCAAAGTGGTTCAAGCTCTCAACATGAACCTGAGCTCTCGGCACGCTCACCAAGGGCCTTCAAGCGGTCGTCCCGACGGACGTCTCGCTCCTGAAACTGGTAAAGTTTGTTCCCCCACCCCTTCTTTTTCTTTTTTTTTCGTTCAAACGTAGTCTTTCGTGGCGCGCCGGTTGCGTTCGCGGAGGCTGAAGAAGTGGTCGTTTGCGCGTTTGTCCTTGCAGCAGATGGTGTCTGGAAGTTGCCGGCGAGCGGGCCCTGCGCTCAGCCGCGGCGGAACCTCCGCGCGCAGCCGGTGATGGGCCATGAGGTCCGGCTACCCCAGGAGTGGACGTATTGATGCTCTCGCGGTGACTTCCATACTAGGGTTTTTATTCTGGAGGAAGCTGTTAGTATTATTAGGAAGAAGATGGAAGAAGGGGGAAGAAATAGGGTTCTTTCTATTTTTAATATTTAGGTTAGGACGAATAATTGGATTTTTACTGCGACAGTGCAAATTGAAGGGAAAGAAGGGAAGAAGAGGAAAGAGACTGGGGCGGGGAGGGGAGGGGACATGTCTTCCTTTTTCTGGGGTGTTTTCACGATGCCAGGAGGAGCAGAGAGGACCGTGGTCAACGAGGGGGCGTTTTAGCTTTTTCTAGGTCTCTCTCTCGCTGGTGTTCTCTTTTTTTTTTTAGGGTTTTTGGGGGGGTAATAAGGTCATTTGGAAATGCAAAGGGTTGGGGGGTGGGTCCCGTTGTTTTGTGAAAGGGGAGGTCACACAGCCCTTTCTTCTTACTACATATATATATGGAAAAGATTATATTATGTGGAATGCTCCTTTTATAGCGCGATGGATTTTACCATGATGCCCTTGGGCGCCTCTTTGACCTCAGCGCGTGCGTGCGTGCGTGCGTGCGTGTATTCGAGTGATTGTTGGGTTGGGCGGGGGCTTATGGCTGGAGATTATCGTGTATCTTGCCGGTCATCGCTGTAAAGCGACAAAAGAGCAAAGTTTCTCGTATCTTGGAGAATGGGAAATGGGAGCACGCTTTGTTGAACGTAGTGTCGTTTTTTTCATTTTCTATATCGGAAAAGGTGACCGGGAGGGGAATAAGATACTCATTTAGCCTCTAGCACTTTCTTTTGCGCCCGCCCGAAACGGCCGAAAGAAAACCCTAATTCTGTGTTTAACGGAGCCGGCCACCATTAACCCGCACGGCTGCCGTTAAACGGGACAGCCTTCGATTAATTGATTCGTGCATTGTTCGCTTTGTCACGGCCTTATACCGAACCTTACTAAAGACATTAAAAGCGCTTTCGTGAGTTAATTATGATTTTGACATACATATTCTGTGCATTGTTCGCTTTGTCATGGCCTTATACTGAACCTTACTAAAGACATTAAAAGCGCATTCGTGAGTTAATTATGATTTCGACGTACATATTCCATGTACTTCTTCTAATGTTCGGTGAGTAATTCAGTTCATTACTGCTCTATTTGTCATTGCAGAAGTCTATTAGGAGCTACTCCCAGTTCAAACCCTCTAGAACCAGCCGCCACCATCATCGACCTTCACCATAATGTTTTCCATAGAACCACTTTCTTCTCTCTATTCGTGGCACACATTACATAGTTGCCAATTTCTTTATAAATTTTTTAGGAGAAATTATCCACTGAGTCTTAAATATATTATGCAAATGTCAATTCAGACTTGAAAATTTCAATTTTTTCCAAATGGGTTATAAATCTCTGTGCAAAATTCCAAGTAATCTTTCCAATCAATAGGTTTAGGACTTATTAGACTAAATTGATATCTGTGCAATAGGTGTAGGATTGGTTGGACAATTTTTCCAAAAATTGAAAGATAAAGTATGTAAGAACATCTAAACAAAGAAAGGGAGAGAGGCAAGGACGACCAAAGTCAGACGGACCCATGTGAAATGTGCATTTCAATAATGCCGTTACCTTTGAGATATATATATATATATATATATAATATCACCACTGTTGCATTTTTAGCTCCTGTTGTCTACAAAATGTTTTCCAAGATGATAGGCCATTTCATCCGAACAAAAGGAGGCATAACGAGCAGTAGAGGTTTTACGTAACAATCATAATCATATAAATTGATGGGACAAGGATAAAACATGATAAACTACTAAATATCAAAGACCCATCAAAGGAAATTTCTCCAACTATAAATGGAGAAAGACATGACTCTTCTTGATTAAAAAATTTCGTAATTTCCTCGTGTGTGTGTATAATTATACCTCGATGCAATACCGTGCAAATGTACTTTTTTAAAAATAATATACGGTTTCAATTATAACTTTCCATCTATTGCAGCCTCTAGTTACATGATACCACATTATTTTATATATCAAATTTGCGTGTCAGCATAATACTCGCATGTAACACAAATTTTTTGCGTTTTTACCTAATTCTTTCAAGCATTCTTTTTTTTGGGGAAATCGAACTGTCATTTCATCGCCATGCTAGGCCACACTAACCCACTCAAACAAGCTAAGCAGCGCACGTGCCAGGCGTGGGGGGGGGAGGAGAGGGCGGCACGTGCCAGGACCGGGACGCGTGAAAGTATCTAGGGTTTGGGGGAGATCGCGAGCCCGTGACCGTCCGATTCAACGGGGCGTCGCGCGCGTGGGGGACCGCCATCCCACGTGGCGCTCGTCGATTGGGCTGGTGATCGCAGATATTTCTTTTTAAAAACGGGGAGGTAAAAGAAGGAAAACGAGAGGGGAAGGGAAAAAAATAATAATAATAAAAAACCGGTTGTGCCGGTGGCCTCCCTCCGGCCGTTTCGTGCAGGCCGGACACGTCCCCACGCGCGTCCGCGATCGGCGCGCCGGGGCCACGCCCACGCGCGGGGCTCCGTGGCGGGTCCAGCGCGTGGCGGCCACTCCCCGGTTTTGGTGTCAGTCCTTCTGGTGGTCCTTCCGGGGGGGGGGCGGGGGTGCGTTTGGTGTGCTTCCCCTTTTGACTTTGGGGCCGTTGATTCGCTCGCGCTTGCCAAAACTCTCGTCCGTTCGATTTTGTCCGTTTCGCTGCCACCGAGCCGGCCGTCCCTTTCGCCCTTTCGGTTGTTCTTTTTGCTCCTTTTAATTTAAGCTTAAGATTTACTTTATCTTATTTAATAATTCCCTTCCTCAGCAAATAATCCGTGGTTTGTTCATAATCTGTGTCGTGTGACTTGAGGTTTGTAACGTCACGCCGTATTCGAATTTTCGTACCGTTTTAAATATCATTGGTTATAGATGTTCCGTGACCGGACGAATAAGTTACCCTTATTATGTTAAGGAATCGATGCACTTATGGCTAAAATGTGGAACGTCTATAAGGAGAACTTGATAGCGAAGGCGAGAGTGATCCCGAAGGTGGCCGAGAGGCGATGGACAGTGAAGGAACCCGAAATCATAAGGACATAGAACAAACATCCTTAACTATTTAAGTCTAACACCTTGTTCATTTGGAAATGCTTTTTCTGTGCTCTTTAACTTAGCGTGTGAATTCGAACTTTGTTGGCTCTTCTTTTCTATAGAATGATCATTCGAAACAATTTTACGTGCTAGGGAAAAATATTACGCCGGTACCAATATTAGATTGAGTCGAGTACAAGAAATAGCCGCACTTGTGCTTAACCTTATCTTATCTAGGAAGCCACATGAATATCAAATATTTATGTAGTTTAATCTTGTAGATATATAGTTTTGTCATCATGTAATATTCGAAATTTACGTAAAAAAATATATGTATCATTCATGGTTATGGTATCTCAAAATATTTAAAGAGGGCACGAATACATGGGTTGATTGCAGATATATATGTCGTGATGCGACGATCAAAATAGAAATCACCCCAGTTTAATATCAAGATCCTAGAATTTCCATAAATTCTTGGGATGATTTAGAAAGATTTTCGCAAGTGAGTTCGGAACAGGGCTCATTAAGAAATGCCTAGCAAGGTCTATACTTAACCTTTTCTAGTGGCACACTGTTCGCAAATCTCCCTACGACAAGATTGTCATGTGGCGATACGTCGCTCACTAACCATACCGGCCACATCCCTAGATGCCTCGCTCGTCGCTCATTTTGGCGACCCGAAGACAAGAACACCGACATATTTCTCTCAAACGGTGGTCTCAACAACTCTCCTCATCGACTTAGTTTTGCCCCTACAACACCCCTTACTTGTCACCCAGCACTCGAGCCTCCTAGGATTTTCTACTACTCATCTTGCACCCTCTCTACTTCCTTCTATTCATGGGCATTGCTCGTGTGTGACCCTAAATCTCCCTTGCAGCAAGGAATCGAGTGCGAATCTCGAGACAAGGTCCTCTAAAAATCTCATCTACAATGAGACTAATAGGACGACTATAGACGATTTCTTCTTATTGACACAAAGTTTAGAGTTTCTTGCCATCTCATTAACCAAAACAGATTAATCATGTTAGCGTGATTCTCCTCTTCATAGACGCATCCAAAACTCAGGTTGTTCAATAGCTTGAATTCATCTTTATGCTGACCCCAACAAAACAATAGGAATAGTCATTGTCAAGATCTACCCGATGACTGTCCTGCCTATTCATGCCTCTCGCATGCGCATTCGTCTATTCGAGATTCCAAATGTCTTGGAACTATCCACCTTGTCCCGGAGCTTATGCGCATCTGCAATCTGCTTTGTGGATAGTTTAACTTGTGCAGCCCATCCATAAGCTTGGCCGTTGACCCCTTATTTAATTAATTGTTCATCTGACAAAATTAAATCAGGAATTGGGATGAATACTTGCACCAACTCTTCACCAATAAGTCTAATAGAACATCCCAATTCATTGCAAAAGAGCATTGATTAACAAGATCACTATCCAAGCTCCAGAAGGACTTGTCATACACCTTTCATCGCATAAATTTTGTTACCTAGTTAACAATTTACAAAGCTTAAACTGTTGGACAACGAGCCAATGATGTATCAAATTGGAAATGGGGAAATTTCCAGGGTTTTTCGGTTTACCATACAATTTTTCTAACTACAACACTTTTGCACTTAATCACGAGGATGTGTCTAAATGTTATAAAATAATCATATGACATGTTACGAATTTTTCTTTTTAGTTAATAATGAGGATATGTTATAAAGTTGTAAGGTATAACGGATGTATCGTGAAAGTGCTGTGTTGACACAGAAAAACGTAATGTAGACATGATTCTATCATTTCTATGAAGTAATGTCATGGGTAGTTTCTGAACTTTTTTTTCCGATCTTTGATATACTCCTTAAACTTTTTTTGTTTGATTTGGCCCCTGAAATTTTCCGAATAGGAGAAAATAACTATTGTAAGGTTGTTGCAATCATCCAAGAGGGGAGACACATGAGGCGGCCGCCATGGCGCTCAAAGAGGTTGGGTGGCGATCGATGGTGAAGGGATATGGAGAGATTAGGGTCAATGCCTATGGCTGATTAGGATGGAAATTACTAGAAGAATTATAAACTTATTGTATTTGTGTCAATTCAATTCTAAATTTATCCTAAATGTTTTGAAGATTTTGCAATTTAGTCCTTTTCACCAATTTTGTTGAAAAATCGTTGACGTGGACGTCGATCACCTTACGTGACACGATCGGTGCTAACATGAACAATTTAAAAAAAAATTATGATCTTTTTTTGTAATTTTCTTTTCTTTTCTTTTTCTTTCTTTCTCTTCTTTTTTTCTTCTTCTAAGCTCGGCGAGGGTTGTCGATTGTAGGCGAGGATCGTGGCCCTCACTCGCTACCAGATCTGGGCAATGAGGGTTGGCTACCCTCAACTAGTGGCCAATGAGGGTTGCCGGCCCTCGCCCATGACTGCCAACCCTGGCTGAACTTCTGTAGAAAAATAAAAAGGAAAAGAAAGAAAGAAAAAGAAATAAGAAAATAAAATAAAATAAAAAGTTCATTTAAAATTTTAAAAAATTATAAAAATTGTCCACGTCAGCGCCAACCATCCTACGTGGTAGTGCCAATATCCACATCAACGATTTTCGATCAAAATTGGCTGGCATGACTAAATTGACAAATCGTCAAAAGATTTAGGACTAAATTAACGCAAATACAATAAATTTAGATTTTTTCTTGTAATTTTTCCGCTGATTAGGTCTAGGGCTTGCGTAGGACGGTAGAGATTAGTAAATTTTGAGCATGCTTTCCTGAGAAGAATGATTAGACCTTTCCAGGCATGCAGTTTGGTCCAAAGTTGCAAGGATTATATATATATGTTTAAAAGCACGAGATGCAAAGTAGTAAAGTTGCAAAAACTCAGAGTCATTATCCATAATAATTACTATTATCACGTCAACAGTGATAATGATAATCACGATAATAATGATAAGAACAAAATCGAAAGACAGGAAGGCCAGGTGAGTTGACTTCTTGCTTCAGTTCGAATGTGGTGGTTGGGCTGAGCAGGTCGTGCACTTCATGTTCCCTTGAAGTTGGGTAACACTCGATCCTCCTTCATGCACGGACAAATCTCTCCGCGACGTTCTCCTCAATTCGTCCCCAATGTGCTTGATTCATGCGACCCACTTCCACGTCCTGCCCCCACATGTTTTGCATTTTATTCAGTCAAATATGTTAAAAAGAAACTACGAGATCGAATCTCGGAGCCTACGCCGCTAATTGGGGCGTAAGGGAATTTTCAATTCGGGATTTAGAGGTAGCTCGTTCGAATCCGATCGAGCGTGTTTAAACTGCTTTGAGTCGAGGTCACCTGTACAGACTAAATGCCCAAACTTAATCGGTTTATAGGGTTTGTAGGGTGTTTCATGGACCTACAGGTCATCGGTATCTGACGACGCATGTGTCCTTGAGTTATCAAACAAAAAGAAGAAGAAGAAACAACTTATGTGATTCAATATTTGACATGAAAATACTCATTTTCCATAAGTGCGCATTTTCAATTTCACTCCAAGTTTTTTTTTTCCATCCCACTATGATTAGAACGAGTTTCTATGTATATATTAGTGATCTATCTCCTATGATTGATTTTCATGCTTCAGTCTATGCGTGCACGAGAAGGCTCCCCCCATTCAACGGTTGCTCAACCAATCCACCAACTCAGCCCTACTTGACAGCTTCTACCCATCAATAGTACCACCATCCCTACAAATTGCTGGTACGAAATTATGCCACTGGTCACGAGGGCATTACGTCGTGACGTGTGAGTGGATACTCGTACGAACGTGTCCATAAATTTACTATGCATGTTTGGCTCAACTAAGAGCGCACGGTTCTGTTTCCAAACATAGAACCCGCTACACATAAAAATAAAGTTTCTATCATCTTCCCCATGAACGTATTCCTCGAGGTAGGTAATAGATAAATTAGAATTAGCTGGGCGAAGAAGGCTACATGGGGTTTAGCAATTCCAAGCGCATGACCCAATGAATATATGCCAAAACACCCCGAGTACATGTGAATAAGTAACTTACAAGCATGTCTTGTTTTGAAGAAAGATGTAATCAAACAGAAGGGGGCAAAGGCGGGGGGGAAAACAGGTCTTGCTTAAAAGTTAAGCTAGACTTTCGTACATTAGTATTGATGATCGGTTCTCGGGCCGATTAGGGCGCGAATGATAACCATTCGGTTTTCCTATTTTTCTATTTTTTTTGTTCCCGGAAACAGGTTTGGAACAAAAATTCGTTTAGTAAAATAATTTCATTTTTTTTATTTCTAGAACAAATTTTGGCTAAGAAATAGATTTGGAACAGAAATGAGAAGTCAAATGTTTTACCTTTTTTTTATTTCTGGAACAGAAATAGAAATAATAGCTCTCTTTTATTGCTCATTCTTGCAGCCCACCGCCGCCCACTCACTGCCGGTGGTCAACCGTTTGCTCCCACCTACCGCCGCTGCCTTTCACCGGCCATCCGTTTGCTCACCGACTCCCCCCCCCCTCCACTGCTAGCCAACCGTCTGCCGTCGCCCCCCCATTGCCGCCCGCCACCACTTGCTGGCCGTCCACCGCCGTTCACCGGCCAATGAGAATAAAAATTTTACGTCATTATCAAACGAATTTCTATTCTTGAAACAAAAAATTTTTATTGTTGTCAAACGCTATTTTTTACTCAAAAACTTGTCTAGGAAAGAGAAATGGATTTTTTTATGTAGACAAAAATAGGGCCGGGAAAGAGAAATATTGTCATTCGCGCGCCCTTAGTTCCCCGCTGAAGTCCCATTTTTGAAAGTTTGGAATCACAAACCTATCTAGAATTGCTAATCCATCAAGACAATACTCCATTTACTTTTGTCCAAAATCGAAAGTCATCCCTCTACTTTTTTGGTGCAAAACTGTTCTCCAACTTTGAGCGAGGGTCACGGGCCATCCCTAAATCAGCTCGATGCCGGACGTTACTGACATGTACTCAAAAAGTCTTCAGACATTTACTGATGTGAACTGTTTAGAAAATCTAACCCCTCTCTCTCTCTCTCTCTCCTTCTTGCTCCCTCTTCTCATCCTTAACTCTCTCTCGCCACCATGGTTGCTTGAGTTCGAGCTAGTAGCATATCCATCGCCGCTCGAGCACCAGGTCGCAGTATCCATGGTCGTGGCTACTCAAGCTTGAGCTCGCAGCATCCGTAGCCGCTCGCCCCTCGGGCTCGTAGCATCCACAGTAGCTACCCGCTCGAGTTCGTGGTATCTGTGGCAGCTCGCCATTTGAGCTTGAGTTCGCGATATCCATGGCTACTAGAGCTCGAGCTTGTGGCATTCATCGCTGCTGGTCGCTTGAGCTTGTAGTGTCCACGGCTGCGATCAGCTCTTACTTAAGGTCGTGGCATCCACGGATGGTGGCTCTCACGGTATTTATGGCCGCTCGAGCTCGCAACACCCATCGTTGTTGGTCGATCGAGCTCACGGCCATGAACATCAAATTCGAACAAAACGGCGACGAGTGGCACGATCGATGCGACTTAGGATTATTTTTATTTTAAGTTGTTTTTAATGATTTGACACCTATGGCACCACAAACAAATTGACCAGATTATAAGATGACACGTGTACTTCGACGGTCCATATCGGCAATTCAACGATTCACACCAGCAGAAATAGACGGGGAAGGTTTATGTGTGGGTAATTTAGGATTTGGGTATTGTTTATTTTTCAGTTTTTTATTTTGTTGTTGATGATTTGGCACCTAGCGGTGCCATGTACAAATTGAGCGGATTATAAAACTGACATGTGTGTTTCGACAGTCTATCTCAGTATTATGCATTTCACGTAAGCAAAAACCGACTGGCAATTAAAAGATTATAATGAAAGGATTAACGGTGAAACATATTTTAAAAAGTAGAGGAACCGCTTTAAAAATAAAAGAGAGTAAAGGGATGGTTTTGAATATCGGGTAAATGTAGAGGGACCGTAGATGCTATTTCACCTGACGTATATTATAAAAGTTTCATCTTAGTCTTGATCGAATGGTTATGCAGGTATTTGTCAGTGTTTGGGCTCATGGTTCGACTTTAATCTTAGATCAGTTGCCATATAGAACCCGATGATTCACGATTCCGACCTGGTAGTTGACTTGATTCTCACCTCAAAGGAGATTGCATGAGCTTAGACTTGGATCAATTGTTCGTCCAAAATAGTTGGTGGGTTTGCTCAAAGAGGTCAATAGACCGAAAAAGATTAATAGGCCTCGACAGCCCGGACGGCCTACGATGATGGAACTATTGGAACGGACATTTCCTACTTAAGACACCGGTTACTTCACAAAAAATGAATAATTTGAAAATTATTTTTCTAAATTTCTAAATTTCATTGCTCATATTTTTTAAAATAATTGGTCGATGAGAAGTTTTTTCATTACCGATAACAATTTATGTGTAAACATTTTCGTGAACGATGAGAATATTTTCCACACATTCATTTTTGCGAGGGATAAAAGTCATGAATTATAGGATAACATTTTTTCAAATCATTCACTTTTCGCGAAACAAACGGATCCTTAATCTCAACCAGGTTTAATTCATGGAAGCCCATAATTGAAACAAGTCCAGCAAATGACCTAACCCAAACCACTGTTTCCGGATGGGCTTGGAAGGTGAACGGGGCCCCTTCCAACTAGGCCCGTCTAGACCGCCAAGACCCAATTTGTTTACACGTCTCATGGACCGACCTACGGACTCGCCCGGAGAATACGTGCATTTATGTTTTCTTTAATCGAACAGAAAATACGTGTCGATCTCAGTGATTTTTTGATCTAATATAACGAAACCTACGTAGTACTTGCTTCAATAGATATGATTTTGCTTTAAACTTATAATGCGACACACCGTTGGTCCGCGGGCCTATGGTGTTCATTCTAGTGAAAGTTGCGGACGAAAATACATGTATAATCAAATTTTGAAAGAAACAGGACGAGTTCTACCGATCCAATTGAAAGAAACTGATGATTTTCTTCGCATTACCGCAACGAGGATTAAGATCGCAGTGATAAAAATAAAGATAGCGTCTTGGTTCAAACGCTAATAGCTTCAGACTATTCAACTAAAAATGAAAAGAACCTCTGCTTGTTCGATGTACGACGGCTATATGGGGCTCAGCAACTGGCGGATGGAAGGACAGCCCGCTCCGGCACCGATGGCAGCCCGCCGGACATCTTAGAAACCCGACTGCCAAAGACCAAGAACCCAAGCGCGTGGCCGCCGACCGCAGCGAGGAAGATGCCGCCGTTGAACGACATGACGGCGAGCATCACCAGGAAGTTCAGCCCGCAACGCACCGTGAAGAGAATCGTCCGAAGGACGCCCGCGGCAACGTTACCCTTCGAGCCAGATCGCAGCCTGCAGGCGGAGAGGAGCTCCACGAGCGCGGCCATGGCAAAGACGACGGCGAGAGAGACGGCGTACATCTTGGGGTCGGTACCTGGCCACCGGTCGAAGAGGACCTCGGCATCGTGGCCCCAGAAGAAGGTCATGTGCATCATCCCCATCTTCTTACGGGGATGCACGCACGCGCAGTTCCGGTTGGAGCCGTGATGCGGCGGCGGAGCGGGCATTGTCTCCGGCATTGCGACGCGGTGGCGTGCGCCGAAGCGCTATTTCTGTTTGATAGACTGAAAAGAATTGATGGCGGCAGGTAGAAATTGCTGCGGTGCAGGATTTCTGGTTCTGGTTCGCAAAGATATCGGCAAAAACTCGGGGTTTGAGCCCACTTCAAACTAAACTCTATCTCGAAACATCAAAAAAATAAGTATCGGAATACAAACGTTTACCCGTCCAAAGATATTGTTGGCTGGGTCCGCCTCGTTTGTGGGGCCCAGCCAATATGATAAAAAGAAAAGGAAAAGGAAAAGTCAACAAGTCAAAGAGAAAGGAAAATGGGCTGCTTCGTGAGCCCGAGTGTGCCCATGAGAGAGAAAATAGAAGGTGCCCACCGAGAGAACAGGGGAGAGGAAGGAAGAAAAGGGGCTCCCGATTCGAGTGCCAAACGTTGTCGAAATTGGCTCAAATTTTAATATGTTGTTCGTGAGACCGAAGGGTACAAGTTGATCATTTTCGTTCGTTGAGAATCTCCT
Source organism: Syzygium grande (assembly GCA_024733475.1). Classification (NCBI taxonomy): domain Eukaryota; kingdom Viridiplantae; phylum Streptophyta; class Magnoliopsida; order Myrtales; family Myrtaceae; genus Syzygium; species Syzygium grande. The sequence continues at coordinate 27,481,822 of JAMXDD010000010.1, forward strand.
CCGAATTCTCTAATCGCATATAGGGTTTTCTCCTCTATTTATGTAAATCCACCTTTGTGGTGATGGAAATGATGTTGTATTATTGATGTTGTGCCTCTAGTGTGTCACTAGAAAAGAATTTTGTGTATCCTACTATTCTGTATGATTAGTGAAAGTTTTTGGGGCGGTCCATAATTTTTTCCTCATTTAGTTTTCACGTTAAATCTTAGCGTCGTTGTTCAATTTGTCTCCTTATTATTGTAAGGTTGAATTGTTGGAATATTGTTGGTTGTTGCTAGGACTAAGTCGATTTCAGTTGGTTTAATTGTGGGGGGAGATATTGATCCTAGATTGGGTTTGGTTCTCGGTGAATTGTTGCCTTAGTTCTCCCCAACAAAGTAGTATTAGAGCTAGCGTTGAAACTCAAATATTGAATGGAAGAAACTAGCGGCACCATGTTTAAGTTAAATGCCTCGAATTACAACATTTAGAAGCCTCGGATGGAAGACATGTTGTATTGTAAAGATTTGTTTGACCCTGTTAGGGGTGATGAAGCTAAAAGAGATAAAGAAGATAAAGAATGGGAGCGAATGAATCTTTTCTAGTTAAAAGACTTGTGAATTTGAGATACAAGCAAGAAAGCAGCATGTCGGAACACTTGAGTGAATTTCAAAATGTTGTAAATCAATTGACAAATCTTGAGATTTGTTAATGTAGAATTTCTTATAAGAGTTGGGCTTGAAGCAAGAGAAGTCCGTTATATATTGTGATAGCATGAGTGCTATCTATCTTAGCACACATCCGGTGTTGCATTCAATATCAAAGCATATCGATGTGAAGTATCATTAGGTTCGAGAAAAATTAGAAGAGAAGCTCTTTCTACTTGAGAAAGTTAATACCGACGACAATGAATCCGACATAATGACAAAAGCATTGTCCATGGTGAAACTTGATTCGTGTAGAAATAAGGTGAGCATGATGGAACTTCCCACGTGAGGCGAAGGGGGAGATTTAGGCTACGCATGGCAATCATTCTGTGCCTGGGATCAGATTCTTATCAAAAATGATTCTTTTTTATTCTGTACCCGAGAACTAATTCTGAGCATTTGAAGACGTTTGGTAACAGCCCAAAATTTTTATTCTTGAAATAATAAAAAAACATAAATGCGTTTGGTAACGGCATAAAATTTCTTTTTATTAATAATATTTTAATAACATTTTAAATATTTTAATATTTCTTTCTTTTTTTTTTTCTTTCTCCTCCTTCTTGGCCATGGCCGGTAAAATATTTTTTAATTAATAAAAATTTTATTAAAAATAATTTTTTTTTTTTTTTTTGCCATGGGGTAAAAAAAAAATTTTACTTTTATTAAAAATAATTTTTTTTATTTTAAAAATAAAATTTTTTTTTTAATATTATTTTCTCTTTTTTTTTACCATGGCCGGTAAATTTTTTTTTTATTAATAATATTTTTTATTAAAATTAATTAATAAAAATATTTTTATTGAAAATATTTTTTTTTTTTTATTAACATTTTTTTTAATATTTTTATTAAAATATCTTTTTTTTTTTTTTTTTTTTTTTTTGGTTGTTTTTATGGCCGATAAAATATTTTTTTACTAATAATATTTTTTTTTCATGGCCTAGTGGTTGGCCTTGGCTGGTAAAATATTTTTTTTTATTCATGGTCGGTAAAATATTTTATTATTAATAATATTTTTTTATTAAAATATTTTAATCTCGCTAGATACAGTGAGGGTGGCTCTCGCACCGGATATTAGAAGCTACATTAAATACCAAGAAAAAGAAGAAGAAAAAAAATTGATTCTCATTTTTGTTCCTAGAATCAAGAAGTTACTTTTTTTTATTCTTGATTCTGTTCCAAAACTGATTCTAGACATAGATTTGCAAGAATTTGTGCCCAGAATCAAAAAATTTAACAAACGAATTTCTATTCCAAAACCGACATGGGAATATATGAGCAGAATTTTTCTTATTTTCTACCAGTTACAACAGGCTCTTATTGGCCGGGTCCGCCTCATTTGTGGGGGCCCAACCAATATGATAAAAAGAAAAAAAAAAGGAAAAGTCAAAAAGAAAGAAAAAGGGGCTGCTTCATGTGCCCATGTGCGCCCATGAGAGAGAAAATAGAAAGTGCTCACCGAGAGAACAAGGGAGAGGAAGGAAGAAAAGGGGCTGCGGCTTGTGGTCCCGATTCGAGGACCAAACGTTGTCAGAATTGGCTCAAATTTTAGTATGTTCTTCGTGAGACCGAAAGTTACGAGTTGATCGATTCCGTTCGTTAAGAATCTCCTCCGAATTCTCTAATCGCGATTAAGGTTTCTTCCTCCATTTATGTAAATCCACCTTTGTAGTAATGAAAATGATGTTGTATTGTTGATGTTGTGCCTCTAGTGTATTACTAGAGAAAAACTTTGTGTATCCTACTATTCTTTGTGATTAGTGGAAGTTTTTGGAGCAATCGGTGGTGGTTTTTCCCTCATTGGGTTTTCACGTTAAATAGTGGTGTCGTTATTGCATTTTTCTCCTTATTATTGCAAGGTTGAATTGCTGGAATATTATTGGTTGTTGCTAGGATTAAGTCAATTTCGGTTGGTTTAATTGTGGGGGGAGATATTGATCTTGAATTGAGTTTGGATCTTGGTAAATTGTTGTCCCAATTCTCCCCAACAAATATTAACCGTATATGAACTTCAAATCTTACAACCAGAGAAATGTATTCTTCTATCTCTTACAGTTCGATATGTTCTTCCAACTCCCAAGTATGATAGTTGGGGATATGTACTATCAACCTATTGCCACATTACCCGTTTCTAAAGCGAGAAGCAGTAGGGGCATCATTATCAAAAACTTATGATGTCACCTATAACATCTCTACTGCAACGGGATATTCGAACGTTTTTGATCGATGGATCTCCATGGATGGTATGCCCGTGAATTTTATGATCAACGTGGCATTGATCTAGAAAGCATGATCTCATATTTATGACGTTAACAGTATGAGAAGTGAGAGAAGTAATCCAAACTCCAAAGCTAACGGATATGCACGACGAAGAGATCCGCCGTGGATTGAATTAAGGTTTGTGCGCCCACAAAGCCGGATCGGGCAGGACCCGAGACGCCTCTAAAGGGCTTGGATCGCCCCGATTAGACAGCCGAATTTGTTCTGTTGTCTCTCTGGGGGAATTAAATTACCTTGGTTTTGCACTTCCAATATGTTCACAACCACATCGTCCTATTGTTCTTCCACAGTTGGACGAGGGTACTCGTGCAAGCTAGGAACATCTTTTTAAGCCATAGAACAATAAGTACCTCGTACTTAAATTCCCTTTTCAAACGTGGATTTTCAGAGTCATTCTTGCCAATTTTATAGGTCATACTGGTTTGAGATCTATTTCATTCTTGAGATGCACTGAAATATCCAACTTCACCTACCCAACAACATAACCGAAGGTCGATGGTTGTTTTCTCCGTTGCCCACCCCTGCGAAATAGAAAGGGAGGGAGCGAGACGACAGTGCGCTGTGGAGCAGCCTAGATGCTCGGCGGTGGCTTGGCATGGTTAATGACGCTGACTTCACTGGTGGCGACAACAGAGGTAGGCGCGGCGATGAGCTGTGGTTGATGGGAGAAGAGGAGACACAGAGAGAGAGAGAGAGGATGGTTGGCTGTTAGGGTTTTTGACGAATACTGAGTTAGGTGTGGAGAGCAGTAGAGCTGGATGAATACAAGTCTTAATAGGTGGAGACAATAGATGGGACTTTTCGGAGATTTATAACCGAATTCTACAACTTCTGTTTAGGGTTTCAGTAGTATTGACTTGTTGATTTCCTTGTCCTAATTTTAAAGGAATTAGATTAGCTGCAACAATTTTTTTCTAGTTTATGCATATTACACTTGAATACTTTGACGTGAGATCCATCTATAATGCTTATAAAAGAAAGACAAAGCACAATATTCCGTGATCATTTTTATATCGGGATGTTATTAATCTACTCAACATGTATTAATGAGCAGTTTTCCAAGCAGAACAGTGTACTAGTAAAGAAACATGCAAACATAAATATTCCCTTCAATCATTATTGTTACATACATACATACATACATACATACAGATTATGGACGTATAGAGAATCATGATGTCAGTGTGGCAAGCACATCTGAAACTACAATCATGTGTAGATCCATATCCGTATTCACTTTCATAAGATTACATTTATTATTACATATGCTTTACTTAACCTAAGTTTAAGGGCAAAACCAACAAATTCTTTGGCTATTCGCGGCAACATAATTATCATAGCGAACAATTACAGGACTCCTAGAGTATCCTCACTAAAGTCATCATACTTGCAATCGTCCTAGCGGACGGCCAAGCGAACCGATTCTCCCCGCCTGTTCCGCACCTCGAGCTTTGGGACCCTGATCGTGAGCACCCCATTCTCCATGGCTGCCTCCGTCTCGTGAGGCTTGCAATTCTCGGGCAACACGAAGGACGTCATGAACTGGCCCCTGCCGCGCTCCACGCGGTGCCACCTATCGCTCCAGTCCTCCTTCTCGACGCACTTCTCGCCGGTGATCTTGAGCACCCTACCGTCCTCCAAATCGACCGTCACCTCCTCTCTCTTGACCCCAGGGAGGTCGAGCTTGAAGACATGGGCTGTCGGGGTCTGAGTCCGTTCGATCCTCATGTTCATGAGCGGCGATGCCACCGTCTCGGCCATGAGGTGAGGTCGCGGCGGCACCTGGAGGCTCAAAAGCGCTCCAGTGTGGTCGAATTGTTGAAAAGGGTCCCACGGATCGAGGAGGAAAGGGTCCCACGGGTCGAGGGCGAGAGGTTCGTGGAAAAAGGTGGTTCTCCAGGGTCTTGGGGCGCCGGACATCATTCCTTGCTTCGTATGTCTTTTCACCGAAGCCTTGCTGTGTAGGAGATGTAATCGAGGGAGTCGATGGATGGGTTAGTGTTTGGCCCGAAGGGTTTTTGCTGGCTTGTGTTGGGGAAATACGGAAAGCTGCGTTTATTATATAGGAGAAGAAAAGCCAGTTTCATGGATAATGCCTATCACTATTTTGTACTTTGGGAAAAAAGAGTTAGCATCGTCGATCCCCCTACGTTGAATGTTCGTACAAAGCCACAATTATTGCATATTAGAGTGGGTCCGTCACTGCTGCTCGTCTACTATTGCTAGTGGGGATAGATGGAGCGGCTCCCATGCCTCACACAAGTCGAATTTGAGGCCACAGATGAATCATGATTTAACGAGATCGAAAGAGGGATCGAATGATTTCAATATGTAATCACGGAACTCCAAACTAAATGAGCGTAAGCCCGACATAAGGCTTACCATCGCCGGGTGGCGAATAGTATATCTATTGAATATATTAAGTACCCAAATAGCATTATCATAACATCTCAAATGAAAAATAATGACTAGAGTTGGAGATTAGAGATGGGCAAAAGGAGTTTCTTCCGATTATTGCGGAATTAGTCTATATTAATTATGAGGCTTTTAGAGATAATTTACGCTCATTTGAGTAGTATTACATGTAGCATACATGGTTTCCATGGTTCGAATCCATCCCAGACTCGCCCGTTAGCATGAGTGGTGGCACCTTTTACGTTTCTTGGAGTTTATCCATAGATACCGACGCAAATAAAAATGGTACAAATTCTTTGACTCTGTTTGTTTCGTGAAAAATAAATAATTTGAAAAATATTTTCACAAAAATGATCGCTTGTATCACTTATAAAAATTAATAAATGAAAAATATTTTCATCGTATATAAAAATATTTAGACATAAATTATTGTCGATAATGAAAATATTTTTCATTGGTTAATTATTTCAAACAATACAAGCAATCAATTTTTAGAAAATATTTTATAAATTATTCATTTTTTGCGAAACAAACAGAGCCTTTACATTTAATAAAAGAAGTTTCATGTGCCAAATAACTAGTTCATATATCATAAGGAATTGGAGATATACGTTGCAGTGCTTGATTTGATGCTGGGAAATTAAGCCAAACAAAATCAGGCACACGCTTTTCTTCATAAAGTGCTTTTTTTGGCCCGTATATTTTCTATTTCATAATGAAAGTATATCTTTCAGGTACCCCCGTTATTGTGCTATAAGATTGATATAATGGACCATCATGCACATGAGGCATCACCTTGGTGAATAATTTGGGATCTATGCAGTTATGTCATTTTTCCAGGATGATGATCATAAATTAGGGAATAAGAGACATGGCATGGTATGGCATGGCAAAATTCAATGTCAGTGCCCCATTTTATCAAGTGGATTTTCAATTCAACTTCGAAATATATTTTCTTTTACCTATGCTTCGTTTGATATATGTAATTTGACTCCTTTGTCCTTTGAATTTTGACACCCTTAAATTCTTTCAAATAACCGATCAGAACCGAATTGGCCGCCATGCAATAGGTGGTAAAACTTAACCATAAAAAATATACTATTTAGTTTTGCATGAGACAACGTGGCCTACATTTATATGTGATAACAGTTTTGACACATTTACTCGGATGCAATTTGAGTTGAAATCCTAGCAAGTATCCAGGATATTATTGGACTACATTGAAAATGTCTTGTGTGGCCGCTAAGAAATTGTGGCTTTAGCTTCAACTAGGATCGTTTATGTGTATGTCGTTTAATGACATGAAAGAAGGGTCGATGGTGCCATGATATTGTCAGGCACCTTGCTGGACAAGCAGAATTTTTTTGACCTTAGAATTTATCCCTTTCGGTCAGTCCTCGTGGTCCTAATTCTTTTGATCAAATCCAGCACCGGATTCGAATTCGGATTCCCCATGAAGGAAAGGAAGATGTGGCTATGACTGGCCCCATCATGGGAATCGAACTTAGCTTCGTGGACAGCTTCTTCTTGACACTAAGGAGGAATATAACCCATTTTAACTTGCTTTAATGGACCCTTTCCTGAATTTTTTAATCGTAGATCCGGGGCATTTCGAGACCGTATTTTACAGCATGGGGGGCAATCTGGAAAACAAAACGCGTCTCTGGGTATATTTGAAATTTTCCCGGATGCTTGTGGTGCAAATTAGAAATCGTGTGCTCCTGGTTAGAATCCTCTTGTGTCTACGAATGGAGACATGTACTGGATGTGCCTTCCACATGAGATCGTTTTGGAATACAAATTTACTTATTTTATCTAAAAAAAGGTTCAATATCCCTTTCCGACATATCTTTATCAAAATATAATTCAACGACATTACAGATTAGAGTCCGACATCAATATGTTGATGTTATTCTTATATATTTGTAGAAAGGTCCTCCAAATTTAGGGGTCGATTTTTTTTACACGATTATTTTTAAGAAAATAATTCGTCATGAAATTTCAAAGCTCTACCATACAATTATCATAACGTGATATACACAAAAATTCATACATTTCATCCAAAGAAACAAAATTGGCACACCTCACCTACAACGCAACATAACCAAGCGTGCTCCATAACCTAAGTGTCGGAGGCCTAAAAACTTGGAACAACTCGAATAAGAATTTTAAGACCCACTTGAAGGGTTGCTCGGTTTTATTCGGTCTGGGGCCCTTTGACACCCCTAGTTAAAGGATTCCCAACCTTAAAATATTCCAAGACTTAAGATTTTTAGTCGTTAGTCAATTGATTACTTGAGATTGGTCAATTGAGTACTTCTAAAATTGCTAATGAGTAGAGGTGTCAAAATGGGTCATAAACCCATTTCTTAACCCATTTATTAGTAAATGGGTCATAAATGGGTTAGTTATATTTACTAAATGGGTCATAAATGGGTAGAAGTCTTATATTAGTGTTAAATGGGTCATAAATGAGTTTACAACTGATTTAAACTCAATGCATTTCTCTCACCCTCACTCAATCTTGCAATCACTTATTCTGTACTCTCATTTCAGCTTGGGTATGAATTTTCCTATATTTAATTAAATATGAAAGTATTTTAGCAATATGGGTCTAATCGGGTATGGGTTGGGTATGGATCGGGTCGGGTATGGGTCAACAAAATTGCATTGCGCATAAATGGGTCATAAACGGGTTAATGGGTCAATTTGGGTCGGACCATTTATGACCCGACCCAAACCCAACCCGACCTACCCATTTGACAGGTCTACTAATGAGATCTTTATCATGTCTTTCCAACTTTTTTTCGATTGAAAAACGAAACAGATGAGTTTGTCATTTTGTAATCGTTTGCTTTTGTGGCCGCCTATGTAAATTAAGGACACGATTTACCCGTGACAGAAGTTTTATTCTACGGCACAGGCGAAGGATTATGTACTGGTATTATTGGTACATGATGACAGTGAAGAAGGACGCCACATCCAAAACTGTGACGGAACTAAAAGCCGCTTGTTGTATAGGGTCACATCATCCATGGATCTAAATGGACTTTTCACGGGATCGAATGAATGAATGATCAAGGAATTTCACCCAACGTCTGTCCTCCAATGTTCAATAATTGGTCCCCCCCCCGCCCGCCCGTGGTCAAATATCGACAAAAATCACAACCTCAAAAGATCCCATTTGTGGCAAAAGAATAAAATTTAAAATGTAGACATTCCCATTGATGAGTAGTATCGACTTTATCTTCTCATGTGCCAATGCAATCCTGAATTTAGTCAACACTCGGATTAGCTATTTTGACCCGGGGTATTTATTAGTAGGTGGGAAAATTACTCGATCAATTTTAAATTTATTATGCTCCGACCAATAAAAAAAAATTTAAACTTATTACACGAATGTCAATTCAAGTCTAAACTTTTCAAATGAGCCGATTTAGTCATAAACTTTGCACAAAATTCCAATGTAGTCCTTCCGGCCAATTTTTCTTAAAAATCACTAACACGGCAATACAATCATTGCTAATTGTCCAACGTGATCCACCGTCACATTAGCGATTTCCGACAAAAAATTGATAGAAAGGACTATATTGGGATTTCGAGCAAAGGTTTATGATTTAAGACTAATCGAATCTCATTAGTAGTAGGGGTGATCGATTTCAAAACAGGTCAGTTCTCATCTTGGAACAGGGAACTAGCCCATTTGGTCATGGAACTGAACTGGTCCCAATCTAATTTCGAGCAAAGGTTGACTTTTTTTGTTATTGTTGAAAATGCTGAAATTTCATCAACTCAATGGATCGCCAAGGCCCATCGCAAAGGGATTCTCCCCTCTAACTGGTTGTACAAACCCCCCCAATCTCTATGGGACTTATTGTGTAATGACGTTAGTCATCTCCACTCTTGTAGTTCGTCATCTTATGAATGAATTGGTTTGCTTTCGTCCAAAAAAAAAAAAAAAAGAAAGATCGTGAACATTAGAGACTAATCCAACATAGATTTCGGGGGAATAGATAATTAGTGGGGAGTTCTTTTCTTCGTCGGGCCTTAGCTGAATCGTAAGCCTTCTGGATCTTCTATTTCAGAGGCCGGGAGTGAGGCCAAGATGAAGCGCCCTCTTGCGTGAGAGTGACTGAGAGTCGAGCGAGGCGTGAGAGTGACCGCATGAGCAGGCGTGAGTTGTGAAGACTATGATTAGGGTTTTCAGGCTTGTGAAGAGGCATGAGCGATCGTGACTGAGAGTCTGTGAAGATTAAACATGTGATTAGGGTTTTTTTTTTCGAATTTGTTAAAAAAAATCGGTCTAGTCCAATCCAGGTGGGCAATTCCACACCTGAAATCACGAACTAATGCCCTCGGGAACTTCAGCCAAGTCAATCGAAGAGAAAACTCTGGAACAACCTAGTTCATCCTAATCCCTAGATTACACGTCTTTCACGTGAGATACACTTGATTCAAAATTAAAGTGCAATGAATTTGCGTTAGAACTCAGTCGCTCAATAACTTTGTGTTGATCCAAGAGCACCACAAAAACGAGATAGTTTAGCCCTTTCTAAGCACTGAATAATCAATAACGTCTTTGCTAAATTCAGCATGATGAACCGAATACATTTGCTAATGTACCGATATGGAAATTCAAATCACAATTGCAGTGTTTCTCTAACTCATTATACAACCCAAATTTAAAAGTATAATAAGTCCCGAAATTGAAGTATTTTTTTCTGGTTTAATTCATCTCCACTTTTATTTTTTGCCTTTATTGATTTACGATCCATCGACTACCTTGAGGTTTTAGTTCCAAAACACTTGAAGCCATGAAGTCACACCAGAAATGGCATTAAGCAAAGATAATGCTTAAAGTGAGATGTAGATTATTCGAGGTATCATTATCCAAAAAATCCTAAACCCATTGTACAATTATCAATTCAGTCTTCAATCTTTTAATTGTACCAATTTAGTTATAAACATTTTGACAATTTACCGATTTAGTTATTCCATTCGATTTTAGTCAAAGATCACTAACATAGCAGTCTAGTCAATGTAAACTGTCTCACATGGCACAGTCGATATTACCATGGAACATTTTATAATTTTTTAAAATTTGATGAATTTTTTTTCTTTTCTTTCCTTCATTTCATCTGTTTATGTTATCCTAGACGAACATGATCGTTGCTAGATTGCTCGATTCTCGCGGCCCACATGGCATGTTGTGGGTCATTAGGTGTTTGGCTTGTGTTAATGTCGGGTACATGTGTTTTTTGACTAATTTTAACCACTTGATTGATCGGTGGTGCTATCTTTCAAGACTAGGTTATGAACATAGGGTGTTTTTGGATATGGGGAGCAGGGCACAAGGCCGCTACCCTCAGCCTCCCCATCACCCTTCCCAGCTCCTCCTCCTCCTTGGCGTGAATGACTCGACTTTTGCCAGGCTCTTCACAAGAAAAGAAACAGAAAATTAATTAAAAAAAATGGAACACTTTCTTAGAGCATTGACGGAAGAGGGATGCTATAAAGTAGGATCCAAAAATGGCAATATAGTCAGATTATTGTGTTGATGAGTATTTTAGCCAAAAAGCGAACGCGTCCCTTTAAAAAAAAGCCACGACCAGATCTCGAGTTTGTTATCATTGGCATTCAGGCCCGAGATGACACGTGCTAAATGACCAAATTTTCAAGTCAAGACCTAAGCTAAACTACACACTTGAACGCAACTCAAGCTTGATCGGCCATCTTATTGACGCTTCTTTCTCCTGTTGGGAAGTAGCTGCCATTGTCGCCGAGTGCAAGTCTGAGCTGGCCCATTTCTCCAAGTTAAAATTTAGCCCATTGTCATGGAGAGTCCATTAAGTTAGCGGACTAGGTTGTTAAAAGCCAGAGATGTAAAGCTCTACCTCAAAGTTAGATTTCTTATCCGAAAAGCTCTTTTGGATCTTGTTTGTTGAGAAGCCCCTCTATCTTGTGATTGGGCTTGCCCTTAATGAACTGAAATTGGACTTTTCTAACCAAAAAAGTAAATGACCAAAGAATACAAATTAGAGCCACGTCGAATTTCGGAGGCTTGAATTCCAAACGGCGAACTCGAGACCTAATTGGAGATTTATTTAAAAGCTCGATTCCTCAATTAATCAAGATAGAATCTTAAATCTTCAATTGACGAACGGCCAAAATTTAAAGTCCTTAATCCTCTATATTCTATTTTATGCAACACAATCTTAATAATTACAATCAAATCATACATTAAAAAAAAGCATTTCAATTTTATTTGGAAACTTATCAAATTTTGATGGAAGAATGTCAATTCTTTTCTTAATTTCACATTGTACCTCGACGCTAGAGAAGGGTCGGGTGTGCCTCAACTCGATCAATCACTCAGAAGCACAATGAACGCATTCCGTGATGTGACCAATTTAAAATTTCAATTGAGATAAATATAAAAGAAAAGGTTTGCATTTACACCAAGCGATCAAGGTAAGATACTAAAAATAAAAATAAGGAAAAATATCACTAAAAACTCTAAACTATGCCACTTGTGACAAATTTACCCTGAATTTTTTTTTGTGACAAGAAAAACTACAAACTATGCCACTTGTGACACATTTACCCCACAATACTTTGGCGCATGGACATTTTCGTCTTTTTTCCTTTTTCTATTTTTTTTTTTTTGCCTTTCTTTTCTCTTCACTCCGTCGACCATGGTGGAGGGAAGCCGGCAAGGGCAACCTTAGCCAACATTGGGATCTGGCGAGAGTTGCCCTCACTAGATCTGGCAAGGGCGACCCTCGCCGACGTCGGGCGGCCCTCGCCCAACTCAGGTGACCCTTGCCAACGTTGGGCGAGAGTCGCCCTCGCCTGCCCAGGCAAGGGCTGCCCTCGCCCAACCCCAACGCCAGCGAGGACTGCTCTCGTCGGCTTCCCTCCACCATGGCTGACAAGAGAGAAGAAAGGAAAAAAAAATAGAAAAAGACGAAAATGTCCCTAGGCCAAAATATTGTAGAATAAATGTGTCACAATTCGCATAGTTTTGAATTTTTCGCGTCACAAAAAAAAGTTCATGGCAAATTTATCACAAGTGGCATAATTTGGAATTTTTCGTGTTACAAAAAAAAATTCAAGGTAAATTTATCACAAGTTGCATAGTTTAGGATTTTGGGTGATATTTTTCCTAAAAATAAATAAACAAATAAAGGAAGCGTAACACTAAGTATATTAAGATTACGATTTACAAAATTAATATATAAAATGATCAGACAAACTCCGGAGAAATCGTCCAATCATTTTTAAATCTGCTATACGGATGTCAATTCAGTCTCGATTCTCCGATTTTATCAATTTATCCCTTAAACTTTGCAAGAAATTTCAATAAAGTCCCTCGGGCCAATTTTTACCGTAAATCGCTAATTTTGAAATGGGCCCGAGCGAAATCGTAAGGAAAAAGCCATTCTCGATGTTTTTGCAAAGAGACTCCAAAAGTAGAAGAGACATCGCAGTTTCTACTACCACAGAAAAGAACAGTTCTGTCGGGGGACCAATGAGAAAGAAGATTAGAATGAGACAAAGCCCAAAAGAAAGGGGAAAGCATAAAGAGAGGGATTCCCCCGAAACAAGAGTCCAAACATTCTCTGCGCAATGTCTTAGCGGGTGTTTGCTCACTTTTTGTCCCGATACACTTGAATCAAAGTACCAACATCTTTTACCCTAATCATCTCGTGTCAAATTTATTTATTTTTATGTGAACACAATATTAGTCATTAAGTACATTCTTACAAGTCGCTAAAAAATGGTAAGTTCGGCAAATTTGAGAAACCATTCTCGGTCGTGCATGGATACGATGTGTCTGTCGATATAAACATAATCCCGATCTATTTTCATTTAAACGCGCGTCTGACCGTTATGAATCAACCGGCTCGCGCACAGCGCTTCTTTATAGATCGTATATAAACGAACCGATTCGTTTACGGCATAAATACCGCCGTGCCGAAGCGCATCGACAGTACCTCGAACGCGAAACGTGCCGCTAGCCGTCCGGCTCTTTTGATAATATCGCCGCGCTTCAATTTGTAGACTAAAGACATCACCGGTCAATAGTCATAGCAAGTTATGGCAAAAAAAAAAAAGAAGAGGAATTGAATAAATAAAGTAGTCACGGTTATCCAATTGCAAGAATTTAATTCAAAGGCCTAACCCTAGCGCGACATGAAATAGCTAGCTCGGGCACATTGGGCATGCAATGTTTGACGGATCATCTGGGTCTATGGAACTCGTTCTTGTGCTATGATTGATACATCTAGATTCAAATTTTACTCGTCGCCAATATTTTAGATATTTTCATCTGTCCGATATTGCAAAACCAATATTCCCTTCAGACAAAAAGCTAACGAACACGGAATAGTATTCCAATTAAGCACTGTCCCAAAGTCGTGATCTCCATCACATGCTCCAATTCTTTGACCAAAAAAAGCATACCAAACATTTCGACCATGGTCCCCCTCTTTTGTTGACTCCGCTTAACGTGCATTTGGCTGGCCTTTGTAAAAAAAACAAAGAGAAAGAACCTTTTCCAACCGAAATTAAAATATATATATATGTATATGTTCTCATTGGACGTCAGAGAATTTCTAAGAAAATTTTCTCTGTGACGACTTTATATTGGCATTAGGTGATATTGCGTAAATTTATTTGATTCAATGCTTTCCTCCACCCGCTTTGCATGATGAGCGGCAGTAGAAATTAACTTGTGTTTTTTTTTTCTAGATAAAACGTCACACGAGAATTATAAAAGTGCTCAAAGGATCGTGCTTAGGATTTGATCACATGGGAAATCTTTGACCTGATGTCCCCCAATCATATTTTGGCTGGACAAAACCGGAACCTTCATCCTCCGGGAAATAAAAAGGGGGATAATTACCAAAAAGCCCTCGGACTTATTGTACAGTGACTAATTCAGTCTTAAACTTTTCAGCTATGTCGATTTAATTCTATATTCTTTAAAAACTTATCAATTTAGTCATGAACCTATTATTTGGATATTTTGGCTGGAATGATTACATTGACAAATCACCAAAAGTTTACACTGGCAAATCGTGAAAATGTTTGGGATTAAATCGATAAATTATCGAAATGTTTATAACCAAATTAGCACAATCGAAAGGTTTCGATTGGTTTGGCTCCCCATATAATAGGTTTACGGCTATTTTTGTGACAATTTTCTCGGAGAAAAAAAAAAGGAAGAAGGAGAATCCGGATTCATCCATCCAACCAACGATTGAGGACTGATTTCACGGGGGGGCGAAAACGAATTCGGTAGGACCCCGTGATCTTTGTCCTTACGCCGTATGATCGGAGAATTCTGGTTCTGGCGTACCGGAACAATTAGGGCAAGGAAGGTAAAAGAAATATTCTTTTGGGATGTCGGATTCATATAAATCGATCACGTTGACAACAGTAATAATCCCAAATAATAACAATAATCCCAAATAATAATAATAATAATAATCAGTATATCCGGGCTGACGCAACGACTGGGTTGGGGGAGGGGGGGGAGGGGGACCAAAGCGGTGGCGGTGGGGGCCCCTCGGTGGGCACGCGAGCATCGGGATTCGGCATTTGGGAAACAATTCGCCACGTGGGGCCCATCCAGCCAACCCACCCGCCCCGGCGTTTGGGCTCTCAGCCGTCCGATCGGAAACGCCCCCCCCGCCTCGCCTCCATCGCTCCCCTTCCCTCCCCCGCCTCCGTCTCCTGCTCGGTGATGGAGGGCGAGACGGAAGAATATTGCGGGAGGTAGAGAGAGAGAGAGAGAGAGAGAGAGAGTCGCGGTGTCTCTGCAACTTGGTCTCGAACTTTTGTCCTTGTTTGCTCCCCCGAAGAAATCCAGGGCCCTTTGCTTTGCTAGCTAGCCAGCCGTAACGCACGGTGTGGGTGCGCGTGCGTACAAGTTGACGTGCTGATCCGTCGGCATCGGTTTCGCCTCCATTTCTTGGCGCGAACCTCGTCTCCCCTGCTCTTCCCTCTGCAGCCGCCGCATTGCTTCCCGGGGAGAGGGGCGGATCCTGGGTCTTGGGGGCGTCCGGCGGTTCCACCGATTCGCGTCCGGGTTCGCGGCGGTCCCGCGCGGTTCGCGCCGCCGTTTCGTCTCCCGGTAAGCTCTCTGTCTAATCTCCCGCCAAGAGTGGCCGGGTCGTGTGCTCTCTTTTTTTTTGGGTCGCGGTCGCTCGGCGTGCGTTTGGCTATTTCGCCGCCGCCGCCCCCGAGCGTTCCCGGGTCATCCCTTTTCGTATCTTCGCGTTCCGTTCGTTTCGATGGCTGAGAGAGCCCCGTGGAGAGTGGGAGAGTTTGTCGAGCCTGTTTGGACAATGGAGTTCTTGTGCTGGTTGATTGGTGCGATTGTCTCGGAGCTTTCTTAGCTGGTCTGCTAGTTGGATTTGTAAGCTATAATCCATTTGGAGCGCGAATCTAATTTCCTCGGGGACTCCGCGGGGAATCTTCCTTTTTATGCGCTTGAAACTTTTGGGTTCTTGTTTTGGTTACTAGATCCGGCGTCCATGGCATTGACTCTGAGTTTACATGCAATGCCGGTGAATAACCCGGGACGATTTCGTTGATCTAAGGCCGATGTAGAACATAGAGTTCGTCTTCGGGTCCAAATTTGGGCAGTCCGTCCTTAGTTTACGATGAAGAAAATTCAGTACGCAGAGGTGCTATTTTCACCTACCCATTGCCATTGTTAAAGCCAAGCAAGTTTCTGCTATTGGGTCCTTGTAACAACGCCAGTGTTTTCTTTTTCATTTTTGGTTTTTTGCTGGGTGCGTGCAAGTAAGTGTTTTTTGTCCATTAGAATGGTCGAAGCATATAATTGTGCATGCCTTACGTATGTGCAAGTGGAAATACTAACTCTTTTATCAAAACTAAACTCTCCTTGTATCCCCTGAGTTATGCTGGCCGGATGCGTTTGTCATGTCATCTATTTGTGGCAGATGGAAGAAAGGACCACCTTCTTGCATTTATTCACTTCGGCCTTTTCCTCTGTTTCACATGTTGTCCTCCTTGTTTGCAGGGCCTTTTTTTTTTTAACCCTTCCGCTCGGTAGCACATTCAGATTGTCACAGCAGAGCCATTTGTCACCGTGAACTGTGGGCAAAAGCCCGGATGTGAATTCTGAGATTGTCATGTCATCTGATGTTTGATCTGGAAATTTAAATCTAGTATCTGCTGGAGATATGGGAACAGACGTTGAGGTGAAAAATTACCCAAAGCTTCAGCAGATCGCCAAGAAGGGGAAGGAGCGGATCTTGTCACCTCGTGGGTCTGAAATTATAAAGTTCCCAGAAAACTTGAAGGTTGAAAATCGTCAATGTCTGCAAAATGTGCGTCGGCATCGTGAACCAGTGGAAAGTTTAGATGCCCGAGCCATCTGCCAGAATACTTCAGGAAATCAACGGAAGCAGTTCTTCAAGGGAAAGGTTACCAAGGATGATGAGCTTGTCAAGCACATGAAAAACTTGCCGGGCTATCTCCAGAGCATGGAAAAGGGAAAAAACCTTCAAGGTAAGACTCTGAATGTCGGAGTTCTTGATTGGGCACATCTTGAGAAATGGAAGCCGAGTCCAAACTGTGATTTTAGAAGAGGTAGGTTCAGTTCATCTCTATATGGCGGCAACAAGTTGTCGAATATCCCTAAAGGGTCATTTAACTTACCTAGTGATGCTCGCACTGAGACACTTGCTCAGAAAAGCAAGCTACGGGCCACCACTAGTTTTGGTCTTTCTCCATGTCCAAGACCAGCTAACCGAAAAGTCATGTGCACTCAAGATGCCGAATATGTTTTGGATTTCACTTTTGATGAGAAGATGAAGAAGAAACTAGCTTCCACATATGAATCTTCTGAAGGAAACCATTCTAATATTAAGCATAAAACCGGCAGGACTGAAGAAGGTAAAAGGATTGCTTCGGGTACCAATAATCCATCAAACTCGAAAAACCGCAGGAATTTTCAAAGTTCAAAGGAGAATTTCAGAGGTTTTGATGCTCGTGTAGTGAAGAAGGTTGCGGAAATCTCTCAACCGGTTTCTACAGAAAATTATGTAGAGCAAGAAAACACTTCTGGTATAGGTGCTTCATCATCTTCAGAATCAGGGAAACTTAACGTCCCTATGATTGCAAAAAAAGATGAAATTAATGAAAAAGTTGATGGTCTTCGGGATTCAGATATACATTTGGATTGTAAGTTCTCTTCTGGGAAGCAGACAAACATAGTTCTTCTTTTACCCAAAAGATTTCCCAAGAGCAATCTTGCAGAGATGTCACAGCAAAATGATATCATAAGAGCCCCAGCTCAGAGTTCGCATCGAGTAAATCAGAATAGTTCCTCTGGTTCCTTACTCTCTGAGGACCATTCCACTGAACTATGTCCTGAAATTCCATACTCCTGTCCTCTGCCATCTCATGACACGACTCATTGTGAAATACTTCACCAAGCTGCGATGCTGTCTCCTGATTCATCTACCCATTTTCCTAGTGTAAAGAAACTGACTAATATTTCCTCAGAAGTCAAATGTGGTCGGAAGCGCCGGTCAAGCAGTGCGCTGGTGAGTCAAAATCTAGCTGCTAACCTGAAAATACTGGACCTAGAAACAGCTGATATGGAATCAAGAAGAGGCAGCAGTTCATCTCCCAGCCGCCGATTCAGCTTTAGTTTAGGTCGGATGAGGAAGAGTTTCAGCTTCAAAGAAAATACTTCTGTTCCGCAGTTGAGCTCGACATATGTCACTGCCAAGTCTGGTCCGGTGGGAACTGGAGATGCTCCTTGTCTTGACATCTCAAGCCATGAGAAAGTGAATGCTCCATCGAGAGGTAGGTCTAGCCCTCTAAGAAGATTGCTGGACCCGCTGCTGAAGTCCAGATCAGCGAATTCTCATAGTTTAGCTGAAAATATCACACCATTCAAAGGGAAGTTGCACTCAATGAGCCCTAGGCCAATAACTGCCAATGAACTACTAGTTGTTGAAAAGCATGACGAATCGAAAGTTCAAGCTCTATTGCAGTTCACTATAAAGAATGGGCTACCTTTGTTCAAGTTTGTGGTTGACAACAATAGCAACATTCTTGCAGCCACAATGAAAGATTCACCCCCTTCTGGAAAGGATGGTGCTGGTCGTAGCTACACCTTTTACGCTGTTAATGAAATCAAGAAGAGAGGTGGCTGGATGGGTCAAGGAAGCAAAGTTAAAAGAGGTGATTTTGAGTACAGTATGGTAGGTCAGATGCAGGTAACAGAAAAAACATTTTCTCACTTGGCAGCAGAAAGTTTCGGTGAGCACGCTGTTACGAGAGAGTTTGTCTTGTCTGGTGCAAGACAGGCAGATACAGAGTTGCCAGACTTTCTACCTAACAGGGAACTAGCGGCCACTGTCTTCAAGATAGGAGCTGATAATTTTAGATGTGATGGAGAACAAGTAGATTGCTGTAAAAATTCGAGTAACTGGAACCCTGAAGATTCTTTACTAGAGCATAACTGCGATTGCAAGTTTGCTAATTTGAACCATAAACCTTGCCCTGTGACGGTAATACTTCCAGGGGGTGTTCATGGCTTGCCTAACAAGGGGGAACCTTCACCGCTGATTTACAGATGGAAATCTGGTGGATCATGTGATTGCGGTGGCTGGGACATTGGGTGCAAATTGCGCGTGCTCTCTAATCAGAACGCTTTCTCTAATACTCCCAACTCAAAAGCCTGCTCAATCTCAGATTGCCTCGAACTTTTTGTCCAGGTAGTTGTTTGATCTGATTGACGTCTTTCTCTCACGCATCTTGTGCAGCTTTATCATTCATGATGTTGTGTGTTGTTCTCATTATGCAGGGAGAAGCTCAACTGAGAAGCCCCATTTTCAGATTAGCACCGTTTAGGAAGGGGATCTACTCCATCGAGTTTGATTCGTCGATCTCATTGTTACAAGCATTTTCCATATGCGTTGCAGTCGTTAGCTGTCGAACTTCTTCCGATCCATCTGAAGGTGATTGCTCGCCTGAGATAAGCACTGTGGGAGAACTGGCTTTGAATAGGAAGGTCCCAATGCAAGCCCCGTCTGTGATAAAACAAGGCCGAGCTAAATATGCTCCATTCCCTCCCCCGTCCCCTGTTGGAAGAGTTTGAACTTGAACTTTCCGCAGAGATGGATATTTACATTCCGGCAGCGAGAAACCTTCAGTACGACGGCAAAACAGGTAATGCGCCTTGAAAAATTGTGGCGAATTGCGGAAATATGTCATCAGAGACTTGAAATGACTATCGAGAAAGATCCTTTCGATGCAAACATTCGGAAACGAATTTGTCTTGCCATTGCATTCCTATGCAAGTGGGGTAGCACTGTGTTAGAACCAGCCTTTGTATAAAGAAAAATAATATCAATTAAGTGTATCCTACATTTTGTCCTTGAGTGAATGTAACATCTACTACTCTCAAGCTTTTTGTAGCAGCAGCAGCAGAACAAACAGACTCAACATTAAAAGTTTTGGCAGTGTTGCTGGCTGATCACTCCTCGTTATCATCTTTTGATCTTTTCACTAAGGAAGTTTTCTTTCCAATGGCCAAACCAAAGGGATCCTAAACTTGAAATTCACCAGAAATCTAGAAAAGCAAGCGTCACACGGGAAAATGACAGCGGACCTTCTACGGAAGTTTGTCACTCGTCAGGGTTCTAAAGTCCGCAAAAAAGATTATATTCATCTCCAATACTAACAAACTAAAACCCCAATAAGTATATACCTAAATTCAATTCCCAAAAGTCCCCTGCCGATTCCATTCTAGTCCAACTAGTCCAATTTTGAGAATAAAACAAGTTCACCGATCAATAGGGGTCAAACCAAAAAACCAAACATTCCGAACACCAAATTTTTTAGTCCAACTCGCCGGTAGCAGTAGAAACTGAAAAGAATTGAGATGAACAGTATAAGCAAATCTCTGCTCGCCGGTAGCAGTAGAAACTGAAAAGAATTGAGATGAACAGTATAAGCAAATCTCTACTCGGTGAGTAATACAAAGAGAGGGAATTACTAAAAAAAGTCTTAAGCCTATTACACTTATGCCAATTTAGTCATAAACATTTTGACAATTTATTTAATAATATCATGTGTGTGATGCCTTGCTCATAACTTATAACAAATCTAGTCCCTATCATTTGCAAGATGTGAGTTTGCAAATCATAAAAGAGATGAGCACCGCTTACCGCTAATCAAAAGCCAATTTTAAAGCTGCGTCTCTAAAAAAGTTTCAAAATCCCATCAAAGAATCATTAATCGAATGTCAAGCTTACGTGCCAACTAACCTCGACTAAAGCTCTACTAGGCACCGACCAAAAAAAAAAAAGCTCTACTAGGCAAAGCTATTTTTGTGGTCAAAACGTCCATGGGTTGACAAAAAAGCCACACAATCATCGAACTTGTTGCAGCGAACAAAGCATCGAGCTCATCTCGCTTGGCGAATTTTGGCACATCATATATCTTTTGACTGAACACCGTTTCGAGTGAGCTTATACTCAAAAGAAAGCTCTTTGTACTGGAAGACCCAAAGCTCCTCCGACCCAAAATTTGGTTGGCAATCGACGAAATTCGACGCTGAACACTAGAGGTCATAGTTACTGTTATGGTAGTTTCCAACAGTTTTGAAAACTTACATCTGTCAAACGGGACGCTCAAAATTGCAATCCGTAAAGTTCTACGTGTTCCTAGGGATGTTAGGGACCTAATCAATCACTATTATGGATAGCCCGAACTCCGTCAGAGCATCACTGGTAAAGTCGACACATATAGAGTTTCAAATTTTTTTATTCTAAGAACATAAGGTACATGTGAGAGAGAAAAACAACAAGAAAACTCCTATCAATCACCTGCTCAAATGGCGTTTTCCGATATCAATTGACGATTTCAACCGCGCACCATCGATTTCTCCTTTCGTTTTCCCTCTCTTTTCTCTCGCTGCTAACTCTCTCACCCTTCTCTTTCATATTTTTTTTTCCTTTTCTTTCTGCTGCACAAAGGAGAAGAGAAGCTTCATTTTGCTCTTTGTATCTCACTAGATGGGCTGAGCTGGGCCTTTGGTGGCCCAATAAGCTCCCTCGTTCGTAGTTTCTCTCGTCTCTTGACCCCTCTTATTTTGCAATTATTGACGAGGACGACGATACTTTTGAAACGCAATTGAAGATTACAACCTGCGCCATTTCGAGTCATTTCTGATGTAATGGAAGATTGCTTGTGAATTTCCCTAGGATGCTTCCTTAGCCTTAACCTTAACCTTAATCATCCAAATGGAATTCTTCGCTCCGAAGAAAAACAAAGGCGGGTAAGTCAACTCCGCATTCTAGATACCATGAGATGCTGCTAATTGCAAGCTTTCGCGTGTCTGACTCCGAATCACTTTTCTCAATTATTCTCGAACCCATTTTCTCAATCCCCGTCAAAAGATCATCGTGCATGGTCAATTTATGCTCGAATCGTCTGCCATTCTCACGTGATGTTCCGCTTCTGCAATGAATGAGATCCATAGCAGTAGCAGAGCCATTCACGGCTCCTGCCTAATCAAGTATCGGGGACTTTTTAACCGGTATTCTCCACGACAATGATTAATAAACTACAAAGAAAATTTGGGACTTTACATACGCTGCTCCTCTCATCTATGGATTAATTAACTCTACTAATATCGAATCGATGAGTCGCTCACAACCATCGATTAGAAAAACCACTTTAACAATCTTCTGAATTAATATACCATTAAAAACCTCTAACTGGTACCTCGTGACGACATTCGCTCCAAATTAATTTTTGCCTCGCAAAGAACGATATCCAAACGAGGGTAGATTCGGATCGAGACTTACTCGAGAGAATTTTTCGCGAGACCAAAATTATTTCTGGGGCATATCTCGGTTCGGGGTTTTTTGGGGTGTGACGGAAAGAATAGGTCGAGAAAATTTAGGATTTTTAACGACGGTACCCCTGATTTTGCCATCGCGATGGTCCTTTGACCGATTCATTTTGTTCGGGAAAGTCATGCAATTGAATTCGCGTGGACCCACGTAGCCGTACGTTGGGCTCACAAATCTTTCGACAGTTGCGCATCGACCGACGCGAGCAATTTAATTAATTTGAGAAACCGGAAAAAGAAATTCAAAACAAACTCTTCAATATTGATTAATTGGGTTAAGGACGAAAAGCGCAACGCGCAAAAAACGCGACGGCGCTCCCAAAAACGACGTGAGAGAGTGGGGTGGGGGCCGGCCGGGGAGAGAAGCTTCCGCCAAAGATGCGCCGTTTCTGTACGCCTCCGAACGTCGAAACGGCACGTCGTCGTCACGTTCAAGGGGTGCCGCCGCGTTGGGCCGGTTTTCCACTTCGGCATTCGACGCATCTTTCTTCCGCTTGCGAGGACACCTTCGGTATGGCCGCGGTCGAAACGGGGTTACATAGGCTTTGGGGATTGCGGGACATTTGGAACCTTTCCGAAACTTGTCCCGCGAATCTTGAAGAAACTCCGGGTTCGGATAAAAATCGAAGGACGTGAGCGCGTCGCGTCGGATTTTTCATGCAGGAACGTCGCCCAAGCCTTACCATTCGATCAACTTCAATGTTCACCGCAATGGGTTCGTTATTATTGTTGTTTTACTACAGAAAATTCTCGAGGACAATGATCGTGCAATGGATATCACCGTGAGCCGACGCAATAATTAAAGACGCGATATATTTTCATTTGTATTCACCCAACTTTATACTTAGCATGACTGAAGGCAGATAATTTGTAAAGCCACGCACTTTTTATGAGTCGAGTGCGCATCGGATTATCGCAAGTTTGACCTCGGTTAAGGGCGCGTTTATCTAGCAAAA
This sequence comes from Syzygium grande, assembly GCA_024733475.1. Classification (NCBI taxonomy): domain Eukaryota; kingdom Viridiplantae; phylum Streptophyta; class Magnoliopsida; order Myrtales; family Myrtaceae; genus Syzygium; species Syzygium grande. The sequence goes on from JAMXDD010000010.1 coordinate 27,505,071, forward strand.
ACGGATGATTTGAAAAACATTTTCCAAATCAATTTCTTTTCCGCTAAACAAACAAAACGGGGCGTGGGTGGATTCCGCATTCCGACACGAATTTTCATTGCAAATGGGAAAAGAGCCATCAATCAAACGCGCGACGCGACGCCTTCTTCCTCCCAAGATTTCTTTCGAAAGCTCAAATTCAAAGCGGGCAGCACACCAAACCCGCGGCGCAATTTTAGAACCTCGCGGCCGAGGATTGAAGTTGGAAATTGGCGCGTTGGTTCTTACATAAGTTTTTTTTGTTTTCGAATGAATATAATGACAATCGATTGAATGAACCACTTGGTTTTTTCTTCCTCCGTTTGACAAGCCGGAATTCAAAAGAGAGAGGTGGGTGGGGGGGAAAGAGAACGAGGACATCTCTTTGACCAAAAAGGCTGCCGAGAACGTGGGACTCCTCGACGTCATCAGGAAACTGGCGGTGGTCCACCACCCCCCCGACCGGCGGAGATTCGAGCCTAAAATATCCATCGCCTCCGTCGGCAAAAGCGACTTTGACCATTGACTCCACCCCCATTCATTTCATTTACTTTGACAAAATTTGAAAAAGAAAAAGTCCAATCTGGGATGCGATGCTATTGCGATTGCGATTGCTCTCGCTCTCCCATTTGAGTTGGCCAAACCCACCCTCCCCCAATCGTGTTCTCCACGTCACCCTCCAAATGCTGAATTTTCTTTTGACCCAACCCACCACAACCGCCGTCCTGCGAATCTGGGACTCACCCCCCCGCGTGTCGATTGGCGTGATTGCCCCCCTCGCTTTCAGTTTCCCCATCCTTTTCATTATTATTATTTTATTATTTTGCCTCTTCCGGCCTTCGTATTTTGTTGGTCTTTATTTTTGCTACTTTCAATTTTTTTTTTTTTGGGTGGGGGGGTGTGTGTGATGGTAGAAAGTATTTCGTTTTCTGAGGTTAGTGCCAGTGGTACTCGGGCGATGGTTGTCCCCAATGCTTGGCTTGCAGGACAGCGCATGGCGAAGGTGACGATACGGACCGCTTGTCCCGGTTCAAGTTCTCTGTCTCTCTCTCTCTCTCCGGGTCAATAAGTCAACAACCTCTCTTTGACTTGGGTGAACTCGCCGTGGAAAAAAACTCGCTTCTGATCAAATGGATATCTGCATCTTGCTCCTTCTGGGTACTGAGTGCTCGATATAAATTGCACTAGAAACCATGTCGAAAGGTGAATAGCACGTACAGGTAATCAGAAACCTAAGCATCAGTAGTACATATCCATCGACAAGAAATCTTGACTTGATACGTGAATGGACCCCCCCCCCCCTCCCCTCCTAGCTCTGTTTATTTTAGAAATACGGCGAGACTCAGATACGCGGGTCGTGCAAGAGTTAACGACGAAAGCTAATTGAAATCGAAACAGTGGGCGGGTAACGAAACTTATGATTCCGTGATCATTAGTCCCGATGCAATATCGTCCATGAAGTTTTAATTTATCCGGTGCGATCCTTGAGCTATAGGTATTTGTTCGATGCAGTCGTTCCACTGGCTCAAACGACAGATCGGATGTTATTTGATGACGTGAATTATTATATGCTGAGTTGGATTTTTTTAAAGTGATGAATCAACATGTCAATCTTTTTGTCCGTCTACTTTAGAAAATGAAACAGAATTAGGGCGTTAACATGTCAATCGTTATTTAAAGACGTGGATTAATATGTCCTAATTTGAAATGAATATCTTACTTGGATAATCCACATGTAATTTTTTTTTGGTCCATCTTTCAAAACTTAACAGATTGGAACCCACATCAGTAGATTCCGTTAACTCGAATGAACGGAAGGACGACATCTAACATTTTCATATTATAGTTTAGGAACCATATTGAATATTTACAAGCAGTTTATGGACTATATTTAACAAATGAAAAGTTTAGAGATGGGATTGCTCATTTTGATGATCAAAGATCATAAGTTATTTGCGTCATTTTTTTCAGATGGAAAAGAATAAAAGACGAGTGATGAGAGGGTCGACGGTCAAATTGACAAATTCATCATGAAGTGCACATGATCAAACAACCCAATTCTTCATGGCCCATTTGACAATTGGCCGCGCCTTCTTTACTCCTCACCTTCATTTATTAAATTCGAAGAGTTTCATAAGTTGAAAATACGACCAAGTGTAATGAATTGAATGGGAGATTGCATGTGTCCCCATCGGCAGTCGGTGAGCGAGTTAGGTGGTGCTGTAAAGAGTAGAGAAAGACAGACATTGATGAGAAAGCACGTGGAGTTTCAGGAGCCAAATCCAGCAGAAGAAAGTATACTTAGGTGTGACTAATTCATCGCATGATGATGCCCCATGTGAAATCTGTCTCGAGCATGACTAGTTACGGTTTGAGACGTGCTTTTTCTCGATGGATAATGATTTTCCACGAGCTTTTTAACGTAGAAAAGAGCGGTAGAAGTTCTAAAACTATCGTTACAAGACATGTTTTGTCATCATAATTTCATGATCATTCGCTTAAGTAGCTGTTGCAAATGCATGATTATGTCGCTTGAGGACATCTGAAATTTATGTCAAGGGAATATGTCACTTTCTATTGTAATTTCCTGAGCTTATCGATAGGGCTCACGCCTGAGGTTAATTGCCGGTGGCGCCTGTGCGCATTCCGATTAGTAGTAGGAATCCGACTCGGCCCTATTATTCGGAATGTTTTAGAGAATTTTGACTCGGTAGGCTTGATATAATGCATTTAAAAGCCTCCTAGTATTATCCCGTCCTCCTCTCTATACTCCTTTCACTATCTCCAAACCGTACTCTATACAATTACCTAGCACCAAATGCGATTGGTACCAAAACGTGCTCCGTGCAATCGTTTAAAACTCTTATAATATGTTTTCCGTCTTTAGTTGTCGCACCAAAATGTGATGGGTACCAAAATGTATGCCATACAATTGTTTACAATTCCTATAACCTCTTTCTAGTTTTTAGTTGTTCACGTATATCTTGAAGCATTTTCTATTTCTTTTTTATAGTGTGGGATTTCGCCATGCTATCGTCGGGCTTTGGTACTTCCATGCACCAAAATGCTTTCTTAGATTATATTTTTCTCCTTTGCAATTCTTCATCTAATCTTCCTCTTTTTCCTCTAGATTCTTCCCAAGAAGCATGAGATCTGGGGTGGAAATAGTGATTAAAAATTACCATTCCGTCTCGAATTTAGCATTTGGATGCTGTTAGCAAATGTTTTCAAAGCGATAATGATGTTAATTAAGAATGGTGCAAACTCAAATTAGGATATCTAGAATATTTTGAAATAACAAAACAATGCACATGTTTTTGCAGAGTTGCAAATTGATCATATAGGAGAGCTTCATTTTCATTGCATAATCAATGAAATTAAAGGTGAGCAGTTCCAAATTCTGTATAGGTTCCACCTAGAAACGGAATAATTTTTGGAACTTCAAACCTACCTCGTCACAGGTTTCAATTCTATCCAGGTTTCACATGTATTATTAATTGAATAATTGCAATGAATTATCACCTTTAATAACCACCGCTTGATGATATAATTCATTGATCACGATTTATATTTAGAAGCACAAGGAGTATGAAACATTAATAAGTCATAAAATGAAATCTCAAATTAGTGATTCAAAATCATACACTCATCATCTAACGCTCTGGAACACCACTAAATCAAGTGAAAACATAGATCAAGCAAAAATTGTATAAAAAAACCTATCTAAGGTTTTAGGTTTCAAACTTAGACCGTGAAATCTATCCGTTGAAATATGTTCCTCAATTTTTGAAATCCAAAACCTACAAGTCCTACCAATTAGGTTCTCAAATCATGCTCACCCCTAGAGGAGACTTATCAATTAATATCTGAAAGGCACCTTTTATATAACTCTTCCCATTTTGAATGCGCATCAAATTCATCATATAATTCATTATTTCGTGGATCATTATAATCCGTAAATCGTTATTCAAAGAACGCGAGGAAAAAAAAAATGGTGCTTCGCGCATTTTCCCTCTTATTATCCAAAAGCAACGACAACACTCATTAGGCAGAATGATGCAGGATCATCATTTGGACAACTAAGATGAAACCCCCCATCTAAAAAATTTCAAACTCAAGAAGAACATCGGGAGCCGTTTGTCTGTCTCGTGATACTCAAGTTGATAAAGCGCCAATTCTCATCTTTTGAAGATTAAATAAGTAAATTTTCGTACCCTCTTTCTTCATACGACGATTAAATTAATTTCGAATAGATCGATTACTTATTACTCTTTTTTTTTTTCGGGTCGAAGATTATTTATTATTTAAAAACGAGAAAATCCTAATGACAAGGTCGTTAGTGGGAAGAAGATCCCCCGCATGATAGCGACGAATCGATCTGGAAAAAGATTTCGCTCAGGAGATGGAGCCCACTACGCAAATCCTTTCGCACTCCCTCCTCTTCTTCTTCTTTTTTTTTAATTATTTTTTTTCCCTGGCCTCCATTTGAATATTTTTGAAAAAAGAAGGACGAGGAGAAAAAAAAATTTTCGAAAAAATTTGAAAAGTCAAGCGAGGGAGTCAGTCGGTTAGCCTCGTTACCCGAGCCGAGTCGCCCGTGACTCGGTCCCTCTCGCCCGCCCCGGAGTCACGTTTCCTTCATCGCCCTTCGAGCGGGCGGGAGGGAATGTCGAGGGCATTATCGTCATTTCGAAGTTGTACTTTTCTATTTTGGATTTTTTTTTCCGGGGCGTGAGATTCTTTTTATTTAAAATTTCTTAAACCGCTCGAGTTGGGTGGTCCCATACTCCCATCCCATGCGCCGGAACCTCGATCCTGTAAAACGGCCTCTCCGTTTTTGTTTGTAAAAAAAAGGAAGAATTTTCACGTTTTATATTAAAGAGAATTCGGAAAAAAAAAAAAAACCGGAGAGAGAATCCGATGGAAGTTACGCGTGAAATTTCACGTTTTAATTTTAAATCTTTTCATTTTCAAAACTTGATTTTTTTTTTCAAATATCGTATGCTCCGAATTTTTGGAACCTCGATCATGATGTTTGAATTGTTGTGATTTTTTTTTCTGGCTTTGTCCAATTTCGACTTCTCCAATAACGAGCTACCAAGAAGTTTGCCTGAAAACTGCAGGCCAAGGCCGGACCTGAAAAAGCTTCGGGAAATTATTTCCTATTTGTCGAAAAAAAGAAAAGATTCTCGGCGGTACTTAAAAGCTCCTTGCTAAAAATGTTGTGCTATTTATAAGTTTAATAATTAGCTTATTATTATTATTATTATCATTGATTTATTAATTATATCATTGGGCGAAATTGAATGTGAGAACCGTATCTAGGGACAAGATTTTTCTGGTTAGTCGATTGCACTAATTTTACCATCCATTCACGAGAATCGTTGTTGCACCGTCGTTGATATGTTGTTGATATATCTTACTCGATTTTCCTTCTCGATTTTCACCGCTTCTTTCGAGATTCCCAGACAATGGAGAAGGCGGTTCGTGGTAAATCGATATTACATCGACAGTGCATATTCTATTTCTCTTTTCTTGGCCGAATAAGATCAGAAATGTACATAATATCCACATCGTCATGTTTACGCGAAGACATGCGATCAACTTCCCAATCTTTTGGTGCTTCGACGCCTTCACGTGGACCGGAAAAACCAAAGCTCGAACTTCATCGTTTGCTTCTTCTTTTTTCTTCAAATGGACGAGAAAAATAAGAAAAGTAAATCAATGACCGAAAAGCATATGCCTAAATGAGATGGCTGCGATTACGATAAACCAAACTCCGTAGCTCGCTGAAGAAGACAAGACTTCGAATCTGAAGAAGTGCGTCCCGGTCGGACTATTTGCTCCGATTATTGGCAGGTCCCGTGGAAACAAAAAGAAAATAAATAAATAAAAATAAATGTCCTGACTCCAATTAACACAGTCAATGCCCCGACAAATTGTAGTACTGTCGACCTAGGGAATATATGCTTTCCCCTCGTTCCGCAAATTTAAAAAAAAAAAAACAAAAAATAAGAAGAAGAAGAGTGATGCTGTACATCATGATCTACACAAATCCATGTGCATTTTTGTTATAAGAATCTTGTTAGTAATTATCTCAAATACACTAATTAAAGCCGGCAAAATAGATATTATACATATATATATCGACACATAAATTCACGTATAATTCATTAAAATTCAAACAACATTCTAAAGTCCGGCAAGAAAAGCAAAATGTTACCTTTTTGCCTCCTTAAAAGCGAAATCAAGCGGACACATTCTACTACTATTTTATTTTTTTTTACCCAATGGTCATCATCACAGCTCAAGTAGAGCTTTTTATTTTTATTTTCGAGGGGGGGGGGGGGGGGGGGGGTAAAAGCTCAAGTAAACACAAGAGTCCATTTTCCAATAAAAATAAATAAATAAATAAATAAATAATGGAAGTACTTACAACTTACAAGAGGGGGTCACTAGCGGCGAACTTTCCCCCCCCCCCCATTTTCCTTTTGTCGCATTTTCTTTCATTTTCCCAAATTTTCTGGTTTTTCCTTTTATGTTTTTAAATTTTTTAGGGGATATAAAACAAGGCTTCCGTTTGTTCTGCGCGCAACCCCCCCCTTCCCATTCCACATCTCCTTCAACCGTCTCCCCGTGTAAAACTCGCGTTTCCTTCAGCGGGCCAACACAAAAACACCAAAAACACGCGACGAAGAAGAAGCAGCGGGCCGCCATTGGAATCCCCGACGAGCAGCACACCCCCCCCCCCCCCTCTTCCCTCCCTTCCGATTCATCACCGGCCAACCCCAGTCGTCGCCATTGTCCGTTTCCTCCTCCTCCTCCTCCTCCTTCGACACAAGTTCCGTCCGTCCTCTCTCGGTCGGTCGGTCGGTCGGTCGGTCGGTCCTGCTGCCAGATCCTAATCGCGAGATCGCCGCCTTCCCGCTCGCGATTCGCGTCCGGGGGCCGCGTTTTCTTTTCCTTTTTTGGGGGCGGGTCGGGGGGTTTTTCCCGACGGGCGCTCGGGAATTGAGGTCGCGGCGATGCGCGGTGTTTGCTGACCTCGGAAACATGGTCGTGACAGCAGGACATGGAACTCGTAGTTAGTTACTGGACCGCGACAGCAGCAGCAGCAGCAGCAGCCATCGGAGGAGGAAGACGGAGGAGGAGAAGGAGAAGGGGAAGGAGATGACGCTTTACATTGGCCGCGAGGCTTCCAAGGTCTCTCTCTCTCTCTCTCTCGTTTCTGCGGGATTTCGTGTGCATGTCGGTTCGCGATGGCTGTGGATGTTGGGACTCTGGGATTGACGTGATTTTTTGTGTCTTGCGCGGTTTTGGCCATTGGATGTTCGAGAAGCTATGGAAGAGGATTTGCGCGGAGATAACCACGGAGATCAACCTCCTCGCGGAGAACTGGAGATACATTCTTGCCGGTCTCATCTTTCAGGTTCTAATTTTTTTTGTAATTGCTCGGCTCTTTGGCGAATCTGATGCCGAGAGCTGTCCAGTTTTTGAACTCGGATTGCGTTGTTGTTGTGTTCCTTTTCCGAATTCTGATCGTCGAATATCCGAAGTCGAAATTTTTCAAAGTTTTGAAGAATATTGGGGTGTTAAAGAGGTATGATTTGGGGGTCACCCTTTGCGTTCAAATCTGGCTGGCGCTCTGTTCGGCATTCCGGCACGAATTGCTCGCGTTTGACCATCAATGTTGCCAGGAATTGTCGACTGGCCTTTTCTGAAAGTTAATGAATGAGCGAGAGAAGCATAGGATTTGGTAATACGCTACGATTGTTTTTTGTTGCTTCAAGGGAACTCCTGTAGTCCATGCTTTTCACTTAAGGGAGAGTCATCTGCTCCCACAAGTGGCGTTCTTCAATGAAAAGGACTTGGTCTGCATGAATCTGAAGTTTCAGTTACTGGGATTCGTGTTTCTTTTTGGTTTGCGGGATCCCAATTTTGTGTTGGGTCTCAGAGTTCTTATCATGGACATGTTTCCTCTTAGTTGCGTAATGCCATACTAATGTATGCAGATTGACAAACTATTGTTTCGTTCAAGCATCGTTTAATGTGGTTAATTCAATTCTCTCTGTTTTAATCGAAATTAAGAACTCAATGGCGTTTCTTTACTCTCAATATGTTGCTCATCATGGCCATTAAATTTCACTGACTAAAACTCTCTAGAAGAATGTTCACTTTGAAATTTTGTTGTTTATTTTTTATTTTCAACGAGGTTCGATTTCTTTCTTACCTTATTTCTGATGTATTATTTGTCTGCCACAGTACATACATGGCCTGGCAGCTCGAGGAGTACATTATTTACATAGGCCTGGCCCCACACTTCAGGATGTTGGATTCTTTCTACTTCCGGTTGGTTTATAATCACTCTGATACAATATATTCCTCTGATTTTATGTTTCGTGTTTTTTAGAGTGTGTTATTGTGTGCGTAGGAGCTTGGCCAGGACAAAGCTTACATCAGCGAGACTGTATTCACTTTCGTGTTCGTATCTTTCGTATTGGTAAGGTTGTTGTTTTTCAAGTCTCGAGCATCTTGATCTTTTTTTATCCATTTATTCTAAGGTTGGAACTGCTTAGTAATTTGTTTGCATCTCGGGAAGATGCAAAACCGTGCATGCTTAATGGCACCCTGGATGAATTATGAATGTTTGTTGCTTTACGCCTTTGGTAATATGGATTCTGATGATTCCCAATATCACTGAGGAGATGTGAATAGATTGCAAATTGTGATTATCAATTGAAAGGAGTATGGAGTGCAATTGTTCTTGTGCATAAATAGATTGAAGAAGGCTGGTCTTTCTTTAGTTTCTTTCACGGTGGATATGAACTAATGTGGGCCATATTTTTTGCAGTGGACTTTCCATCCTTTCATTCTGAAGACCAAAAAAATCTACACTGTTCTTGTCTGGTGCAGGGTCTTAGCTTTTCTTGTTGTAAGTGCTGTTTTCATATAAATCGTCTCATTTACAGTAGTGTGTGCATTTTTTTGGATCGTAAGAGTGATTGGGATTTTAAAAAGGAAAGATCAAATGGTTAGCTCTTATGGTATTGCTAGTCCTAAACCTATTTTTTATTTTTCGACAAATGATGCAGGCTTCTCAAATTCTTCGGATCATCACATTTTATTCTACACAGCTTCCAGGTCCAAACTATCACTGCCGTGAGGTAGAGTCTCTCATCTTTTATAGAAGTTTGTTCCGGCTATTCACAAATGTTTGTCATCCGTTTGTTATTTGGAGCCTAAGGAATCATTTACAATGTTGATCGACACTTTACTGACTTCTTGCTGCAACACAATTCAGGGATCGAAACTCGCCAGATTACCTCGTCCTCATAGTGCAGTGGAAGTTCTTCTAATCAACTGTGAGTGACTTCATTTTTATGGGCTTCATAAGCATTATCCTAAGTTGTTAACGTTCTTACTCCTTTTGTGTGCTGAATTTGCAGTTCCTCGGGGAGTGATATATGGTTGTGGTGATCTGATATTCTCATCGCACATGATATTTACCTTGGTCTTTGTGCTCACGTACCAGAAATATGGCACAAAGAGGTAAGGCATTTTAATTCTGGAAGGAATTTGTTGTGCAAGCTGCCATAACCAAATAAAAACTTTCATTTTATTTTTCCATAGCTACTTTAGTGACCTCGGTAATTTTCTGGCCGGTGTTATGGTTTAAGAAATACAATTGCCGAGGGTACAGATGCAGTTGGTTTGTGAGATGTCTGCTCTAACACCAGTCAGAAAATTAGTGGTTACTACAACACTGGGCAGATAAGTAGAGGAATAATTTGAGGATTCGCAATTTTGGTGGGTAGTATAACACTGGGACAGGGAAATGGCCTCTGGATTTTTTGGTGGAAGATGTTCAGTGATGGCTAATATTTAGGTGGATTAGTTGTTTATGAGTCGGATAAGTAATTGTCAAGTATCCTCTAAAAGCCATATTGATGAGTTTTGAATGTGCTATGAACTTGTATTTACATGTCAAATTTATATATGCTTCTGTTGCAGGTTTATAAAGCAGTTTGCTTGGTTGATTGCTGTGGTACAGAGCTTCTTGATTGTTGCATCGCGGAAACATTACACGGTTGACGTCGTTGTTGCATGGTAAAATCCTGTTTTTTTTGTTAGTATCTCTCTTCAGCACTACTGATGCATTTTTGGCTGAAGCTCATATTGTGTTTAATCTGCAGGTATACTGTTAATTTGCTGGTATTCTTCATTGACAAGAAATTGCCAGGTTAGCCTGTGTAACCTTTGCATCTGTCGTGTCTTTTAGCAATGCAATAGGGCAGTAGTTAGATGTTAATGATTTTTTTTTTTCTTCATGCAGAACTACCTGACCGGACTAGTGGCTCATCACTATTCCTGCCAGTGAGCACCAAAGAGAAAGATGCTAGAAGCAAAGAAGAGAATCACAAGCTCTTGAATGGGAATGGTGGAGACCCTGCTGATTGGGTAAATTCAAGTGAAAAAAGGCTTAATCTTCAATCTCTGACTGCATGTATTGTGCATTAACTGGAATTGACATTTCCTCTTGATCTTTGTTCAGAGGCTGAGAACACAAGTCAATGGCAAGATTCTGGAGGACGGCAATGCTGTCCTTGCTGATAATGCAATGAACGGTGCGTAGATTATGGAAAGCTGCCACTGAAGCCAACTTGACCTCCAGCGCCTGGTGGTGATGAAAACCCTGAAGGCATGCAGTTGATATTGCAGCGTGGTCGGCTCTTATTTTGAAGATGGGTAAACATGATTCTTATTGTAGTGAAGATGGAATTCGGCTTAAGCTTTTATGTTTTGGCCGTCGTGCTCTACAATGCATGGTTTAAGACCATGGCATGCACATTGGAAATTTCAGCAATCTTATGTCCATTTCTCAATCCAGTGAAAGCATCTTGGTTTTTTACTTCCGCTGGCACTGTTTTGACGCGGGTGAAAATTCTTTGTTCGGGCTTGTATGGCGGTTATCAATACTATATATCTCTTACGCCGAGACCCGGGCTAATGACAGATGCAATAAAAGACTAGGGAAGCGAGAAAATGCACATAGATGCAATTCTCAGAACTTCAACCTTTAGTTGTTAGTGCTGCCAAAAATTTTGCCAGATAGAGCGGAAACAGATCAGCTTCTATTTATGACTGCGGATCACGTCGCATCCACTTTTTGTGCTTTGCCATTAATTGAATGTCCTTTTGCATATGGTAAGGTTCTAGCACTGAGCAACGAGCATCCCCGTACCACATGCCATAACAGGTGGTGAATTTAAATCTGTACTATGTCTGTCGTCAGTATCTTTCTTGATTTTATATGTGGTTCCCCAAACCCATCTTTAGACGTTTGCGGTTATAGTTTAGTTCCTGTCATGTGGAAAAGTTTTATGAGCGACCTTCACTCGTAACCGAACGAAATGCTTATGCTCCAATATTTAAAAGAAGAGACAGAGATGGTACAGCTAATGTTGGTGTGGCCATGTGGGCATTACATGGGAGTGCTGGCAGGCAGACAGGACACAGCCCGACTGGTCCCATGCTCGCTCGTCCGTCTTTGCGGAAAGGAAGGGGCTCAGTGGGCAAATGCCCCCACCACCTGCGACTCGCAGCATGCTGAGCAAAGATCTTCCCCAGTCCCCCACCACTAACACCGTTGGAGTTGCACAATCCAAATGCAAATTCAAATGAAAATTCGTGGGGAGAGAGAGAGAGAGATGCCTTGTCTGTCTGTCCGGCGAATCAAGTGATTGTCACCAGTTATAAAGAAGTCATTGCCATTAAAACAGGGTAATGCCCTAATGTTCCAACCTCAGTTACTTACTTTTCTCCGTGAAAGAGTCTCTCTCTTTTACTTCCTGTCGCTACCCGCCACACCTCTTGTCTGCAATGTACCATCAATCATCATTAACTTACATGTTCCAACACATCCCAAGAGTTGTCGACCGACGTGGTATGCGATTGATTGGGATCCAGAACAACATTCACGCGCTTGAGGGTTGTGTTTCGATGTACCTCGAGAAAGAGGGTTTCCATTTGTGGTTTTGTAGAAGTCCAGGGGCAGTTAATGCTCACCCCTCGAGTGCCTCGTTCTCGTTCATCTTGTCAATGAGAAATTATTGAGAAAAATGCCACATACAGTCCCTGAACTTTGATTCGATGTGTAATTTGATCAATGAACTTTTAATTTGTTCAATATAGTCCCTGACCTTTAACCCAATGTTCAATGTGGTCGATGAACTTTTTATACATATTCAATACAGTCCTTGAACTTTATAAAAATGTTCAATGTAGTCTATCTATTAATTTAAGTTCAGAGACTATAGTATATATTTTCATATAGTTTAAAGACTAAATTGAACATGTATCAAAAGTTCAGGAACCATATTGAATTTTAAGTTAAAGTTCATAGACTATATTGAACAAATTAAAAGTTTATGGATCAAATTGTACATTGAGTCAAAGTTCAAGAACTGTTTGTGTCATTATCCCAAATTATTGCACACCGAGTATACATCCCTTCGCATGAGTTGTATTTGTAAGTATGAGTAAAAGGACAAGAGTGTATTTCCCGTGTAACATACAATAACTTTCTTTTCCTACGTGAATAAATATTTTACCACCAATCGAAACAAGTATGAAGTGCAGGTTATTTCAATAGCACTTCTGGGCCTTATCAGTTTGCCGTGGCCCATGCAGGTTATTTCTGGATGTCAACACTGACTAAATCATTGCTTGTATTTGTATTACAAGTGTGAGAGAGCAAAGCAAGTTGGTGTGTGCTGTTCCTGTTGATTAGGGCCTAACCCCATTAACAATGATGTGATCATCGACCTAAGTTTCAAATTCAGGTTCCACATAAGCATTTGGGATAAGGTTGATTTGCAAAATCACTGTTCTAAGTGATGAGGCAAATTACTAATCCGTATTTGAATGATTGTGTCGTATTCAACGGTGAATTAAAGCTTACCCTATTACGTGATATACTAATTTTGTAAAGTCAACCATAGTATACATCAAATTGTTCTTACATAGATAGAAGCTCACTTCATTGCGTCATTGACAATGGAAGAATTGTCCAATCAGTCTTAAATTTATTGTCGGAAATCAATTCATTTTCTAAATTTTTCAATTTTCTCATTTTAGTTTTAAACTTTTGTGAGAAATTCTAATATAATCCTTTATCAATTTTTCCAAGAAGTTGCTGACATGGCGGTATGTCACGTAAGATGATCGGCGATGATCGAACTACCACGTTAGCAAGATTTGATTTCACGTAAAGATTTAGCACTAAATTGATAAAATTAAAAAAAATTTAGGACCGAAGACATCCACGCAATATGTTATAATCGATCCAGTTATTTTCCCATTGACAATGCATAGCAAAAGGCTTGTTTTCAATGTAAAACAAGCATTATTAGTGACAAGATTCGACTTTACGCATTTGATTTCTCAAGTAACATATATATTATATATAAGCTGTAGAAATGGCCTTTGTCTAAGTAGCATCAGTATATAATAAAATATAAAGGGTGTTGGTGAGATGGTGCAAATAAGAGGAAAAGGAGGACGGGAAAAGAGAAAGGAAAGGAAACGTAAGGGCCGCGTCAACCTCGAGCCCGTTGGCCTTCCCTGCAAATTAAAATCGAACCCTCTTTTCGCAAATTTAGACGCGGTCGACATGCATTCCAATTTTTTTTAGTGTTTGGTCCCTGCCCCGTGACATTAACCCGTCAAGATGAGGATATAACCGATTTGGACGTTTGTAGTGAATAGACATTGATTTCCCACCCCTAAATTTGACTCCTCGTCTTGCCGAAATCCTCGCCATGTATAATTTAATAATGATGGGTCATCGGTTTGGTTTAACACGGTATCCCAATTGCTTGACTTTGACCCACTTAGTCACATCTTTGACCCACTTAGTCACTATCTCCGCCCATCCCCCCTTCTATTTTGACGAGACCCCAATGCCCTATATAGCAATTTTTCATACGAATTAACGTGATTTGACGATCGCGTGAAAATGGGTACCTGCAAATGCGAAATTAAACATAAATCAAAAAGAATTTAAAGCGCTCGATATACAATGTTTTGCGACGGCACGAATTGAAAATCCAAAACTGACAAGTGAATATGAATCGTCGGCGTCACTTTTATTGCAAAACCTTCTTTCGATCAAATAGCATTGATTCAAATGATTGAGGGAACGCGTGAAGGACCGGTAAAGTCAAGAGATCAGCTTGACCTTCGTTACCTTTGTTTCCCACGAATGCTGTCACATTGCTGACCTAGAGCGAAGAAAGCGACGCGATTCAAATTACACTCTGAAATAGTGTAAACTAAAAGCAATGACAATTAAACTTAATTACATGAATCGACATCGCGCGATTTTCCTCTTACAGATAAGAAGAGATAGTTCAGTTCATAAAACGACGTCATGTTGTTGAACATCATATATGGGGACAAAACTAACAAGGGCCGGAATTTTCCACACACGTATATATATATTAATCAGTCTATTGTGGGAAATGCATGTTTAGAAGTTCGATTGAAAAATATGCCTGCAATATTAATTATGTGATTTTTTTGGGGGGGCAATTATGTAAAAATAAAAGCTTTTGAGCTCTCTCTCTATGATAATTAGACCATTTATAAGGGGCCCAGTAGGAATTAGATCAGAGTTCCGATCCCAAAGACCAAAAACAGTAGGCACAAATTGATCCGAAAAGAGCGCGCGCAACGCTGGCCGTCCGATCATTCCGTAGACCGTCAATTCAAATCCCCAATGGGAGGTCGTTGCTCCAAATTCTCCCCCTGCTGCTTCCCGCCACCGGCGCGCCTCCGGCCGACCTCCGCGCCTCCGTCGTCCTCCGATCTCCGCCGTAACTGCCTCCCCTCCCTCCCCTCCATCTTCCTCGATTCTTCATCTCGTGTCGAACGTCAGCTTATAAATATTCTTTTTCAGCAGAGAACGGTGGCGAAGGCGAGCGGGAATCATGCCCGAGCTTCAGCTTCACCGAGTTCCGCCTCGCGCAGCTCGAAGCCGCGACGTCCGGATTCTCTCCGGAGAACGTCGTGCGGGACGCCGACCGCGGGGTGCTCGGGGTGCTGGGCGACGTCGTCTACAGAGGCGAGCTCGAGGACGGCCGCTCGGTCGCCGTCAAGCGCTACGAGAGGGGCGCGTGGCCCGATCCTCAGGGTTTCCTCGTGCGTTTGACCGCTTGAGCTCGGCTCCCTGTCAGATGTTGTCCGTTTAGTATTTTAACTGTAGTGATCGATGAGGCGCGGCTTGAATTCGGAGGTGACTTTTGCAGGAGGAGGCGAAATCGGCGGGGAGCTTGAGGAGCGAGCGCCTGGCGAATCTGATAGGATGCTGCTGCGAGGGCGATGAGAGATTGCTGGTGGCTGAGTTCATGCCCAATGAGACGCTTGCCAGGCATCTTTTTCTCCGTGAGTCTTTTTCTTTTCCTTTCCTTTCCTTCTGCTTTAGAAGATGAGAAGTAATTGACTGCTGATGTCCACGGGAAGTCAAGTCGTCTCATGATATCTCTTAATAACAAGTTATGCGCACGGATCGGCATATTTTACCTCCCTGCGTAGGATTCCTCTATTAGTTTGAAAAATGATTTCGTGTAGAAAAGAAGAAACGCGGTTGCAGTTGAATCGCCAGTGCTGTTCTTCAAGCAAAGTCATTAGCTTGAGCATGACTGTTTGTTGTGGTTTGTGTTTGAATCTACAATTTTGTTATTGATCTAGGGAAGACCCAGCCGATGAAATGGGCAATGAGACTGCGGGTAGCATATTATTTGGCACAAGCATTAGATTTTTGTAGCAGCAAAGGGAAGCCATTGTACCATGATTTGCATGCGTACAGGGTCTTGTTTGATCAGGTATTGGTATTTACGCAGCTTCGCCTCTGTGTCGTGCATTAAATTCTCTTCTAAATGGCTTGACATCATGGCAGGATGGCAATCCCAGGTTGTCCTGTTTCGGCCTTGTGAAGAACAATGTAGATTGGAGGAGGTACCGCACTAAATTAGCTTTTCCACCCCCCTGAATATTTCAGAACAGGTGGATACTCGACACACAAGTATCTGAGTTATGTTGCTACTCTTTGTGCCATTATTGAGCGGGTGGTAGACTTTGGCCGACTATGAACATGGTCTAAATCTTTTCTAAAAATTAAGAATTCTCCGTTTCATTCATTTCTTCATTTTCATGGTGTGGCACTTTATCATGCAGCATAAGCAATGGTTAAAGAGAAGATACAATACGAAAATTCTTCAAGGAGAGAGTAGTTGCTTCTTAGTTTAGGGCAATTTGTCTATGTGGAGTGTCTACGCCTAGGGCCTAGAGATGATTGATGTAGAAGATCCCTGCATGATTGCTTATGCCAATAACTGCGTTAACGGATTTGAAACTCTTGAATTCCAATCTGGCGAAAGTTATATCTCTTGTTTCCAAGATGCAAAATGAGAGCAATTCTCACTTAGAAATTGTAAATTTAATTGTGCTGACTGTACTCTACGTATGGTTCAACAATTGGAGCTTCTTTTGGATGCAAAGACTTCTTTATCAGTAGTAATTTTGTATACTTCTTCATGGTATTCAAATGACACCCTGTGGATTTTAAGACAGAATAATCTTCAGACTTCCACGATCTTCTTTCCCTTTTTCACAAAACACAGTTTACACGGAGGGCACCAATCAACTGTGTGCCAACCCAAGTAAATATGCTTCCAACAATTGGGAAGATAGTATTGGTATATAAATTGGAACTTTACTAGGTGTCTGTTTTTAGTTAAGTCATCTTGGTAAGCATTAATCTTGAAAATATGGAACTACTTAGTTTTATATCTTGGATTTGTCCTAAAATTGGTATGGCACTGCCCAAGTGATGTTTACATGTCTTAATCATAAGCAAACAGCTGTGACCTTGGCGTGAAAAATATTAACAAAGAGCGAAATTTTACCGCTGATCTTGACAGGTCTAAATTTCTTGTACTGCTGTGATTTTGAGTCACTTATCTCCATATCAGGATTTGCTAGGAAGCATTTTTGAAATTTGAAATGAGCTTGTTTGCAAAATGGATCAAAGTTATAACTACCAGAAAATGACCTTATTTTGGCAGGTACGATGAGTGCAACAAGTGCGATTTACAGTTTTGGTACCATGTTGCTCGATCTACTTAGTGGCAAAAACATTCCGCCCGCACATGTATGTCTCATTCAGATATTTCAACTGCAAGTGGAAATTTGTACTACTCTGCACACTTTGTATTTTGTAAAGAATTTGGCTTATATAAGCAATAGTCAAGAATCACTCTTAATCAGAAGATCACAGAATTAAACTTATTCATTGGCACTCAGCTTCAACAATTCTCAAGATTCAAGACAGGCATACCTATATGTGCATTTGTACTATATGTAACGTTTGTGTATGTTATAGTATAATCTAAACTAAGTACTACATGACTAAAATCTACAAATTGCAGGCACCTATAGCAACATATATAAGGCCACTGCGTGATGTCGGCTTCCCTTATACACATACATGCACAGTAAATGAATACGCATGTTTAGTTGTACCTCTGCATGAGCACTTAAATAAAGACAATGCCTAGTCCTTGACCTGGGGTGCAAAATTGAGGATTCAACCAGATTTACATCTCACCCTTATCATATAAAGCAGCTGCTTCAGCCAACTAGAGGATCAGTCGTATTTGAATATCAAAATGTTATGCCTAGTTAATACCAAGAAATCTTATCTGTAAGATTTGGTCACTTATCGTGGGTATCAAATGATGTAGTTAAAAGTTTGATGTCTTGAATTGGAGTATCTAGAATTCAAGATATTAATAATATGAACATCTTCTTTAAGCTTTGATAGAGTGATTATGGGCCTTCCATTGTGTCTTTGTGATCTTTCTTTTGAATACGATCTTCAAGGATACCAGCCATAGTGAGCTGCTATGCTTGTTTCTCCTAGAAAACATTTGCGTATCCTACCATCTTGTAAGAAGTTGCCATGACACATATAGCCAAGAAGATGCAATGAAAATGCTGGCCTAATTATCTTTTCTGCACATTGTTGCCCCATTCATGTCAGCTTGATTTTTTTTGAAAAGATGGAGCGATCCTAACACTCATTATCTTTATACACTTTACTTTATTCTTGCGTCTCAAGCATAAGGCTTCGTTTAAATGCACAAGGAAGTGTTAAATGATAAGGATTTTGTTAACGAGGCACTATCAAATAAGGCAACCTTATAGTTTCCAATGCATTGATTACACCATGTGTTATGCATAATCGGTGCTTTGAAAATTGAATTATTCCAAAAAAATTATACCTAACAAATGCTTCAGGGGCACTAGTTGAAAACACTCGGATAATTAAAGAACGACTTGCTAGACAATTTAAATAACCACTCTCTTCCTTGTTTCACTTTTCAGGCGCTTGCCCAAATACGAAGCAAGAACTTCTTGATGTTAATGGATTCTGCTTTGGAGGGTCAATTTTCGAGCGCAGATGCTATTGAGTTGTTTCGCTTAGCTTCCCGTTGTTTGCAGGATGAAGCTCGTGAGAGGCCAAATGCTAAGTCACTTGTTACAATTCTGAGATCACTACAGAAAGAAGCAGAGGTATCCAGAATAGTTCATGTTCTTCTTTCTCTTATCAGGGTTCTTAAACATATAAAATGCCACACTTAAACTCTTAAAGATGTTCAACCAAAATAAAAACTATCAAAGGTGTTATGCAGTTGAGGCATTCATCTGCTCATAATTCTCTTTTTCATCAGTATTTTATTCAAAAATCAGCTGGGCTATCCCTTCATGCATGACTCTTCTTGTTCCGTCATGAACACAGTTCACATCATAATCAACATGAACTTCTTAGCAGGACCAAATTTCTGCTCAACCTGATATGTACATAAATTGAAGAATGTAGTTATTCAAATTCTACAAATCATTCTTGGATTATAGTTTCCTGCTTTGTTTAGGCCAAGGTGCTTTGTACTCGTTTCTTAGTGCCACGCCTTTCTGAATGTATTAAGCTTACAAGTATGTTGATTGCAGTAGTAGATACAACACTCTTGAACAGATGAATTTCTTCGAAGGAGTTACTTATTGATCAGTGAAAGAGCAGGTACCGTCACATGTTCTGCTGGGTGTCAAAGAGGAAGTCTCCGTAACAGAAGCACTTGTTCGAACACCCTTAGGACAAGCTTGTTCTAGAATGGATCTCACTGCCATTCATGAGATCCTGGAGACGAATGGATATGAGGATGACGAGGGAATTGGCACTGAGGTCTGTCTTTATTCTTTCATACTTTCAATTTTTCCTAGATGGAGTAAAGTCGTATCATAATTAATTTGTGCCCTGGGATCAATGTACCTATAATTTGTCTTTAAAAGGTAGAAGGACAGAAATTGGGCGCAAACCGTCCTACTTAACTTTGATAAGGAATCTGGCCCTAAAAAACTGACTTTCATAAGAAGAGGGAAACGTGTGTTTTACTCTTCCCTGCCACAATTGTGTTTTAGAAAAACGTGTTCATCAGAAAACAACTTCGATGGAGTTAGAACCAACAGGGCAGAAGGAAGGAGACATATGTAAACAGGTCTTTGATACTGAACTAAACCAAACTAAATTTTGATTATTCGATTCAATTTGGTTCCAAGAGAACTAAACCAAATTGGCTCACTTTTTTTTTTTCCAAAAATTAATTTGATTAGATTGGAAAAATCTTATTAGTCCTAGAACAGTAACGGATACAGATGGATGGTGGCAAACGGCCAAAAAAAGAAAAGGAACTGCAAGAGAATGTCAAGATGGTGACAGAAAAACTCCAAAAAGTAGGCAAAAATTTAGGAAAGTGGTCAGGAAGAGGCTAGAGCGGTGGATTTTTTTACTGATAAATTGCCTTGGTTCTCCTTTAAATCTTAACTTAATTAACTCTGGAAAACCTTTTGAACAACCCCCTTCACATCAAAGAAACATGTAAAGGCAAATAAAAAAGTTCGGCTTCTTGGCGGGTTGGATCTCCTTCGGAAAAAATAAGATTGTAACAGAATGGATGGCCATGAAATGGTTCGGTTTGGTTTGTGAACTGATTTTTCCAAATGTCCTCTCTGAATTGAATGGAATTGAAATGAAAATCATAGTTCGGTTCAGTGTTGAAACCATATTATCTCAACCATAAGTGAATAAAAACAGAAACCTCCCTCCTCATCCCTGTGTTCCAAAATGCAATTGATAATTAATAAATTTCTGAACAGCAAGAATTCCTTTCTGTATAAGGAAGGTGCTATTAGGTTTGGATGTCAAATGGATCTTCTATTAAGTGAGCTGCCTTTAGAACTACTATTGGACTCAGACAGTACAGGCTGAAGTCAATTGTTGCTCAGAAAACTGGTGCAGCCATATTTTTTTGTTCTTTTCCCGCCGATAAGTGATAAGTTTGTCATTACAAGTCTGACTGTCAAAGCAATCGGCTGTTGATAATTCAATTGGTCGATTACCATGTAGAAGTGAAATTTATTTCTTCCTGCATGTTGATGTTGTCTCTTCATTAAAAAAAACAGAAATGTTCTTTCCTTCACCATGATCTGACTCTTAACACATTTCAAATTATTATCCCATTGCAGTTATCCTTCCAGATGTGGACTAATCAATTGCGGGAGATCTTGAATTCTAAGACGCGTGGAGATGCTTTTTTTAAAGCTAAAGAATTTGCAGCTGCCATCGATTGCTATACACAAGTGAGTCTTGTATTAAGTTGGTGTAGCTTCGCGAACGTGAGAAAACTGGGAATTATCTACTTGTAATGCATACTTACCCCAGGGTTAGATTCTTGTAGATTCATACAAACAGCTTACTTCTGTGTATATTATCTAGAACAGGCCAATACTACCAAGAAGTTCTCAGACAACAAATTGGCCATATACAATCTAACTTATGTTGAATAGTGGGCGATTTGCATATGGGTAGAATCCTAAATATCTAGTTACGGAAGGTGTAGTCCAGTCTAATGTGAATGGGCTTCTACTGGGTTCCTAGTTCCTGTAACTGTCAACAGAAGGAAGTTTCAATGTTGCTTGTTGTGTTCTCGTGCAGTTCATCGAGGGCGGTTTGCTGGCGTCGCCTACGGTCTACGTGAGACGGTGTTTCTCGTACGTGATGAATGACATGCCAAGAGAAGCTCTTGGCGATGCTGTGCAAGCCCTGGTGATTTTCCCTGATTGGCCAACAGCTCTGTACCTTCAAGCTGCCTGCCTGTTGAGGCTTGGCTCAGAAGATCAAGCCAACCGGTGTCTTAGAGATGGTGCAAGTTTAGAAGCTTAAACAAATAGACATTGAAGAAACATATGTTTATCATTTGTTTTGTTAGTGCTTATTTTGTGTTTTCTTCTTTGTCTAAAGTCGCATCAATCGAAGTCATTGTCAAGTCAGTTGTCTGAGGAAGATGGTAGGCTTCATCCAATTCATATTGTGATCTCTTATGCTATCCATAATGTTTCATCGACTAGTCGATGATGAATGACAAACTCGGAAAATTATACAAAATGCTACTACTGCTTCTAGTTAGATCCATGAGGCGCTTCGAGAACACTAGATCCTCTTTTCTCTAACTCCTACCAGATATATAGTCGAAATCCAGAAGCACACAAACTCAGATTGAGGAGAAAAAGAGCACAATACTCTGCAGAATGTTTTGTGGAGATATTAATCCTATTTACAACTCCACCCAATACTCAAATCGGGTTTACAGTGGAAGTAGATGAAGATTGAACTCTGATGATTACAAACCTATAAATTATGGGCGACGCTCGCATAGATGAATAAGTCGGACAAGTATGAAAAAACACATGAAATCACGTGATGAGCTGCGTAAACACCGAGAAGCTCATGGCTAATCTATACTCAAGCACCAACTACCTGGAAACGTGCCCTGCAGGCTCCTTTACAACTCTGTCTCAATCTCTCTGTCCCTTTTCTTTGTACTATGTACTTCTTGAAAGAACCAGATACATGAATTCACGAGGATGGCATTCTGAAGTGGAACAGCCATGATATGACAAATGCAAATACCATGCAAGCAAGCAGAAAATTTAGTAGTCGATGGCCATGCCAGAAGCTTCGGGTTTCAGAAGGAGGTATCGGGGCCAAGACTGCAGACGCAGCCGTGGCACTACGGGTTTCATTCGACTGCTCTGTCGCCTCTATCTCACTTGCACCAGACACATTACGTGCAATGGACTGGCAGATCTCACAGGTCCTGTAATACGCAGAATGAGATTGAATGTAAACACAGGTAAAGAGCATAAAATAGCAGAACAAGTTTACCAGACTGGGCAAGCTCAGTTTCGCATGTCATTCTTAATAGAGAAAGCATTTGAAGAGTTTAAAATCTATCCAAGAGCACTACACAACACACCAAAGAAGGCCTCAAAATTACAGAAGCACAAATTAGCAAATTTTCGTTTTCAATCATTTAGGCAGACAAATGGTCCTTAGAGTTTGGAAAAAGAATTACCAAGTATAATGACAGTGCAGTAAATTCAAAATCTTCAGGTAATGCAATTATAACAAATAATTAGAATCAGAACGACAATTCACCATAGGCCAATGGATAAGCCAAGTCGATATTTGATGTTTCAAGAACATAGAGGTTCTTGTAATACACAGTATTACATGAACGAGACAGTATAGAGTAAGTGTAAGTTTCTGATTGTGTCCCAAGAATGGTCTAGGTTGGCTTAAGAAATGGCACACCAAGGTTGTCATAATACAGAACATCATATAGAAGAGACGATAGATAATTGAAAGTTTCTGATAGCGTGAGCCAAAGAACATACTAGGTTGGCTTCTGAAATGCCATACCAACACCGCAAGATCCTTGCAACGCACTTGTGACAGAACACACTAACAAGTGCCAGCTCTTGCAGGGTCTACTGTGGTACAATGGCATAGGCTTGCGTTGCGAGATAAAAAGGTGCAAAAATAAATCCTTACTGTTTCAGTCCCTATTGAACCTGATCTCAGATTGCCTAAACGACGTTATGCATCAAACAGATGGATCTGATTCAGTATGGCAATGTGGGCAGGGGGAGAAAGAAATGGCCAAAGGAAAAGGATAAAAATACATTGTTCTATCTTTTCGCTCCTTTTTCCCTTTTCTGTCGATTTGCTGTGCTTCAGTCAGAACCAGTCATAGTGAAACCTTAAGTGATGTCTTTTCAGAAGTAAAAGGAAGTTCTGCAACAAACATGTGATGATTCCTTTCCTTTTCAGTGCCAAGGGAAATAGTGACAATGTTATATAGAGCCTTGTCTGGACTACTCCAGTTATATAGCGAAAATGGAATGAGGAGCATCATTAAAAAAACATTATGGCATGAGCAGGCTGCTTCAGATTGTTAAGTGGGAACGGTATAAGTGAAGTAGCTAAATTTAGGAAGTGCATTAGAAGTCCTAAAACATTTGTGCGGAAAGCAGTTCAGTCGTAAAACTATTCAATGGAAAAATTAAGTCTTAAAACTAATAACAAAATTTCAATCAAGTTCTTCTGTAAAAAATTTGACGAAAATCCTTTGGTGGCTATGCCATTCACTGCCAGTGGCACTGCCATGTAAGATTTCCATTAAATTGATTGAAAAAGTTAAACTGAAGGACTCAGTCGATCATTCTTCTAAAGTTGTAGGCCAAAGAACGCTCCATCAGAAAATTTTTGGGACTGAGTTGCACCAAATTCTTGAAATTTGCCATGCACTTAAAACAGTTCTTTTTTTTTTTTTCAATTATGGTCCAGAGTCACGCTTCAAACAAATACTACCGAGTGGAAAAAAAAGAATTGATTTGTGCAAAGCACAAGAGGTCATGGGATTCTCCGCAGACATTCATGAATGCCAACTGCTATCAGGAGCTGCCTACAGAAACATTAAACTTCCGCAATTTAAGCAAGTCCTGAGGAGAAAAGCCGAGAAGAATAGGACATAAGATCATGGATTCTTTTTCTTGGAAGCTAACATAATGAAGCCGCTCTTTATTAAAAAAAATATTAAAAGTTGCTATGAGATGCAAAGACAAATGCAAATGACTCGCCAGAGAATGAATATGGACAGCTAGGAATCATCCGCACTTGTAGTTAAAGCAAACGACCACAAGAAAAAGGGCAACAGTGGAGATTCCAACACAATTCAGGAAAAAGTGATTAGGCAACAAGGAATCATCAGGCCAGATAGACACTTCATCAGGACTCTCTTCTGCTTCACTCTCTCTCTCTCTCTCCCCTCTCCTCTCTCTCTCTCTCCCCTACTAACTTTACCAAAACCAGCTCTAATCTCATTTCACTTTGCGTCTAAGTTCATCAAACCAGCCCCAAATTATTTGCATTTAATCCACACTAATTCTTCCACGATGAATACGCACACTTCAAAATAGTAAATCATAATTTGCCGGAAACTAGCGTCGATTGATAAACAGAGACTCATCATCTAGAACCAAATCCACGTGCAATATTGTGCGTGCTCAAGTGACATCAATAAAAGCCACACAGAACACGAACCAATTTACAGAACGCCAGGCATTGAAGGAACCAAATATATAAGCGTGATTGAGTATCGTGACTCACTTGTTGCCCTTGATCTTGAACCAGGTCTCAGCACAGTTCTTGTGAGCAGTAGCCAAATCGTCCTTGCAAGCGCAACCCAATTCAATGGCGACACCGGACTCGTGGCTGTTGCTCTCCAAACCCAAGTGGCAAATCCTGCAATCTCTCTCTCTCTCCCTCTCCCTCTCCGCCTTCCCCAAATGCACCTTCACTTCTCTCTCCACCACCTCGATCTCCACCGACTGCTCCGACCCGGAGGATCGCCCCCGCCCTCCCGAGGCCGTCGCCTCGCGATCCGACGCGCAGGCGAAGCTGCACTCGTCGTAGGACCCGCCGGTGGTGGAGTAGAACGGGGAGCGGCACGAGCCGTCGCCATCGTCCGCGTCTGAGAAGCACGCGCTCCCGTCTTCGGCGCTCACGTCACTGCGGCGACGATGACCCCCCTGCTCCAAATCGACGTGCGAAACATCTCCGTCCCTCATTTTCCCGAAGAGCCCAGAAGCGAGGAAGTGGACTACGAGCTCCGACGAAGCATCGCGGGGCCTAAAGCTCGAAGCTTTAGCAGCAGCTCGCGCGGATTCGGCGGTTTGGTCCCAGAGAGATTAGATATTTCTCGCTGTCGACGTCCGTTTGGCAAGAGACCGGGACATGCGACATTGTGGGGAAATTTCTACAGCGAGTCAAGTGACGGAATGACAAGCCAAAACGTAGCGAGAAAACGATGGAAAGAAGAAGCAAAAGATTGCTAATTTGGACGGGTACGGCTTGATAAAGATGGAGGCTTGGAGGGTGTTGGGGTAGAGAGAGAGAGAGAGAGAGACTCTGGTGATTAGAGAGAGAGAGGCGCATGTCTCCGTCCAATTGCAGACCGGAGGAGAGAGGAGAGAGAGAGAGAGAGAGAGAGAGAGAGAGACTTCATATATGATGGGAAGGAGGGAGACAACTGGAGACCACAGAACCGGATCAAGCCAGGCGTGAGCTGGGGTTCACTTCGCAGAGGTGGCTCGAGACGAGACTGTTCCTGCGTGTCGTGTAGCACACACAGGTCGGAACCGTAGCATGATGGAGCAGACCGGGGGACGATCGGGGACGCGACCCCCATTCGGGCATCATGGGGGGAACAGGAGGTATTCGTGTACGTTTTTGCCACCGCTTTGGTCGCGATTGGAAAACGAAGTTCGCATCCTTCCATCCCTCCCCTCCCACTCCCATGCCTAGACCAGAAAGGGAGAGAAAAGATTCTTGAATCGCGTGCCTGGTCACTACTTCTTTTTCACGAGGGTTGGGCATGGGATGGGTCGATTAATGTGAATGGTAATTACATCTGGTATATCAAAGTATAGATTCGTAATATAGCCCGTGATATCAGAATTATCCACTTAAAATTGCAATTAAATCTTTTCGTATCTAAAGTGTACACAGTTATATATATATATGCGTATGAATATATTTTCATTCGACTTTATGTTAATTTATATGTTGCAAAAAAAACATTACTTTCCAAGGGGCTAAATTGGTATATCTCTTGCATTGGTTTATCTATAACTATACTACTATAAAGCTAGTGGTGAGTAAACTGGTATCTATGTATTTCTATTAACGGCAATGCTTGTTCTATATGACGCGATCGGCGCTAACATGGACATTTCTAATAATATTTTGAAATTTTTATTTTGAATTTTTTTTTCTTTTTCCTTTTTTTTTCCTTCTCTTTCCTTTAGCTTTGTGGTTTTTTTCGCCATGGTTTGGTGACCAGCCACAAGCGAGGGTGTTGCGACCTACCGACGAGGGCTGAGATGCCCTCTTTTGCTATTGGTCGCTAGCCATGACTAATTATCAGTCCCAAGCCAAAGGAAAGAGAAGGAAAAATAAAGAATAGAAAAAACAAGAAAAGGATTTTTTTAAAAAATTAATAAAATGCAAAAATTATTAAAAAAATCCACATTGGCGCCTATCATCCACCGACCGTGCCGTGTAAGATGGCTAGTGTCCACGTCAGCGATTTCCGACCTAAATTGGCCGAATGGATTGAATTGATACTAATGTAAAAAGGTTAAGGACTAAATTGGTCTAATTGAAAGATTTATGACTAAATTGATATCAATGCAATATGTTTATGACTTTTTTTGATGTTTTTCCCAAACAAGAAAAAATTTTTTAAAAAATTAAAAAAAAGGATTATTTTTCAAAAAAAATTAATAAAATGCAAAATTATTAAAAAATCCACATTGTTCGCCTATCATCCACCGGGTCGTGTAAGATGGATTGAAGTGTCTAATGTAAAAAATTTATGACCTAAATTGATGGAATGATACTAATGTGCTTGTTGAATTGAATTAATTGAATTTTAAAAAAGTTAAGGACTAAATTGGTCAAAAATTTATGACTAAATTGATATCAATGCAATATGTTTATGACTTTTTTTGATGTTTTTCCCAAACATATACACTTGTGTAGATCTCAAAATTTTTTTCATCGAATTTTTTTTTAAAAATTGAAAACATTTATCTCATCACAATGTAGACAGTTATAAAAAATGTGATTTAAAATTATAGTGCTCCTATAATAATGTAACCCAGTTTTTCATTGCAAATATAGTATGTTGTAATTGAACATTTTTCCACTCATCAAAAATTCCTACAATATTAGTACACTCTGCTTGTGTAGTAGGATAATCCCATCATTAAAAACCTTTAAAACATCTAAAATTTTTGGCAAATAAAACTTGTGGGATGTTACACAATGTATTACAGAAATCTACTAATAAAAACAAACTCTTTTAAAGCTCTTTTTCTCTCATTTTTTGGGGATGTTTCATTAAATCTTTACCTGTTTATAATACTAAATATCATTTATAAAGATTTACAAATATTACAATTTCAAAACCAATTGAAAAATTTATTTGCAAATAATATTCTTCTAAAATTTGCAAATTAATTAAATATTAGAGAGAGAGAGAGATACAATAACTTGTCTGTAATTTCCAATCAAAGTAATTTCCACCAACCACTTTGATGATATGTTTTCAAAGACTTCAAGCATTTTTTCAAATATATCCGTTCAAAGCTTTATCCAATCAATTAGCCATTCTTGACCTATAAGTTTTGTCATCGAATTGTTTTTTCAAAGATTCCCGTTTCGGTTGGATGTTTGCTTCAAAATGTTTTTAAAGTTTTATCCAAAAAGCCCATTTACTATTTTAGAACACTCTATTTCTGCGATCTGCCTACTATTTGATTTACTCCAGTTGCTTTTTAGCAAGATTTTTCAGTTAAAAATAACTATAAACCACTAATTTGGATACAATTTAAATTAATGTAGAACTGGGTTTTCCACCGGCCGGATTTTCAGTTAAAAATAAAAACAATGTACTTGAAACTACTGGAGCCGTTTCTACAAACTCAAGCACCTCTTACAACACTATATCATTCTCTATTCTGATTATAAGTATTCATGCCCTTTATAGAGATTTACAATCATAAATAACTTTATTTGCACAAAGGGAAGCAAAGTAATTCAATGAGAGAGAGAGAGAGAGAGTTGTCTGTGAGCTTCTTAATTTCCAATCAAAGTAATTTCCACCAACCACTTTGATGATATGTTTTCAAAGACTTCCAAGCTTCAAAATGTCCGTTGGAAGCTTTATCCAATCAATTAGCCATTGATGTGACCTACTTTGGCTATCGAATTGTTTTTTCTGCGGAGTATTAAAGGCCATTTACTAAAGTAGAACACTCTATTTCTGCGATCTGCCTACCATTTGATTTACTCCAGTTGCTTTTAGCAAGATTTTTCAGTTAAAAATAACTATAAACCACTAATTTGGATACAATTTAAATTAATGTAGAACTGGGTTTTCCCACCGGCATGTGGACGCTTATATGTAGAACCGTCCCTTCCGTGTGAAGCACGCATTGCTTCTGCAAAACTGTCCTTTTGGACTTTTTCACAATTTTTTATTATATGGTCTGTTCACCTCTTATAAACAGGTTCTTCCGAGAATACTGACCTCTTCGTATTCTATTAAGTCGTTCCCCTTCTCCCAGCTTGTTCTCCTTCTACAAAAGTCCTTCAGACTTAGTCACATTACCCATAGAAGGAGAATAGGTTGCCTACTTGCTTTTCTCATGTTGTCTTCCAGACCTAGTTACTTGAAGTTCAAATATGAGAAGCGAGGCATAATCATGTAAGCTAAATAAATTAGAGCATTCCGACCAAAAAAAAAAGTTAGAGCATGAAGTGTTCATGAAGTTATAAGCACAACTCGCTCTCTGGGTGGTGTTAACATGTATGAGATTTGATGTGAGTTACCATATTTTTGCAGACTCAACATTTTGTCAGTGCTTCCATAGAGTCGGCACTTGTTCCTCAGTGCTTCTGCAGACTAAATAACTGTATCTACAGATTTGACTTCTTCCATATATGCATTAAATACAAGTATAATGACGTAATTCGGGAGAAATATAGAAAACGTATGCATGTAAGCATCAAAGCAACTTGTTTCGCCTAAAAATTATCAAGGAAAAACTTTTCGATGGACGAAAAATGTGAAGGGTCTTTTGTTAATTATTGGATAAGAAGGGCGAATAGATGAGAAAATTAAAAGTGAAAAAACTGAGGCAATTGCGGATTTAATTCTTGATGGTTAATACAGACCACATTTCCCAGCCTTTACGGTCAGTGGATTCCGAGATCTTTGGCTTTACTACACCGTGATCTGATCGGTGGATTTCGAGATCTTTGGCTTCACTACACCATGATCGTGTCAGTTCTATTTCACAGTAGCCATACCCGCTCGCCCAGACAAAAAATGACCTCCAAAACCATTGGTCCCATGGCCAAGGTATTTACCTGGCATCCAGCCCCTCATAATTTTTGTTTGTTGCGTCCCTTTTGTTGATTGAACCAAACTTCATTCGCGACACCGATGTCTCGAGACTTGGTAATTTTCCTTTGTTTTTGCTATCGGCAATTATTTAGTCGTCTTGTCGACTGTCCATATTTACCGACTGAGAGCTCTCAACACTAAGCAAATATTACTTCCGCGATATTTTGCTTGCCACTCCTAATCCGAGTCGTCTGTCGAAGATTTGGGCATTTCTTTGTGTTAACACAATTGCATCCCCTTTTTGTCACGATCAAAAGAGAATAACCAAGAGGAGTAGAACTAAATCACGATACTTTCCTGTAAGGAAGTTCATAGATCCAAACAGCATAAACGAGAAAAAGATAAATACACAGGGCTTCTAATTTTTAAAGCATAAAAAAATTTCTTCTTTTACCGTGAGGTTTAGAAATATCTTGAGGTCTGGGTTTGCTGAAGGTAAAGGTTGGCGACCTCGAAGCACGAAAGAAGCTAACCCTTTTGGGTCTACGTCGTGACGGTGATAGCCCATGGCCTTTCTATAGAGCTTCCACCTTCTGCGAAGTTTCAGTTATCTATTCGAGAACTTCTACCTTCTTGATGTGTGGGCGTGATGGGAATGTGTTTTAAGTGATAATGTGAATTTCAGTTGATGATAAAGATCACCAATCAAGTTTAAAAATCGGGATAGATAAAATTCATCCTCAAGGCCTCCAGGAACATGGCTAGATTAGGATAAAGGAATTCGGATAGACGAAAGGACAAGCCACCGATCATGGACAAAGGACTTCCGAATAAGAGGAGTCCAACACCAAAGCCTAAAGGAAACACATCGGCCAAGGACAAAGGACTTTTTGATTTACCACTAAGGAACTTGGATAAAGAACTGGGATAGAAATCCTCTATTTTCTTGCAGAAAATTTCCTTGGTCAAAGAAAATGTGGCCACAAATATAGAGGAACACAGATGGGAATGATGGCGAAGGTCAAGGGTAAAGCTTCTTCTGAGAACGATACAAAGAAAGATAAACGGAGTAGTCCCCATAATTATTGTTTTTCCAGTTAGGAAGAATAGAAACTTCAATGCTAATGGACAAGACGGATGCGCCTCGCCCTCGTGAATCGGAACATATGGCCACGCCTTATCAGAGTAATCCTCTCACAAGAGCCTCCACAGACAGAGACTCCGATACTAATACCGTCCGGTCTGAACACAAAGATCGATCGAAGAATTCATGATAGAACAAGAATGGAAGTTGCATGGATATCTGCGATGTTAGAGACCTCTTTGACTTCCGCAAGAAAAAGAAACAGCCAGGATAAACAGAGTATAAAGAAAGACATCCCACACGTCGACAGAAGCTACGCATGAATCGAGATCATACCGCGAGATTCAGCATAAACATAACATTTTGCTAAGTACTCGTGCTTCAGTAACCGAAGTTTGAAACTTTGTGTGCTTGCCTCATTTTTTTTGAGGCCTTTGAGAATAAACATGCACGAGCTTATCCTGTATTGACTCTCTGGTCTCTACAGCCCTCAAGTACTCTTTCGGCAAAAGGAGGTCCAACAGTACCACAAAGCACCTACAATACGTCCTACAACACATTGAAATAAAATAAGGGCTTCCTTGAATTTCCGGTACAAAAATTGCAACAACCATTTTTGGACTCCTCTTTTCAATCGTTCACGTTTTACCTGAATCTAGCCGGTCCCAGCAGAATACCCTCTTGCCCGAGGTTGACTGTGCATTCACCGTCAATGTTCCCCGACTTGCTGTTTCCCTCTTCGATATCGAAATAGTTCCTCTTTCTCTACTCTTTCCTAACATGTTAATGAAGCCTTGTCTGGCCTTCAGATGCCCGATAGATCTGACCTAGAAATCAGAAGAATCTAATGCCCAGCTCTGTCGTCTTTCGTCCTTACACTGTTATTGTCCAGTCCGCTTCGAAGCCATGCGAGGTTGCTTATATCTGCGGCTATTGATGCCAATTCATAATTTGGAAAAGATTGGGGCTCCAAGTAATCCACAAATTCTGGGCCCAGTATGGAGTTCTGAGCACTAGCAGCATTGTTACCATCGCAACAACCATAACCACAATTGTGAGGCACCAATCTTTCACCATAAACGTCATCAAGCAATCTAGAGAAACCATGATCCTGTTTCAACGCTTGACCATAGTGTTCCGAAGCAGGAACTGAGCCCATAAATGGCAATGCAGGTTGTGGACCTTCCGAGCAATTGTACACATTGAATGCACTGACACGTGCGACAGGACGGAACAAAGTTGGCTGATCCTTCGGTCCATGATTGAACTGATCCTTTTGCATTGACTTTTCCTCATATTGGTCGCTTGTATTTTCCGGAGAACTGACATCTCTTCCCTCCAAGGGCTTCGGTGAATTGGCTTCTCCACATGAAAGTGTTTCTTCGGATGATGCTTTTATTCTGTCCAAGCTAGCATCGTCAACTGTGTTAGTAGATTCCACCTTAATCTTTTCGAGTTCCATGCTCCGGCGCCTAAGGGTGGAATTCCAATGGTTCTTAATGGCATTGTCTGTTCTCCCCGGGAGAAGTCTTGCTATTGATGCCCACTTGTTCCCGTGTATCGCATGGGCTGCAATTATGATCCGATCCTCCTCGTCTGCAACAAACGTAGTTTAGGGGCATTATCCAACATGAAGACAGAAGATCTCACTCTAGAGCTTTCCAATGTATCCAGATCACAACATATAGAAGCTAGAAGCTGAATGCGAAGCAATAAACATGATCCACCATGAGGGAACTCTTGGAATGGCTTATCCATGATGTACCCTGAACCGGAGACTTTAATGTAAACCACTTGGCTACTTCTAAAATGTCCACCATATTAGGTGAAACTGCTCGTCAGTCAGTAGGATACACACATTTAAAATGGCTAGTCTTAGGTTCGTTTCCATCATTCTAAGCACTGCGAACTGAAGGAAATCAACTATTATGGCTAACTCATCTACATCTGCTACATCATTTATCAACTATTTCTTCTCTCTTTTTTTCCCGGACTGAATGAATGAGAAAACAATAGAATCAGGCACCAAACATTTGGATAGCAAAAATAGTAAGCAAGAGTCGGAAAAAGAACTTACACATGCACACCACGCATGTGCCTACAGGATCACTGACAATTATGAATATAAAATCAAAAGGAAAGCCGTCCACATGCCTCACTCTGCAAATTTTACTTTATCAAACCAGGTGAAGATTCAATCACTAGAAATGGACATGACAGACAGAAAATCAGTCTACATCCAACCTTCACACATTTAGGAACTTTAAAGATTGAGGATATCATGGTTGAATCCTTAAGTTCGAACCTTTCTGCATAGAAATGCAGTGCCTGTTGTCTGTCACTCGGTATTTCACTGTATAAGAACCAAAAACCAACATAATATTCTACTCCCTTAATAGTCACAGTCAGTACCGCATAAATGAAAAATATCTGAATTCACTGGTAGAAACAGAGAAGCATGCAAATAAAGTTCCAACTCCTCCATTTTTTAAAAACCAGATTGTTTGTCGTCCCTTCACAATACAGCTCCCAGTACTACAGTAAAGCGATGATGATCGTCCCCTATTTTTCTTGAGTAACCATCTAAATCCAAACCGAGCGTACTCAAGCTTGGTTCTCAGATAATTCCATCAAGGCAATCCAGTTCCACCAATTACATTAGTTCATGATTTACCCGCTTCCTTAACTGAAAGTATTATGGTTAGCCCTCATGAAGATGGCACAAAACCTACACGAGCTATTCTGATTATACAATCTCTTGAAATGCTTACAGTAAGAGGCTTTCGCAAAGCAATGGTTGGTGCATCCCAGGATATTAGGTGGATCATTGCCGCAGCCTATCTTCGCAATACATTGAACAAAAGTTTGAAACCGCAACATCTTCATATCCTTTGTCTTTATCACGCACACTAACAATTCTCATCCTAAGGTAGTATTTTTGTAGCCAATTTTGATCAGAGCTGTATTACATTTTTCATTCTATATATCGTGGGCGACATATTTTAAAGAAGACAGGGACCAGTATCCCAGATCAAAATCTTCATCAATCACAAAGGCAAAGGCATCTGTCAATTGGTCAGATAAATAAAACATTCATTTATACTCATCAGTGCTACATTACATGGCATGAACAAAAGTACACACAGCTTAGCACAAAGACTCCAGAAAAATATTCATTTGCTATCGTATTTCTTGTCTGGTTTAAAAACAAGTGGGTCAGTTGGAGTTCATGATAGGCATCACATCGCGGTTAGATGGCTTTATAGAGTTAATCAT
Source organism: Syzygium grande (assembly GCA_024733475.1). Classification (NCBI taxonomy): domain Eukaryota; kingdom Viridiplantae; phylum Streptophyta; class Magnoliopsida; order Myrtales; family Myrtaceae; genus Syzygium; species Syzygium grande. The sequence goes on from JAMXDD010000010.1 coordinate 27,538,884, forward strand.
CCGCGGATAACAATTTGCAATTCTTTTCAACAATTATTAACCAACTATCTTGTTTATCAACAAGATGATTATAACGCCGAATTTGTTCAACAATCCTTCATCCAAGTTTTTCCAGGTATCCACATCATCTAGTCAAACTAAATTGACTACAAGTTAAGAAGGCCGTGCAAGATGCAAACTACCCATAACGAAAAGAAGGGAAACCAACTCCCAGAAACACAGGGCACGCGTGAAAAGACTATATGCACACCTCTCACGAAATGAAGCACAGAAAAATCCCAAACGAGAAAATCACCGGATAAACCAGAAAATCAACAAAGATCAAATTTTGACCCCAGAAATGGTAAAAGAAAACTCAACCCAAAGACAAAGCTGAAGATCAACGATCAAGTTTCGAAAAAGACCGTCTTTTCTCCGTTTCATCACGTGTGAATGCGGAAGAAGAGCGAAAAGGAATTACCAGCGAAGGGCTTGCGCTTCACGGCGGGGTCCAGCTGGTTGCACCACCGGAGGCGGCAAGACTTGCCGGATCGCCCGGCGATCCCGCGGGCGATCAAGCTCCAATTCCTCGGACCGAACTTGCTGACGAGCTGGCTGAGGATCGCGTCCTCTTCGGGCGACCAGGGCCCCTTCACCCTGTCCCTCCCCGCTTTCCCCCCGCTGCTCCCGCTCCCGTCGTTCCCCGCCGCCGCCGCCGCCTCGTCGCCGCTCTTGGCGTCCTCGCCGCCATCCGCGCCGTCGATCTCATTGGCGGTCGGATCCTCCGCTTCCGGTTCCATCTCCCTCGCGCTCTCTCTCTCTCTCTCTCGCGCTCGTTCGCTCGCAGTCGCGCACAGTGTGTTTCGGAGGAGTGTGTCGTGTTGGGGGTTCGTTGGAAAGTACCTATCTGACTAACTGCAATCTATTTTGCTCTTCAAGACAGCTTATAATCTATTCGATTCTAAATAAATTTTATTTTTTAGGGCAAAGTCCTTTTATTTTTCTTTATTCGCATTTTGGCCAACACACTATTTCCTAATTTCTCTCCCGCCCTGTAATTTTCGAAATTATACTCCATAGAAGTGGATTCTCATTTCGTAATGATCGCTTCTCTCTTTTCCAGCTATTAACTCCTTTTCTTTCTTCGGCCAGTCAAACAGGCTCCTCTTGGCTTCTCATCTTCAGATTGGGAAACTTTTAGAGTATTTCCGATGTGTCAAGATTAGTTATCAAATTAGGTCATTTAATCTTGTGATGTAAAAGACATTCCCGCATTAGATAGACCGCTGAGAGATGCACTTCTTTTGTTCATAGGAGATTAGACTATATCAAGTTTTGCTAGCAAATTAAGAAAGAAACTCATGTGCAGATTAGTTAGCAAATTGGGTCATTCAATCTTGTAATGTAAATGACATTTTAGCATTAGATAGGCCACCAAGAGATTTACTTCCTTTGTTGATAGGAAATTTGATTAGATCAAGTTTTGGTAGCAAATTGGGAAGAAAAACTCATGTGCGGATTGGTTAACAAATCGGGTCATTGATATAAATGACATTCTAGCATTAGATAAGCTATTGAGAGATTTATTTCCTTGGTTGATCGGAGATTCAAATGGATCAAGTTTTGCTAACATATTGGGAAGGTGACTCATGTGCGGATTGGTGAGTAAATTAGGTTATTCAATCTTGTGACGTAAATGACATTCTAGCATTAACTACCGAGAGATTTACTTCCTTTGTTGATAGGAGATTAGACTCAATCAAGTCTTGCTAGCAAATTGGGAAGGAAACTTGTGTAGTTGGTTAGCAAATTAGGTCATTCAATCTTGTGATGTAAATGGCATTCTAGCATTAGAGAGGCCCCGAGAGATTTGCTTCCTATGTTGAAAGGAGATTAGACTAGAAGTTTTGCTAGGAGTGTAATAGTGTAACAGCGGGCTTTGCCCAAAAAAAAGATGTAGAATCTACAAATTCAAGTAATTATCGTTTTCAACAAAAAAAAAAGTAATTATCACTGATTTCATCACTCCTTTTATTTGCATGATCTAAGCAAATTTCTAATTTATATATATATCTCGTTTCGATTCATAATTTAAATAAATTTGTATACGAAACAAATTAGACCATTTCATAAACTTTTGGTCACATTCATGTGATATTTTGCTTGTGCAGAAATTCTACTCAATCATTAAAGCTATGTCGTATAATTATTTTGGTTTTTGTCTAGTTTCGACTATGTAGAAACATATAAGACATTGCCCTGTGCACAACAATATATGCGGATTAGGAAATAGGAAAGGGTGGGGGGCGGTTTCCATCCCATATAGGGGTGGAAATAGCTCTGCGCTATGGGAAAATTATATTGTACCTATCTTTTAAGGGAAGAATACAACCAAGAATTTTGTCATGTGCATCTAGAAATATTCCTCTAAGCCTAGATCCCTTATTGTCTAAATCATAAAGAAAGAAACAAGATCAGTATACTCTCAATCGTACATTTAATGTCTTTGCGTTTGAAGTTGTTTCTGGTTATTAATCCTTCCTTGATCATCAAGACTCGTTTGGTCAAGAAAAAAATCGGGATGATAGAAATAAAATAACCAGAAATCGACAAAAAAAATTAGGGATTGGAAAAGTAATTAATCTCTAAGTTGTGTTATTTTCTAATACCTTTTAGAAATTGGATATATGACTTCGAATTTTACACAATAAATTGAACAGACAACCTCATATAACATGCTTACCGTACTAGAGTATTAATTTTATCGATATGTTTTTAGGTTTAACATTTTTGTTTCTTGTTCATTCATGCTCATTGCAAATAACAAGTTAATCCTGGAGTGGACTGTGCACTAATTTAATATAAAAGAAGAAGAAGAAGACGTCAAAGAGTGGTAAAAATGAAAAATATGAAAAATTGGCATGGAAGGGCCCAATGCTAAGAATTTGAAGCCCATAAGGCCTGGTTGAATCGGCCGATGCTCTACTCAATGAATGAAGGAGTTTAGAACTTGATTTCTTGGGCCATGAATGACTCTCTCTCTCTCTCTCTCTCTCTCTCTCTACCTTTTATTTTTGTAACTTGACTATGGGTATATAAAACTTTTCAAAAACTCGATTATTTCTCGAACCTTACTCTTCTAGTGTAAACTTGATCATCGGCCTAAGTGGCTAACCGGCCCACTTGAGCCATATGAATCCGGGGAGCCTTTTTTTCAAGCAGGCTTGGACAACGTTAGTCAATTACAAAGCGAAAATTATCAAAATAGTCATAAACATATTGCAGTCGTGCTAATTCAGTTATAAACCTTTGTTTTTGCAAATTCAGTTGTAAACTTTTTGTATTTGTCTCAATTCAGTCTATCCGATCAATTTTAGCCGACCAGCACGTTGACAATTTTTAATAATGTTTCAATATATTTTGAATTATTTTATTTATTTTTTTCCTCTTTTTTTTTTCTCTCCTTTTTTTTTCCTTCTTCCTCTGGCCAGTGAGGGTGAGCATCGCCATCGTCATTGTCCTCGACCTTGACCATACCCTCATCATCGCAAGCAAGCTCGCCGTCGCTAGGAGCCTCGCCTAGTTATGGTGACACTCAACTTCACCCAGTCTAATAAGGGGCAGGCAAGGCTCTCTCTTGTGTATTATTAAAAATTGTTCACGTCGGCATCGATCGTGCAACGTAGGATAGTCAGAGTTCACGTCAGTGATTTCCAATCAAAATTGATCAGATGGACTGAATTGACATAAATGCAAAAGATTTAAGACTTAATTAGCAAAAAAAAAAAGATTTAAGACTGAATTGTCACAATTACAATAAGTTTATAACTATTTTGGTCATTCTCCCCGATTTTATACATAAAGATCTTGTTACAAGAGGCCCTAGACCTATGCATGACCTAAGAGCTTGATATGTCTCGAAACTGTCTTGTGATCACCTCTATTTTGAGTATATTGGATAATTATCAAAACACATAAATCATGCTTCGGGAGATGACCTCAAAAGAAAGATAATGGACTATCATAACCAAACTTTTAATGACAAATAAACGTACCACTTTAGCAACCCTCATCGATTCACTTTGCTATTGGTCATTTAAGTTTCGCTCCAAGAGATCTTCCAATCTCCTGGTCCTAGAACTATAGTTTCCTTATCAGAAATCCGAGAAAAGACTTACGCACACAAAATTACTTATCTATGGGAGTTTTCACTGCTGGCTACACGTTATACACCTCGTCTGATTACAAATTAAAACGTTCTTAAAAAAGACACGCGATTTCAAGACTACCTAATTTTTGGTAGAAAAGTCTTGTGTTTTCTTTTCGGAGAACCCCTTGGCAATGTCAACAAGCATTAATATGTCATCAATGATCCAATGCCAATACATCTTCGATTTCGCCCCCTCTCGCATCATTGCTTCTTTTCCTTTACCCTTGTTCTAAATGAATCAGTCAACAAGTGACTTTTTGGGTAGAAGATTGAAAAATCGGCCTCATGTATTCTTTACTTAAAAAAAAAAAATACCTATATTAGTTTAAATGTTGATAAACAAACTTTAGGACGCTAAGTATCCACCTACTGCACTTTGATTAGACTAATTTAGCGCGTGTTGATTCGCAACATCCTCTAAAGTCCTCCCTATATTCCCAAGTCTTCTGTTCCTCCTCCTGTTTTGGAAGTCACCAAACCCATCACCCACAGAACGAGTTGCCGTGCGTACAGAGGAACACGCCATTGAAAGGAAAGACAAGATTGAAAAGTACAAGCACGACACACACGTGAGAATGGGTCATAAATCTATTCCCTAACTTTTATATGATGAGATTTGACCCAAAAAAAAAATTCATATATGATAAGTCGAGTTATTATATAATTAACTATATTCAATAAATGAGTTTTATATGAGTTTAAATATAATATAAGTATTAAATGAATCATAAATAGGTCATAAATGGATTGCAACTTACTTAGACAAAATCCACATCTATAACTTTTCTTTCATTCTCTCTCACCCTTACTCAATCTCGCCCTCATTTATTCTGCGCTCTTACTTCAGTTTGAGTATGAGTTTTCTTAAATTTGTTTAAATACGAAAGTGCTTTAGCAATATGGATCGGGATAGGTATACGTTGGATATGTATTAAGTCGGGTATAAATCATTAGATTTGCACTACATGTAAATGGGTCAAAACGGATAAAATGAATTTATTTGGATCGGACTATTTTCGACTTAACCCCATCCGTTTGGTAGGTCTAGGTTCGCGACAACTAGAGTCTCTATTTGTTAGGAGGCTATATAGACAGCATTTGTTCATGTTTCATGATTTTTTGACTGGTTCCCCTTACTAGAAAATATCAAATTCTAATATCCTAACATTATACCAAAAAGGAAGATCAAATCTTGATGTGCTCCGCATCAAATTGGCCGACGTAGAGCCACGGTTCATCCGGCCGTTGTTGGATAGTTGACATGTAGAGAATTTGGCTATATAACGATTCCAACTACACAGGACACCCATCTAACAGTGGGAATGCAAGTTGTTCTTTCAATGAGATATTGAACCTAGTGATAGTCCAAAGCTTTTATTTGCAATGGAATTGCTTCGTTCGGTGTCCGACCGGGTGATTTTTTGAGCTAACTAAATTTCGTTTTCAAAGTAACTCCGCCTCTTTAATCCCATCAACTCGACGGGCCCTCCACACCGGCTCCGAAACTCAGAAAGAACTACTCTATCACGACTCTCTTCCTAAGACATCGCACTCGAGCAGGGAATGGAAAATCAGCTACCTCATACTTCTTGGGGCGTAAAATTCAATTGTTTGATCACTCTTTTTTGACTCGAGAGCCCGTGTATATTATGTAATTTTAGAAAGCAGAAGGAAATGCATGATTGTACATTCCTCACGTCGATTCCGGATGCACATAGCAAATGTTTGCACGTTTTCGGGAGTGTCGTTTTCAAGAATTGGTTTTGTAGGCGGTTCGTTATTTGTTGGTGAACCTATATTTCGATAGGCCCCCGCAAAGGACAAAGTATAAGATCCACATTTCTAATCTTATCGTATTTTAGCTCATCAGCTTATCGGTCGTTAAAGCTAACTCACGAGAAGATAGGTTGGTCTAAAACTCAATGTTTTCTTGGGGCATTTCTTGAAAATGAAAACCGTTATGGTTTGGTAAACTATATTAGCAACAGAAAATATTTTATTATATTTAGTAGATAATTCTCAGTAAGAGCTACTATTTTGGGGTGCTACGGAACCTTTTATTTTCGATTTCCCAATTTCCCATTAATCACAATGTTGGTTAGCTAAGGGGTTTATATAGTTTGAAGTTCTCCACAATAGTGTGGAAGTTTTCAAGTGCTTTTTGAGAATCGAGAGCATCGGTTCTTTTCTTTGCGTATAGAGGGAACAAGTAGAATATACAAGGTACCGAATTTAAATAATACTCGAATTTTCCTCGGGTAATATGTCATATCCGAAATCAGGGTTCACATTTGTTGATGTTTTTCCATATATAGATTTCCAAATCCATCAGAAAAATTACCAAAAAAGTTTAAAACCTATTATAATTGTATCAATTCAGTCATAAACCTTTTTTTGGCTAATTGAGTCCTAAACCTTTTGCATTTGTGACAATTTAGTCCATCCGGCCAATTTGAGCTGCAAATCACTGACATGAATGCTAACTGTCCTATGTGGCGCAGTCGACGTTAGCGTAAATAATTTTAAATAATATTTTAGTTATTTTTTTGAAATTATTTTACTTATTCTTTATTTTTTCCTTTTCTTTCTTCCCTTCTTACTCTGGCCGATCGCCAACGGAGGCAAGCCTCGCCATGGTTGGGCGATCAGAGGAAGAAGGGAAGGGAAAAAAAGGAAAGAGAAAGAAAAGAAAAGAAAAGAAATAAATAAATAATTCAAAAAATATTAAAATATTATTTAATATTGTTTACATTAGTGCTGGTGCGCCACATAGGACGGCTGGCATCCATGTCAACGATTTCTGATCAAAATTGACTGGAAAAATTGAATTAGCACAAATACAAAAGGTTTAGGACTTAATTGGCAAAATAAAAATTTGGACTTGGTTAAGACTTTTTTGGTAATTCTCCCAAATGCACCACACGAAAGTCAAAAGGCTGAAGCAAACCCAAATTTCAGTTCTCTGAATTAGTAGGCTTGGTTCTAATGACTGACTTTTTGGGGCCCTATTGATGATTAAGTAAGATGAGAAAAATGGGTTCTAGTCACAATTCTCGGATTTGTCCTATTTTCATCCTTTTAGTTTTCATTTGAACGATGATCCTTTCACCGCGTGCGCAATCCTTGAAAGTCCAAGAAAAAACCCAACCATACAAACTCGGAAAAGAAAGATCTTGTCCGGCGTGGCTCTCTAGGTTCGACACGTCCGATGAGATATGATCACCAACTAATATAAATTGGGGTTAATACCACGAAAAATCCTAAACTGGTACACTTGTGACAATTTTACCCCAAACTATTTTTTTACCATAAAAATCCCCAAACTAGTACACTTGCGATAATTTTACCCCGAACTATTTTTTTGACCACCAAAAACCCCAAACTGGTACACTTGTGACAATTTTATCCCGAACTATATTTTTGACCACCAAAAACCCCAAACTGGTATACACGTGACAATTTTACCCTGAACTAATTTTTAATATTATTTTTTATTTTTCGAATTTTTTTATTAATTTTTTATTTTTTCTTTTCTCTTTAACCTCCGATCGATGGAGGCAGAGGCCGAGTCGCGAGGTTGGCGTAGGCCGATTAGGCTCGCGTCATCGGGTTGGGTGGTCGGCCTCGGGTCGAGCCGAGGCCCGCCCGAGGCCGACCAGCCTTGCCCGATCGTGCCTCACCCGGGCCGAGGCCGTGGGCCAGGGCCCTCGCGGATCCGGTCAACCTCGTCGTTGCAAGGCGGGCCGACCTCGCCCTGCCCGGTAGTCGAGCCTCGCCCGGTGACCGACAGGGTCGAACCTCGCCGGCTTGGCGGTCCCGATCCTAGTCGATGACCGAGGTTAAGGTAAAAAGAAAGAAAAAAGTAAAAAGAAAAAATAAAAATTAATTAAAAATTTGAAAAATAAAAATAATTTAAAAAATTAGTTCGGGGTAAAATTGTCACATGTATGCCGGTTGGGGGTTTTTGGTGGTCAAAAAATTTTTGGTGGTAAAAATTAAAAAATAGTTGGGGGTTTTTGGTCAAAAAATTGTCACAAGTGTACCAGTTTGGGATTTTTATGGTCAAAAAAATAGTTTGGGGTAAAATTATCACAAGTGTACCAGTTTAGAGTTTTTCGTGGTATTAGCCCTATAAATTGGGGTTTGTAGTTGCAGGTGTGAACGGCTTGACTCGTGGATCAATGTCATCCATCTCACCATGCAAATGATCTCGATCAAGGGAAGTGGCCAAACCTCATCCATCTGCTGGAAAATTTTAATTTTTTAGTCCACCGCCACCTAATCCATAACGAATACTTCAACTCCAAAACGCCTCTCCTATTTCCCAAGACCTGCGAAAGAACGAAGCCATTCTTAATTCGGTGAAGGAGATTGGTGCAGCATAATCGGGCGCTTTGGACAACATTAACGAACTAAGGCAAACCAGTTTATCAAATCTAGCGCCAATGTTTCTTTTTCGTTGACTTTAATATTTCATCCAGAGTCACGAAATGTCCATATGGGTGCGCCCCAAGAAACCTAAGCAAATATCAGATAAAACCCTTTTGTTTTCTTGGTTCCTTTTGACTTTATTTTGCTTTATTTTCTTGCAAGGGCTTTTAACATGCGCGACATATGGAATGATTCTATCATGGTATGGCTGGCATCGTTGGGAGTGAGATTTGATAGCAATGCAAGGTTCAAGAATATGTTAAAGTACCTCAGTTTTTTACTTTTATTTCTATGTTTGAACTTAGAAAAATGGAGGAGAGGACCGAAGGGAACGGAAGAGTCCAACTTTGAATTTTCACTGATCTCTAGAGGAAATGAAGTTCGTAGGAATTTGACTTGGCTAATTAGCTATGCACCCTCAGAAAAACTAATAATTAATTTCTTGGATTCCATATGTTTTGTGGAAGATAAGCGAAAGTATCTTTGCTTAATTATGTCATTGATTCACTACAGTCCCCTTGGATACACAAAAGCTTCAGCTTTGGCCAAAAGGGTAGCATTTTAGATGATAGTTGTTTGGAACTATGCTTGAATAAACAAGAAATTAATTAACTTCCACGGAGAAACCCTAATTCGATTTTGACCAAAATAAGCCAAAACAGGTGTTAAGTAGGCATGTGGGTGGTATTATCGTGGAGCCCGTTTAAGTTTCTTGCCAAATTGTCTTTTGTCAATCTCATACCGTGGTTCGACAACCCATTCCATAATTTAAGCCAAACTTAGGGTTATAAGGGCCTACTACTACGCAGGAATTAGTGTTTGTATTTGGATTTCTCAAAGTGACATTGACCGTCCTTCACAAGATATAGAAATCGCATTTATAATTTGGATACCAACCAAAAAGGGTTCGATGAAAATGCAACCCCCCACGGCATAGAAAGGGAAAATTCCACGTACGCTAATGTTGGAGATCAAATCATTATCGCCCGAAGGATGGTATATTGACGCTTTCAAAGGACTTCGCTTGCTTGAAGGACGAACATTCTATGACTTTTGCTGCTTTTATTTCCTATATGTGTATTTTGGATGGCCAACTTGAAACTGTTAGGTAACGAAGCTTCGGCTAACCCTACCAACGCCAACCCAAGAGACCGATCGTCAAGAACAACGATTATTGTATATCAATATCGTTTTCTCTTTTACGTAATGTCTTGGAAAGGGTTGCACATGTTCTCTCTCTCCGCTCTGCATATATATATATATATAGCTGCATGCATCTCGGTTTGAGACATGCAGAGCAAGCAACACCAGCTCTTCTTCTGTGCAAGCTTTCTCGCGATCGATAGCACTTTCCAGCAGCAACAACAAGAAAGGACAACCTTCCTTTCTTTGCTGTTGTAACCAGCTTCTTGTACCTTCGAATCGTTTTGCTCTTCTGCGGCATGGCGCGTCCCGAGTTCTTGATTTTCTGGGCTTTAGCTCTCGTGTCTTCGTTCTCCATGGCTTCGGCTGCGATTGTGGAGCACACGTTTCATGTAACGTGCATGCCTTCTGTTTTGTTGACCTTTCCTCCCTCCTCATTATGCATGTTCCATATGTTTCATTCTCTGGGTAGATTATAAGAGTTTAACGAAATATTCACCAAAATATTCAGGTGCAAAATCTGACGGTGAACCGGTTGTGCGAACGGCGAGTGATCACGGCGGTCAACGGAACCCTTCCGGGTCCAGCCATACATGTCCGGGAGGGCGACACGCTTGTGGTCCACGTCTTCAATAAGTCACCTTACAACCTCACTATTCACTGGTAAAATTTTCTTCCGATGAAGCTGCTGTTATCGAACCTTAATAATAATGATTAATTCCCATTATTACTCCAATTGGTTTGACTTTGATCAACGATATGCACATCAACATTTTCTAATAACCTTGATTTTTCCAGCTTTCCCATTGTTAGTCAAAATTACTTTCGACGTTTTCCTATGAAAAGTGCGCATCTGTTAATTTCCACCAAGTCATTTGGATGTACTCCTTTTTTCAAACAATGATGGAGGAAAAAAATGGCATCTTGAGCTGATCATTAATACATAAAAATTGACATACATGCAGGCATGGAGTGTTTCAGCTCCTGAGCGGTTGGGCGGACGGTCCCGAATATATGACGCAATGCCCGATCCGACCCGGAAGCAGTTATACCTACAAATTCACCATCACCGGACAAGAGGGGACTCTTTGGTGGCACGCTCATGTCCAGTGGATCCGTGCGACGGTTTACGGAGCGCTCATAATCCACCCCCGATTGGGCAACGAGTACCCGTTCCCAAAGCCCCACCGAGAAATTCCCATTTTACTTGGTATGGTACCTCCTATTTCTTAACAATTGCGCGAAAACTAATGACCTCGACTAAGAAAAAAAATTGACACTCGATGCAACCGCAGGAGAGTGGTGGAATGCCAACGTCGTCGACGTGGAAAACCAAGCGTTGGCAACCGGTGCCGCCCCCGAACAACTCCGATGCCTATACCATCAACGGGAGGCCCGGAGATCTCTATAATTGCTCTCAAAATCGTAAGCTATTAAATTAATTCGTGCGCATTTCCAAAAGTTAGGTTGTATATGTTTTAACCTACGTTTTGTTACGTGAATTAACGATGCGACTTTCAGCCAAGTTCACGTACACGTACAAGGTGGAGCAAGGGAAGACCTATCTGCTGCGCATCATCAACGCTGCCCTCAATAACCAGCTATTCTTCAAGGTAGCCGGCCACAAGATGACGGTCGTCGCGGTCGACGCCACGTACACCAACCCGTACGCGACGGACGTGGTCCTCGTCGCCCCAGGCCAGACCACCGACGTCCTCCTCACCACCGACCAGGCCCCCGGGGCCTACTACATGGCGGCCAGGCCGTACGCCAGCGCGCCCCCCACTGTGCAGTTCGACAACACGACCACTCGGGGCATCTTCATTTACGAGAATGCCCCTTCCAGCGCCGTTTCCGCCCCGAGGATGCCGACCCTCCCGGCCTTCAACGACACCCCCACGGCCCACAAGTTCAACAGCAACCTGACCGGGCTGGTCAGCGGGCCACACTGGACCCCGGTGCCGCTACAGGTCGACGAGCACATGCTCGTGACCGTGGGGCTGGGCCTGGCGCCGTGCGGGGCGCCCGGGAACAGCTCCTGCGGCGGACCCAATGGGCAGAGGCTCTCGGCCAGCATGAACAACGCCTCTTTCCAGTTCCCCACGACGCTCTCCATCCTGCAAGCGTTCTTCTTCAACGTCCGAGGAATCTACACCACTGATTTCCCCGACAAGCCGCCGGTGGCGTTCGATTACACGAACCAAAACAACAGCATGAACCTAGCCCTCATATTCGCGCCCAAGAAGACGAGCGTCAAGAAATTGAAGTACAACGCCACGGTCGAGATGATACTGCAAGACACGTCGTTGGTAGGCGTCGAGAACCACCCCATGCACCTCCACGGGTACAATTTCCACGTCTTGGCTCAGGGTTTCGGCAATTTCAACCCGAAGACCGACCGGAAGAAGTTCAACCTCGTGAACCCGCAAATGCGGAACACGATCGGCGTCCCCGTCGGAGGGTGGGCCGCCATCCGGTTCCAAGCTAATAATCCAGGTGAGTTTCACGCCTCGCACCTCTTTAAATTATGGTCTTGTGCGATTTTATTTAACAAACTATAATCATAACAGCCAATTTAATTGATTGAATGATTAATTGTAGCTTGTTTGTGTATGGTATGTATATATTATAATAGGTGCATGGATCATGCATTGCCATCTGGACGTCCACTTACCATGGGGCCTGGCCACGGCATTCCTCGTCGAGGATGGGCCAACTCCATCGACCACGCTGCCCCCGCCACCTAGCGACCTGCCAACATGCTGACACTCTTCGAATTATATTCTTGTTTGATTTGACTTTATATGTATTTTTGCCGCAAGAATTATTGCTTTTCACTATTCTGTTTGTTTGGCTCTCTAATTCATTTGCCATTCCTTCCAAGGCAAGAAAGAGCTTGTAATAAGGACAGAGTTCCAAGTTGCTATACCTTTCATTCCCTTCAAAAATGTCGTTCTTGTATCAAGTGGTCGGGGTTCACATTCTTTGGCTCGTAATCCAATGAAATGGTAGATTTGCTTTGTTTGATTTAATTTGAGATTCTGAAATGCTGGAGTCTCTCTCGAAAATATTATCGGCAGGCCCCGTCAAATCCCGTGCTCGTCGATAACAGAAATTACAAAAAAATAACGATTCTTAGAGCAAGCTACTTCGATGAGACTTCATGGCAACAAGTGAGAAGCTACCCTAATTCATGGAGGACGATATTAGGGACAATGACATGAGCTAATTTTTCTTTTGGGTGGTAAACTAAGTCGAAGATAACCGTCGATGGACGATGGGATAGAAGTGGGCCATGGAAGGCAAGATTAGGTTAGGTGGTCTTCCTATTCTAGAAGCGAAGCGACGGAGGCGAATAACCTCGATTTTTGTTTGCTGCAACGCGCAGCCTAAATTCCACGTGGCAAAGATTAGTTAGGAGGAAATTGAACGGAAATAACATTTTCTATATGTACTGGGTCGGTTGTGGACTTCTTGTTGTTGTGACTGTGTTTTTTTTAAGGAATATTTTACGTGATGGATGATTAAATTATTGTATTACAGGTTTCTTTTTATATTTTATCATAACAAGTTTTTGGTTTGTCATTACACTGTTATAGGTTTTTATCCTTTTTTTCAAGGTTTTTGATATATGATTCATGTCATGTTTACACGATAGGTTTTCGATATATGTTTTATTACATGAGAATGCAAAAAGAAAAAAAATAAAAAAGGAAGAAAACTTTCAATTTCCGGGTCTGGCCCGGTCTTCTTCGGTTCGGGCCGAGCCTCAGGCCGGATTCCTCCAGGCCCGGAAAATTCGGGCCAGGCCAAAAACGGCAAAATCCCGCTCGGCCCGGCCCATGCTCCGCCCTAGATTCTAGTGCTACCGGTGAAGTTAGCCATGACAAGAAACTGGCATTGGATGTGGAAACTGCCCCCGCCCTGGATTCTAGACCTCAATTCTTTGCTCTGGTAGCTCCTTCGTGACAGTATTGCTACTAGAGATGGACTCAATAGGAGGGGCATTGACATTGGATAATAGGTTGCCTCTTTGTAATGAGCCCAACGAGACTGTTGCGCACCTTCCTAACAATTGTCAAAAGAGGCAGATTCGTTTGGAAAAGTCTCAATTGTCCTGACTCCGACGTGTTCCTCTCACCAGGAACTTTTCTTCCCTTGGGATTAGATTAGGGAAAACACTAGAGAAATCTGGACTGTTTGGTTAGGTAGAAATACGAAGGTTTCCAAGCTGAGGCCAGACCTTATATATCTCCAACAACCGTGTCTGGAAAAAGCTGCCGAGCAGACCAAAATCATTAAGCACGGGGTCCTGAACAGAAGTTGGATTGGAAAGGCCTATGAGTCGCTGGGCACAAGCTAAATACCGATGTTGCATTTCCTGTTGTAAGAAGAACAACAGGTGGTGGATGATGTCGGAGCATCTGATTCTACGGGATAGTCCTCGAGTTTTAACCGCATTCCATCGACTAATCCAGCACAATCAATGTTTATTCAATACAAGGCACAGATTTTGGTCACAGCTGGCTTCGATGGGTCAAGAATGAAGTTATCGATGTAATGGCTATTGACCAAGTTATTGATGGAGGAATCATCAAATCTTCTTTGCCGATCAGGTATTAACTTACCGATCTACCATATTAGTAGCCAATTTCAAGGACATATCAATACGAGGCTATTCTAAGCAATTTCCTTGAATATTTGTTGATTTCTCAAGACAAATATTTTCTGGTCAGGGGCTGGTGAACGAATTTAAAGTCCTAGTTTTGTAAGTATTAAGTGAATATTAGGTTTCAAGAGTCAAAGTTCTAGTTTTCATGCGTTTTAATGCATTTTCTAGTTCCTATGTCTTTGATGTTTGGGTAGTTTTCATGTCTTTAATGATTAATCTATTTCCTATACATTAGTTCTTCTATAAATAGCGGAGAGTTCTCAAATGTAATGAATCTATGAGAATTCCTCTATTTGAGTGAATTAGGGCACGAATGGTAACCATTCTGCTTTAGAAATCAAATTCTTGCCACAAATTGATTTCTAGAGGAAAAATCTGTTTGATAAAACATGACTAATTTTATTCCAAAAATTGATTTTTGGAACAGAAATTTGTTTTGATTTGTTGATTTTTTTTCAGTTTAAAAAATTTAAATTTCACTCAAAGTGGGTGGCCACAGGTATTCTAAGCCATTCTGTAAAGTTTTAAAATTTTTGATTTTTTGATTTTTTGGGCATCTCAAAAAATTTAAATTTCACTCAAAGTGGGTGTCCAAAGGTATTCTAAGCCATTTTGTGAAGTTTTGAAATTTTTAATTTTTTTAGCGCCTCAAAAAAATTAAATTTCACTCAAAATGGGTGGCCACATGTATTTTTAAGCCATTCTGTGAAGTTTCGAAATTTTTTATATTTTTAGTCACCTCAAAAAATTTAAATTTCACTCAAAGTGGGTGGCCACAAGTATTCTAAGTCATTCTGTGAATTTTTAAAATTTTTTATTTTTTGATTTTTTGGGACACCCAAAAAAATTTAAATTTCATTCAAGGGTAGCTACATATGTTTTAAGCCATTCTGTGAAATTTTGAAATTTTTGATTTTTTTATATTTTTTGAAAATAATTCACCAAATTTCATATTTTCCCAAAATCTAACTTTTTTTATTTTCTAGAAATTTTTATGAATTTTTCTAGAATTTTTCAATTTTATGTGTTTTCTGAAAAAAAAAATTAGTGAGATCTCAAAATGTGTTGTAAAGGCCACGAAAAAGAGAGAAAAGAGGGTATATCCTTACCCAAAAAAAAAGAGAGAAAAGAGGGAGAATGCATTATCAAAATGTGTTGTAAAGGCCACGAAAAAGAGAGAAAAGAGGAGTATATCCTTACCCAAAAAAAAAGAGAGAAAAGAGGGAGAATGCATTCTAGAAGAGAGAAACTACAAAAAGTAGCTTCTCTTTTTCTTGCTCAAAACTCATTCTGAAATCAAAAATGCATTTTGGAATCAAGTATTTTTAACAAATGCATTTTTATTCCAGAATACAAAAATTGCTTAAGAATGCATTCCGGAAATTTTTTAACAAACGTCATTCTGTTCGGGAATGCATTCTTGAGCAAAATTTCTGCTCCAAAATGGATTCCATGCGCACCCTTATTATCCGATTCTTTATCCAATGTCATTGGTGGTGAAGTAAATAGTTCTTTATCCTTAGTCGGTGGAGCAATCATTTTCGCCTTAGTGGCGAGCAGCCATTATTCCGGTTCTTTATCCTCGGCTAGTAGCTTGTGCTTTTATGCTTTGGTGCTGAACCTTCCTTGATTCAACCCATCACAGCACACCCGACCATAAACAAAACCAAAAATCCCCATTTCCGGAATCACTCCTCTCATGCACGCATCAGTAGAGGTATTATCATATCGGGGATTGTCAAGGACACTCCACAGCCACTTGGGTTCGACCGACATCAAAGCATATGCATACAGGGAAGCCAACAGGGTTGCGGATTCGCTCGCGGAGCAAGCAAGGACAGATGCAAACGGTGTCACCCTTTGGAGCCCCAACAAGACCTTGATGGCGTTCTCTCAAGACAGATTTGTCCCTGCGCCAATGGAGTCCCCACCTGATATCTTCCAGTCGAGCTTTGGCCAAGCTAGCCCTGTCGACTAACCTATGGAACATGAGTCATACTTTAGACATGCCTCTCATTACTGTATTTTGCTGTTTGTTTTGTGTTGCTGTCGATGCTTAGTTTCGGGTATCCTCCTATGGTATCCTCCTATGCTTAGGAGGTCGGCAAAGCCAATCTGTCAGTTTATCTCTGTTAGATTTTGGTGTTGATGCGCAAGTGTGCGCATGTGTGCGGGCTTTTCGGCAAAGGAGCAACAATGGCACGAGGTAAAAGTATTCTTACCAGATAATTCGAGAAAACGCCATTTTCTTGAAAGAATGCCATTTCCAGTCTCTAAAGATCACAACCAGAATGGTGTTTAATTCAAGAAAATGCCCGAAAGTCAGCCATTGTGGGGCACGCATTGCATGCAACAACCATGCTCTGTTATCCACGATAAATTTCGTGTAAATGCTCGCGCGCTCAAGATCCGAAATGGACCGGATCGCTAAAGAATCAAATCACAGAGAAAGAGCTAAAAAAAATTATGATGCCTCGAATTTTATTATGAATTAGAAAAATTGGAGCAAATCCCAAAAGCACTCCACAGTTACGGGGTATAGTACATATATAGCCCATTCCTTTTTGCCTATATCTGTGTGTGTGTGTGTGTGTGTGTTTGCATGTGTGTGTGTGTGTATATATATGTGTGTGTGTCTTGGGTTCATTATTATTCCTCCTTCAACATGTAATCACCAGAGCCAAAACCCACAATAATTCAAAAACACGCTTGAAAAATTTGTATATGTCTCTCTCGTCAGTCATCACAGGGAATCAGGAGATGGGGCCATGGCGAAGAGCGTGGACGACTCAGCCGACGCGGGGCCGGGGGGCAGCTCCGGAGCTCAAGAACTCAATCATGGTGCGGTGAGGGTTCACGCGTTGCGCCTCACAGAGATCCGGCAAATACACCCCTGCAAGAGTATATGCAAGCAAAGCCCCAGTCAGATGAACGTCTGATACAGGCATATCTGATATAATTTGTCATAATAATGATCATGTCGTAAACTTGACCGTGGGATTTGACATCTTCTTCAACTCAGGAGGTGAATCGTCGTGTTCAAACGATTGATGACGCTGCTGTCTTAAGGTAGACTGAAGATGACAATTCATCTTTCAAATTTAGAAATTGAAAGAACTCTAAATCTTTAATATTTTCAAACGTCTATTCTTTTCCAAGCGAGATAGAAGGAAAAAACCCTTTGAGTAGAGAAGAAGTAAAGCATATAACACATCAAAGGTGACGCTGGTCAATCAGACCTAATATTGCCTTCATGCAAGAAATGTCGCTAGAATTCATGAAGCTCCTAAAAGTCTATATATGCAAGTTGAATCCTAACATATATATATATATATATATATATATATATATATATATATATATATATATATATATAGTCTGTTACCTTCTCCGGCAGCCAAATTGAAGTAGAGGTCAACGATGTTGGGGCAGTTCTGGAAGCACTGGGGAGCGCAGAGCCTGGAGGTGAATCGCCGGTCGAGGAGGGCGTCGGACGTGATCCCAACCGATCGCCGGTCGACCCCGCATGCCTGGATGCACTCGTCGGTCTCGACGTACCCGGCCATCCTCTCCACGACCACCTCGGACGTCCTGCATTGGTACTCCACCTTCGCCGTCCCCGGACGCGAAGGTCTCCAGCAAGCACCGCTTCCCGGAGGACGCGATGGCGAACGCGCACATGTCGGTCGGTATCTCCTCGCATATAATCTCAGCTACACACCAAGGAAAAACGCACGATGTGTAGATCACTAAGAAATGCCAACCCCAAGGAAGAAAGAAACGACAGACATAGATGCATGGATCAAGACGATACCTACTGCTGCATGGAGGAGGAGGGAGGAGACAAAGAGGAGGAGAAGCAACTTGGTAGGGACAGCCATGGATGGAGCTTTCCTGGTTTATCTGTTTGAGATCGAAATGAATCAACGAATATATTTAGTGTGTTGATTTCTGTTGCTCTTGTTCTTTTCTTGGCGGGTGTTGGAGATTGAGAGAGAGAGAGAGAGAGAGTGAGAGATGACCCTACGAAGTAATCGATGGTTCGATGCTGACTATATATGTGGGGTGGGGGGACTTGGATTGCTTGCCGGCTGGAGGTTCTTTTCGTGCGTTCGTTGTCTCCATCGATCGGAATGCGTCAGAACCACTAATACCTTTTTCTTTTTGTATTTTCTAATGATTTTCCGGCGGGATTTCCCAAGCATGGTAATATATTTCTCGGAATATTTCAGCGTATTTACCGGTCTCTGCTGTTCGTGTTTAGATGTCGGAGAGGATTGGATACGTGCTCGCTAGTTTCTTCTTGTCGACGTGCCTCGGTGTTTGGTTTTGAAGTATTCAACTTCACCTAAAAGGCTTAAAACCCTCTCTCTGTCTCTCTCTCGATCCTTCCCTACGCTCTATATGGTTTGATTTGAATAAGAAATGTGTCTTTCGTGGCTTCAGCGTTGTGGCGGTATATATGCGGATTTAGTGGCAGCCCATTAGATAGCGGGGATCCAATTTTTTCTTCAATTAGGTCGGCGGTAATTTTTGTCATCGTCTACTTATTCATCGTATTATCGTTTTTCTTTTCGATAAATCTAATCGTAGATCTCAAGATACAATGACCCTGCTCGGATTCCCCGGCTCAAAGCACATCTTGGCCAGGTCCAAGCAAGAACGGCAAATACTCGGGGGCTCGAGCTCACCAGCTTTGGGCCCGATCAATTCAACCATACCCCGGTAATTCATATCACAAGCAGGTTTGGATAAGGACTTTGAGGGCGCGGCACACCCATTGGTCAGGTCTGGTCTGGTCTAAACAATGACCATTCAGGAATCTTGATTTTGTTTCCACGTGTCGGGAGGGAACAGTTGGTAGCTCACGATAGCTTATCAGCATGGTCATTGATTAGAATTGGTATTACATTCATTTTATTACCTTAAATAGTCATCTAACAGAGCCTATTAATAGGCTCATATACTTTTTATCAAGATACATTGAGATATACACAAAATTTCATATTTCTCTTTCCCACATATTATTTTCTTAACTACGGTTTCGACCGGATTTTCAGAACACGCCGAATCCTTTGCCCATCTATGTGAACTTCCTAAGGAAAAATTCCCCCCCCCCCCCCAACCAAAAAAAAAAAAGAGGAAACGCCAAATGTTTAGACGTATTGTAGCTTGTAACGATCAAGCAATTTTCATAAAGGACAGCGATAAGATTCCTATTTTCAATACCAGAAATTCCCGAGATCCGTCTAATATTTCATTTCCGCCTAAATTTCCAATCAACGACGTGCGCACTGCCGCGTGGGAGTTGGCGGGTCAACTCAGTACCGATTACCGAGTCACGGTAGCGCCTGCGGGTCGGTTACCTAGCAAACGTTAATGGATGGCTTGTGGACGAAAGTGCGTCTACCCGATCAAATCAAAATATCCTTCTGTCAAAATCAATGCCACCCGTATTAAAACCTTATTCACAGAAATTAATTTATCGGATAAAGTCAGGCGATTTTATTGACTCTAACCGATATATCGATTAATTAAACTCATCGTTCGTCACATCATCCTAAATCTTAATTTAGGCTACATTTGTTTCGAGGTAAATTAATTATTCAAAAATTATTTATCTAATAATGATTACTTGTATCTCTTATAAGAATAAATTAATAAATAATTAATTTTATCATCCATGATATTTTTATACCTAATATTGCTCGGTTTCTTTTAAGCGCGGGAGTCCGCCTATTCGATAAATTGGAGACGCTGGAATTTTGACAAGAAACTCGTCTTAATGTATATTTCTTGTGGTACGATTTATTCCGTCAATTTGCTCCTTCTGTTTTTTTCGTCTAAGAATAGGGTACCCGACCCTTGACACAATCTACTTCCCTATTTGCACAAACTATTTCATTCATGTTTCCGAAAAGGCACTAGCCCGACGAGTACGGCTTTGTTAATTAATTACTTCGAGAACGAACATTCAACTACGAAATCCACCGCCTTTGAGCTAAGCTCGATTGCCACGTTTCATCATTTCCTACAAATTGACTAACGTATAGCTAATGCCTTCTTTCCCCCAAATCTCCAAAACGGGCTTTAGTTGGCCGGAGCACCGGGGGATTTTCAGCTCGGAAGTCGAAGGTCGCTCGTCCAAATCTCATCGGTTACGTGCAGATTGCTCCGTGGAGGGGCCCACCCGCGGAAACCAAGAGCTCGGATCCGACCCGTTCCCGAGAGGTTTGGTGGGTGTTTCGCGTGGTTGTTGGTCAATTCAACGTGCCCGAAATGGCGAGAAGACAGTGACATCCTTGGGAAGGCGAAGTACCATGGACGAAAATAATACAAAGAAGAAGAAGAAGGAGCAGATCGAAATCGTTTTCAATGTTTGTTGAGAGGCTTTGAACCTTCTCAGGCCAACCACTCTTCGTGAAATTCTTCTGCTTAGCTTGTGGAGAGATCCGGCCTTTTGGTTACGAAAGGTGGTAGATCTCGACCGAGTCAAAAAGAAGTGGTCCGAGCACTTGAATAAGACAATTACTATGGTCCAGCCTGCCTCGGTAAAGTTAAAGAGATACGTACAAAAGTAGATTGAGTGTTATTTCAGAAAAGGAAAATATGACGGTCGTCGCAACTTCCCCGAACTGGGATTGCGTAGATAAAAATAGGCGTTAACATCTGTTTACATAATTTCTCATTTAAATTGAATAATGCCAAGGTTTAAATGTGTGATTTCCTTCTAGAAATCCTCACGAAGATAATATCGTGAAATAAAGGTCGAACGAGTATGCGACCTCTCGACTCTCGAATTTGAGATCGCGAATTTGATGGAACATGAGTGTCGGTCGGATGGCATCGACTAGGTCGGGGGTGCTCAACACGGATCCGATCCAATCAGCTCGAAACCATATCTCAAATTTACCGATTTGGTTTCGGGACGGATGAATTCTTTTTGTTCATCGGGCAATTCGACTGGGGTTTCGGTTCGGTTCGGTTTATCAACGGGACACGACATCCAGGGCGAGGATGGGGGAAGTGGCCCAATGCTCATGGCCATGGAGCCACTCTTCTGACGTGAGGCCAAGGCTGTTGGACTGCAGATGGGCTTAAAAAAGCCCGTCGATCCATCGAGTTCCTATTCCTAACCCCCCGGAGAATCAGCAATGCTGTCAAGCAAAGCGTGAGATCCGGTCCATTTGGGCTTAAGAAATCCCCGCGCGCGGCCATCATCAGGCAATCGCAACGGTACGCCCATTTGAGCGATGGCTACTTGATCGGTCAAGGTTATAATAATTCAAGATATGGGCGAGCCCATATGAACATTTCATACATCATCGTAATTGAAATCACGTTCGAGGAGCCAATCGCAGAGACGTATCGACTCGCTTCCCAAGAGGCCTCGATCAACTAATTCAGTCGACGCCACGGTAACTTTTGCCCCGTCGTAGCAAGATCAGGCCCTTCAGCAGTGGGCATCGAGTCGTAATCTACAATTCCAAGCGGATAAGGCTCCGAATATCGAGTTTCAATTATAATCGCACCGTAAGTGATAGTTTAAATTGAATCTTAAGATCTAGCTCATAAGTACAAGCGCAAAAAGAATCACCTAATCACGCCACGCCTACTCGGTGTGATTTAGAAGCTGTTTATTGCGTTTCTATGATTTTTCTTCTCGAAATTTAAAAAATGAAAGAAGTAATTTAAATGCCGGAAAATCAATAGAACATTCTTTTATTTTATATTTTGATATCTACATATTGTAAAATGTTGTAGATGATTTTCGTTGGATAAAGAGTTAATACCACGAAAAATCCAAACTAGTACACACGTGACAAATTTACACCAGATAAATTTTTTAATCACAAAAAATCTCAAATTGATACATCAGTGACAAATCTACTATTTATTAGTTTCCGTTAAATTTTATTATCGAATTACTGAGTTGGGTGGTCCGTGATAGTTGATAGACATATCGATTTAGGGTTTTACTCCTTCGTTTGTCACGAGTTTATTAATTTATGATTTTTCGTAATATGAATCCAATTTAACAAAGTACATATGTCATAAGTGTAGCAATTTAGGATTTTTGGTGATCAAAAAATTTAGCTCGAGATAACTTTGTGACGGGTGTATTAATTTATGATTTTTTGTGGTATTAATCCAACAGCTAAAGTGGAAAGACGCACGATAAATAGAAAATGACAGTTTTTTGCAAAATTATGTATACTTTAAATAGCGTCGCTCACTTGAATCGAATCTCCTTGTTCCCTCCGTGGGAAAACAGGAAAAAGAAAATTCAGAAAATCAACAGAAATCACATCCTATCCGCAGAAGAAGAAGATGGAGCAAGGACTTCTCCAATGGAGTCCTTGCCCCCACCGCCAACACCTCCGCCCCTTCTCTCTCCTCCTCCTCCTTCCTCCTCCTCCGCTCGCCAATCCACAGACCCAGGGTCGCCGGACGGCCCTCGCCCCAACCTCATCCGCCGGCGGCGATCTCCGCGGCTCTCGAGTCCGCCGGCGCCGATGCCCTGACGGCTAGGGAGCGGAGGCAGCTCAGGAACCAGAGGAGGGAGAGCCGGGCGGCGGCCTTTAACTGGCGGGAGGAAGTGGAGGAGCGGCTCATCGAGAAGCCCAAGAAGCAGTTCGCCTCCTGGACCGAGGAGCTCAACCTCGATTACCTCGCCAAGCCGGGGCCTCAGTGGTGGATCGTCCGCGTCTCCCGCGTCCGGGGCCAGGAGACCGCCGATTTGATCGCTCGCTCGCTCATCAGGAACTTCCCCGACGTCGAGTTCAAGGTGAGCCTCTCGACCGATCGATTTTGGCCTCCATACTTGATGAGGAGTAGCTGGTGGATTCTCGTTAGAATTTGCGGTCGGTGCATTCGCGGAGTTTCTGTTGAATTCTAGATGAATGTAGGGTAATCTCAATGTTTTGATTCAAGCTGGTAGCTGAGTCAAGTATCCGTATGTGTAAGCACGTGTGGAATCGTTTGAGACCAGTGAGGAATTCTTCGAACAGTGGATGATGATGATGAAAGAAATCGTTTTGCTACACTTGGAGGAGTTCTCCGACATTTTCAGCATGTAGTTGGTCGAAATGCTGACACGGAGAGTTTATGTATGGAATTGATTAAGAATCGTTGATCTAGTTTACTTTTGAGTTGAACTTGCAGGCTTAATCTAAGATTTGACTCAATAACTATCCTGCTTGGCATCAAGCGTTAGCGTTCTGAGATGTAGTGCGTATTTTGGTACTTGCTTAAGAATATTTTTGCTTTGAGATCAGAGGCCTTGTCGCTGAAGTGACGTGGATTTTGCTAATTGCCGAGGAAGAGTAGGAAATGTGTTATTTCTGGTGGGAAGCCCGACGGTTCAGGTTAGAACTGGGGGACATGAAACGTCGAAGGTGTGATAGATACGATTTCGCGAGCTCACCCACCCTCATCATGAGGAATAATCAATCTTAGTGACAATCCAGGACATGGAGTTACCTGCGTAGTTTCATAATGCATGGTCAATTTAGCGAGTCCTGCTCCTTTTAGAATCTTTGTCGTAATGGTATGTATCTATAACATTTGGTATGCTTCATTTTGAAGCTCTAACATCGCTTCCACATTGAAGCAACTTTACTCTCCCTCTCCAATGAAGTTGTCAACTCGAGAGATGCCGATCCATCATTTAATAATAGAGTGCCATTTCTGAATGCGTGGTTCATATTATCTTTTAGGTGCTGTCTCTTTCTTGCCTGATCTTTATCATCAGCTTGGATTGTGATTTAGATGAAGCCACCAGGGAACCATATCTAATCTTGTGTGCTCTCATATTTCTAGCTTGTAATTTCAGGTATATGCACCGGCTGTCCAAGAAAAGAGGAAACTAAAGAATGGTTCTTACTCCATTAAAGCAAGGCCCCTCTTTCCAGGATGTGTTTTCTTAAGATGCATCTTAAACAAGGAGTTACATGACTTCATCAGAGAATGTGATGGAGTTGGAGGCTTCGTGGGATCAAAAGTTGGAAACACGTGAGTAATTGCATTTCTGTTCTTTGCTTCTAAAACCTGTTCTCTGCTTTGTTAGAATTAGAGTGTAGGTTATGGCTTAGTTGTAGCATGTCCGATTTCTTCATTTGGCTGTTCCGAAGACAAAACTTATATATGTATTTACTTAAGTATACTGTTAGCTGTGACTGTGGTCCTTCAATTGTCTTAATGTTTAGTCCACTGTGCTGTGCAATCTACATGGATGTTTAATGTGAAAACCAGAAGCCGAATTTTTTCTTATCCTTTGAGAATCTCTCTAGCCACAATTTTCCTTACCCCTTGAGAATCTCTTAAGCCAAAAATACTTTTTACCCATCGAGGGATTACAATTCCCCGTCTGCATTAGAATCTTTTATTTTCATGTCCTGCCTTTCCGGGTGTCCTGAAAAATCAAAACTCATCTTTCTCACAGCAGTTTTGATGCCCTTGGACTTGCTTTTAAATTACGTGCTTCTCTTTCTTAGCTACGGTGCTGGTTTTTTCATTCAGAAAAAGGCAGATAATCAAGCCTCGGCCAGTATCTGAGGATGACATGGAAGCTATCTTCAGAAAGGCAAAAGAAGAACAAGAGAAGACCGACCGAGCTTTTGAGGATGAGCAAGCATCTGAAACCCTCAAGTCTGAAAAGCTTGATCTAGAACTACATTCAAGTGCGGATGATTCTTTGGAGTCTGCTATGAAGCCAAAGCGCCAGTCCCGAAAATCTTCCAGCACACTCGGTGGTTTATCTGCTAAAGAGAAAAACAAGCTTCTTGTCCCGGGTTCCACTGTTAGAGTTCTATCAGGAACTTTTGCGGGCTTTGAAGGCAGCCTCAAGAAGTTGAATCGCAAGAATAAAAAGGTAACATGCCTCGACATATTGCAGGATTTTTGCCTAGATTAATCCAAAGACGTATGCCCATAGCTTCTGAAAAGGCTAACAGCAGTTCATGCATCTGTTTGTCAAGAAGCAAGAAACATAACCAATGTAATCATCATTTGTAGGCGACTGTTGGATTTGCGCTATTTGGAAAAGAAAGCTTGGTAGATTTGGATGTGGATGAAATTGTACCTGAGGTGGCATAACCATGGAATCTCTTTGATGAATCCCTGCCACGTGGTAAGTTTGCGTTCTTGCGCATTTCATTCTTTGCGAGCTGTAATTGGGTCATAAGTCATATGTATCCCACGATATCATCACAGGACATGCACTTTTTCCATACTTGAAGGACATGGAAATGATCCATGGTCTCTTTTTATAATCAATGCTTGTAAGCCAAGCCTGATAACAGAAATGAATGTTGGGTTGATAAAGTTTTCATTGACGTTCTTCAGGCAGGCTCCACGTGAGATGATGGCTATGTTCTAATCTCTCGACGATGAATTTGCAGGGTGATTGACCCAGAGGCATGCAGGCGCATTGGTCCATCATAGGCGTTGATCGGGTTGTTCCCCGTTGGTAGTGAATGAAAAACATGTAGAGATCAAGTTCTACTCGATACCAGGTGAGAGAAATAGTGTCTGGTCATCATAATGACCCGTAGAAAATTCTATCCAGGAGATCATCAGGAGATCTGATTGAAGTTGGAGAAAGAATATGTTAGGCTGGGGTCTGTACGCTAACAAATCAGATTTTAGTGCTCGAGCTGGTCAATCTTCTATTCATTGCAATTCTTCCTGTTCATTTCGAATCAATTGTCTGTCTTATCGCAGAGGAAAAACAAGCGACTCCACTAATAACCCGACCACTTGGTCGATCCCCACCAAGATTCACAAACTATTGAATTTCGATCGGATCTTGTCGCATGCCATCTTGTCTGCATAACAAATCGGAGAGACCCCATATACTTACAAATCTTGTCTTATCATTGCTATAATATTTATATCCCTATAATAATCGCCACTGATGTGAATTATATTCTCCCAAACGCCGTTATTCAGTAAGACATGTTTGCGTATCTGAGAAGATGAAGTCTTTGTATGGACGTTGTGCGGTTGAGAGCATGAATATATTACTGATTAGTCTACCAGAACAATTAAGAAGTGAAGAAAAACCAACTAAAAAAAGATGTTGGCCCTAAACATGTTGAGAAATTTAATCCGTTTGCCACATGGTTTTCTACCTAAAGTCTTGCGAACAAAATATTAGACTTTTAAATTCAGAAAAATTATGAAGAATTCGTGTACGGCTCTATATGTCAAATATTTATTTGTTTTGAAAGATTTCAAGGGTTTCGCATTGAATGAAATTTGAACTGTGACAGTCGCAGCATTTGAAAAGAAGTGAACAGATAAGGGCAAAACTCATTTCGACCGCTCTCAAATCGCGCACATAAAATTTGGACAAGAATGGATGCTTTTATACCATGTACTTGACAAGGATGGTTGGCCTCTTTTTATCAGCTTTGCTTCATAGGACTAGCTATCCAACATTATGTTCTTATGCTGGCAAAAAGAAAATATCTTGTTCTTATGCCAAAGATTCAAAGAACAACGTTATCTAACCATGAATAGTGATAACTGCTTTCATGACGTGGCCCTAGCTGATTCACCGGACGTGTGGTCGAGGATAAAGCTGTTTTTAGACTACTTATCATGAAAACCTTTATTGAGCGATGGCCTTGAAACAATCAAATCAATATTTACTTAGCCATGAAAAATTAAGAAAAAAAATAAAGAGTGAACTGATGCGAAACGAATGAAGTAAAATGGCAAAAATAGTGGATTTTGATGCTGAGAACGGGTTCATACGATCGCTTCGGTATAGATACTAATAAGCTTTATGATGCGTATTTATGACCTTTCTAGCTCCTTTCGAATCAAAAGTTATGAACCGAAATAAGATGCGCGAATTTTCGTTATGGTCACACCTATCGGATTTTTCTTACTTATTTGATCACTCTAGAAACTCTTTAAAAGTCCATTTTACCGGAAAAAAAAAAACCAATTGACCTTTTAACGAATGGTAAATGTGAGAATTTTACATTATAATTGATGATCTATGGAAAATCGACTAAATTTCTCTTTGGCTATTTTGAATGAAGTCTAAATCTATTTCTAGGATCGGTTTTCGAGTGAAACATATGTTGAAATCGAGAAGCCAAATTTCCTCTCACGTAGAATTTTGGAAACAAAACGGTCTTCGCCAAATCTTCCTTAAAATCTGCATTTATCTTATCAAAGGAGAAGTACATTTGCAAATATTTTCTAGAGCACAATACCAGATAACAGCTGAATTCCATGAGAAGAATGTCGGGCGACGTTAGAGCACCGAAGGGCACCTGTTGCGCCTGTGATTCCATCGACAAGAAGCCAGTCCCATGTTTGGTTCAGCTGCACGTGAGAGGTGGGTTTGTCCTTAGTGCCGACTTTTCGGATGTCACTGCTCCGTTTGAACTCGAATCCGAAGTCAGACTTCAACCGTTGCGTTCAGCTATTTAAATTGAAACTTTGGTAGCTCGACTTTCTTTTCAACCTGTTAGGGCTCGTGAATAGACTTAATAGATAATAACGAAATTAGTGAACAGCAGAAATCATCGACATCAACACCGACGTGTTACTGATAAGTCACGATATTTTCGGATATCTAAGCTCAACAAATATGAGTCATATGGAGTAAAATTATTAGCATAGATCAACGTGTAAGTAATATGATATGGGGATGAAATCATCTATGCATAATTGATGAGTAGCGATATTTTGGAATATTTAAGCTTAGCAAATATTAGTCAATTGGGACGAAATCGTTGACATCGACATCGGCGTGTAACTGATGAGTGGTGATGTTTTCGGATATTTAAGCTCATTTAGATAAATGTTGCTCAATAATAGGAGGCCGTGAAGTTATTTATTTAGTTTAATTGTGTAATCTCCATTTGTAACCGTCTTTTAATTAACTCGTGCTATCTGTAAACATCCATCAATCAACAAAAAATCTAGTATCTTTCAATTCATGTACCTTTCAACAATTATCTTTTGATTCTTGCACTGTAGTCTTAGTTTCATATATCTTGCCATCGATTAAATTCCTAAACATATTTTAGCATTGCATCTTTATGTCATCGCACTTTATTATTGATTAAATTTCGACGAAGGTTTTTATGTCATCAGGAATCATTGTTATCTATCCCTCGTGTTCCATTGATACGACTCATGTCTGGAATCGCTACAAAACTCGTCTCTTCTTAAAAGGTATTTCAGCGACGATCCAATTTCGATGAAACAAACATAATCTAGTTAGGGGTAATGCCTGAAAATTAACAGACTCCACGGAAGAAGGAAAAGTGATTGGGCATAATTCGCTCGTGCCGGTTAACCGAGGGGAATACTTTTAACTTGTCGTCCGATGTAACGCCGATCAATATAATCATATAGTAATCAAACTACTCTCGAAGAATCAACTCTCGCGAGTCGCAACCGACGACACATCAGACTCCATATCAAATCTAACCTACACGAAGGCTCGCTTCGTTTTCGCGGAAAACGAACGATTTGGAAAATCCTTTTCCTACCGCTAACAAAAACGGACAAGCGAGCATCATTCTCACCGTCCACTAAGATATCGAAATACAAATCGCCGCCCATAACGGAAACAACCTCCGCCGACGAATAATTTCGAACGACGCGAGCGATCAGTTTAGTTAAATCAACATTTCCCAAACCATCCATTCTTTCGCGAAACGAACGGAGCTGAAAGCTCCACGTCACGGCCAAAAACAGAAAAAAAAAAAAAAAACAAGAGAGAGCCAAAAACCCGTCTTTTTTTTTTTCCCCTCGAGAACGGGTGACGGGAGAAAAGAAAAGGGAGGAGGAGCAATGTCGCGAGCTAACGCGCGCAAGAGGAGGCCAAAGGGACGGGACAGCGGCGTGTCCAAGGCTCGTTAGCAGCGCAGGGAGGGGAGGGGGGGACGCCAGGCTTTCCACGTCGTCCCTCCTGGCCCCTCCTGTCTTCCCCCCTCCATCGAATTGCGTCTTTCCAAAGGCGGTGGTGGTTGGTGGTGGCGTGGGAGGGTAACGTGGAAGAGAGGGCGGTGTGGTGTCCCTCTTCCGCACGCCTGCCCCCCCTCCTCCCCGGCCTTCAAGAAAGCACGAATAATTTCTCTCTTTCTCTTCCCCTTTTTTCCTCGGGGCACACCCAGAGGAGGAAAATTAATGCTTCGAAAGGAAGGGCCGATTCCCTTTAAAAAAACCTCCCTAACTTTAACTTCTGTTCCAATTATATTCAAAACTTTTTTTTTTATCTCATAAAAAATTCTACGTTTTTATTTTTATCCCGAATCTACCCAGTTAACTTTTTGTACAAAGGTTAGCCAATTCTCATAAAAAAACCCCCCGACGTTGCTGGGCAAGGTCGGCTCTGCTGGGGACTGGCGAGATCGGCCTCGCCCAGCAACGTTGGGGGGTTTTTTAGAGAATTGGACGAAAAGTTAACTGGGTAAATTTGGGACAAAAGTAAAAATTTGAGATTTTTTATGAGATAAAAAAAAATTTAGGATATAATTGGGACAAAGGTTAAAGTTGGGAATTTTTTAAGGAATTGGGCCTCAAAAGAAAGGGGGGGCCAAATAAATATTATAAATAAATGGAAGAGGAAAAAGGAAAAGTGGGGGGGAGAAGAGAGGGGTCGGTCGGGGATCCGTTGCCAGCTACGCCACAAATTTCAACGTGGTCCTCCAACGCCGGGGAGAATCTCGACATTGTTTTATCATCCAGTCCAACTGAGATTATAAAACGAATTGGGACTCGGCTAATAATAATAACGTGTGTCATGGAGAACGTTTGGAGAAGATGTCCTCTTGACGCAAACTCCATGCGTCTGTTGCTGGGCGTCGCATTCGGGATCGTCCTCGTCCCGTTCGAATCCTATCGGGTTGGTATGAACTGCTCCAAGTCGAGGCTACATGTAACAGACCGAAAGCCCCGGTTTTCGCCGACGGGTGTAGACCTTGTCGGGGAATTACTGATTTAATATCGTCACTGATGTTGCGAATAACGCCGTGAACGGTGTTGTCGGCGTTGGTTTCGATTGGTTTGTGAATCTCGCTAGCTATCCCGTGAGTCTTCATGTGGCCGGGCTTCTATATTGTGGATTACCTATCGTGCTCTGTACTTAGAGAGACTGTGGAAATAAGAGTTAAATTCGCCTCATTTTGATGACGAGCAATTCAAGGTAGGTTGACACTAATGGAATTCATGGAGACATAAAAGTAAGACTAGAATGCTCACATATACTACCAATAACATAACATAATACCGGCACATGACGAACGAGCCAATCTTACATCCGCCCCGCACGGACTCTGACTTTTTCCTTCTAGTCCGGAATATCCGAAATCTACGCTAAATATAAATGTCGGCACGTAAAATCACATGCAATATTTCGTAATGGTTTTAAATTTGAATAATGTTTTAAATTTACCGTTCAACCAGGCTGTGAGGATGATTTTACTCGCGGGTGTCCTAAAACTGTTTCTCAAGCAAAGCAACGGACTAACGTCTACTAAAATATGGCAAGAAACGTTTTTTTTTTTTTACATCCATACCCGTATTATTACGCGTAAATATATGGCAATCCCATTTCATATTTTTTTTTATCAAATGATTTTTAAAAGCGCCGGACATTTTCCACGTGGATAAAATAAGTAAAACGAGGTCTCGGACGCTCGAAGAAATTTAAGAGGGCTTGACCAAGTATCATCGCCCCCGCAGCATCGGCCAATTCCCCCCAGGTTTTCTGGGACTCTTTTAGGAGCAATCAATGCAAGAAAACCCTAACTACAGCAACCGACCTCGTGAGTTTGCATAAACCAGCTCATGATCATAATCAATTATGTCACAGACTTCGCATACTAGGACCAACAATTATAATTGTAGATTTGCCAAAGATGTTATGATTTGACCGTCGGTCGGGAAGGTCTGGCTAGTGGGGGGCCCCCGCTTTCTTAAACAAATAATACCCTAATAGGGACAATTATAAGCCGCATGAGGAAAAAACATCAGCCGAATACCAGAAAATGAGGCGCGTCAAATGAAGCGCGATATTTCGACATGTATAACGTTCCGTGACAATTTATAACACTGAGAATTTACGAGGGACAAAAGGAAAGATGCAACGTTCGCCTTGTACAGCAGAGAGCCAGAAGGTCCCGACCTTTAACTGGGAGGATCTTATTATGGAAAGGAAGTACTTTGGAGGTCGTGATTCGTGTGATCCCCGCCTGGTCGAGCCGAGCTCGGGCTCTCGCGATCGGAACCCGCGAGCTCCGGTAGAGAGAGAAGCCGGGAGGGGAAGGTCGATGGGCGGCGCAGGGGCATCGTCCATGGCAAGGATGCTGATGCTGCCAAAGGCAAGAAAGACCCGCGGGACCAAACAGCAAAATCCCGAAAGCCCGAGGGGCACGGCTGCAAAGCGAGAGGAGCCTTTATTATATTCCCTCGGTCATCAACCACTGAGCCAAAAAGGCGAGCCCCCCACCTCACCAGTGCGTTTTTGCAGAAACGAGTCAGCGTATTTAATTTTCGCGACCCCCGATCCCACCTCTCTCTCTCTCTCTCTCTCTACTTTCTTCCACTGGTCTCCTCACCGCAACACCACCCAACCCAAACCAAAAAAAAAAAAGAAGAAGAAGAAGAATTTGCGTTTCACTTCGCTGTAAATGCAGGCGGGATCATCCCCACACCAAACCCTAGGCACCCGGTAGCTCTCCCCCCAAACCCTCCTTCGCTCCCGTCTCGTCCATGGCGTCCGCCTCCCACCAACTCAGGGCCTTCTCGGCCATGGCCTCCGTCGTCGCCGTCGTGGTCTCCCTCGGAGCCCTCTCCGCCGACCCGGGCCCCTCCTTTTCCTTCCGCCAGTTCGCCAGGGACGCCTACTTTGAGTCCAACATCGCAATGTACGGCGACGCCGAGGTCGTCGGCGGGGGCCCCGCCGCCCTCCGGCTGACCCGCGGCGCGGTCAGCCCCAGCGCCGGGTCGGTCGTGTACAGGAGGCCCATCAAGGTCGTGCAAGGTGATCCGGAGAAGAACCTGGTCTCCTTCTCGACCCACTTCTCGTTTTCGTTGTCCGGGGGCGGCGGAGGTGGCTTGGCGTTTGCTCTGTCCCCGGGCGGTTCTGGTCCGGGTGGGTTTGGGGATCGGGGTAGCCCCTTCGGGCTCCCTCTGGGAAAGAACGGGACTTTGAATGGGACCGTGGCTGTCGAATTCGATTCGGTGAAGAACAGCGTGGCGATTGATGTGGGCGGCCTCGGGCCTGCTAAGGTGAAGAACGCGTCTTCGCTTGGTTTGGTGCTGAATAGTGGGAGCAAGTTCCATTCTTGGATAGATTACGAAGCTGGGTCGAGAAGGTTGGAGGTTCGGGTGAGCAGGTCCTCCGAATCGCGGCCGTCGGATCCGACCCTCACTCGATTCGTGGATTTGTGGAATATGTGGATGGAGGGCGATGTGTTTCTGGGTCTGAGCTCATCTAATGGGAACTCGAGCCAGGCGTGCTTTATCTACTCTTGGAGCTTCAAGCTCAGGCATGTCCCTCAATGGATGCACTCGGAGCCGTTGGATCCCCAAGCCATAGCTCGCAACACGAAGAATTTGGGAGTCCATGAGAAGAATGACTGCTTCTTGAAAGTGCTCGCGGCGATGATTTTCGGCACGGGGAGCGGCGCCTTGGGGGCGTTCGTAGTCCTGTACTTGTGGACGATATTCGGGAACCGGCGCCCGGTGGCGCCGGAGGAGTTTGTTGTGGAGCCTGTGGATTTGAAGAAGTGCAGTAAAGTGGAGGTGGTTGTAGATAAGGCCGTCAAGGATGCGAATGCGACCAAGTGAAAGCTGACTGGTGTTTTGATAAAGCCCATCAAAGAAGATGGTGGCACGTTAGACGTTTGATGTTGGGGAGGTTTTTGCTGTTGGTCTTTTCCGCTGTAAATTGATGTCTTCTTTGGTTCTTTCATTTTCAGCTTCCTCGTGTTGTTGTAATCTGATAATTAACTCTAAAATGTAGTTTATTGTCACGTATTCTCCGGTTTGAAAGCACTTGGAAAGTTCTTTTCAGTGCACTCAGAAGCGCCTCGAATGCGTACATTTCAAAGCGGTTTAATATATTGATTCAGTGTTTTCACTATGTTGACATCAAGACGATTGGAGCACGGCAGGGGCCGCCCGTGATGAACCCCCTTCTGGGCTCGTGCGAGAGCGTTTGACTGCCCCAGCCGTGGCGGAAAGTGATTTTCTGCTCTGCTGATGTTCATACAGAGACTCGATCTCCTCGAAGAGGTGCTCTTGCGAAACTTACGGCAGGGCAAGCCATCTGATGCTCTTTTGAGATTGGTATCCCGACTCTGTAAGGACTCTTTGATGAGTTACGGTTCCTACTGTAACTTCCAAAGAGAAATAGGTATGCGTTAGGTTTCCCCTTCCTATCCTTGCTATGTCCACGTGGCTTTTGTTTCTTGCAATACTGATTGTAGAGGAGCTTTCCTATTTCTAGACGGTGCCCAACTTTCTTCATGACTTTCTGTCATCTGATGCTAGACTACATCGAGAGAGCATTTGGCTTGAATGTCGCTTTCTTTTTCTGCAATTTGGCTGTGTTTTCCCATTGCTTCTATGGTTCTTACTTTTAGTATCTGTTTTTCTCCCTTCATTTTCTTGTTTGATAAGTCATGCCTTGAGCAACGTTCTGCTACTGCAGAGAATGAATGTGCGACAGAAGGAAAGAACCACCCAATCATACATTGCCGCCCAAATCAAATGTCGTCCCCGTATATACCAATCTCAAAAGAGACCTGCATTACATTCCATAATCTCACTATCTCACGGCTAATACAAAATGTACAACCTCGCAAATCATGTTTCTTTTTCTTCGGTGACATGCGATGTCTATTCCATAGTTGCAGAAGAGGAAAAACTCTAATGATTTGGCAACTAAATTTAGATATCAAGATGATTCTTTCAACTGGGTTGGGTTGAAGCTGCGACTGCCAATTTTGTTCCTGACTACAAAGCTCAATGGACTCAATCGGTTAACTGGTTGTGATATATCTTGCTTCATTGATTGGCGGACTCGCACATGCTCACACTTCATCTGCATTACGACAGCAACAAGCGGCAACGCCGTTGTTATTAAAGCGCTTGCGAGTGATACTAATATATGAGATTCAATCCCCCATCAATCATATCATCACACTGCTGAACTTCACCATCTAATTCTAGCAACCCATTGTGCCATATGATGTTCCGACTTAAACGAAATGCGACTCGAATGCAAAAGCATGGGAAAACAAAACATTGCAGACTGTTATACTACAGAAAACCTCTGGTGCCATGCTATTGCTTCTCGCTGATTCTTTTCAAGAAGATAAAAATGTGCTTTTTGAAAAAAAAAATTATTTCGGAGTAATGAGACACAAAACTTACATCATTCGGCCAATGGAAAGCAAAAGAAAATAGCAGAATCGACCACAAACGATACCAAACCATAGCTGCGTCACAAAAATTAAAATAAAAAAACAAGTCTCAGATTCAGATAGTCGATCGAGCAGTCAAAGCGTAAGTAAAAAGATGGGGATCTCAGCATGTATCGATTGTCATCTTCACCCCCCACGAGGGGAAGCTACAGATAGATAACGCAGTAATTAATGACATCATCGATCCTTCCTGCAAAACGACAGGACAATGAGCAAGAAAACGAGGGTCGCGTGCGTGAGGTCTTTCCATTGATGAGAGACGAAACAGGGGAGAAAGCAGGGGAGGAGCATCTCAGAGAATAAAAACTTCCCCAATTTATTGTCTTCACGGGAAAAATCATAGTGCAAGGATGACATTCCGGATTAACTCATCATCGATGCTCCCCTCGCACCCAAAGAAAAAGGAACAAAAAACAGAGGAATCAATTCAAAGCGAGCCCGAATCCCATCAAAAGTTTCGAAGCAGCTCTCGGACGCATGCTATCGAGTAGAAAAACCAAAAGGGTATCGAGTTGCAACGACAAAGATCGCAAAGCTGATCGGAAGACGATAACATCACTCGGCAAGCACGGGCTTGTTCGCCAAAATAACGTTCGATTCAAGATAATGCGAGCCACGGAGAGAGATAGAGAGAGATGGTATGGCCATGCCCATCAGCTTATGAAGGGAAGAAAACGAGCTTTAACGAAGGGAGAAACCATTGAAATGGGTGAGATGGGGAATGGCGGTGGGGCGGCGAGGCGAGGCGATTGCGAAACCCTAGAACCGGTGCCGTCTGATTCTCTGGAGTCTGGTCTCTCGTCTTTCACGTTGATGGTGATGGTGATGAAGAAAGCCCACACATCATAGCCCAATTACAGAAAAGGCCCATTCTAGCTCCTTTGGACATGGGCCCACTTTAATATATATATTTTTGGGTCGTGCCTTTTCCACTCCTCTTTTGGATCTCATACTCCCTTTTATAGTGTATTGACCATATTACCCTCGCTCAAAGTCAAACGTGGGGCTCATTTGGGAATTTTTTAATTGTTTTGTTTTTTTCTTCCACTTTCCTTTTTCTTCTTAGTGGTTTTGTTGATTAGGGACTCACGGATCTGAAGATGATGCCGTCTCCCACAATGGTTTCTTGACGAGAGTGTGGATCTCTTTATCCTCTTGAATGGCTAGTTGCGGATGCATCGGGATTATCTCACGTTCAGGTCTTGCTCATGTTGCCCGTGGGCTCAAGCACCTCCATCATTCTGTTTTGATGCTTGGAAATCATTGTGAAATCAAAGAATCGCCAAAGAGAATTACAAGCCCTCTCTGCATTGGTAAAGCTTTGAGTGAACATGATTAGCGTGGTTAATCCTCGTCCCACTATGGAGGTTCAACGCCAAGGCCAAGCTCTACAAAGAAGTCTCGCTCTCCTGCCTATTCCTCACTAATAATTTGAACTACATGGTGGAAAAGGCGAGATTGACGAACCTCAAGTATGCAAGGCGAGCGAAAAAGGTGAGGCAATACGCGGCGAGCTATGTGGCCGCGGCGTAGAGCAAGGTCCTCTCGTCACTGCCGGAGGCAGCATTCGAGGGATTATCGCTAGAGGTGGCGAGGGCGTGTCTCCAGAGTTCGATGTAGTGTTTGAGGAGGAGTACTGAAAACAGATGTCGTGGACCGTGTCGAGCAAGTAGCTGAGGGAGGAGATGAAGTTGTCCCTTGTGTAAGCATCGGGGTGTGGTTTTACCAGACGTGCCAAGGGTTTGTGAGGGGCGATGGTGAGGTAGAGAGGAAGTTCATGCGATTCCGTTAGGCCGCGCAATTGTTTGTGTGCATGGAGATCTCGGAGGAGGAAGACGAAGACGTATCGACAACACGCACCAACGCAAGCGAGAACAAGACGAAATAAAGTGGAACGAAAAAAAAAAGAAACAAACAAAAAAAAAGACCTCAAATGGGCCCCACATTTGACTCTGGGAGATACATCATCCTAAGGTGGAAAAAGTGAGGGATAATATGGTCACTATACTATGAAAGGGAGTGTTTGAGCCAAATGAGGAGCGGAAAAAAGCGCCCCTAATATATTTTCCGCTATGTTCACATTTTATTAATTTTTTTAGGGATAAGTACTATAAGTCCTAAAATTTATCCGGAAAGTGCAATTGAGTCCTAAAACTTTTCCAAAAATAAGATCAAGTCCTAAAACTTGTCACGAAAGTATAATCAAGTCCTAAAACTTATCGCAAAAGTGCAATCAAGTCCTAAAACTTATCACAAAGGTACAATCAAGTCCTAAAACTTTCAAAAAGTACAATCAATGGAAGGACTTGATTGATCCCTTTTAAAATCGGGAACTAGACTGCCCAAACACCAATTCCACTTTTAGGAATCGAAAACCGGACCGACACTCCCAAAAACCGAACTCAATAGGTTAGTTCGGTTTCGGTCCTAAATTTAGTTTTAGTAGGTTACGAATTAAAAGCGGTCCATTTTGTACATCTCTATATATATTTTTCTTTTTAAATCAAGACATAGACATACGTTTGGTGTTGGAATCTGACGACATGTAGAATACGTGAAGAACTTAATATAACAAAATTACGAAACATCATGAGAGATGCAAACATCGCTATAGATGAGATGCATGTATCATATTTTATGCCCATATAATTTATAGCGCGATATCATTTCGTGAATGTTGAGAAAAGTAATTTTTATCCAATGTTAAAAAGTGAAATTTTGAATAACCTGGTCGACATTTTCAAATGCACTTACGTTAATTACCAATCGCTTAACCGATTGAAGTTTATAAGGAAAAAAAGGGGTGTGAATCTTGAGGAAAGCAAACTCCTAATTAAGAACATGGATATCACATTGTGTTGGAAAAAAAATTTACTTTCTAAGAAACAGAAATACTCGAAAATATTTCGAGAAATCATGATTAAAAAATATGATGTGCTCCAAATTTAAATTATATAAAAGGCGAAAGCTAAAAGTCATGTGCATCAATTTTATTCACATTCAACCAAGGGATAATAGCGTCGAATGTTTTTTAAATTTTTAGTCTAATATATAGTGTCGAACCTAAACTTTTAATTTGGGCATTACAGTTCTCGATTTATTTAATGTCATCTTTGAACTATTGATAAGTATTCAATGTGATCCATTGATTATATAAAAAATTTTGAAAGTTTTTTGTTAATCTATCTTATTATAACTTTTCTTTCAGTTCTTTCTCGGTCTTTTTGGATATCCTTTTGTGAAAGACTTGAAAAGTCAGAAACTTACATCTGAAACTATATATCTTTATCTTTGGCCTTTCCTGAGAATGTGAGAAATCGAACTTCTCCACAGATCCCATTGTTTGAAAATATTTTAAAGTTGAGGCACTATATATTTGTGTTATTTTCCCTTCAACAAAACACACGGACGCAGAAGAAGGAGAAAACGGTTTGATTTGAATTTGGATGCGAGGCCCGGGTAAAAGTTTCGGTTCGATCCAAACCGGGACCGTGCACTTTTCCCTATAGTACCCGCGTCTCGTACGAGATAATTGCGGAAATGCCCCTCCGCAGATAAACCCCAGCGAAGAAGAAGAAGAAGAAGAAGAAGCCCTTTCTCGCTCTCTAATGGCGTCACTCCATCTCCTTCCTCGCTCTCCCCTCTTCCACTACCCTCACGGTCACTCTCTCCTTCACCGACCCAACAAGCCATTCATCCCCAATGCTTCAACCACGCACAAGTTCCATCCCTTCTCCGACCTTCCTTCGCCGGCACTCGCTCGGCTCCCCCTATATCCGCCGTGAGCGGCGGCGGCGACGTCAGCAGCGGCGGCAACGGCGGTCCCGAGTCCCCGAAACCCACCCGACGAGGAAGGAAGAAGAGCGCTCCCGCTTCTTCAACTCCCCCTTCTTCGTCGTCCGGGAAGAAGACGAAGCGCGCGTCGAAAACCGAGGCCGAGAATGGCGCGGTCGCGGTCGCGGCTGAACCGGCCGGGGCTCGAGCTCCGGAAGAGGAGGGCGAAGGGGGCGACGACTGGGACTACGACGACGGAATCGACTCCTACGACGAACCGCCGCTGGTCTGCTGCTTCGGCGCCGCGCAGCGGGAGTTCGTGCCCACGGTGCGGGTCCACCACAACCCGATGCACCCGGACATCTACTCGCAGTGGAAGATGCTGCAGTGGGACCCGCCGGAGTTCGCGCGGGCTCCCGGTGGGCCGCCGTCGAACGTGGCGATCTCGCACGTGCGGCTCGGCGGGCGCGCGGCGTTCATGGGGAAGGTCGGGAGGGATAGCTTTGGGGGCGAGCTGGTGTTGGCGATGAACAAGGAGAGGGTCCAGACGAGGGCCGTGAAGTTCGATGGGGATGTGAAGACTGGGCGCACTTATATGAAGGTGAAGTTCGAGGGAGGGAGGATGAGGATGGAGACTGTGAAGGAGTCGGCTGAGGACTCGCTTGCGAGCTCCGAACTGAACCTAGCTGTGCTCAAGGAGGTAAAACTCTTACTCAATTCATTGTTCTTGTGTCGTGTCGCGTTGTCTGTCGAAATTGTGCCCCGTGGATTGTCAAGGATTTTATGTTCGAGTAGACTGTCGGATAATGGGAGGGTTAACTCAAAATCTTCAGTCTTGCGTACGAAATGCAATTGGGTGCTAAATTTTCTGATCGGTACAACCAAATCCTGACTTTTTTTTTTGTA
Source organism: Syzygium grande (assembly GCA_024733475.1). Lineage (NCBI taxonomy): Eukaryota > Viridiplantae > Streptophyta > Magnoliopsida > Myrtales > Myrtaceae > Syzygium > Syzygium grande. Next base: position 27,578,467 of record JAMXDD010000010.1, read on the forward strand.
GAGGTTGCCATATTGTGATGATTGGAAGGACTTGATTGCTTATAGAAAAAGAAAAGAGCTTGATTTCATCAATGTAAAAGTTAGGTATTGACTGGATCCCACGCATGAGGTTTTAAATGCCGTGCTTGTTTCGTAGTTTAGTAATTTAAATATTGGTTTGCAATTATCTGCCTATGTGCAAATAAGGCATGAATCAATGTAATGGGATGAGGCTGAGGCTGAGGCTGAGGACTATTTTTTAAAATGAAACTCGATTTACTCAGTTGAGAGTAGCATGGAGTCATGCTGGCTTCAGTGGATGCTTCAATTGTGAAATGCTGATGTATTTACTGAATCATTTGGGAGATGGTTATTCATAGATTGATGGACGGGAAATGACAATCTGATTGGAAAGCTGAAACTGGTAGTCTGATGCTCTGCTGATGTCGATGCATGATATATACTATAGCCGGGCATTGAAGCTTATGTTGGCAAATTATTGATTATTGGCTGATTTTGAAACTGTTGTGATAACCGATATGGATGCAGGCTAAAATCTTCCACTTCACTTCTGAAGTTCTGACCTCCCCTTCAATGCATGCCACACTCTTCAGAGCTATCAAATGGTCTAAAAAGTTTGGCAGCCGTATATTTTTCGACTTGAATTTGCCGTTACCTTTGTGGAGATCACGGGATGAGACAAGGGAGTTAATCAAGAGAGCATGGGATGAGGCTGACATTATCGAAGTGTCTAGGCAAGAGTTGGAATTTCTTCTGGATGAAGATCATTATGAGAGGAAAAGAAATTATAGACCTCAATACTATGCTAAAGATTTCGAGCAAACTAAGAACCGGAGAGATTATTATCACTATACCCGGGAGGAAATATATCCATTGTGGCACGATAAGCTCAAGTTCATATTTGTAACTGATGGAACACTTCGGATCCATTATTACACCCCGAGTTTGATGGTGTTGTTGTCGGTACAGAAGATGTTCTAATTACACCTTTCACCTGTGATAGGACGGGTTCCGGAGATGCTGTTGTGGCTGGGATTTTGAGAAAGCTGACAACTTGCACTGAAATGTTTAATAATCAAGACATTTTGGAAAGACAGCTTCGATTTGCAGTTGCTGCTGGCATTATATCACAGTGGACGATTGGTGCCGTCAGAGGATTTCCTACTGAAAGTGCGACACAGAATTTGAAAGAACAGGTTTATGTGCCGTCAATGTGGTGAATGGACCGTGTCCTATATTATGTGATAGAATGGAGAAAGTTTCCTCATTGTTTGAAAAAAGTTGTTGAGGATGAAATGGGGGTTTATTGTTTCCTTTGTCAGCTGATGAGCTGCATGGTCGTCTGGTTCCTCATTTATTTGGATCCGACCTTGGGAACGATCAGGACTAAGGAGTTTCATGTGATGTCTATCAAAATTTAATGGTCAAAGATGGTTTTCAGGTCCAAAGCAGCTTATTAAACTCGAACCAATTTGAGCTAGTTTGGTGATGGGACCCTTCGCGAGATAGTTTTCGTTGATGACCACCGGACCAATGTACTCTCTTCAGTTGAGAGTCTTGAGACTACAGGGGACAATATAACTTTGTAGCAGTAACTGATCTGGCTGCTGTGAGCAGAGACAGAGATCTGAATATTATTTTGAGCTGCAACTTCTCTTGTTACGGTATCGCTGGCTTACTGGCCTCAGGATGAGGACAGTTTTTTCCTTTTCTCTTTTCCACATCTCCAAAACCCAATTGAGCAAATTTTTTTTCTAGATTTCTGTGTTTAGACTGAAACGGAGCTGACTTCTTGCCTCCTGCTGAGAGCCTATTTAGATTTCCATGCCTGCCTAATTCAGAACTGGTTGAGTTTCTCTTCATCCAGGGTGCTGTAAGTTTGTCTCATAACTTGCTCTACTAGGTCTATTTGTAAGCAACTTTTAGCTTCTTTGGTTTAGCCATAAGCTCCATAGATGTATAATTGTATATGAGTAGCTTATAGTCCAAACGAGAACAGTTGTGAGATCAACTAAGCTTGAGAAGCTCGGATTTTTGTCTTTGTTTTCTTCACCAGCAGTCTCTATCTTGTACCGGATAAGTAGGGTGTCGATGCATTTGAATGGTCGATGGCTCCATCCTCAGCCATAGGCCTATTTCAGGGGGAAAAGAACCGACTCCATGGATGATTGCTAGTGTCCTCCTTAGATGGTTGCTTGAACCATCGGACATCTCTGAAGTCTGAACCAGTGTCCTCGATATAGGATAGACGTAAATGTGGAGTTGTTTCTTACATTAGTGTTCTGTTTGATGAGTGACAGGTTATGAAAATAAAATACACGTGAAACAAACAGTAAAAATGTGAACTTGTCAGTAAAACAAGAAGGCCTCTCTCATCACAGCTGATGACCACCGCACGGTGGTCCCGGCGGTGGAGATAGCTACCGGCGGACAAGATTCTCGTGTCCTTAGGGGAGCTCACATTGCACGGCGGGCGGTCACGGGGAGATAGCGTTCCCACGCCCCGGCGGACTTAGGAATTTCTTCCTAAGTAAGATTCTCGTGTCCATAGGCGAGCTCGCATTGCACGGAGTATTCTAGAAGACATCAAGAAAACCCTAGTACTAGGTCCTCTGTCATGCATCTTAAAGATTGATTGGCCGCAACATGCATTCTCTTCTAGAAATACATATATACCTCTACTCACGTAATAGTGCTGGATCGGGGCTAACCTACGTACAGAGAGGGGGAAGGGGGGCTGCGGCGGCCACGGTGCAGTGGTTGTTACTTGAGGCGATCGCCAAATGGTGGCGCCACTCCCTTCCTCATCGTCTACATAGTCGAGAGCAACGCAGCCTACCTCGTCTCCTCCTTTATCCCTCTTACGTCTTATGGAAGTCGTCAGAAAGTTTCTTTTTGTCTTTCACATCTTATCAGAATAAAATAGAATTCATATCAGTTTGAGATTTTTCTGTAAGATAAATAATAAATATATATCTTTTGAAACTTTATACTTTTTCGTTGATTAAGAAAATATTTTTTATTGGCCTATTTTTTTCTAAAGAAAATATTTTTCTAAAAAATATTTTCTTGAATCACGTACTTTTCAATAAAATATAAAAGAAGAGAAAATTTCAAATAAGGACCTCAAGTGGGGTCCTTTTTTGCGAAAAGGACCCAAAGTAAAAAAGGTATCAAATAAGGACCTAAAGTGTCCAATCAATCCCAAATAGGGGCCCAAAGTGCTCAATTAAATTAAGGGCGTTTAGCCATAAGCTCCATAGATGTATAATTGTCGGCCGTGCCGGGCTTATAGTCCAAACGAGAACAGTTGTGAGATCAACTAAGCTTGAGAAGCTCGGATTTTTGTCTTTGTTTTCTTCACCAGCAGTCTCTATCTTGTACCAGATAAATAGGGCGTCGATGCATTTGAATGGTCGATGGCTCCATCCTCAGCCACAGGCCTATTTCAGGGGGAAAAGAACTGACTCCATGGATGATTGCTAGTGTCCTCCTTAGATGGTTGCTTGAACCATCGGACATCTCTTAAGTCTGAACCAGTGTCCTCGATATAGGATATAGACGTAAATGTGGAGTTGTTTCTTACATTAGTGTTCTGTTTGATGAGTGACCGGTTATGCAAATAAAATACACGTGAAACAAACAGTAAAAATGTGAACTTGTCAGTAAAACAAGAAGGCCTCTCTCATCACAGCTGATGACCACCGCACGGTGGTCCCGGTGGTGGAGATAGCTACCGGCAGACGAGATTCTCGTGTCCATAGGCGAGCTCGCATTGCACGGCGGTCCTCTGTCATGCATCTTAAAGATTGATTGGCCGCAACATGCATTCTCTTCTAGAAATACATATATACCTCTACTCACGTAATAGTGCTGGATCGGGGCTAACCTACGTACAGAGAGGGGGAAGGGGGGCTACGGCGGCCACGGTGCAGTGGTTGTTACTTGAGGCGATCACCAAATGGTGGCGCCACTCTCTTCCTCATCGTCTACATATAGTCGAGAGCAACGCAGCCTACCTCGTCTCCTCCTTTATCCCTCTTATGTCTTATGGAAGTCGCCAGAAAGTTTCTTCTTGTCTTTCACATTTTATTAGAATAAAATAGGAGTCATATCAGTTTGAGATTTTTCTGTAAGACAAATAATAAATATATATCTTTTGAAATTTTATACTTTTCCCGTTGATTAAGAAAATATTTTTCGTTGACCTATTTTTTTCTAAAGAAAATATTTTTCTAAAAAATATTTTCTTGAATCACGTACTTTTCAATAAAATATAAAAGAAGGAAGAGAATTCTGCAGAAATTCAACAGGGAACTTCCGTTACGAACGAGCCAATGAAGCTTCTTTGGAGGGAGGCAGATGGGTTCAAATGACTTGTACTTCTGCCTCACTGGCCTCGAGGTAAATTCCTTTTTGTCTCCGTCCGATGATGTCTTGGAGCCGAGGTTGGCGTCGTTACCTGTCCTTGCTAGAGACTTGAACCTCGCGCACGCCTTCCTTCCCTAGCGTGTGCGACCGCGACCGAATGGACAGACGAAGCTTCTCGCGTTTGCGCTTTCATGGCGCTTCACGCCTCCCGCCTCGCTCCAGCATCGCGTCGTTTCGCTCAGAAAGGTCGACAACGCTTTCCCGTGACCAGGTGATCCTGTCGCGATAAAGCGCAGAGAGAGAGAGAGAGAGAGCAGAGCTGAGTCTTCTCGACTCAACCACCGCTCTAATGGCGGGCGACCCACCTGCCTGTAAGAGAGAGGCAATCGCTACGACATTCCAAAAGGACAATTTGTCGCTGCGTCGCCCTTATAAATGGCTACGCGTTTGGGTGGTACGTTGTGAAGAAATCGGGTGCTCGATTCTTTGCTCGGTTCGCGCTCCTTTGAGTTCACCACCCAATCGAGCTGCTCTTACCGGTACGTTTCGCTGAATCGCTTTAATCTCTTTGCATTTCAAGCTTGCACATCGTCCCAATCATTTGTATTTTCCTCGAACATAATGCTGTGTCTCCTCATGTTGTTCCGCTGATTTTAATGTACTGGTCTTTTTCATGTGTTCTTCTGATATTGTAGATAGAGAAAAGCCTCCAGGCAAAACGAGCTTTCTGTGGCACTGGAACTTGAAATACTGCTGTCAGTACTTTTTTTCTTGTTGGTAATTGGAATTTCAACATTGTAAGATGGAAGTTTAAGGTTGCTGGGTCTGTTTTCCAGCTGACTTAGCGGACTCGTCTTGCGGCAAAAAGATTTGATTATGATACGAAGTCCGCAGCTTGTTTGAGGATGTGCCCTGTTGGTTCCAATGGGTCACCCTCACTCGTGTCAGCTTATAATAGAACGAGCTGCGTAAGTCTGTTAAATCTTTTCCATAGTTTAAGGGTACAGCATAATCGAAGGAGCATGCTCTGCCTAGAACTAGATTTGGTGGAACTTAATTGCCAAGAGATTAGATTAGAGCAAAGAATGTAGCCGTCTTGACAAACACATATCACACCTGGGAGGCTGGGAATACGGACTTTTGAGCTTTCCCCATGTAAAATAGGGCCATGTTATTACAAGAAAAACTTTCTCATTTCTGGTGATTTCTTCAGAGTTTGTAATCGCAGTTATAATTGACCTTTTAGCTAGCGACTAAAGAGTGTAACTTTGTGGTCCGGGCTAGTTTTGCATTTCATGAACCTTGAGTACCAATCCGGCCTTCTCTGACAATTGGTGTGAATACGTGCACTGGCTTAACTGTATAGTCTTACTTGGATTGGCTTTCTCGTATGTTCTACTACAAATTCTGCTCACTTGAAGATTCACGTGTTGGCATTTCTTTTGTCATAGATGAAATGAACTGAGCGAGGCAATTTCAAGTCGTGGAAAGAGGATATGGCAACGTCTTTTCTTGTTCATGCTTCTATCAAGAGGTTTTCTATAACTGGCTATTTCTTGTTCCTTGTGGCCTTCTTCCAGAACATCAAAGGAAACTCGTCAGCTTCCAGTTATTTGATTGGCCTTGGGAGCTATGATATAACAGGGCCTGCTGCAGATGTAAATATGATGGGATATGCAAACATGGAGCAAATTGCATCTGGAGTCCACTTTAGATTGCGGGCTCGGACTTTTATTGTTGCGGAACCTCAAGGGAATCGTGTAGCATTTGTAAATCTTGATGCATGCATGGCTTCACAAATTGTGACTAATAAAGTACTTGAGAGATTAAAAGCAAGGTAATCTCTCCCACATTGAGTTAAATCTAACTTTAGACACTGCCATTCTAAGTCCAACTTTTAGGCCAGAATGTCATTTTGGACCTTCATGCATGAGTAGATACAATTCTCTACCCTCGTATCATCAATTCTAGAATTATACTTTTCTTGAGTAGATGGAATTCTGCTTGTATGAGCATGAATTACATTTTTTTTTCTTAAATTAAGCATGTAAAGTGCACTCTTCTAACATCTTCCTTCTTTCTTTGGAGAAATTGTTGCTGTAGTTTGGATGAATTTCAACTATACCACTTACATGTGGATGAAGTACGTATTTTGTTCATCTTTTTCAGTAAGTATATGTATACACTGCACTCTTACATCTTCCTTCTTTCACCAGAGAATTGTTTTGCTTGACATTAGTTTGGATGGTTTTTCAGCTTATAAAAGCATGAAGTACATATTTCTTTTATCTCATTTGATGAGTGTTTAAACTACACTCTTCTAAAACCTTGATTCTTTCATTGGAATATTGTTTCTCCTGACATTAGTTTGGATGAAATTCAACTCTGCTTACATGAGCCTCACATACATAGTTTCTGTCATCTTCTCTAAGAAGTGTGTGAACTGCAATCTTCTTCTAACATCTTCATTCTTTCACTGGATAAAATAGAGAGGTGCAGCTGTTTTGAGTGGACTAACTGTCAAGATTATAAATAATGCAGTTGAAGAATTTATTGCATCTTATGAAAAAATTTACAGTATAACCTTTGAACAACGAGCCTTCTAGTATTATATATCCAAGTTTGTTACTTTTCAGATATGGGAATCTTTATACGGAAGAGAATGTCGCAATTAGTGGAATTCACACTCATGCTGGACCAGGAGGCTATCTCCAATATGTTGTATATATAGTGACATCGCTTGGATTTGTAAGGCAGTCATTTGATGCTCTTGTTGATGGGATCGAGAAAAGCATTATACAAGCTCATGAAAATCTTCGGCCAGGAAGTATTTTTGTCAATAGAGGTGATAAAAATGCTTCATATTTTTTCTACTCTTCTTTATCCCATCTTTCACTGCTTGCTACAGCTATCAATCTATGTTATGAGTTCTTGTTAAGATGGAGATAGACAGAATCAATTTAGTGAACTTCTTCATTCACCTATTTGCCCTATATCTAATTGGAGATATCTGTGTCTTTAGACAAGTTTTTAAATTGCAATGATGTACTCTGGTGATGACAGTTTGATGGTTCATGAGTGAATAGGTGATGGCTGGTGGTATCTCTTATTTGAGTTTGCTACTATACTCACTCAAGCAATTGTTGCTGGAACTGTGCAAATATTTTGCTTAGCTTCAAGAATGATTATGCATGCTGTGAATATAGCTTAATAGTTGTAATCAGTGACAGTCTGTTCCTTGGACTGCAAATGCCAACTTACAGAATTATAAAGTCATGATTTAAATTTACTCTTTTCCTTTTTCACTCTGTTTTGTTTACTTGTCTTGTATGTAGGGATTGAATCTAGTTGAACTCTAGTTTGACTTGGACTTGCTGAACAATACTAACTTTACAATCTTCATTAAGTTTGAGTATGTCAAGGGTCAGAAAGATCCCGTCCTCATAGTTAAATTGAGGACTTGGCAATCCTCTTGACTCATGTCTCTCTTTTGTATTTTTAACATGTTTTAGGTTCCTATGAGAGCAAAAGTTTGAGCAGTACCTCATTTCTCGGGTGCAAAATCATTTTCTAATTTGATGTCGCATCCACTTAAAACAGTAATTGAAATAGACTAGCTGAACTTGAGTATCTTAAGTCAAGTTGAGCTAGAGCTATCACGCTTGATTTTGTAAGGTTAATTATCAAGCCTTGAGATTTACAGTTGACTAATTCAGTCCAAGTGTTAGATTGCATTGACTTAACTGGATTGCACTCTTAATTTCATTATGCATCATGCGCTGAGAAACCCAAGCTGAGGAACCAAAGGAAACTAGTATCGGTGAAGCTAATTGATTCTTGGATGCAGAAGATCAAAACTTGTGGTCTTGTCCCCGATTAAGTTGCTGATGTGAGTGTATTAGACTCCTGCCTTGATAATCTGTAGGACAAAAAGTTGTCAGATGCCTCCAACAATTGTAAAGGGTTTATTATTTCTAAAGTTTCAAAAAACCTTCAGTGAACATCTCTTCTCATTGCTCTCTCTCTCTCTCTCTCTCAGTTATATTTTCCTCATAATCCAGGACTTTCTACTGAAATTTGACATTTATAGTCATTGATATTGAAGTTTCGCTGGCATATCGAAGTCCGTATAACATTCTTCAGCAAGATCCTATCTTGGTAGTTAAATGGCTGTGGGAAGTATTGAAACGGAAGAGGGATGTAAGCTAAACTACTCTATCTGATGGGTTTTGCTCTTCTTTTCCGTTTACCATCTGCATCTATTAAATTAAAGTTAATTCTTTCAGATTTAATCAGTGAAGAACCATCTCTGTGTATTTTTTCATATGTCTGTTGTCTCTGTTGCGTTTGTTTCAGTCACCTCCCAAATATACAGGCTTTTTGGGACTTAAAGCTTCACGTCCTCATGATTTTGCAGGAGAGCTCCTCGATGCTGGTGTTAACCGAAGTCCTAGTGCTTATCTCAATAATCCTGAGGCTGAGCAGAAGAAATACGAATACAATGTCGACAAAGAAATGACTCTCCTAAAGTTTGTAGATGATGAATGGGGTCCAGTTGGTAGCTTCAACTGGTTTGCAACACATGGGACTTCAATGAGTCGAACTAACTCCCTAATTAGTGGTGACAACAAAGGAGCTGCAGCACGATTTATGGAGGACTGGTTTGAAAAGAATGCTTCTTTGATAGGCTCTGGAAGTGCACGTTTTAATGACTCTGGAATAGATAGGATACTTCGAAGAGTCTCATGCCTGGTTTCTAACCATAAAACGCGTAAGCTGAAGACCTCTACATGTTGACTTTTATATCTTGGTCACATTGTTCTAAACTGCATTGTAGAACTCTAAAGAAAGACCAATCTTTGTTATTCAATGCATGAGAAATAATTTTATGCGACAAATATGGTATCTTCTTGGTAATACAGAAGAAATCCAGCCGATCTGGTGCTATGGACATTTAAAATTTAAGCTTCTGGAAAATCTTATTATTTTCTAAGGTAAAAGGTTCTTCCTGTGTTTTATGCTCATCTACAAGTTGCACTGTAGATATTTTTAGACCTAATAAAATGTCCCCCATATCATAAAAGGATGCTTTTTTGACCATATTGACAGAAATGACAGGTGAGGATAATTGTAGGGATCACTCATGCAGGACAGAACTCTTGACTTATGCTTTCCATGTATGGCCCAATATCCAATTACTAGGAAAAATTCCGTTTGAAAGCTTAGTAAGTAGTACATTGCATGTTGTTAGCTCATTTTATAACCACACTGACCCAGTCTAGTTGACTCCTTAACAGAATCAAGGGGAGAAGTGCATTTTACTCTCCCAAAGCCTCATCATTCTCCTGAATGCCTGACTTCTTAGCTACCCTTCACTTAGAAAATTAAATATTGAAACTAATATGGACCTTAAAGTGAGAAATTTTCAAATTTAATGTCATCTTTGGATGTGGATTCCCTCGATGTAACGGGAAAACTGAGAACAGAATGATGTGTGAATTTCTTTCAGTGCCTTGCATCTCATGAAGTAAATTCTTCTGGTTACCGGCATCTTAACCCCATATCTCCAAAATGATGTGCCTTGATATCTGCTGTTAAATATGCATTGTCAATTACCTCCTAAAATTTAGATAGTATCCAGAGAACAGATGTTGCTTGGGTCTGTGAGTGCGCAAAACTAACCTATTGATGCAGGTATAAAGAAGACGCTTGCCAGTTCTTTCCACTCTTCTCGACAAAGACCTATAATGCGATCTTTGGGTGTCACCAGGAGAGTCAGGAGTGCCTTAAGAAAGGATGATAGGCCACAGTTTGTCTCTGCATTCTGTCAAACAAATTGTGGTGATGTAAGCCCGAACATTCTCGGCTCATTTTGCATCGACTCTGGACTGCCTTGTGATTTCAATCATAGCACTTGCAATGGAAAGAATGAGTTGTGCTATGGACGGGGGCCAGGGTAAGTACAATTCCTCTTCCTGAAAGCATGTACAAATGACTTTTAGTTTGTAAGAGTCTTGATCTTTTCCATGTTTATTTGGAAGATACCCAGATGAATTTGAGAGCACACGCATAATAGGAGAAAGGCAATTCAAAAGGGCTGCAGAACTCTTTGACAAAGCGTCGGAGCAGCTGAAAGGGAAGATCAGATATAAGCATGCTTATGTGGATTTCTCTAACATTGAGATTACAGTTCCTAAACCTGGTGGGGGCACTCAGGTGGTGAAAACATGTCCTGCTGCAATGGGCTTTGCTTTTGCTGCCGGAACAACTGATGGCCCTGGAGCTTTTGATTTCAATCAAGGAGATGATAAGGCTGGTTAAATCTCCCCATTGCCTGCATTAAAAATTTCCATTACAAGCTTTTAATGGCAGATTTACCTAACCAGCAGCGGTTTCTTGTTGACTGCTCTTCCAGGGTAATCCCTTTTGGAGGCTGGTAAGGGATTTGTTGAAAACACCCACTCAAGAGCAGATTGACTGTCAGCATCCTAAGCCCATTCTACTTGACACTGGAGAAATGAAGGAACCATATGACTGGGCGGTAAGTGGAGAAGAGTTCATGGAACATTACCATTTAGTAAGATGTTTAAATATTCGAATAAAAATTCAGCAATTTCTGTTAGACAATAGTTGAAGTGAGGGAGTCCTAGCTGCAGATTATTCAGCATTTGAAACTACCAGCAATGCCTCATCGGTGTTCTAACATTAGTTGTTTTATCCAAACTGCAGCCTTCAATACTTCCTCTACAGACTCTGCAAATAGGGCAACTATTAATTCTCACCGTACCTGCAGGTACCAATAAAAGTGCTACCTGCCCCTGATAGTTGCTTTTTCTTGTCTCGTTAAATTGTTTAGTTGTTCCTCCATCAATATATGTTGAAGCATTAAGGAAAGTACATGAAGAACTGTGGCTGGACAAATTGTTTGGTGCTCGGATAGAAAGCTCATATAATTGAACAGAATGATGTATATTTAGCGGACGACTGGGATTACTTGATGATTTCCTGTGGTTTATCATCGTTTGTGTCTTATTTCACCCACCAATGCTTAGATTGCTTGCACTTGCAGAGTTCACAACTATGGCCGGTAGACGTCTGCGCGATGCCATCAAGATGGTGCTTGCTTCTAGAGCAGATGAGTTTGATAGCAATGTCCATGTTGTCATTGCAGGGCTTTCCAACACATATTCTCAGTATGTTACCACATTTGAGGAATATCAAGTGCAGAGATACGAGGTCTGAATCTCTTCTACTCTGTTTACTAATGAATCAGCTCATAGTAGCATCTTTGTTAGAGCGTTATTTCTTGTACACGTGCGATTGCCAAGTTCATCAGGTGTACAAGTGGTTTATCATCGGGGGAATTTGCAGACTGTTTCACTGATATTGGTTACCTCGGTAATTCATTGATTCTTATGTGAACACTGAACAATGTTTTTGAAACTGAAACACTCAGTGACCTGCAAAAATGAGCATAGGCCATGTTTCGTTCTGCATTTTCTTATTTCTTGACTGGGGGAAAGCAGTCATTAGACTGCTCTTTTTGACCATGGTTTGGACTGCTATGAACGAACCTAGATATTCAGGCTTAACAACTTTGATCATACAAACTTATCTTTTCCCACATTAGGGCATCGGTTTTCCCTAGTAATAAACTGTAAATATGCTGCATCAGTATAGTGGGATTAAGCAGCATAAATTGCTGTGCTAATTATCATCAAAATTGTACTTTTGAGATATCTTTTTAACTCCTTTAAGTTGTTTATGTCTGATACATCGAGCAGTAGGTAAGCCTTTTTGTTTAAGGTGCAAGGGAGCTACATGGATCCTCCCAGCCGATTGCTATCTTTGTAGTTTGTGTCCTCTGCCATAAGTGCAGATTCAACTACCCTGCTAGGGTTTCCATCAGTGTCTTATTAGGTCTTTCTTTCCCACTCTTGACATCAGGTAAGTTAATTATTTTAAGGTGCCTGCATGAACTGTTCAGATACCCTGGTTGTCTGGACATGCCAATACCAACACCTGCTTTGGTTATATATTGAAAAGAAATACATGAATGAAGAAGCCATTATAAGTTACATGACTGTTGTATCAGTTAGTCATTATGTTTTCTTTTTGTTTGGCCACATGTTCATTATGTTAGTTATAATTCCCTAGATAGAGAATTACTTTTGTCAGTAGGAGGATGAATTTATGTCGTTAGTTTAGCTTGAGGATGGGCCTATTTTTTGGAATTATGAGTTAAAATTTAGTAATGATACTGTTTGGGAGAGCTCCTTCTGCTCGGCCTTACCTTTTAGATTAGTAGCATTTTGTCACACTTAACCATTTGATAGTGGATGCGAAACTTCTGTTTCCACATCCACCTTGACTTATAGATGTGGCTGTTGATGCTTGCCAGGGCGCCTCTACTCTTTACGGTCCCCACACACTCAGTGCCTACATTCAGGAGTTCAAGAAATTAATTGAAGCTCTCATCACTGACAGAACCATTGAACGAGGTCCGCTGCCGCCAGATCTCCTTGACAAGCAAATAAGCTTACTCCCACCAATTATCTTGGATGCAACACCTCCCGGCGTGAACTTTGGAGACATTAAAGCTGATATCCCCTTAAATTCCACCTTCAGAAGAGGAGATTTAGTGAGAGTCACTTTTTGGTCTGCTTGTCCTAGAAACGACCTGATGACTGAGGGGACTTTCGCGTTGGTAGAGTTTCTCCAGGATCAGAAGGCCTGGGTCCCAGCCTACGATGATGACGATTTCTGCTTGAAGTTCATATGGTCAAGGCCCGCAAAACTGAGTCCTTGGAGCTATTCAACTATAGAATGGAGGGTCCCTACTTCGGTTGTTTCAGGGGTTTACAGAATCCGACATTTTGGTGCTGCGAAGTCGCTTTTGGGGGCCATCCAGCATTTCACGGATCATCAAGTGCCTTTGTGGTGGCATAGTGTTGCTGAAGGTGTGTTACTATTGTAGCTGAATAAGCCAAGGAAGAAAATATGTTTACGTGTATTTGACCAAAGCATTCATAGTAAAATTTAGGTTGGTATTGTATAGGTTTTTGCTGAAAACGAAGGTGAAGGTTTTAAGTTTAGGATGACAAATGAACCCTAGAGTGGTGCCTTTTTTATGTAAGATATGGAATAGGATGCTGATGGCCTTTTATGAACTGTGGGAAAGAAGAAGAATTTGATTGTGGAGGGAAGCCAAGAGGGTTATATAGTTTGGTTATTTCGGTTGTGTTTTTCTCGACTAGATTGATTCCCCGAATTTACTGATTCTCCTTGTTTTACGCATATGTTCATATCCTCTGAGCTTGATGGGAACAGTACAAAGCAAATTGGATGAAGCCACTTGGATTCAATGCTGTCATTGCGTCGTAGAAAGCATTTTATCAACCTTTTCTTTGCATGCTCAAAGATATAAAGTTGGTGGTTCAACTTTATATCCGAAAAGGTTGATGCAGATTTGTCGTGAGCAATATGACTATGTTGTCAATGGTCGTGATTCTATAATCTCACCCTATCGATGGCCTTGTTGGCCTAATGAAGAATCATCTGTAGAAACTTCTTCAGAAAGCAACAAAAGACCTCCCGTAAAAACATGATAGGTTAGCTTTTGTAGATAGGGGTGCTTCGTTCCTACAGAAAAGTTCCTGTTTTACCTGTACAAAAAAAGAAGAAGAAGAAGAAGTATTGGTTATTTATTGAAAATATTCAAGTATTTCCATGTTAGAATATTTGAAGATTTGCGATATGCACATAAAAGAGGAATCCACATGTACCTGATGTTCAATCATCCACCAGGCCAACAGCCATTGCATTCGACGAAGTGGTCCATCTGGATGCCACATTCCTTCCAGCTTTAATGCCTTGAATGCAGGAAATGGAACATCTCTTAGACGCGGAAAATATTATCCAAGTCACAAGGTTTCTGCTAAAGAAACCTGATAATTAAATGATTACGCAGTAAATCTAGTGGAATGAGTCTCTCTTTTTCAAATAAAAAATTTAAGGATTTTGGCCAAGAAATTGAGAATTAGAGGAAAATCTTTTGAAATTTATTAGTTTCATAAATGCAATAAAATCGACTACCTACAATAGTTATGAGGTAGAGAGAAATATAATATAGTAGAGTGTCTAATCAATGATGATTTATGGAAATTAGAATTGTGAGTTTTTAGTGATTAGCAAATATTTTTGAAGATCTTAGAGATGGAACCCCTGCGAAGCACGGGCAAGAGCATTAGTTATTTGTAAAGCTACAATTATTAATGAATGCCCTCGATACAATTATCTAGCCATCTCTTAAGAGATTAAGATATCATCACCGAAACTCAAAATGAGACTCAAAGGAAAATTTATTAACCTATGGGAGTCCATTCCAACATAGCCACAAAAAATAAAACACTCCATAATGTCTAAAAGAGCATGAACAAGTAGCGCATGGGGATAGGGAGGTAAGTGGCTCCATCTTAGACTCCACTATTTCTAGTTGCCTCCAATCATTGTCTGGCTGGTAAGGAAGTTGCAATTAAGTAGAGAATGGGCTGCCAATTGAAAATTTTGAATTCTCTTCAATTTCCAACTTGAGTTGCCTTGTTGTTGCAAGAACATCCAAGGATGCCCTTCGGGCTTTGGTGTAGATTCATATCACACAAGACTTTCTCTCCGTGGTCTTGCCTCGCTCGAGAAACGCCAAGACAAGCATTTTCAACTCTCTTTCCTTCTCTTTTTGTTTTTGAAGTAAAATGGTTGGGGAGGAACGATACAATTAGAGATCTCCCCTAGGCGTTATCGTGTGCATCTCTCAAGAGCTTCGCCCGTCGAGGTAATGGGCTTTCAGCTTTCTTTTGGATGAACCGAGCGGCTTGGAACCTAATTTCGCGATTCCTGGAATCGTTCCCTTCTGAAATTGGCGTGTTCGACTTTATAAGGTCTTGGGCCCATTTTGCATACTCGAGCAGGCTTTCGTCAATGAATCCACTGACACGTTTGTCTTATCTCATCTACACTATACTCATTATAAAAATGAAAAGGCAAATACTTTAAGGAGTAAGATTACAAAGTGGAATATGAATGCTCCAACCACCTTAAATCCATGCTTAGCGCACGAATTCAAGTTCTATTTGGCTTCCCAACCCAACCATGTTTCATTGGCGCACGTCGTGTCCCAACTCCCAAGATCCTCATTTTTGTTGAAATAATTAAATTTTCTTACACACCCCCAAAAAAATATAAATAAAAAAGAAGAAGTCTAATTGGTCAACTTGACCATCCATCTCCACGACGCAGCCGAGTCAGCACTTCCCACGGATTATCCCAACAACGACGGCTGCCATCCCAACCCGGCTCAGTCATTACGCGGCGCCACGAGCTAGTCATGGGTGAAATATTAATAAAAATAATAATATAAAAAATCTTTTTGAAGAGAGGAATAATCAAATCGTGAGATTATAAAAAAAAAACTGACTTATCAAATCGCGAAGATCTAATTAAGGGTCAAAAGTTCAAAATTCAGCACTTAATGGGTTAATCTTGTTCAATAACTTTTGTTAGCATTTATTTACAAGACTCGATTAAGTAAAAGATTCGATAAATATGATAATTAAGTAATGTTTCACTAAGCTCATTAGAAGAGGAAAAATAATTGATGAAAGCTGGAATCTTATCAAATATATCCGTTAAACCTGTTGATGGTGATCATTTTTCTATGTTTGCTCAGAGATTAATGACAGCTGTTGATTTTCAATTGTCGTTAAATTTTATGTTGTTTACAATCTAAATTATCATCACTCAAAGTTCTGTGTAACTTTTAATTTTGAGTATTATCAATATGAGCCTTTGAAATCTTATACATGTATAATAGATAGGTGCAAGTTTTTTTGACCTTCTCTCTTGTCATAAAAAAGTTGTCACGGATTTAAATATTATTTAAACCCCACGATTTTAGAAAATCTTGATTAATTTGGGGAGGGTGCTTGGACCACGATCACCACCCAACTTTGTACGTGTGTACATTGTGGTGTCAAATTGCATCAAGTCATCTATGGATAACTCAAACCGATCCCATCATTCCTAAAGAATAACTCTCCATTTATAGAGGAGCTTGAGCTCGAGCAACTCGAGTATCTTATTAAGCCAAACTTATACTCGAACTCGTCAATACTCGATTTGACGTGCTCGTGAACCTAACTGAACTTTTATATACTTCATCAGGATGTCTAATAGTTGTTGAAAAGGGAAAAAAAAAAAAAAGAACCCTCGAACCACAAAGCAAATTTTATTTAGATTGTAACCGAGCATTGCTCAATGGGATCCGAGCATCTTGACTTGCTATTCAATTCAAATCTCGAGCACGAAACTTAATATCGAGGTCGGATCGAGCACCGAGGAATTGAGATGAGTCGCGCATGAACCTTGACAATCTATCGCGTGGGATCGATAGTTTCGGCTCGAATCGAGCGTGGGATTTCTCGGTAATACCGAGACGAGGGGGAGGCTGTCCAAATAATAAACGAGAGCTGACGAAGCAGAGCAGAAACAGAGCACACGCCCAGCTGCGCTTTGCCCATTTCCCATTCTTGCCTTTTCCCTCTTCCATTTTGGTTCCCTCTTTTCGAGATTCCCTCTTTTCACGTCATCTCCATCTCTCTCTGTCTCTGTCTGTCTTCCTTGGCCATCATCATCGTTCGGTCATTGGGTTTTACTGCATTTGGCTCTGCTGGGCTGGATTGAGCTTTGATCCTTCCATGTCCGGCACCCTTCCTCCGCCTATTTAATCGCCGACCCATTTCGCATCGCGGGCTCCCTTCCCTCCTCTTCTTGCTTCGGCGCCTTCGATTCACTTGTGTCGCGTGCGTGCGTTGATCGGGGGTAGGAAGGATGGTGGCCGATGGCAAGTCCAAGTCCGACATCTCCTTGGCCGGAACTTTCGCCAGCAGCGCTTTCGCCGCTTGTTTCGCCGAGGTGCGATCCTGTTCTTTTCTCTTCCCGCTTTCATGGGAATCTCTCTGTGTGTGCGTGTGTGGGGTCGTGCTGCGAGCTGGGTTTGTTTGCTTTTTTTTTTTGATCAGCTGGTTTCATACATGCACTAGCTTCAGTTAGCTTGGTCTGTTATTCTCCCCGAATGCTGCGGATGGATCTACTTTCACTCGTATGCGCGCGAGATCGCATGTTTTCATCTCGGTTGCGGCAAATATGCGAAATGAATCATTTTGGAGCAATGATTTAGCATCTATTCTGTGCTTTTCACCTGTTTGTTTATATGTTTTTCGTTTTGACTTCTATCTTTCCGGGGAATTAGAAGTCCTCTCTCTCTCTCTCTCGCTGGTAAATTTTATTCATTTTGTGCAGATTCTGAACCATTGTAATAGATAACTTTGCATGACCACTGGACTTTCAAAGCAAAATTCATCAAAAAAGGTGGGAATTTTCGGTGTCTAAAATTGCAAAACATGCAGAAGTATGAGAAAGTTTTAGAAGCCTGGGTTTTCTTGAAGGGTGGTATTTGAAAGTTAATGAGTTAGTATTGGATAATCTGAATCAATGGCCTGGCATCTCACAAGGGAATGAGCGTAATTTGGGGAAAGGCCAGGAAAACCAGTGTTATAGTGGAAGCTCGAAAACTCATTCAGGCTACACAATCAGAAAATGTATCCTTATACCCAATAAGACTTTTTGTCGGGTAAAAGACAGAACTTGAAGAACTTTCTTGCCACATTTATGCATTCCATTCATGGTAAACCTATTTCTCCTGCATCTCGTCCAAATTCAAGATTTGGCAAGGTTTATTGCAGGTAAATGCTTGACCCCAGTCCATTGATATAAAGCTTATATTGGCCAATGGAGGTGCAGTGAAGTTAAAGTACTTCTAACAACTCCGATTCACTCATAGGCTGACATTTAGCATAAAATATGGAGTGTGAAAATTAGATTTAGATATAGAGGTAAGTAAGTGGCATGGGATTTCGTCAGGAGACTTCCTGCTCTATAGAATCACTAGGAACCATAGTCAAATTACCAGTTTAAGCCAATAAATGGCACCATGCATCAGCATTATATACTTTAACAGTGCCGGAAGAGTTACTCCTGAAATGTATTGTTGTGTGTGAATTTCATTATATGACTAAGACCATATGATCATTGAATCGAAATATTTGAATACTGTGTTCTTTCTCAGGAATACATAAATTGCGTCTTGCATGCAAAAAACTACTTTCGGTAGTTTGTCCCACGGAGTACTTCCTGCTAATTTCAATTTCAACTTGAATAGGAATACTGGGGCACCATGGTTTTGGACAATTTAATGCTGAGAACGCAAAAGATTACAAATATAAGTAGATACTAGAAAAGCAGGTCATTAATTGGGATAGTTAATCCATTTTTGTGTATGGAGTTTTAGGCTTCCTATATGTTAATTTTAACATTTTCAACACGTATAAAAACCACTCTCTTGTCAAAAGCACTCAGATGACCTCTAAAGTTCCCAGTTCACTGATATCAGCTTTTTCATTTAATCCACATCTCTCTCTCTCTCTCTAAAAAGATGCATCTACGCACATGACAAAACCATGATGAAAATTACTAGCTTTCTGCTGCAGTGTGCTTAACTATATGTCTTACAATTTAGTCAAATGGCATCCATAATGAAGTTCCAGGCAGACTGATGTAAATGCATTGGAAGAGCATATTTTTCTGGAAATACTAGCTATAGAGACTGATGGGAATAGCTCTTTGACTTCTTGCAGACTTCTGAAAATCTCCTGCTTAATGACATACCTCTTGCTGAGTTGCTCTTCTGATAACTTCTATAGTCTAAAATTGCTATGGAAATGCATCTTTGATGCAGATCTGCACTATTCCTTTGGATACTGCTAAAGTTAGGCTTCAGCTTCAAAAGAAACCTGCTCCTGGTGAGGCCCTGGCCTTACCCAAGTATAGGGGCATGCTTGGCACAGTTGCCACCATTGCAAGGGAAGAAGGTCTGACTGCACTTTGGAAAGGCATTGTGCCAGGGTTACATCGTCAGTGTCTATTTGGAGGCCTTAGAATCGGGTTGTATGAGCCGGTAAGCTTTATCTATGCGTTGTCATTGAAAATGTCTATTCTATTTTATTTTTCATTTTCTTGCAATTCCCTTTGTAACATAAATTGTGTATTGTGACAGGTTAAGAGCTTCTATGTGGGTAAAGACTTTGTCGGAGATGTTCCATTGTCCAAGAAAATTCTTGCTGCACTCACAACTGGTGAGCTTACTGACGCATGCTTTCAGTATCTTCCTTGTGTGCAGACTTCTACAAGGTCTTAGTCGTGATTGGTTTGTTTTGCTACAATGAGGTCCATCTGTTAAGGGGCATATCTAAATTGACTTTTATTTTTTTAATTTTGTTTAGCCTCTTGCATCTCATGCACTATTGACTTCAAATCAGAAACTATTGAGACTTTCACGACCCTCAAATGTTGATACGTAGATTCACATAGAATTTTTCCATAATCACTTTGAAATTTAAGGAACATTTTGAATTTTCTTGGGAAAGAAAAAAATGCTTTTTGCTTATTTTTGAGTGTAAGCAAACAGGCCCCTAGATTTGTAATTTTGTATTTTGTCCAATAGGCAGAATCTTACACGTCTAAGGGCCTGTCTGGATTGACTTTTACTTTTTGCTTTTTGCTTTTTGCTTAATCTAAATCTTGCGGTTGACGCATTTGAACTTTTTTAAAATCAAAAACTCCAGAAACTTTCATGACACTCAAATGTTGACCCATGAACCACATATAATTTCATCCTAATTTTTTAAATTGGATTGACACTTTTAATTCTGGCAGGAAAGCAGAAAAGTACTTTTTTTCTTTTGCTTTAGTGTTAACAAACAGGCCATAGACCAATTCCTCGACTACTTTTACTGCTTTCTGGTTGAGTATTGTAAAGTGGATATGTGTTGTTTCAAACAGGTGCCCTAGGAATTGCAGTGGCAAACCCAACTGATCTCGTGAAAGTTAGGCTTCAATCTGAAGGAAAATTGCCCCCTGGTGTGCCTAGACGCTACTCTGGAGCACTCAGCGCTTATTCAACAATTGTCAGACAGGTTGTGCTTCTTATTTGAAATATACGTGGTGTTCAACATAAAAACCTGTCTAGCTTGTATGTATTTCACTGTTCTTTTATTGATCTCAAATCAACAATTAGGAAGGTGTGGCCGCTCTTTGGACAGGAGTTGGACCGAATATAGCACGAAATGCTATAATCAATGCTGCTGAGCTAGCCAGCTATGATCAAATCAAGCAGGTAGCGTCACCTGTTGAAAAGCTTCACAAGCGGGGAGGGGGGGGGAGGGGTGTTAAGCAGCATCTTTATTGCAGATTCTAACTTGTATCTATGTGCAGAGTATTTTGAAAATTCCGGGATTCTCAGACAATGTTTTCACTCATCTCCTTTCTGGTCTCGGGGCAGGATTTTTTGCCGTCTGCATTGGCTCTCCAGTTGATGTGGTATGCTAGCCGCTTATGCCTAGTGGTTCATACAGGTTTTTAGAGTGCTTTGTGACTACTATTTGCTTTCACAAGTTCATAATAGACTTGTGGGAGATCCACAGTCTTGTTCTTCATTGAATAGTTGTGTTTGGTTTCTTTCTAGCATTTCCATAAATGGGCTCATTCACTTTTTTTGATTGTACAGTTTGTTCTTATTATGTAGAGTCCATTTCTGACCTCCTGACATTTCTGACATTTCCTCGAGCACTAAGAAGTTGCTTTTCCCATTGTTTGTGACAGGTCAAGTCTAGAATGATGGGAGATCCTACTTACAAAAGCACCCTTGATTGCTTCGCAAAGACACTGAGAAACGATGTAGGATCATTTTTTGCAATTTTATGTTTGATGTGCTTATCATCTTTTCTAGTTTTTTGTTATCCTTCAACCGGGTAGAATGTACCATGTTTTACCATCCCTGGTTTTTTCTGTTTCCTCTTTTCCTGTTCTTTTTGTCTTTTAGGGTGTCTATTCAATTGAATGCCTGCCTGTGCTTGCATTTTTATGTCATAGTGCCTGGTGCATAACCACAGAACTGCCTCTACAGGATAGCAGTTTTCTTTTGCTCTTTTTATTGCCGCTTACACTCATTCCAGTCGTAAACTTTCTATCCTATACTGTACTGGGAGAACCAAGTACCTCCATTGTGTAGTTAAATCCATTCGAGTAGCTTACTCTAGCTGCTGTTAGAAAGGTACTCTCTTGTCAAGCAAAACGATTGATCCCTATAGGCTTCTTCACTTCTAAGCATTACATCTCAGTATCTAGGCATGTCCAATTTCTATTTATTTGCTATCTGATTTTTGTGAGCTTGTCCTTTGTCTGAAGATCTCTAGTTAAAAATGAATGCTGTAACCATCTGAAGACAAATAATTGACTCCCGTTTCTTTTCTTTTCAGGGGCCTTTAGCATTCTATAAGGGCTTCATTCCAAATTTCGGAAGGCTGGGATCTTGGAATGTGATCATGTTCCTAACGTTAGAGCAGGTATGACTTGCTAGTCTTCACTTTGTCGCCAACTATTGCTGCACGTGTAGTATTTGGCATGCATAAACACTTTACAAGTCACTTTTTCCCCTCTCTATTGCAGGCTAAGAAATTTGTCAAAAATCTACAATCTTCTTGAGCTCCGAGGATCACCTGCCAGCTCTCACAATAATTTGCTGATTACATAGGAACTCTGTTGGCCAGGAAAGCTGATCTCAAAATAATAAAGTCCCAATTGGTCATTACTATTCCGATTTCGCTCATTGTTAAAGAGGAACCAAGCAAAACGAACAGCTAGGTGGTCATTGCAACTCAAAATTTTTGCTGGTTGCTGTCTTTTCTTGCTCTGTTCTTTCACCAGTTGACCATCATCACATGACTGTTCTCTTGGTTAATTGCCAGAGTGAGATCAAACTTACTGAGCCAATGAATTGAAATCATGCTCATTTCTGTGGTATTATTCAGATGTGATTTTTGCATGTAACCGGTTCTTACACTTCCGATTTTGCGTATTAGGATTGCGTTATACATAGTAATCCTCTCCATTGTACGCTCATAAGACAGCAATCTCTTCTGAATATTGCAGTGGCTATGGGGTGAATTTGGCATTTTTGGTGGTGCTCGGGGAGCCTCGGGCTCTGTGAAACTTAGAATTAGATCTTCTGCAGTGAAGCCAGTCAGGATCCATCATCATGTATCCGCTCCTGGAGTAGCCTTATGCTTCTAGTTATTCTTCCCCATCAATTCGCGTCATATGCTTCCTATTGCAAATTAAAGGCATTATTTGTTAGATGGAAAATGAACTTTTTTGGAAAATATTTTCAAAGAAATTTATTTTCAAGGAAAATGATCATTTTTCCTATATTTGGCTGTAATTTGCAGATAACAAATAAGTTATTTGTCAATATTTGTTACAGGGAAAAATCACAAAATACATTTTGAGAAAAAGTCTCAAATAAAACCCAAGGACTTGGGCTCTGGTGCTTAGGTCTTGGGTGCAGCCTTGGGGTACTCAGGCCTGCGTGCCGGGGTCTTGGACCTAGCCATGTGGAGCCTGGGCATGGCCGTCAGGGTCCCATGGACTTGAGCATGGCCACTGAAGATCCCGGCACGAGCGCTGAGGTCTTGGGCTTGGTCTCGGTCTCGAGGGACCTAGGCCTGGCCGCCAGTGTTCTGGACTTGATGCCGAGGACCTCGGCTTAGGATCAGGGACCATGCCTTGACCTCGAGGACTTGCAACTAGTTACTAGGGTCTCACTTGCAGGAGCTAGAGTTTCTCCGCCCTAATTGCTAGAACCCCAAGCATGGGCACCGAGGTGTAGAACCCGGCCTCGAGGACAACATATGTGGACCTAGACTCCACGCTCGAGCTCCAATGATTTAGGTGTAAGAGTCGGGTAGGCATGACCCCCAAAGACTTGGGGATAGGCACTAGGGTCTCAGCCTAGACCTTTGTGGGCCGGAGCATCGACGTTGGGGTCCTTGTGCCCGAGCGCCAAGATCCAATCGTATTTTGGAAAACAAATTTCTCATTTTTAAAAGAGAAAATCATTTTCTTGAATTAATCATAAGTTTTCTGTTGATTATAAAAAAAATTTCATTCTCATTTTCCTAAGAGATCTAGATATCGGAAAAAGGAAAATATTTTCCTACAGTAAATTTTCAGCTCAAGATTTAAATCCTCTAACTTGAAGAGGTAACCTTACATTTTATATTTGTCTGCTAAGAGATTGACAACTTATCGTAATTATAAATAAATGATCCAGATTTATTTCCTTTTTTCCCTTTTTATCATTCTTTCTCCTTTCCACTTTTTCCCTTCTCTCTTTCACAAACAAAAACTTAGGATGCATTTTGTTTTATTGAAATGTTCATAATAAAAGAAAATATATTCATAAAGATCATTTCCAATGAAACTCCATTTGTTTTGTAGTTTAGGAAAAGTGATTTCCTTTGTAATGCAAGTAGAAGTTATTTTTTTCCCCAATTCAGACTTGTTTTTTGGTTCATAAAAAGCAATCTTTCGTAAATCGATTAGTATTTGGTCATCGACAGACCAGCGCAATTGGTGGAGACCTTGACATGATCAGAACTCTCTCCATCTCATTGTCACTCGACCCTTCACTAGGCCTATTCTTCCCTTCGGCCCTTGCCGTTACAAAGGCGCGACCTCCAATATGAGGCTGCAGCCTTCAGACCGGAGGTCGTAGGCCTTAGTTAAACCAAATCGAAGGTCGCATGAGGCCAAAAGATGTCAAACTCGGGGAGATTCACTACATCATGGCCCACCACGTGAACCCAAGCCTTGTTTGTCACAAGGGGCATGAGGAAGGGGTCGCAACAGCATGCGATGGGGCACAAGAGCTACCATCAAGCAAAGCACAAGCAATGGCTGAACAAGGGGTGGGCGTGGTCCGGGGCAAGTGCAAAGAAGAGAGAGGGAGAGTCGGGGCCAAGTTGAGTTGAGTTATGACCACACTCTGTTTGAGACTGAGTTGAGGCATAGTTGGGTGCCAAGACAACGGAGGCAACATGAGGCTGCAGCCGGGAGCAAGCGCCGATGGAGGCTCGACTTGCCTCAGCAGTGACTAGCCAAGGCATATAGAGGGAAGTGAAGGAGAGAGGAGCGTGAGCTTGGTTTGAATTTATGCCTTCCTCTGTGAATATTCTTCAAATCAGGTGCCGTTTGGTGTTTTCAAAGGAAAAAAAAAACCTTACCAACTTTAGAGATCTCAACCCTGCCAGAGAATACAAACCTTGTATAGAGAAAATACGAAATAGCACCAGACAATGGCTGATGATGCTGTGTCAGATTTACCCAAAGGAATTACATCGCATTACAGGTTAGAGACCAACTCTACAACAGGGCCTACATTTCGATTCCCAATTTTGAGAAGTCACGCAGCGGGTACAAAATGAACTCCCCTTTCAACTGTTACCGAAGGGGGCCAAAGAGGGTTTGGCAGGCTGAGCTATGATATGAGTCAACAAGACATGCTCTCTTTGCGTCAGCTTTCAAGAATCAGTTAGTGCACGGGTAGATCTTTTGAATTCTGGATCTTCTTACCCTGCAAGAAGAAAAGAGAAAATTAGTGAAGTGCATCAATAGACATATTATCGAGAAATCGTTCCATGGGAACTCCTATCGCTTTCAGTAGATATATCTTCAAAATTGACCCTGTAACTCGTGCATCTACACCAAATTGTCATTTAGAAGGTACTTCTCTACTCCAGTTTCACAGCATTTTAAAAACTTAAGGATACAGGCTTGTCGTTCGTAAAATGTTGATCAGCATAAACATTTAAATCTAGATGTACACTGAACAATGAGGGATGTGCCATGAATGGCAAAGCCATGCTGATGTCGAGCTGTCTTTCAACAAAATCAAGGTATCAATAGTTGGCAATCATCTAGTGAACAATCTTAATGGGGAACTCAGTGAAGAAGAGCAAGGTCATGCCACTGCTCCTCATTTTCGTATAAGAAATTTATATTGAACTCTGGTTTCAAGAAAAAGATTGACTGTAGTTTTTCAGCGTAGGTTGTGCTCAGCCTTGAATTTGAACTGTGGGTCTCAGTGCAGGATCTGAGTTACAAGGAGAGCATGTCTAAGCAAAAGCTGGACAAGAGATATAACTACGTTCTTGGAACCTCCATCGTTTAGATATAAAAAATATGTTGACTACAGAGCAATGAAAATGCAGCCTCAAAGTGAGGGAATGTTCCTTTAAGAGCATCACGTGATAGTCTCTTGAACCAAGGAGAGTTATCCAATTAAAAGTAAAGAGATAGCAGGACACGGGCAATGGGAAAGTTGGATAGCTGACACTGGTCTAATAATACCACCACAGGGTTACTAAAGGGCCCAAAAGAATTACCACGCAACAGAGACGTCAACTACTCTTGGAGGAGTTGACATATGTTTAATTGCACAACAAGCTAGGCACAAATAATTCATGATGACAGAGAAGTCACATAAATGCAATACATAAAAGCAAATATCTTTTTGGAGACTATTACGAGCATACTTACAGTGAAGAGATATATCTGTCGATTTCTTGTTTCTTTTCAGCATCAAAGATGAGCCATTTTTCTTCCGGTCCAACTGAATCACTCCTTATAACTTCTGCAAGAAAACAAAGATAAAAGGTTATATTATCCAGCTAATATCATATGGAATCGGCAGTATGTCGAAACCAACCTTGAAGCAATACATCAGGTTCCCCTTTGTACACTTTTAACTTCCAAAAGGTGCGCCCCTGGCCATCCACGATGACAGGCTCTGTTCTAACAGCATCTGATCTCTGCCGCTCTACGCAATTTTTTAGAATCACAGTAACATTATTAGCACATAGAATGAGAAAGAAACTATGCTTTGAAAGCGCATGAATATCCTGAGAATTAAGAAATCTACATTTGGTGAAGCCAAAGACAATGTAATTTGGACAAGAATCAATTCAGTATGTACTGACATGTGACTGTTTCAAGTGTCAACCACCACAAAAAGCCAGAACACAATGCACGTATGATACGGTCTCTAGAAAGTCCTACCATAACCAGTCAACTATAATTTTAATACAGTCGTATCTCCCCTTCTTTGGTCCTAGCTTAATTCCACAAAGAAACTGATCTATGTACTAACAGTTAAAATGTTAGGCAATTGCTGAAATGAAGCCTTACCGAAGAATCTGACGACAAACTCCCTGGCATTCATACAACTTGGAAAAAAAATGGCAAAATTACTAGTGTTTTGACACCCACTAAACCTTAGCAGATGCTTTTTTAACGTACCACCGGCTTCAAGGTCATCTAAAAAGAAAGAAATATAAAGAAACTTTTACCAATGTTTTCTATTACCAAAATGTTCAGAACTTGTATCCTAAGGGAACCCTTTTTCCATTTTACATTACCATAAGGAATCAGTTTATTGAAATTTTTCATCAGAGAACAAACATCAAGATCTTAGAACATACTCTTGGATATCCTGCTCATATCCAGCATCTCGGCATGAATCTGGGCAATTTCATGTTTTACTTGTGACACAATAGCATCATGCTCCGAAACTGAAAGAGGAACACCATTTTTTGCAATAATAGCTTCGGTCACCTCATTCTTCATCTTCTGCTTTAAAAGTTTCTCCTGTACAACAAGAGATCAGATGAGAAATGGTCAACAGAGTCATTTCTCAGCTAAACCATCCCAAGCAATAGTTAGTACCTTATCCTTCACTTCAAGAAGCTTTCCTCTTGTTTCCTTTCCATTTTCAACATATTGCAGATTCTGATCTTCTATCCACCCCCTCAGGTTTCTGGGAAAAAAAAATGAAAAGAAGTTGGTGATCCATATTGTTAAGGGGAAGGTAATGCAACATGAAAAGAAGAAAGTGTCCACAGTAACCGACACGACTTACTCCGTACTTAGAGCTTCATCACAAAGAAAATTCAAAAGCCTAAGCTTTTTTGATAGGTCTAATTCATCATATCCATCAACACCTTTATCAAGGCAATCAAGAGGAAAGTCTTCAAATGGACATTTAGAGTCGGAGAGACATTTCCCAATAGCTTGCAACCACGAATTCCTACCATCCGCTGAAGTTATAGATGGAGACCTATCCACAGAAGTATCAAGGATTCAGAAAGTTTTTCACAAGAGCAAAATGATAGAGACTTTGTAAGAGTTTCAAATGAAACATACTCATCCCCCATGTCCTTCAGTATCAAAGAAATTAATTGGATATGAAACCGAACAATTAGAGAGGCCTGCCCATGGCGCCGCCTTCTCCCACATGTTAATTCTCGAATTATAGATTCAGCTTCTCCTTTTCTGATATCAAGGACCTAACACAAAATTGGCATAACTAAAGTAAAGCGTATGCATATAGTGATAGATACAGTATTATTGCCGTGATTGTATAAAACCAGAATTTGCCCACAAGAACATCAGAAGAATACTGTTAATTACTGATTTGTTGCCTTACCCAAAATAGCTATTATTGCAAACATCGCTAACAAATGTAAGTAAGCAATCTTAGCAGAAAGGGCTGAACCAATTTATAGTGAAACTTGCCTTGCCAAAAGCAGCACAAAATTCCAAAAATTGCAATGCGTCTCCAATGACCTCAGAAGGCAACTCAACACCAGCCACACCAGTCAAGAGGATGCTTTCTGGCAGGGGGATGTCAACATGCAACTCCTTGTTCTGAAGGATCACAGAACGGCCATTGACCTCAACAGGATCTGCAGTAAACTTACTTTTCACTGCAGCTTGATAAGCTCTTGCAGCCAGTGATCCTGCAGCATCCTGTCCCATGTTGATGCCACGCTTGTTCTTCTTATTGCGTTGTGCCTCCCTATCAGAAACTTTGTCACTGTCACCAGGTTTCTTCAGGGTTCTGCCCTTCAGAATAGATTCATCATCAACATTTGCATTGTGTGTTTCATTTCGCCCATCAGATTTTCTTTTCTTTGAAGACTTCTTATCAGAGTTGGCTGTGAAACTGTCCAACTTCAAATTCAGGTCAACGTTGCGATCAGAAGAATTCTCTTTTTCCCGTTTTCTTGGTGAGAGGACAGCAAGATTCTAGCAGAGGTTCCAGTAACAGTGGTTGTAAATCCTCTCAAAAGAATCGTTAAAATGAAACACAAATTTACCAAAAGAAAAAAGACAATTGTAAGCTTGTCATACCTCATCTGAATCAGAATTCTTAGCAGGTTTTGCGGCCTTGTTGAGATCAAGACTGTCAGGACCTCCAACGCTCAACATCTCAGAGACAGAGGAAAATCCAGAATTTTTAGCTGCGTGTACTAATATACCAGTGGGCTTGTGACCCCTTTTCTTCCTGTAAGAATGGTTGTTCACCCGTCACCCATGCCACAGAAGTAACAAACAGCACAACACCAAAATGATCTAGAACGACCAAAGACTTACATGCAAAAGCTACAGTTGCAAATGCCTCTGCATTTAGGGCATTTCCAGTCCTCCAACGCTGCCACATCTGCCGCTTTCTCTCCATATCTTAGATTTGAATCGACAAAACAAAACGGATCACCGAATGGATCATACCCTTATTGACATAAAATGCAAATCCAAATGCTCGACATAAAGACAAACAAAACATCCGCCATTCTAACCTGTTCGAGAGGCACTTGTGACAAAATTTAATGGTACACTGCTTGTCTCCTTTCATGATTCTGCAAGCAGCTGTGAAATCCAACGTCTTCTGACGGCACTGTAACATCCAAACAGCCAGAAAAAAACAAAAAAAGAAAAGGGAAGTCAATATAGAGATTTCCCAGAAGAACGCAGCAAAAAATGGTCTTAAATCACTCTCCGTTTCCAATACCCAAATAAGCATTCGTGCAACAATCTCGCACAAGCACAAAAGGCACAGGGAAAAGAAAAAAGATTACGGCAGTGAACAAGCGTCTACGGTAATCGTTTCACGCTCTGCAAAAACCATCGCCATCCTCCAATCAGCGAACCAAACTCCAGTATTCTAAATGCAAGGACCAGCGAAATGAACGAATGAAAAAACCCAGATCCTCCCCCGACCTCGCAGAACAATCACCGACCCAAGGGAGAACAACACCGAACGAGCACGATTCGTACGAGCGAGCAAGCTTGAATCCTACCTGGTGGCACGTCTTGCCATTGAAAGGGCAGTAGATGCGTCCTCCGACGACTCGAACTCCGGGGTTGCTGTTGCGCTTGGCATTCTTCGACCCATCGCCATCGCCGCCGCCGCCGCCCCCCTCCTCCCCCTGGTTCTTGCTCTCGTCCTTCTGCTTACCGGAAGCGACCTCGCTCTTGGGACTCCGGTGAGAGCTGCTCGAAGGGACGGCCATGCGGGACGCGTCGTCCGCTCCTAAAGCCCCGACACACCCAGAGAGAAAGAGAGAGAGAGGGAGGGAGGGAGGGAGGGACAGAAGCGTTTGATGGATCTCCTCCTCTACGTTGGGGTGGGAGCAGCTCGTGCGCAGAGAAAAGTCGCACCGGAGCACGAGTTGGCGCATGTTTTAATGAAATTCTTGATTTGGAAAAGATTTGAAATTTGGAGTTCCTCGCCGTTCCCTCTTTTCGCCATATGGCGCCAATTCGTGAAAGAACTCGAAAACGAATGCGCGCTTCCCAGTCATCCTCGTCCGGACATTGCTGGGCCTTCAGCCGTCGGATTGGTGCAGGATATGATATGCCCCCCCAGTGAAAAAGGGAGGGAAACAGAGATGTTTTGCACCAACCTCATCCGTCCGACAATTAGGATGCTCTGAATGTTGATGCCCAAAATCCATTTGCATTGAGCTGAACCCGGTTGTAGATGCTCTCTATGTTATTGACCCCTCTTCGCGACTTCGGTCATGGGGTTCGACTGTTTGCCCGATTCATGTCTTAAGGATAAAGATGATTGACGCTAGTAATTTACTCGTGTGATGTCGCGGGTTAAAAATGAAAATTGTATTGAATCTTTTTTCGTGAAAAATGATTAATCTTTATGTACATAGTACTTTATTTTCAATTTGTCATGACCGAATTGAAGTTCAGTGTGAATCGGAAAATGAAGTACTATGAACGAGAAAAAAAAAAAAACCAAGTGAGTGGGCAAAAAAGTCGACATTGTCTCGCAATTTGAGATACCCATTTATACCCTCGGAACGTAGAAGTTTAAAAAGTCAACAAAATCCCTAATTCCGTAAGGGACCCTAATCAAATTGTGCTCGAGTTAAACCATCATTTTACATGGAAGTAATGTTCCTGACAGCTTGTTGGAGAAGGAATATCAGCTTGGAGTTCTCCGTTCATCCTTGAGCGAGAAGCTTTTTCTGGATTTAACGTTGGCCCGACAAAGAAGGGGCTCACGCAGTATATTGGTTGGTATACGCTGGTTCCTGTTCGCTGTTCCGGAGGATGTTTTTCTGGACGGATCCCATCCACGGACTTTGTTCTGTGTTTTACTGCATACCGAGCGAGGCTTGGACTCGGTTTTTGTGGTGTTTGATCAGTTTTCTAGGATGGCTTATTTCATCCCTTGCGAAGAAGCCGGCGAATGCAACCCATGTGGCAAAGCTATTTTTCTCGAATAAAAAGTATAAGTTTGCACGGGATTTTTGAATGGACCATCCTGTGTTGTGACATCGGGTTCCTCGGTCACTTTTGGCCAAGTTCGAGCATGTATTCAGTTCTGCTTTGACTAGCACAGCACATCCTCAGACTAGGATTGTGAATCGCTCTCCGGGCAACCCAATTCCCAGTATTTGCGGGGACAAGTTGAAATGAGACTTTGATCTTGCTCAAGCCGAGTTCGCATGTAATCACGCAGTTCATTCGGCTCCTAGGAGATCACATTTCTTTGTCGTTTACGGTACAGGATGGCTCGGGACGGGTTCTTTGAATTACTCAGCGCTTCCTAACACCGCCATTGCACGGATTTTGGCTGAACAAGCTCGATCAACACAGGAAAAAGCCTAACCAGAGATTGGCTGAGGCGAAAGCCGAACGTGAACGAGCCCTGCACCAACCGTGGGGGCCTATTCGCGTCTGGAGTTGATGATGGTGTCGTGATTCATCTGCCGAAGCAAGGGCAACGTTGTAAGTTGCACTCTATCAGCAGGTTTTGACTTTTATGTTACTAGAAATGTCAAAAGGGTCACATCCCTTCGACATGAATTGGTGTACTTTGCACTCGAATATTTTTACCATTCGGATTCATTAAAAAAAAGTGGACATTATTCAAATAAACGCATAAATCCACTTTCACTTTTGAATACACACATTGAGTATTTCGTCTCCAAGTGCGGATTTTGAAGAATTCTATTGATACATATGTGCTGAGCCTCTTGAGCTAATGCAATCAATACATGAGATTTGTTTTGCATCTAGAGAATCCATGTTCACATTGGAAAATTTAGACAAAAACCATAAATTTGAGGGCAAGGTTTGGCTACTGCCGCAACAATACATGTGGTAGTCATTCATATAATTCGGAGTCGCCAACGTGTGAATTGATATGTCGTGAAATCTCTCCGTCTTGCTCCTTCTCACCCTTAATGATCCACCTATGTCACCCCGTTGAAGCCTCAAATGTTGCATCAAGATCTGAACTACCACGCGGCTGTCTGCGAGGTCTAAGCTCGTTCCTCCTCTCTGGCCGTTTGGACAATGGGGCTACATTGACAGTCGAGGACGACAGGATTGCGGTTAGCTGGTGGTGACGAGATGGAGCCAGAGTCTTTTGTTTTCAGTGCAACGAGCGCCATGCGTTGCGGCACTAGCCATGTTACTGCATCGATGCAGCAAAAGCCCCCGTCCTTAAGAGGCTTCTTAGGCTTTTCACCATTACATCGAAAAAAATCAAGATATCACGATCAATCAAGTTGGGAACCATCAAACGGTTGAGATGTATTGCATTCTAATTTAAATATAAAATATTATAAGGGCACGGTATCTCTCGGAAACCATAGAATCATTCACAAATATAAATATTACAATCACTTATCGATTTCCAGGGTTTAATTGTGGTTTTTTATTTCCTAGTTTTATTCTCAATGGTCTTTTTTGCAGGGGGCTAGATACAAAAATATTTTTCGCTTTGACTTTTTGTTTCTTCTTTCCGATAGCTTTGGTCGGGGCTTCAGCAATAGGTTCTCCGTCGCAATTAATAATGAATTTGACCTTACTCACAACGGAATCTCAACCGTTTCCTCCTTTTTCTCCCAATAAAAGAACCAAAAAAAAAATATGCCTTGAAAATCCACGCGACATCTCCGGTAGGAAAAAGTACACTCGAGTAAGCAAGCAGCCGAGCATGTTCAAACCGATTGACTTTGACAATAAGGAACATCATTTCACTCTTTGCGAGCGATCGAGTTCAGATCCTGTTAAGAGCAGTTTGAGAATAAAATTTTGAATACAACCAGCTGATGTGGTAGAGTGCGTCCTCTAGATCGTTCGGGGAGACGGGCCTATCGAGGTGTACAAAAATTGATCTAGTCGCCACCTGATCACCAAATAAAAAAATATTCAAATAGCAAAATAACTACACGTTTGTCTTCAACAAATAATTATTTGCATATTTGAACTTATCAAAGGTTCATTATATTACATATACTCGATCTAATTACGCCCCTGGGCCACCAATGAACAAATTCCTGTGTAGAGAAATGCCGCTCTTCCCTTCAGTGCATCGATCGCCAGGATCTCGAGCCGTTTCGCTCGACGGAATGGATCAGAGAAACAAAAAATATTCCACTCGAGTCCCCAGGTCAATTCTCGGTCTATTGGCTTGTGCCGACATTATGCTTGCGCACATTCCTCGCCCCTATTCCCCTCCGCTTCATCCTCCCGTGACGGCGGCAGACCACCGCCGTCGCGAGCCCGTGCCGCCGGCGTGTCGCGCGTCTCCGGCAATTTCCCCCTGACGAGATAGATGGTCCAGCCGAAGCACTCGAGGGAGTCGACATAGGCGGGCACGTAGAACTCGGGCACGTGCTCCGGTGCCGGGTAGAGGCAGTCGAACTCGTACCACTCGCCGTCCACCCTCCGAACGCAGGTCCAATCTTCCTTATGGCCCTTTTGACAGATCATGGCGCTCTCCTGCTCAAAATCGATCTTGGCTTCCCAAGCCTCCGGGGAGTGAAGTGGGGTGACTTGCATATCCCAAGCTTTCAAGGCCTCTTGCAGGAGCTGAACTAGCCAATAAGACATCATTAACCTCCCGAGTGAAATTGATTATTCAAGAAAAAATGAAATCTACTGTTGCTGCCATCGTATCCTGCATGCATTGATTGATGAGAAAAGTGCAGATTTTGCTTCAAATCGAGGGAAAAAAAATCTACCCTCTAATTAAACGAGTTCCATTTGAAGTATCAAATTGGCGTCCCTAAATTTCGATCGGCGAGTCTTTTGAATCTCCGGCCTCCTCGTTTCGTGATTTCGATAAAGGGGAAAGAAAGGAGAGGGGTACGATTAAGGAGTCGATAGGGTAGGGTAAACCTCGACCTGAACGCCGAAAATGTCGAACCGGAAATAGCCGGAGGAGCTCGTCGGGAGGCCGAATTTTCCGCACTATATTGAGACGCTCCCTCCGGTCGAGCTCGATCGCGACCGCCGCCATACCGGATTCGTCGAAGAGAGGCCCCTGCAGCAGCGTGTTGATGCAGTGCACGACGGAATGAGTCGACCCGCCGCGCCGCTCGTGATACAGCTTCGCTCCTTCGCTTCTCGATTCTGCCATTTCGGGGACCTTGTCCAAACAAAGAGTGACCGAGTCTCCAGAGACAAATCTGGGAAAAGAATCTGACTTGCTTTGTTCCTAGAGCTTGATCAAAGTTGGGGGTGACCGGAGGCAACTCATGCAAGTTGAAGAGAAGATGAACAAAATTAAGAGCAAAAAATGCAAAAGAAAAATGATAGAAATTATGTATGAGCAGACCATTATATAGTTGTGGAGACATAAATTTTTTTTGGAATATAAATACATCTGCCGAAATAATACAATTGAAACCGTACGTGGGTCTTACAAATCCGTGATCGCTTCCGGTGTAGAAGATTGAATCTAGACCATAATTGCTCATGGTCGGCACGTGCGAGGCGTGCCCGGAACACTGGCATTGCTGCCAGTTGGACATATGGTCAATTTCCTTATTTAGTCAAACGGGCAATGTTTCCAGGATGGTGATCCGATTTAGTTTAACTCATTTCAGAGTTATTTTTCTATAGATCTCGATAATAATAATAATAATAATAATAATAATCCCATTTTAGACGGGAAAAATCTTCGTATGAATTGAAGAGCCGCTCTTTTTAACTCCGAAATTTGAAGCGTCTTTAATTGGATCGAAATTTCAGATTTTGGATTCCCATTTTAGCATTTGAAGCATTACGAGCCTACTCTACAAGTTTTCAAATACATCATTCATTATAGTTTCCAATTGGAAACCTCGTAATCATCTGAAAATGCCCTGCCCCTTCATTTAATGATCTAAGGATTCCGAAATGGGAAATTTTGAAACTCAACCAAATCAAATTTTATCCACGCCACTATTACTCGAACCAGACCTAAACTTTATAAAAAAAAAATCTAAAAGATTGGAATTCATCTTTCGATTTTACTGCACACCCTTATTACAAATCGGGATTAATTCGAAGAGCCTGCTTGAATACGACCGAAAAAGTTATCTTCGTGCTAATGAACTCCTAAATTTTCCATTTATTATAACTAAAGTGTTGAAAAAAAAAACAAAAGAAGGCACGTTATGTTTGAATACTTTGAACCACGTCCGAAAAATTACTAGTTTAGTCCCAAAGCTATAGTCTTAAATCTTCCAATTTTTCTACTATAGTCATAAACCTTAGCATGAAATTCTAATACAGTCGTTTTTTGCCAATTTCGCCTGCAATTCGACTTAGCGGTCTAGTCATTACTAGCGGTCTAACGTGGCACAACTGGCGTATGACGTGGAAAAATTTAAACTTAACGAAAAATGAAGTAGGGTAAATGCGTTTGAAGTTATATTAATTTGAAGGTGGGTGACTTAGGGTTTTATTGCCATGTATCGACACCTTATCAGACTATCACTGTAAAAGGCATGTGTTAATTTGGAAGTTAATTTCCTGCTTCCAAATTAACACAAAACATCTTATTAAGCATCTTTCAAAGCAAAGCATATCCATTTATATGATCTATTTTTGTTATTGGTTTTTGCGTAATAAAACCCATACACAAACAATCATGGAAAGGATGACATGCATATCTATCCACAGAAATACATCCGAATACAAAAATGAAAATTGCATACTTCATTACTTATCAATGTCATTGTTTGATTCCTGGTGAAAAATGCTCATTGAAAAGTAGCTTCTAACTTTCAAACAAAAAAAGTAGCTTCTCAAGAAGTCTACTTGCGCACATTTTCCCACGATTTGGGATATCGCGAAGATTAATGTCTTATTGTATTGACTTTGCATTAATTTGAAAAATGGGTACCAGATTCAAATTACGAAAAGGAACGAAGAATTCCTCTAAATCTTTTTGTTTGATTGTGAATAAAATGGTTAGAGAGCCTTGATGATGCAGTCTCGAAACGAATACCGAGTTTTGATTCTTCTCTAAACACGATTCGAGCATTGTCGTAGCTTGATATCTACTCGAATCACTTGATCTTTGGTTCTTTGTGCAAACATCATTCGATGGCCTTGATTTGCACAAGTTGAAATCGGATTGCCTGTTATTGATTCGTGAAAATAAGTGGATTTGAAATTCTTGATAGCGTTGTCTCAAATTGAAGATGGTCGTGGTCTTCATGACCCTATTCTTGGATGAGATTTTAAATCAAAGGAGATCACTGGGTAGGTTGAGCCAGGTCCGTACCCAAACGTTGAGCTTAACATGTTCCCCGAGCTGGCCCATCACATAAAATTAATATAGTAATTATTGTGTGAGGTTGTCCTGAGCCAGTATGGAAGGGGTTGGGGGCTTTCTAACGAAGGAACACCCAAGTCATGCCCATTTAATTATCTCATAAGCTTGAGCGAGTCAAGTGGCTTGCTCGCCTGTTGATTACCTTTAATGTTAAGGGTTAATACCACGAAAAATCTCAAATTGGTACACTTATGATAAATTTACCAAAAACTATTTTTTTGATCACAAAAAAATCCTAAACTGATATACCTGTGACAATTTTATCCCGAATTATTTTTTTGACCATTAAAAATCCTACACTGGTATACCTGTGACAATTTTACCCCCGAACTAATTTTTTGGCCACCAAAAACCCCAAACTGGTATACCTGCGACAAATTTACCCTTCGTTAGTTTCCGTTAAATTTTATTATCAAATTGCTAAATTTAATGACACGTGGTAATTGACATGTGTATCGATTTTGGGTTTTACCCCCCTGTTTGTCACAAGTTTACCAATTTGTGATTTTTTGTGATATTAATATAATTTAATGGACACTAACAGAGGGTAAACTTGTCACAAATATACCAGTTTAGGGTTTTTAGTGGTCAAAAAATTAGTTCAGGGGTAAAATTGTCACAGGTGTACCAGTGTGGGATTTTTGGTGATCAAAGAAATAATTCAAGGTAAAATTGTCACAAGTGTACCAGTTTGGAGTTTTTGATGGTCAAAAAAATAGTTCAGGGTAAATTTGTCATAGGTGTACCAGTTTGGAGTTTTCGTGGTCAAAAAAATAGTTTAAGGTAATATTGTCATAGGTGTATCAGTTTAGGATTTTTCGTGGTATTAACCCTAATGTTAATGACCTTGATGTGATGGGGCATTTCTTTCTCGAAAATCCCCGAGAGTAAATGGTTATGCTATAAGCGGTATAAATAGGTTATAGATGATTCAAATAATTAAATATTTCATCTATTATTGACAATAATTTATGTCGAAATTTTTTCATGTAATGCGAAATATTTAAATTATTCTTGCTAGATTTGGGATTTAAGTAAAAAATGATGATTTTTATGAAATAAAAAGAGTTCATGCCAGAATTGTCATCGTAAAGTACATGCTCATTTTTGGAATCAGACCGTTCAAACGGGCCTGCCGTAGATCCTTTGTGTGGTTTCTCGGTGTGCCTCACCACAGTAGAGGTAGCCCAAGCTACCGACTAAGGTCGCCCCCACTGTTCGGTGTGTGTATATCCGGTGGTGGCGACACGACCGCTGTTCCTTATTTTAACTCGCACAAGATCTTCGCGCGCTTAGCGCCTCAGTTGGCTATATCTTTTTTTTTGGAGCTCGGTACCCGGCTCTGTTCTCTCCGTGTTTAACGTCCAAGGAACGCCCGAGTCCCGCAAGAAACCCGAGACGGAGCAGGTAAAGTTCTAAGTTGACCGTAACAGAAATCGGAGCGATTTTTTTTCTCTCGGAATTCCGGGGAATATCATCGCCCGTCGTGTTGGCCGTACGAGGCCCGAAGGGAATGACGGAATTGCCCTCGCGAAGCCCCGCGATTCTCAGGTAGCGGATTCCCCCCGCGGGCACCGCCCCCGGGGCGTAATCTCACTTTCTCCAGTCCATTCCCCAGCAGCGACTTCCCACTTAAGTTGTCTCCACAGCGAACTTCCTCTCTCGCTCTCGCTCTCTCTTTTTCCTTTTTTTTTTTTTGAAATCTTTTTTTCGCCGCCTCTCTCCTCTCTCATCTCTCATCTCTCTCTAAATTTCGTGCCTATTTATAATGTCTGTTGCTCCCGCACGTACGGCCTCTCCCCCGCGGCACCCCAGCCCCTTCTGTCTCTCTCTCTCGCTTTCTCTCGCTCTTTCGCTCTTTTCTGTTGCGTCTCCCCTTTCCGTCGACGTCGATTGATTAGTGAATCTCAGCTTCTAAAACCCCTCCCCCTTCCCCCTTTCTCTCTCTCCTAGGTTTTCCACCCTACCCCCCCCCCCTCTCTCCCTCCCTCTCTCTCCAGCGTCTCGGCCACCGCCTGTCGCCGTAGGGTTTTGCGCGGCGCCGCTGCCCCCTCCCCCTCCCCCTCCCTCCCGCGGCGGACGGCTCCGGGCCCCCCCACCCCCCCACCCCCGCTCCCCTTTCCAATGATCGTCGGAGGCTCCGCCTTCCCCCGGCGCGGGCGGCTCGGCTCTGCAATTCGGCGTTGATTTTGCCTCCCCGAGGTTTGTGCGCACCCCGCCGTTGGCTTTTCTCTGGAGTTCTGATTTCCCCTCGGGCTCCGAATGGGGTTCCCGAGGGATTTGTCTGCTGCTTAGGTTTTTCGTTAGTTATTTTCCCGGGGGACCTCGGTTTGCTTTGCGATTGCGCGCGGGCCTAGCGTGATGAAGTGATTTTTAGGTTTTTTGGTTCCGTTGAGTAGTGTCGATGCCGCGGCAGAGTGCGTGGCTCGAGTTTTTCGGTCGAAAGCGAAGCAAGTTTCCGTCTTTGTTTCTCGGCACGAGTGGAAGTTTCCTGCCTCTTCTTGCTTCGTTGCAAATTGACCGCTGGACGTGCCTTACGCTGTCTAAGGACGGCTTTTGTGTTTGCTCCCGGTACTATGACCTCTGGCTGGGATTCGTCTAATTGTCTGGGGCACTTCCCTTAGCGTGTGGGATTCGTCTTTTGTTTTCTCTCCCGGCATTTATCTTGGAAAATGTCAAGGATGCCTAATCATCGGTCTTTATTTCAGTGATTAGTAGGCCGCTCGTTCGCATGTTTTCTGATGGCGTTGCTTAAGCTGAACTAACAATGTTTTATCTTTACTTGTCACAGGTGCAGAGTTCCTGGTCGCTAGAGTGGCAAGCACTAGAGGAGGAATAGATTCTCCAGAGAAGGGTCTATTGTGGCAATGCTGTTTCTTTCGCACTGAATGATTGTCGCAATGGACTTAAATGCCTTACCTGAAGAGGATGAAGAAACTTTTGATCGGCATGTGGAAGAGTATAAGGCACCGGCGGACCACATAGAGTCTGCACTTGATATTGCCAACCGGGTGCTTACTAATGCTCTCTTCAGATTGTATTTCAGCATGTTTAATTCGATTTAATTCTCCTCTGAATTCTTGCATTTTCCTCACGGTATCGTTATGCAAAAGCTTGTATTTTCCGGAGTTATCTTGTTGCTTAAGTAACATAGGTATATGGAAATTCTATTGTCTTTCCCAATTCTTATGCTTTTGGTGCTTTGGTAACTGATAATATGCTGTGTGCTTTGTCAGCTGAGTAAGTTTGTGCACTTCGGCTTCTAAGCATGACAATGCTATCGTACTAAGCAGCATAATCACTCTACAAAATTTTGCTGAAATTTTATCAAGATATGACTGTGCCCGCCGCAACTTTAAATAGATGACCGCATGAGATGATGAGAGCAGTGGATCAGCTTCCAAGTTTAACTCTGCTTCACAAATATTTTTTTTCTTATCAATCATTTGTCAGTTTGCATAAACCAGTTCTTTATTTCATTAAAATGATTTTTCCAAAAAACAAAAAGAAAAGAAAATGCAGGTGCTGAGTACATTTATGTTATCAAATATGTCTCTTTCATAATTATGGCTTGAAATTGTAGTTTGTGCAGTGAAGAATAACATCCCTTTTATGGCAGGAACGTGATGAAAGGCGCAAGAGATTGAGGAGAGAACGCTCAGATGAAAGAACAATGACTGTGTCTCAGCGTTCTTCACATGATCAGTTTCATCAGACGAGACACATGAATAATAATCATAGATCATCTAATCTTCCACATGGTATTTTTCCAGTGCCACCTAATTTTTATCCTTCTATATCATTAATCTGCGACAATGCTTTTACTTACGATATTGCATTGGGATATATAGGGATCGCGTTTGTGTTATACTTATTCTTCCAAGAGATGGTAGCACCAGGCGACTAAGTTTCATTTAGTGATCTGGTTTCTTTTTTTGTTTGGTTTCTGAACTTGATAACTCGATAGTAGTTTTTGACATGGGGCGGCTTGTGTCGTATTCCCTGTTGACAAGATACTTCGTGTCTTTGGAAGTTTGCATGCATTTGAATGCGCAAGAAGGGAACTGGGTTTCCTCTGCTAGGATGAGCAATTTGTGAGACTAATCTCTCATTTTCCTAGAAAGTACTATTGTTTTTTGGAATTTGAGCACTGTCCCACCTGTCATTCAGGTGTTGTATCTTTACTTAAATATTCTAGGTCTTTCTATCTTGGTTTAATTTGAATTCTGTCTTATAAGCATGTAGCCTAATTTCTCTCTCTTTGATTAATAAGTAACTGATGTGACTTAACTTAAGTATTGAACCCACTGTTACTTTATGATCTTTCTTATGATAAGACAAAGTCATGAATCCTGAGATAACTTTGGACTCATATCAACAATTTTAGTCATGTGCAGATTGAAATATTACTTGTAATGTACAAACCAAGGTAGGGTGTGTTTGGGAAAACTTTGAAAAGCAGCTTTGGATTCTCAAAGTTCTTTAGTGAAAAATGGTAATTGGACTTAAAGGCAGGATTTGTGTTCAAAGAGTTTTGTGACAATTATACTAAACACCAAAATTTTAGTTAAAGACTTTGAGAGCCCAAAGCTACGTTTCAATTTTTTTCCATGCTCACCCATACTCCCTAACTGAGGATGTTGTTCACTTTAATCTGAACTCTTTTTTTTTTCTTTTTTGGTTCCAATCAGTTTAATTGCTTTGTTTAATTAGTTTAGTTAGTTATATTTTCTTATGACATCAAGAAATAGTCCTCAATCAATTTTTTTCATTTTGTGAATAAGATATGTTCACAAAGTAGTCTTGATATTTGTTGGTCTTAAATGAATCTGCAAATTTTCTTGTGATCTACTGCGTAATGTGACGTGAAATAGACATGCGCATTATGTGTATTGTTATTGGAACTTTGACTTGAACAAATGTGAGAGTGTAGCCGGAACAATTTCAGGATGTTATGCAAGTAGCTACTGTGAACAAATGCATGATGTTGTTCAGTTATAGGGATAGTCAAAATCATGGGACCATCCTTTAAATGAAATTCCCAGAAGAAAAATATTGTTTCGGTGAAGCATACCCTCACTGTTAAAGCTATTTTCTGAATAACTCTACTTTGCTGGATCTCTTTCTTTTCATGAAGTCCTATAGATGTATCTAGGTTTCCGAACTACTGAGTTGTGATTACAATGTTCATCAGTCAATTACGAGATTCATGTTGCAAAAATTCTCCACACAGTGCTCTGTCATGAACAGAAAAAGCAAGAAATTGTGTGGACTATGAGATCGGGCGAATATTTATAGATCTTATGAATATGAAATGGTTTCTGGAAAACTGGAACCTTACTGAACTCAATCTAGTGGCTGTAGGATGTACTAGCTGTAATTTTGAAAGCTAAGTTTTGTTCTTTTTGGTTAGAGTATTTTTTATGCTGCCCATGTCCATGAAATGAAGTAATTGATATTTGCAATTTTTTTCCCATTTGATTTTTGCGCTATTATAGTTTCTCTTCCCCTTGCCACTTGATGAGCTGCTATAAC
Organism: Syzygium grande; assembly: GCA_024733475.1. Lineage (NCBI taxonomy): Eukaryota > Viridiplantae > Streptophyta > Magnoliopsida > Myrtales > Myrtaceae > Syzygium > Syzygium grande. Next base: position 27,620,303 of record JAMXDD010000010.1, read on the forward strand.
AACTAGGCCACAAAATGCATGGAATGAGGAAAATTTTTATGTAAATTGCTTACTCCAATTGCAACCCAAACCATGTCTTTTTTGTGTGGGTCCTAGTGGGTCCCGGGTGTTGTCTCTTTTTGGAAATGGTCGTGGTTGCATATGGAGAATTATAAAATTTAGTTCAGAAGGTACCCAATGTGCCCTTTGTGGAAGAATTTTTGTTGAATTGGAGCTACTTAGTCTTAGGACATTGAGCTAAGGCACGTTAATTTGATTAGACTTGTGAATGGTATTTGTTCTACTTGCTATGAGTGAATAAACAGAAATTAGTGGCCATGAGAAGGCTTTTTATCAGGTGCTAGTGGGGTGGAGCCTTTGGTAAACCTTTTAAAATATCATATCTACTACTACTTGGTATTGGTGACTAAGCAGAAAGTGGCCACTGAGGGCTCTTTATGGAATGAATGGATATGTTTGGGTCTATTATCAAGTATAAATTGTGAAGGGAGAAAGTGCAATCAAATTGTGGTTCATTGTGGAGCTGTGAAGTTAGAGTGTGTATTCGGGTAGAATGTTGGCTGTTGTCATTCACTCGGTGGGTCCATTGTGCCCCCTAACTTGAATAGAGGATTCGATTCCTTTTCATTTCTGGAGGACACTCATGAAGCAAGTTTTCTTTAACAGATGTTCCTAGTTCCATCTATATTGTTCCCATACTCCTTGGTCACATACAAACGTAGTGGCCTAATACCAAAAAATTGCACCTACTTTTCCTTGAGTAACAATTTTGGCCCGAACTTTTTTTTGTCTTATAAAAAATCGCCGACTTTCACTTAAATCTCAAATTTGGCGCGAACAATTTGAAAATTTCACATCACGTGGGCTAGATTTCGGACTTGAGTAAAAGTTAGTGCTTTTTATTGAGACAAAAAAAAGTTCGCGCCAGAATTGTCACTCAAGGTAAAGTTGGTACTTTTTTTGGAATTAGCCCCAAAAATAGTTGATTCAGTGATGGAATTCTGATGTAAAAGTTTTAAGTTGCCCCTTATGCACGATAAAACCTTTCTAAGACTTGTCTTTGTAATTTCTTTTCACAACTGTGATTCTTTTGGGGTCTGTTAGGCTTTTGGGACATGAAAGTTCACTTTGTTTCCTGTGCTGTGTAGTCTTCTTATTTGTTGCTTATGAGAGGAGTTCCTGATGCTGAATGTTACTGTTCTATAATAAATGTCTCAAAAATTTATATTATGGGTTTGCAAGAATTTTGGGGTTAAACATTGAGTTATGGCCTGTAAAAGTGCAGCTCATTCCCTCCATTGGTTCCCTGGACAGTTCTAATTTACTTTTTCGCTTGAGTGGACATCAGGGAAATCGGGTTGGCCTGATGGGAACCTATTTGCCTTGATTGTTGAAGATTGGGGAGCATAAGCAATTTCTTTTAGTTCTGATCTATTGTTTTTTCTCATATGTTTATAGGAATCAACCTGAACAATGTATTTGGGTAGGAATTGCAATATCTTCATTCTGTTTGAATGTGTATGCTTTCTTTTTCAATTTTTCACATTTGGCTTTACCCATCTGAGCCGCACTTTATTGGTGTCTTTTGGTCTTACAGGTTGGTTAGACTGCCCACCGTATGGTCAAGAGATAAATTGTTTAATTCCTTCAAAGACGCCTCTTGGTGATGGCTTTGACATACCTCCTGGTAAAAGATATTCGTTCAAACAAGTTCTACATCAACAAAGAGTTTTAGGAAGAAAAGTAAGTGGCTGGCTTTGACTACATTCGCTCTGTATACTCCTTTCTGATAATATAGCATCCTTTATGCAAAAGAAACCTCAATTTTGTCTTGGTTCTTTTTTTTTCGGTTGGGAGTTTTGGGGGTGGGGGGTTGTGGGACATGGTTGCAGATTTCCAAGATGTTCAGGTCTTTATTGACTGTTGCCATCTACTTCGTTTTGTAAAATACTTATACCGGAATATGATTCATGCTTTGAAACATATGACTGAAAAAACTAGGATTCCACTTTCAAGTCTTTGGCTTTATCCATGTCATAAAACTAATCTGACCATTTAGATTTTTGAGGATTTATTTCCACCGAAGAAGTAGATGAGTATGATTTTTATGTAGTCTGTGTAATTTTTTTTCACAAATAACAGGTAGATAACTTATTTTAGCAATGCATTTCAAGCTTTCCGGTAATTGGATTATCCACTAAATTTCTAGTTTACTTCGCAAACGAGTTACTGAAAAGGAAAAATTGGTGGAATACTGTTAGTGGGTTTATTATGTTCACAGTATCCTGTGACAAATGAGGCACGGAAAGGGATTTTGTGTGTATGACAATTGCGTTGATAATCAATGTACATGCCGACTTCATTTCATGATTGGGCAATTTTCTGATATATCAAAATGTTGTGAGACGTTTGACATGCTTCTTATATGGAGCACGCTTTAATCGTCTCTTTTCTTAATATGGGGCGAAGAGTGCAATATTGAAAAATTCACAAAAAAAAGTGGTTAAATATCTGTGGTGGAGTCAGATGGGCCATGAAGAAAAGTGAATTCATAGTCAAAGGAAATATTTCAACTCTGTTTATTGACATATAAAAGGGAAAAAACGTGAACCTTCAAGAGAGTTACGTATGTTAAATTAAGTCATATACTCAATTTTTATTAATGTGGAATAAAAATCTGCTCTGAATGAAGTGATGGAGCGATGGAGCCTGAAAAACCCTCTCTGCCATTTCATTTTATGTTCCTCTCCTTGTTAATGTAGATAAAGACCTATATGGGGGTTTTTATCTTTCCTTGTTCGGATTTTTAGATATCTAAACTTCTTTCATTGATTTTGCAGATTGGCTTGGTGATTGACTTGACGAATTCAACAAGGTATTATTCTGCAATAGATTTGAAGAAAGACGGTATCAAGTATGTCAAGGTAAGTATCAGCCTAAAGCTTGAAACCTATGTTTACCAATATGTTTGCAAACTGATGAAGTTTGCCATCTCTAAAATTTTAAATTTTGGGTCCAGATTCGATGTGTTGGGCGGCTTGAGGTTCCAGAGCCTGCAGCTGTTAATGAATTCGTATATGAGGTATGTTTCTTCTTACACAGGTGGTTGGGGTGGATAAATTTGGTGGACAAGCTTCTGATCTTCTTCATTGGACTTGATGATGTCCTGGGTCGTAGCATAGTTTCTCAAAGTGATTGTATTCTGGCAATATTTGCTTAGGCTGTCTTGTTCTTGATTTTGTTTTAGCCCAGGTATTTTATGGACTGGAGGACCTAATGGGATCAAAGTGCAGCTATAATGTAGTAGTTGTCAGTAGAGCAGATAAGTGATGGATACACAGGTTAAAAGTGGTAAAGTAAGACGCAAAAGAACTTAGAAGGAGAGGATAACAACAAATATGGAGCACTTAGATTTTAGCAAAGACTTGATATAGAATCAAGCGCAATGAGGTTGAAGGGCTGACTCCACTTGGACTTGGTGGAATAGGGCTAGGTTTTTGTTGTTGTAGATGTTCTTGCTATTGTTGCCTATATTCTTCAAGATGAATCCACCAGAGAATTATTATCAAATTTCAAGGTTTTTAGTTGTATAGTCCCCTTTTGTAATTAATCATATTGGCTTAAGATAATGGATAAAGGAAAACATTTGAATGGCTCTTTGGGTGGTTTAAATAATGATGGAAAGTAAGAAACTAAAGCGTTTTGATTTCGCTGTTGTTGGCCAATGACTACTCTTGGAGGACCTCTAAGGCAAGCTGGCTTTATGTTGGGCATTTTATCATTGAGCTGTATGTTGATCATATCTCTTGTATTTCGACTGAGCAGGCTGTATAAGATTTTCTACTTGATCCCGGAAAATCTGTGCGTCATTTTGCTTAGGGATCATTTGCACCATGAATTTAATTTGGTGAAAGGAATTTCCCTCATGACAATTAATTATTCATCATTTAATTCTAACCTACCTTTTTCCGATTCTTTCATAGGTCATTCAGTTTCTGTTTCGCCAGAAACATTCTAAGAAATATGTCTTTGTCCACTGTACGCATGGTCATAATCGTACAGGATACATGATCATCAATTATCTGATGAGATCCATGCCGATGTCGGTCACACAGGTGGTAACAGCAATCCTAATTTCATTTGTACGGGCTTTTGAAATTGTTTCTTATGCTTTATTTATTCTGTAGGCCATAAAAATATTTGCTGATGCGCGTCCTCCTGGGATTTACAAATCTGAATACATTGAGGCTTTATACACATGTTATCATGAGAGGAAGCCTGAAATGTTCGTTTGTCCTTCCACTCCAGAGTGGAAGAGATCATCTGATCTTGATCTTAATGGTGAAGCTATGCCTGATGAAGACGATGATGGAAATTTAGCTGCTCCTGGGCATGTAAGAATTTGAAGTATATCTATCGATCTTTGGTATTTTAGTTTTGCCAGATGAAACTTCTGCAGGGAACAGTTCTTTGCATGTTAGAAAGGTTTTGGATCACATTTTAACAGACTTCTGTGGGCTTTTTTGGAGAATAAAGCATTAGAGCTGCTGGTTTGAAATGAGCATATAAAAGAAACCATCATCTAAATCATTTGAAACGAGTATTTTCCATTTATGTATGCTGCCAGCATACCTTGACATTTGTTTCTTCCCTAGGTTTTACAGTCATGTTTTGTCATCGGGATATGTTGCTCTTGGTTCAAATCTTTGCCATCGGGACATGTTGCCGTCAGACTTGTCAGTCTTGTGGGTGATCTTAATAAGATTCTTGTCAAGCATTTAGTGCGAAGGCTAGAGGTGTTGCAAATGTGCATTGCTTTTACACTCCCGTGTTGAAACCAACTGCAGATGCAACTTTCCACTGTCAGTTCAGACTATGCAGATAATCGCGGAAGAGGGTGTAGACATTTTCACATGAAAATCAGATAGAATAAGTTCGGATGTATGTCTCCTGGCAGTTCCTTCCTATGTATTTGGAAGAAAGGGGTTTCACATTGGATGGTGTTTTGGCATGTCATTTGACCTAGCCTTTTCATCTCTTTTTTCCTTTCCCCCCTTTTGTCCTCAGTTTATGCCGACTCTCATGGCCCATTTTGCTGAAGTATAATTGAAGTCAGTAATAGATGTTGTAGCAATTCAAAAGGTGGGTGATCCTAACTGTCCTTGTGTAATAGGAACAACCATGCAGGAGTAGGAAATGAATAAAGTTTTGTAATCTCTTCTATACATCGAAGCTCTTATTGCGAAATGTTTAAGGAGAGCCATGAATGGGAAAGACAACTTGAGAGAAGTTAAGAGGTTAACTTTCATATAATGGGTGAATTCTTAAAGCAATAAGGTTGATGTTGGCAATCAGTCTCTTGTTGTCCATTGGTAGAAATGAAATTTGACCCTATTGAAAGGGTTGGATAGGGGTAAGGTGTCTATGGCTGTGTTGTCTATATGCAGTCTTATATGGCCTTTAGGACGTCTCTCTTAACTGATGGTGGACTCTTCGGCCCTTGTTGCTCTTTTAATGACTGAGGATCTGTATGGTTTTGTTTCTTTAACCTTCTTGCTCTATTTGAAATTTTTTCATTGATTTTTGAAAAATGAAATTAACTTCATTATACTACTTTTGACAAGTCCTTTTATTTCAGGATAATCACGAGACTGATAAACTGATGACAAATGATGATCTATTGGGCGATGAAATACCAAGGGACCAGAGTGATGCTTTTCGGCATTTCTGCTATCAGACTCTTAAGCTCAATGTGGGGGTAAGATCATTCTATGATGTTCTTTTGCAAGCTCATTTTATGTGGATATGGTCTGATCATGATCAATTTATTAAAAAAAGCTTAAGCTATTATCTGGACTTGATTGGATAAGAAAATGGGCTTAACATTACCTTCACACATAGGTTGAGATTTAGCCTATGACAAGCATGGGATATAATATAATTAGTGATGATAATGAAGGTTTCAGGAGATTTAACCACATTATCTGCTGTGACACCATGAAGACATTGTGTTACCATTGCTAACTTGTTCAAAAGCTTAAGCAGTAAGAGGAAGATTAGATATAATAATCAAAAGCTCCTAGAAGCCTGTGGGATAAGTTTTGGAGCGAATGATACGTTATTTTGAGCCTTGAATACACTGCATGAATGTTCAGATCAGTTTGTTGAAAAGATGTTAAGTGAATTTGGTGATGCTTCCTGTAATAATAAAACTAAACCTCATCCCATCTGTTGGAGTCAAACTCAATTGTCCCTCCTATGCGAATGTGCTGTGTAGATGATATCATCTTAATTTGTTCTATTATTCTCCATAGACCCTTTTGTCTCAATTACATACAGATGTATGGGGTTTGTTTAGCTAGTAAGAAGCCCCTTTTACACCTCTTCATCAATTGCATGCTGGACTTTCTCACTCCAACATCCATCTATTGCATGATGTTCTATGTTAATAAATATGAGAAATGATGAGTTAAAAAGGGGACAAAGAAAACAATGTGAGCGACGCAATTGCTAAAGTCTAAGCTCTATGTTACTCATTATTGATGCTTTTTCTAAATTTCAGGGAAGAGGAGGCACACAATTTCCTGGATCCCATCCTGTTTCCCTCAACAGGTTTGATTATACTACAAGTGCATGAAATTTTGGAAAAATCAATTAGGCATGGGAAGGATTCACTATTTGCTTTATTCGTTCGTACATGTGCTAATGTAATGTTTCTTTTGACCATTAGTCATCAGCAACTTGAATTCTCACACAAATCCTATCCCAGTTTCATTTGCTAAGTAGGGCTTGTGGGATGGGGGGCCTTCTCCATAGGGGGAAGTATGGTAGATCAATATTTCTGAATTGCCGATTGTGTTGGAAGGGATATTTGCTTACAATGGGTTAATATATAGCTGTTGGTTGCGCAGAGAGTGGAACTTCTGGCTAGCTGATTGATCTATGTTTATCTTTGTTTTGCCCGCCTAACTGGGTATTTTGCTATGAGAAAAATTTGCTTTCCTTTGTTTTGCCTGCCTAACTGGGTATCTTGAACTTCTGACTAGTTCAAATGATTGATCTGCCGGGTTGTTAGCTGCTGAGGTCAATAACGTGGAGACATAACATGAAATATGGTGGAGAGAGAATGAAAGTAGAGTGTAGATCCATTGGCCATAACTTGATGACTATGGTTGGCACACATTTAAGAAGAATGAGCTAGAGTGTGACGTAATTGTTGGAGTTTCATTCTTTTGAAGAGAGGTTAGAGGTTTGACTTCTGATAATTTTTATGTAAATCCAAAACCAGCTGAACTTATCTGAACCGGTTGATCTGTTTGCTGGTTGAGCTGGGTCAAATCTGTTTCTCAACTGAAAGCGAACTGCAGAAAGATTCGCAGATCGGTTGAACTGGCTTCTCCTGTCTCATGAACAGTGTCACACACACACACACAAGCATTCACAATACATATGGCTGGGTTGTTATTAGACAATGTTCTATGTAAAGAATTTGTAGCTTTTCGATTTTTTTTTCAAACAGCATACCTGTCCCAGTCATTTAATCATGGCTTCTTGATCTGTACTTGTGAAAGATACTGAACCCAAACTCAGTGCGTGTCTTAAATAGGATTGTTTGTAGTGTGCTGCGTGACCTTCATATGTTGCAGTATGAAGGCTCATTGCTTGGGTGAGGGTGGAGGTGTAGAGAATAACTCCTTCTCATGCTTAAGTTGTAGGAGACTCTTAAGCGTAGGAGACTCAAGGTTACCAACGGAGGAAATTGTGGCCTTCGGCTAGAATTGCATTAAAAAGAGGATTTTTGATTCTTTAGGTCTGAAATAATCTGGTTTAGGAGACAGGCTGGATGGTGTTAGTCCATTCTCTTTGATCTGGTGCAGTCTGTTGGGCAGTTTTGCAAACTTGATGTAGTCTAAAACATGGAAAATGATTTTTTGCAAAAATGTGGATTTTGTTTTTCAATTTGAGGTTCAGTATCTTTGTCGCCAGTTCGAGGCTCAATTGACCTCAGGAATAGGCCATCTACGTCCCAGAACTCTGGCTAATTTGGTCTTGGGTGGAAGCTGGCTTTGCTTTTCTGAATTAGTGATGTGTACTTTTAAAGGCAGTCTTGCGTGCATAGTAACAAAAAATGTGCAGTGGCATTATTTCTGATGATCTTGAAATGTGACTCTTTTTTCTGGGCTAGTGCTTAAGTTAACTTATACTAATCAAAGAACCAGCATTTCTGTTAGACAACTGCCTAAATATGAGTAGTTTAGTCAAGTAAAATAGATGTCTTGTTCTAAGATGCTTGATCCTTCAAGAATAGTTTTGTTTGGAAGTACAGATGCAAAAATACATTTAATGCTTTAGTTAAATATTTGATAATTTTTGCGTTAATATAAGGCATTCTGGTACTTCTTTGGAAGAAAACAGGATGCACTGAAAATCTTTTGTCTAAAAGTGTTATTTCATCTCTCTCTCTCTCTCTCTCTCTTTCTCCAAAGAGGTAACCAGAGAAAAAATATTAGCCTGGAAACTTGGGCAAAGAGTTGGGCTCCATTTCTTTTACGGAAAATGTGATGTAATTGGAAAACATAATATTTTTTCGGGAAATGTTAATGTTTTCCTATGTTTTGGTGTAAATACAGAAATGAGGAGAGAATGGAAGAAGAAGATGCACTTCTCAAGCAACATGGCTCTGTGTATTTCGGGAAAATGATTTCCAGTTTTAATCATGCTGTTTTGTATAGCTGTAGAGGCTTACTCAATTTTTGTTGAAGCATGTTTAAGCATTCTATTGCCTAATAGTACTAACCTGGCAGATATTGAATGCTCTTTCATTACTAATGATTTTTAATCGGTCTGGCTTTGAGTGCCAATAAAAGGCACTAGGTTTAGCTATGGCATAGCTTTTGCTTTGCTAAAGTCGTTGGTGTCCATGATAAGATTTATGTGCATAATCACATGCAGGGAAAATTTGCAACTTCTAAGGCAGAGGTACTACTATGCAACATGGAAGGCTGATGGAACTCGTTATATGATGCTAATAACCGTTGATGGATGTTATCTGATCGATAGAAGCTTTAACATTAGAAGGGTTCAGATGAGATTTCCTTTCAGATCAAATGAGGTATGGAACTATCTCTGTGCCCTTTAATTTCTTTTTTCAATTTTGGGGGGGGGGGGTAAGCTTATTATGCATCACGTTTGACATTACATTCTTCGGTTTTGAAGGCTTTAGGCGAGAAAACTCACCACTTTACGCTACTGGATGGTGAGATGATCATTGACACTATGCCAGACTCACAGAAGCAGGAGAGGAGATACCTAATTTATGATCTGATGGCAATTAATCATGTTTCTGTTGTAGAGGTAGGATGAATGTTACTTCATTCTCGGAAAAAAATCAGCTGAGGTTCTTCCTCCTGATTAAAAGAAAATTGATTGTGCTGGGCCTATGTAACAATCATGTATAAATTCGATGTCAGGTGGCATGACACTGTTTTTTTTTACTTTGTTATGTGCTTAATCATTAGTGATTTGTCTGGCTTTATCCTTCCTGTTTGGCTCCCTTTGTGGTATAGTACTGACAAATAAGAAGCTAATGTGTAGTTTATCCTCTCAGAAGAGTTATCAAATTATCTGGGTGCACCCTACTGCTAATTTTAAAGCACACATTTTCTTTTGCGGTATTTTATTTTGTGATAAATAAAAAATCTGATGGGGTTCCTGAACGTGGTGCAGCGCCCTTTTCATGAGCGGTGGAAACTGATTGAGAAAGAAGTTATTGAACCTCGAAATTATGAGCGTCAGAACATATACCAAAGCAGGAATCCTCATTACAGATACGACTTGGAACCATTCAGGGTAAGGATGGTCTCTTGTTGATTTGTATGCTCCACTTTCTAAGCTTTTGATGGTTGTGTTGGGGTTGGTGATTGTTTGCTTAACATGCTGTCAGGTGAGGAGGAAGGATTTCTGGCTGCTTTCCACCGTGATGAAGCTTTTGAAGGAGTTTATTCCAAAGCTTTCACATGATGCAGATGGACTTATTTTTCAGGTAGTTGCTTATGATGCTGATGAATCTTCTCCTGATCTGTATTCTGTTTTATACCGAACATTTTTCTTGCTTCTGACAAGATTATAGATGCTGTAGCTGTTTTCTTGTGTATTGTATTATAATCACAGGAGGGGGATTCTGCTGTTATCTGTTATAGTATCTTTGAATCAAGTTAACCCTATATATGACGACTCAAATTGGGATTATGTCTGTATAAGCTCCTCCTCCTTGCTCATGGAGAAATGCAACTCTATGTCGATTGATTGTTTTCTACATTTTTAATTTAGAGCATTGTTTGTCACTGACGGTCCTCATCTGCTAGGGTTGGGATGATCCTTACGTTCCCCGCACCCATGAAGGTCTTTTGAAGTGGAAGTATCCTGAAATGAACTCTGTTGATTTTCAGTTTGAGGTGGTCACTTAAGCTTCAGTCATGCTTGGAACAACTTTCTTCTTTCAACCTAGGGGATGTGATTAATCTAATGTGGTTTTTGTTACCAGGTTGATGATGATGGAAATGAGCTTTTGTCTCTGAATGAACGAGGCAAGAAGAAGCTGATGGAAGGGAATCGAGTTGTATTCAGAGGTCAGAACCGAACCATTGTATCTTGCATTCAAAATTTTTCCAAGAAACTATGCTTTGGTCCTCATGCCTTGGACATCTCGTGCACTTTAGCATTTTTGAAAGAGGTTAACCAAATAAAGCATTTTCTTTTGGGCATTCTGCTCGACATTGTATCTGGTGCAATCATTGTGGGTGTTCGTCTTTGGCTTTTGCCATTTTGCATGGTCTGAAGATCTCTGCTTTAAATGCGTTTTGTTGAAGTCTCTTATATATTATTGGCCAAAAGACAGTTCGTAATGTCTTTGTTCTAAGGCTCTAATTTAAGCTTTTGTGCATTGATTGGTTTATCCACTCAACATTTTCACTTTCATCGATTGGGATTCTTGCTGTCGTAAGTGGCTGCTGCCACCAGACTAACACTACTAGCAGTTTGTTTAGGAAGAAAATCCCTATTCCTCTCTCTCTCTCTCTCTCTCTCTCAGTCCATCTGGTGTTTCTATTTTTATCGTTTAACCATTTATTGAAGATACTGCTGCTGCTGATTACTTTTGGAGTCATCTTCCTTGCAGCTATTCTAGTCTAATACTCGTGTCCAAACTTGCAGATGGTCTTGATCCGTCGTCATACTCTGGCAAGATAATCGAGTGTTCTTGGGATGCCGATGAACAAGTGTGGGTCTGTATGCGGACTCGGGTAGACAAAAATACTCCCAATGAATTAAACACCTACAGAAAGGTCCTTTCCATGTTGACATTAACTACTTTTTTTAGCCGGTAGTTGAATTAGTCACTGAAATATGTGTCTGCCTATGTGACGGCAGGTGATGCGAAGCATAAAGGATAATATTACAGAAGAAGTCTTGCTGAGTGAGATCAACGAGATTATTCGCCTACCCATGTATGCAGATCGAATAAGGAATGAAAGCAAAGCTCATATGAATTCAGCACGAAGAAGGTGATGTGTATGGCTCTTACGGCCTCCACCGCATCTTCGGAACTTCTGAAGAACCGACGCAAATATGTCTTTGAAGGATGCTCAGTAGTTGCGGTTCTCACCTGCTTGAAGTCCGGTTTACCAAACGTAGGCTCACTTGGATAGTGAATCGTTAGCTGCTCTGACAATGATCTCGTGGGCGATGCTGGCGATTAGTCCGATATGGTCGGGCGCGCATATAAGTTTTTAAGGGTTCAAATTATTTGTCCCTCCTTCCCCCGCCACCACCTTTTACCTCATAGCAGTGCAGAAGAGATTTAGGGTTTAGAGCACCGTGTATATTTGTATTGTTCTCTTTCTAGCAATTGTTAGCTTTTTAAAAAGGTAGCCATTTGAATCGCATCGACAATGAGGTATGTGATTTTCGAGTTTTACATATTCTATGTGAATATAGGTTCTCTCCTGTCTCATCTCTTTTGTTCTTGTTCCAGCTGGGATAGAATCATTTTCGGACTGTTGTACTTTGTATCTCCTATGATTCAGCTCGATTTTGAGGTGTTGATGAGGCGAAGTGTGACAATGGCTCGTATGTCGTAATACCTGGCTTCATGTCGGAAATTTACATAGGTGAATTCGACAGCGAATTTCACAGTCCAACACAGCCGTATATCTTATGAACTACGTGGACATTCTTTATCAGAATATGAAAACTTTGCGCTAGCGCTGCTGACAGTAGCATCTGGACTGGGAAAGCCAAGGTCGCTTGCGTTTTGCGATTATATTTCCTTCGTCTGCATGGACAAGCACGACTGTCTCGAGCAAGAAATTAATCTCACCCCAAAAAGTCCTATGTCAAACCAACCTCTACGTTTATTCAGCATTCCAAACTCAAATCATCGTTGTGCTTGTGGTATTGAAAGCCATGCCACGGTGGCAATTCGGGTTTCAAATGCTTGCGAGCCTTCGTCAATGGTTGGAGATGGTACTCTATAATCACCGACAAGAGAGAGGCGGTGGCACGGCGAAGTCCGGTATCTTTTTGAAAGAGTACTTGACCATTCCCTACTTATGAGCATCTACATTAACAAATCCATTACCAGAACGGTGCAAAGATGAACAATGCATCTTCCTAAAAAGTTAGGAGACTAGCTTGAGAAAAAAAAAAGAATTTCAAGTAAAATTATACGGACAAATTGTGGTATTATACGAAAAATCAGTCGTAACAATATATGTTCATGCGACTGTTTCATTGAAAGGTTACGCATGCTTGCCTCACTTGTAACTAAAAGCAAAAGGAAAAAAGGGATAATTGTACTATAAGTATCTGGACCTTGATCGCTTGGCTGTTTTTCGTTTATACTTGTCCTTCGCGTTCAAAATACAAGGAAATACCGGAGTGGACTCTCACGTCGGTGTTGATTAGATTTTGTGGACGTAAGAAAAACATATCCAGAGAAAGAAAAGGGCGCCGTGCTCCTCCTCTTTTCGTCCCTCTGACAAGATCGATCGGGGTTTGGCTCTGGTTCGGATAGGAAATGTGGTTAGTGGAACTACACACGGAGTAGTAGCCATAAATGGACATCGAATCCTCAGAATTCTGCAACTTCCAACTCCACCAACATTTGTTATGAATCTTTTTTTCATATCCGACCTGATACCTTAAGTTTTGGATCGAACGAATCCGTCGACACAAGTAATTCACGGGAGAAAATAGAGTTGATCAGCTATTAACTCCAAATCCTTTTCGAATGGACTCACAAAAGTTTAATGCACTCTATGATGATGATAAAGAGCAATTTCCATGCATCAATCTTTTCATCGGGCCGGCCCAGATCGGCCCAGCCCATCCCAGCCCAGCCCATAATATCTTCGTAACGTCGATGGCAAATTCGAAATTATGAGCAGGAATGAGGTCAAACCTTCGCCCCACAGCCTCCTCACAGCTTCGGGCTTCGCTTCGCCTTCTTGAGGAGGCGATCGACCCGGCGGCGGCGGCCGCGTCCGTTGCAGTTCCTCTCCAGCTGCTTCTCCGCCGTTAGAAAGTCGGCCGCGGCCACCCTCTCTGCCTCTCCCTCTCATATGGAGGAACCTCTCTCGTTGCCGGCGACGACCCTCCCTGGAATGAAGTGAGGCATGGCGAGCGAGCTACTGCGGGAGCGCTCATGGCCCACCACCTCCCCAAGAACCAACTCCTCTCCCCGAAACGCTTCCTCCAGCGCCTCAAGGCCGAGAAGAACCCGCTCTCCGCCCTCGCCCTCCTCATCGACTCGCCCAGCCGCTCCCGCTCCCCGGACGTCTTCCACCACGTGCTCCGCCGCCTCGTCGACTCCAGGCTCGCCGCCCACGTCGACCGCGTCGTCCAGCTCATCAGGGCCCAGGACTGCAAGTGCCCCGAGGACGTCGCCCTCACCGTAATCAAAGGGTATGCCAAGAACGCGATGCCCGAGGAGGCGCTGGACGTTTTCCGGAACATGGGGGAGATCTTCGGATGCGAGCCCGGGATAAGGTCGTACAATTCTTTGCTGAATGCGTTTATCGAGTCGAACCAGTGGGATCGAGCCGAGTCGTTCTTCGCCTACTTCAAGACGGCGGGGTTGGCGCCGAATTTGCAGACGTATAACGTTTTGATCAAGATATCGTGCAAGAAGAGGCATTTTGAGAAGGCCAAGGAGCTCTTGGAATGGATGTGGGACAATGATTTGAAGCCTAATTTGTATAGTTATGGGACCGTGCTCAATGCGCTTGCAAAGACTGGGGATTTGCTGGGTGCGTATGAACTGTTTGATGAAATGTATGAGAGAGGAGTTATGCCTGATGTTACGTCTTATAATATTTTGATTGATGGGTTTTTTAGGAAGAGAGATTATGTGAAGGCTAGTGAAGTCTGGGAGAGGTTGGTGAAATCACCTTCTGTCTATCCAAATGTTGTGACTTACAATGTGATGATTAATGGTTTGTGTAAATGTGGCAAGTTTAGCGAGATTTTGGAAGTATGGAAGAGGATGAAGGGAAATAAAAGAGAGATGGATCTGTTCACTTACAGTAATGTAATACACGCGTTCTGTGAGTCGGGGAATGTGGATGCTGCTGAGAGAGTGTACAAGGAGATGGCTGCCAGTGGGCTGTCTCCTGATGTGGTTGTGTACAACACAATGCTCAATGGGTTTTGTCGAGCCGGGAAGGTTGTGGAGTCTTTTGAGTTGTGGAAGGTAATGGAGAAGGAAGGCTGTCATAATATCCGCAGTTATAACACATTTATCATGGGCTTGTTAGAGAATGGGAAGGTGGATGAAGCAATTTTGATGTGGGAACAATTGCATTCTAGCGGTTGCCATGCTGATTCAACAACCTTTGGAGTCATGGTGAAAGGGATGTGCAAGAATGGATATTTAAGTAAAGCTATCAGATTCTTGAAAGGGGCAGAAGATGAGAGGGCTGATTTAGATAACTCTGCCTACTCATCGATGGTGAATGGATTGTGCAAGGAAGGAAGATTGGATGAAGCAGTCAGCTTCCTTGGTCGGATGGGTAAACGTGGCCATAAGCTGGATCCTCATGTTTGCAACCCATTGATTGACGGATTTGTTCACAATGGTAAATTTCAAGATGCAATCCACCTTCTAAAAGTGATGAACAGTACCAGTTGTCCTCAAACTCTTGTCACCTACAACATTCTAATAAAGGGTTTATGCAAGGCCGAACAGTTTGGTAAGGCATATGATGTAGTGAAGGAGATGCTAGAAAAAGGGTGGCAACCAGACATGATCACGTATAGCTTACTGATGGATGGCCTTTGCAAAGGCAAGAAGGTTGACATGTCCCTTGAATTGTGGCGACTCGTCCTAGCAAAGGGTTTGAAACCTGACATAACTATGCACAACATTATTATTCATGGCCTTTGCTCCGCAGGCAGAGTAGATGCTGCACTACAACTGTTTTCAAAGATGAGGGAGCAGAACTGCTCTCCAAATCTTGTCACCCTCAACACTTTGATGGAGGGCTTTTACAAGTTGAGAGATTGTGAAAAGGCCTCAGAAATTTGGCACTGCATCTTAAAGCATGGGCTACGGCCAGATATTATTTCCTACAATATTACTCTCAAAGGTCTTTGTAATTGTGGAAAAACATCAAATGCCATTAGTTTCCTAGATGATGCTTTGGCTCATGGGATTATACCTACCGCTATTACATGGAATATATTAGTCAGAGCTATAATAAAACAAGCAACTTGATCTACCATTGCATAATATCAAGGAAGTAAGTTGCTAACTTCTGTTCTTTTGCTTGTTGACTTTTTTGCTTGTCATATGTTCTGTATGTAAATTTTGATTTTTGACCACCAAATAAATTGCTCTTTACACCCTTTTTAGCTTGTGATGAGAGCTATACAGGGACTTTCATGCATGTCTCTGATTATGCTTGTTTGGAATATGCTCTTCACCCTTCTGCCAAATTTTCTTCACAACTATAATTTTTTTATAGAATCAAGATCATTTAAGCTTGTGCTGGGCCTGTTATTTCAGATGTCGGTGACCCTGTATTTTGGATTCTAGAACTTGTATACTCATTGCCATTTGGTGGATGAGAACATACAAGGTTTTTCAGCTAACTGGATGCCTGATGGTAGGGCAGACATTGAATAGTTTCATGATATGATGCCCAAGTTCCTCCCACATAACGTGGTATGATTTTTCTGCTGTTATCGTATAACATTTGAGTTACTACTCCGCTTTTATATCTTTCCCCTTTAGCAGTTATTTAATTTCATAATCTTAACATGTTTTGTTTTCTTCAGCTAGTTCTGCATGGTGGGTTAGAGACATTTGCCTTTCTGGAAAGTACCGTGAACCACCCATTCACTTATCCTTAAAATGGTGTCCCCCTACCCCAACTTGACTTCTTAGGGTATATAATTCATTTTTGTGATTCGTTTGATTATATTTGTAATCATGAGACTGCATTTTTAGAAACTGTCAGCATAAGTACTTACGTCAGCGGATATTTGCCAGTTTCATCTATAAAAAATTATGCTGTTATCGAACTGAGAATGGTTCCAATCCAAAGGTATGCCCTCTTCCCCAAGAAAAAAGATATATTGCTTTCTCTTTGTTTTTACTCATGAAGCCTTTGACATCTTAGATTTTTCCATGAGTTCTAAATTTAGGAGGCTTCACTTTTAGCCTGCCTATTTACTCATTAGTTGAGGTCAAATTATAGTTGCAATTCCATGAGGAAGTTGATATGAGTCAGTTAAGCATCAGAAATGGTAATTAACTTACCGGTGTCTTAGTGATTAGACATATACTAAGACCAAATTCAATGATGCTAAAGCAATGTAGCATGATGTATCAACCCAAGAAATAAGATCGTACTTGGGGTTATTTTGTCTTGCAATAATTTTCGCCCCTACCCTTACACCCTAAAGAGCAGCATGAAAGTATCATATAACCATTTCTATCTTTATAAAATTCTTTGGAAAGGGAAAAAAATGTCCCTATTGTCCCTGTTTTCCCTGATATCGCTTGCTCCTAGGCAATATTGCAAAAGCTAAGATGTGTACTTCCGATCAATTCAGGATGAGAAGAAAGAATTAACACCATTGGCATGCCCTTCAAGCTTTTGATCTCAAACGCAAGGTACAAATTCCTCCTGATTTATATGCTTAATGTCGGTCAGGTGCGTTGGGAATTATTGCTTCTGTTTTTTATTTGGTCTTTGTTCTCTGCGTCATTCTTATCTTTAGCTCTGAGGATCCTCTGTCGGATTACAATTAATTCTGCTATGTACGCATGATTTCGAGAAGTTGATTTGCTCCTGGCTCTACTTAATCTTTTTCAAAGGACATTAAGGTATTCTTCAAATTCTTCATACCTGCAACGGTCCTCTAGCATGCCATCTCACCAAGCAGTAGAGCTTCGCAATTGGGACATAGACTTCAAAGTGGCGCATTTACTTGGAGGTAGCATGATGGCGGGTAGCTGAGGAGTTTACTTGGTACTCAGCACGTCCATGTATTTTTCTTTATATCGCATGGACTGGTGTGCATAAGCAGGGTTCAGGAGACTGATGCCATCTATTTATGCAGCCATGAAGCATTCGAAGGAAGGCACGGCTGACATGCATAAGCGAAATTCTGACAAGGATTGTGCCTTATTTGTTCTCCTAAGCTGTGAAAAAATATACATCGTACGAGGACTTCAGGCTGTTAATTCGCAATACTTGTAGTAGAATAATTGAGCCAGTTGAGTAAAATATTACCTACCCCCTCTCTCTCTCTCTCCTCTCTCTCTCTCTCTCTCTCTTTGGGTGATAAAAAAAAGTTATCACACGAATCAAATCGGGGGAATTGGAACTGCCTTGCGAGTTGATTCGCGTTAGCGGCAGCCCAGTTGGAGCCTAAACTCTCATCTGTTACTTCAGGCGCAGGAGGCTGCATACCCGGCAGTAGCCAGCTTTGTAGCTGACGTGGAGTCTACTTTCTCCACCCAGACGCCCCCATATTCCCTCTGTCT
The DNA here is from genome assembly GCA_024733475.1 of Syzygium grande. NCBI lineage: Eukaryota > Viridiplantae > Streptophyta > Magnoliopsida > Myrtales > Myrtaceae > Syzygium > Syzygium grande. The sequence continues at coordinate 27,638,355 of JAMXDD010000010.1, forward strand.
TTTTCTTTCCAGGAGAGAGAGTACAAGGGATGCTACAGGGACTCCCGCCCCAGCCAAGAGCTCCATGCATAGCGCCCCTTTAAGCCTTTTAAGGTCTTGCTCAGGACCTACCAAATGTACATAGTTGATTAGGTGGGATGGTGAATATTAAATCGCGACGTGTCTTCTTTAAACTTAATATTGTTTGGGATGAGTAGTTGGTTCTGTAATGAGAGGTAATGCTTAGATTGTGGCCACCTCTGCAAAATCTCAATAGAAATACTGCCTGTAAGTAAACGTTATACAAAAGATATCTTAAATGTGTTTTGTTTTATGTTATTTGCCATGCTCCTCCTAAATTAAGGTTTCCCGTATCTATCCTCTTCACTTATTTGTTGTCTTAGTGCCACCTCTATCTTTTTGGGTAAGCAGAGGTTATCTTGAATTGGTGGAGGAGGGTGCAATCCTAGAGAGGTTGCTGCATTCCGACGACTGATCTGCATCTGTGAGAATGACACTGAGATCAGTCACAAGAGTGAATTTATTTCATATAAAAGGTAACAGTTAGTTTGGACCCAAAACGAGGGGGCCAAAAAACCAGAAAAAGCAAAAACGAGAGCAAGAAATGGATGGGCAATGCAGACAATTTTGAATTCGTGAGACAGCTACTTCTACTGGCTAGAGACTAAGACTCACCCACCGTTGGTTCAATCTTTGCTTTCAAACCAAACTTTGGTTACTTGGTCTGCTCTGCAACATTTGATGCATGACCTGAAAAGTATTTCCTACCATATTTATTAGTTGTGGTATCTATCCGACAAGGACTAGGCTTCGCGTCTTCTGGAGTTCCCCATTTGAGTAGGACCAAGTTCACTTATACCACGAAGAATGTGTAGTACGAGGACTGAATCGCAATCGATTGGGATCGAAGCAACGTTGCTGTTTCGTAATATGCTGTTGAAAGCTCATGCTGGTTCGAACGTCTTTTTTTTTTTTTATTATTTTTTGAGCATGCTTTTCAGTCGTTATATTGCGAATGGCAGGCCGAGAATTTTAGGGAGCGCAACATAAATTTTCTCGAAAACATTTTTGGCTTTGTGATTTAAGAGAAGTTTGGTGTCTAGGGTGGGGACCACCGCCAACTCGCTCCCTGAGGTCTGCCGGTGGTCCTGGTTTTAGAGACCAGAATATAATGTAAATTTTGGCTTGTTGATAATGAATATGCTGGAATTAAAGGTTAAATTCTTGAGAGTGTTGTCTTTCACTTATGAATTGTAACACCGTGTGCTAGTAAGTAGCTATAGTTAAGATACTCTCGTATAGGTTAGGAACAATTATGGTTTAGATTCAGTTTATTTTGGTCCATTTTCATCGTCAAGAAACAAGGGATACGCATTGGATCCGACAAACAACAAGGGCACGTTTTGACATATCTCTTGCATCGATTTATCCACTATAAATTGCAAATGTACAATAGAAAAACTGTATCTTTCTTTGTTTTGGTCGGAAGAAAAAAAAGTGTACCTTGACAAACTTTGTAATGTAGCATCTTTGAAGCCACGTGTTCGTGGAAGCACGTTGAGGTTCTTAAGTATACTCGCAGTTGTCATATGATGTGACTGTATTATGCTGCAGAATAATGTGTATGCTAGACAATCTTTAAATAATAAAAAAGTTTCCGACCAAAAAAAGAATAATAAAAAAAATTGCATACAATAAAACTCTGTGTTTGAGCCACGTTATCACAAAATTCCATTTTCTTATTCATTAATTAGAACCAACCTCTTCACCTTAAGTAGATAAAAAAAAGTTAGAGTTAATATTCTTTTAGTCTGTATATGTTCATATATATTATGATGGTTCTGCTAATTGTGGATAAGAGTCAGACAAATTGAGTGGGGTCATATCAATTTACCTGTATATATACACATACATGATTTTATGAGAAAATAACTGTGCGGTTTTAAGTTAGTGAAGAAATCTATAATCTATGAATATAAGTCCATTTTTTTTAGTTCATTTGGTTTAATGTGGTCACCATAATAGATGAAGGTACTTCATTGTTTGGTACTGAGAAAATTGTATGGAGGATTGTTGTACGGTGGCCGATTCTATTTGAAATTATTCAATGTTGCAAATTTAGTTCTAAATCTTTTGACGATTTTCCAATGTAGTTCTTTCGACTAATTTTGGCTAGAAATCACTAATGTGGACGCTAACCGTCATACGAGCTGCTAGCTGATGCTGATGTGGTCAATTTTTGTAATTTGTTGCAATTTTTTTTGAGTTTTTCTTTTTTTTTTTTTTTTTTCCTTTGTGGTCGGGGGGTTATCGAGGCCTCAATTAGGAGTGATCAGTTCCAGCATGGGTCGTATACACCCTGGAACTAAGAACTGGACCAATCAGTCTTGGTTTGCCTCTCGAGTTGGACTGGGGATCGGCCGAATTTTTTTTTTGTTTCATCACAAAAAATAAATAGTTTTCATTGCAAAATCTCATGCAAAGCATAAATGAGAAAATTAGTATGTATTTTGGCTCCATTTATTTTGCGAAAAATAAATGATTTGGAAAATATTTTCCTAAAAATGATCTCCTGTATGGCTTAAAATAATTAGTCAATGAAAAAATTTTTATCATCAACAATAATTTGTGTTTAAATATTTTCGTAGATGATGAAAATTTTTTTAGTTCGCTTTCATTTTTGTAAGCGATACAAGTGATTATTGTTAAAAAATATTTTTAAAATTATTTATTTTTTGCGAAATAAACACATCCTTTATCATCTCGTGTTTTTGCAGTACTACCAGTTCGCATCATGTACTTTGCATCATGTGCTTCTGAATATGCAACTTTGCATTTCTATGCGGAAATCCAAGAATGAAACCACATAGATGTCCTAACCCTGATCACCTCAATCTGTCTACCTCCCACCACCAGCTGCCCCTCCTGGTCGCCACCCAACTGCCTTTGACCACCGTCTTGGTGGAGCTGACGCTGCCTTCCATCTCTCTCTCTCTCTCTCTCTCAGACGGGGAGTTGGTGGCGAGCGTGCACGGTTCGGAAGATAAAGATGACCTTAGATCGATATTGTCCATGGCTTCCACGACCTCAAGGTAAGGGGGCCATCACGACCTTGGATTGAGGCTGCAAGGTTCGGAAGATAAAGATGACCTTAGATCGATATTGTCCATGGCTTCCACGACCTCAAGGTAAGGGGGCCATCACGACCTTGGATTGAGGCTGCAAATGCCGCAGCAACCTTAGATCTAAGGTTGCCATGGTGCTCGTGCCTAGGGAAGGGAGGGGAGGGAGGGAAGGGAGAGAGGGTGACGAGGGTGGTGGAAAGGAGGGCAATGACGAGCTGAACTAGGGTTGCTACATTGCGGTTCAGGGTCCTATGTAGTCGGGCACTAAGAAAATTGGCGAGGATAGTTTGGAAAGAAAGTGGAGAGTTAGTACTTAATTATTGTTTCCTATCAGTAGATAGAATCTAGTGTCTAGTTACACAGTGAGAATGCAAAACCGCTATTCAAAAGATAAGATATCATGCATGGTGATGAATACGCGAAACGTAAGGATGATTATTGAAACTTCTCCTAAAGGATTTGGAGAATTAAGTAGTGGTACCCATGTATTTGTAGTTTACTGGATTTTATCGAAGCTGCACATTGTAATATGATTGAACAAAGAAAGGGTGAATGCATCAGCAATTCAAGCAAGAGATAGTCGCAAGAACCCTTTTCATGATAAGCCATTATCCAATTATAATATCAACTCGCATATATTTTAGAACCAAACACACCCAACGACAGTATCGTCCGAGGCAACAAGGATTATAAAAGTGTCCTAGCTTCAACATAAACATTGCACGTACTTAAACATTGGTAAGGTCCATGCCACCATAGAAAGGCTCCTAAAAGTCCACGTCTTGCTTATTCACGAATAGGATCAGGTTGACTAGCTCAACCATATACAAAACCCGCTCGTTGTTGCCATCTATATACGCCAACCCATCCATAAGAGATTGTCGTGTAACTAAACTATATTTAAAGTGGTGACATATTGGTTTTCTTTTACTTTATTTTTTTAAAATTATTATTATTGTTAATAAATATCCTCGATACTTAGTGTTAAAAACTTGAGATGGACTTTGCCTCATTATATGCGTGCTAAGCAAGAAGAAGCAGAAGGTTGATGCTCCAGCCGAACTTTTTCATGCAAAGTTGAACAGTTACAACAAAACAAATTAATTCAAAAAAAAAAAAGGCATGGCAACTGAAAATTAAACAGATGTGATTATTAGAAAAACAAGAAATTCTAGAATGTATGATGCTTCAGCTTAGGAAAGAGGTCGATTTCATGGAACGCACACCAGAAGTTGAGTGGCAACTTCCAGGATCCACTCACTGAGCGAGCCTCTGAGAAAAAGAAAAACGAACAAACTGTACACTTTATGTAATCTGCAAGGAAATGAGAGGTCAAAACCTCCAGGTGTATATCACTTTATTAGCTGGGGAAAATGAAAATTTTTATTGCCCAGGATTCCCTTCGCTTCACCTACTCAAGCAAAAACGACGTTGCAGCAATTCTCTCTGTGCCCTATATAAGCTTGCGTTGGCAAGTCATTGATTAGAGCAAGAAATCATAGTTACACACGCAAGTCCAAAGACAAACCTGATCGACCTGTGAGAGAGAGAGAGAGAGAGAGAGAGAGAGAGAGAGAGAGAGAGAGAGAGAGAGAGAGAGAGAGAGAGATGGGGTCATGCTGGGTTCGCCTCATTCTTCTTCTCTTGGGGGTGCTCGTTCTTCCTGCAATCGTGGAGTGCAGAGTTCGACACTACAAGTTCAATGTGAGTTCATGGTCTTTTGTTGTGTTAATGGTTTTCGTCCTTAAAAGGTAACATTGCCGTCGTTTTTCTTCCCATGCATGCGTTTGTATTTGCTGTTTAATGAGCTGCTTCACGTTCTGCCTTACATGCATGATAAAGGAAGAGATTATACGTGCTACTATCATACGTGCCTTACATGCATATCTTATTCCATATTCAAGCGATGTACGTAGGAGAATTGCGGAGTCTTAAATTTGCTGTTTTTCGTACTAAAGTGGGGATGTGCAAAATGGTTTGCTGCATGCAAGTTGGCAACCAGTCTGCTTTAAATGAGTCGTTTAGTACATCATGCTAATTAGATAGCCTTGGTAAAAGGAGGAAATAAGAACATGAAAACACAAAAAAAAAATGCGATATAAATATATATGGCTCTGCATTAATATAAAGAGCTAGCAAGAGGATATCAATCCTGCTGCTTTTGGGTCCTATAAATATAAGTTTGATGGACAATCAATAATGGCTTTAGCTAATATGGTTGGTCTCACTAACTACAAAAGAACTTCAATGCGTCCCCACCATATGCTGCTATGATCATATCTACCTAATGAGCCAACAAAAAGAATCTCAGTTCTTGCACATTTTGGCTAACGCTATTTGAACTCTTCTCACTTACAAAGTGTTTTCCATTGAAAATAGATAAATACATGTCAATTTGCATGGGTTTCAATTCGAGTTTCTCTCAATAAATACATATTGTATCGTGTCAAGAAACACCACCACACACATCAGCGTCGAAGTTCTCTAAGACTCTGCTAGGATTAGGGAATGTCTTAACTAGAGATCTATCTGTTTTCATTTGGTATGCGAGGTAGGTGAGTAGTCTCATATCCCCACCAAACGAGTGTGCGCCAGTAAAACAGAAAAAGACCTGCGGTCAATCTCACGAAGATGGTCTAGGATTTAACTGCAGATGAATAAACATTTGATTGGGTGTGGATAAAAATCTTGGGCAGGTGGTGATGAAGAACATGACAAGATTATGCTCCACCAAGCCCATCGTCACCGTCAATGGAAAGTTCCCAGGACCCACCCTCTACGCCAGGGAAGGCGACACAGTGCTTGTCAAGGTCGCCAACCACGTCAAGTACAACGTTACCATTCACTGGTGAGATACCCACCAAACTCTTCTACTTGGTTAGCAATAGTTTATCAGGTTAGACCTGAGACTATTGTAACTGTCAATTTGTGTTAACCAAATCTGCACATGTTCTTGTCTGTCCGGCAAAATCAAAACACAAGTGCTGGAGCAGTCGCATTTTTCTTTAGAGATTGCCGTTAGAAAAATTTTCTGTTTTGACAACCCTTTTCATCTTATATGCGTTGAATTTCGAATTCGAACGTAATATATACACGGCATGGCAGGCACGGTGTCCGACAGCTCAGAACGGGCTGGGCCGATGGGCCGGCGTACATAACCCAATGCCCGATCCAGACGGGCCAATCCTTTGTCTACAACTTCACGATCACGGGGCAGAGAGGGACGCTTCTCTGGCACGCGCACATTCAGTGGCTGAGAGCAACTCTGCACGGCGCTATCGTCATCTTGCCGAAGCGCGGCGTCCCCTATCCCTTCCCCAAACCCAACAAGGAATTTGTTATCATCTTGGGTGGGTCCGATTTGATTACTTTGATCGTCTCTCACAAACGTAGTTGTCACTAAGAAAGCACAGCTATTATTGGTTAAGCGCCATAATGAAGTTATAATTGAGATCAAAACAGTCACAAAATAAGAAAATTAAGGGGATGCTGCCGTGTGGGAGAAAACAAGAAATTTACTGTATGCGCTCTAAAATGTAAGAGTTGAGTCATAAACATAACAACTACGGCCTAACATCTGAGGTTATATAATGTGATTTTTTCGGAAGACTAATAACATACTTCATCTGTCCATAATATGGCAGCCGAATGGTGGAAATCGGACACCGAAGCTGTGATCAACGAAGCTATGAGTTCGGGATTGGCGCCGAATGTTTCAGATGCTCACACTATTAACGGACATCCTGGGTCCGTTTCGGCTTGCCCTTCGGAAGGTAGTCGCTGGTTAATAAGATCATTAATGTACATCACTCAATCGAAACTCTGGTCTGCATGCTATTGACCCTTCTGTTTTATGCTATTGATGCAAAATTTAGAGATGTTTGCATCATGAATATTTCTCTTTATCATGTGAAGGTAGCTATACGTTGCCGGTGGAAAGCGGCAAGACCTATCTGTTGCGGATAGTCAATGCTGCACTCAATGAAGAGCTCTTCTTCAAGATCGCGCAGCACGACCTAACCGTGGTGGAAGTCGATGCCACATATGTGAAACCGTTCCAAACGGACGCCATCCTGATCACTCCGGGTCAGACCACAAACGTCCTCGTCACCACAGACCGAAACTCCGGCAAGTACTTGATCACCGCCTCCACATTCATGGAAACGCCCATCGTGGCCATAGACAACGTGACCGCAACCGCGACCGTGCACTACTCGGGCACCCTCGCCAGCACCCCCACGATGCTCACCAAACCGCCTCCTCAAAATGCCTCCTCGGTGGCCAACAGATTCAACGACGCCCTTCGAAGCCTCAACTCAAAGAAGTATCCGGCAATGGTCCCGAAGACCGTCGACCACAACCTCTTCTTCACCGTCGGCTTAGGGGTCAACCCCTGCCCGACTTGCACGGCTGCGGCTGCGAACTTAAGCAGGGTCGTGGCGGCCGTAAACAACGTCACATTTGTGATGCCGAGTATTGCCCTCCTACAAGCTCATTTCTTCAACATCAGCGGAGTTTTCACGACAGACTTTCCTGGTAACCCTCCAACGCCGTTCAACTACACTGGATCACCGGCGAACATGCAAACCACGAACGGCACGAAGGTCTACCGGTTGCCATACAACGCCACGGTCCAGCTGGTTTTACAGGACACTGGGGTAATCGCGCCAGAGACCCACCCGATCCATTTGCACGGATTCAACTTTTTCATTGTGGGCAGAGGATTGGGGAATTATAACCCAAAGAAGGATCCCAAGAAGTTCAATCTGGTTGACCCTGTGGAGAGGAACACGCTTGGAGTCCCATCTGGTGGATGGACAGCTATTAGATTCAGAGCAGACAATCCAGGTAACAAGAAACACTCAACTTAATTCCCTTCTTTTTTTGTTGATCAACTCATTATTAATCTTGATAAATTTACTGATTCAAGTTCTTTTTTTTGGGTTCCAAACGAATAGGAGTTTGGTTCATGCACTGCCATTTGGAAATACACACAAGTTGGGGACTGAAAATGGCATTCTTGGTGGACAATGGGAAGCGCCCTAGTCAGACTCTGCTTCCACCTCCAAGTGATCTTCCACAATGTTGATCATTTGATCATGAGGACGAAAAGCAATTGCAAATTATACCAAGTTAGAGGAATCTCCTCGTTGAAGAAGAAGAAGAAGATGGGGAGAGAAAAGGCAAAGTTATACAAGGTTTGACCAATAAGAGAGAGGGCAATAAGCTAAAGTGAGCCTTGAGATCATACTATCCTAACAATTGTTTCTTGAGCAAATAGAAGAATTTGCTCGACCGTGTTGCAATAAGTTAAGGAAGAAAAGGAGTTTGCTTTTATCCTTGGAAGATTGAGGAGTGTAATTTTTTTTCTAAAGCAATACATACACGTAATAAGGAGAGAGAATTCTGAAATCCATGTGAAATATGCGTCGATAGTCATTAAAGAAAAATGATTGTAGTAGTGTATTGTTGGTGACATTGATCTATGACAAAGGCGAAAAAAGTAGAGTAATTGCGCCGAGAAATTTCGGCTTCAAAAGATTGGAAAGCATTCGAGATCGCTCCGTAATTCTTCGCTCAGTTTTAGATAGAGTGGCGAGTCTACGAATCAAAGTGGCGAGAAAAAGAAAAATGCTGGAATTGAAATTACAAGGAACTGAAGTATAGAGGAATCTGAAATTGCATTGAAAGGAAAAAGTGCATGGAATGCGAAGTAGGTGAAGATAGGTAAAACTGTCCGCGAGTGTGTTGGTCGAAGTGATTTTTGCTCGTGTGCTTTGACTTGAATTCCTCCAAGCTTTGACACGCGCATCACCCAAAGCCATCTCCTCTATGGTCCAACATTCATGAGTGAGTTTCCTCTTTCATTTTGCCAAAATTCACCAGATTCGACCGTGGCAGGCACAACACTTTGGCCGAGCTTCAAGTAAGTTCCATTCTTCAAGCCAAGAAATAAACTCACGACCATAGTGTGCATCAATTTTTCATGAAACACCTCTTGAAACGACGTGTTGTAAAAGGTGGATATCAATAACTATACAATTTGGAAGCTCGGTTTACGAAACATATAAAAGCAGAGTTCATCAATCTCGAGTTTATTCATCTCGAATTGGTTAAAGGGACAATGAAAAGAATTTAGTAGGTAAAAACTTTGCACGTGGTCGAGTCATATGGGCCGCCCATAATGGGCTTGAGCCACGCCCAATCCAATTCTATTTGAGATCTCCCTTGGGAGGTAAAAAGCAAAGAGAAGTTCAATAACTTCTCCCTACTCTCACGTTAATAGGTGAAACCGAGATAAGAGAGAAAGATAAAATCTCCAAACAAATTGCAAGCAAGTATGAGTTCACCGGGTATATTTGTTTGTGGGCATACGAGCGTTAGCTCCAGTCCATGATTACACTTTTGACTAGCGCAGATACATAAGGAATATATGGAGCAATCTCAATTTATTGGAACTTGGAGTACGAGTACCCAAAACCTATCACTGGTATCAGAGCATGCTCATAGTCTGTGTTGCTTCATTTATATCCATTAAATGCTATTTTAAAACGTTTTCAGTATGCATTCCATGTTTAATATCTCTAGGTTACGTTTGGTAGTCGGGATAAAAATCAGGATATGATAAATTTTATCCTATTCAGTATTTGATTCCTGCCTAAGATAAGATAATGTCAAATATCCTACCTATTATTTGGTGAATCGCAATAATAAAGCCGGATACTTTCACATCTTACCATGTCCATTATTTGCTATGAATGTCATATCAGTGTAAATGAACCTAAAAATTGCACAAACGGAGATAATAAAAATCTCTCTCAACAATCTTACCAACTTCATTTTTATTTGCTTATTTTTTTCCCTCTCTTTTCTTATTCTTTTCTTTTTTTATTTCTTGTTTCCCCTTCCATCGTTCTCTTATAAAATTTTATTAAATAGTAAACTACACTAATATACCTAAAATATGTAATAAATATAATTACTAAATTTATTTATTTATATATATGAAATTTGTATCATAAGATAGAAAAAAAATTGAATATATAAATAAAAATAAGAATAAATAAAGATGAAATTATCGTTTTTTTTTTGTAATAATGCATACAACTGTCACTATATGTATTTTTTTGAAGATCCATAGGATATTTTATGAATTTTTGTAATTTAATAAGCCAGTCAAGAGTAAGAAGATGCTGATGTGGTAGACACACCAGTGCCACGTCAAATTTGGCATGTGTCGCTACATGGGTGGCACATGGTAGTCCAACCCAGTGTGCCACGTCAAATGATGGAGTGGTAGTTGACGGACAACCATGAAAGCATTATGCAGGCTAGTGCAAAATTTGACACGTGCAGTAGAAAATGTACAGTTGCATTCCGAGTGCTTCTGATTATTATCATCAACTTAGTATGATCTCATTTACTGCGATTATGAATGGTAAGATGAAGTGAGTATATTTGATTAGTTTACACTCTCAATTTGCTCGTGACTTGTATTTGAGAAATTGCTCTATTGAAATAGTTGCCAAATATTCTATGCGCATTGTAATATTGTGATTCTTGTTTCGGGATTTCTCTAATTTTATATCCTCTCTTATTGTATGGATAGATTACGTAGATACGATGATACCGAGATATCGTACAAAGTGCGTTTATTTAGAATCAAAGGCTAGATCTTTAATATCTCTTTTCCCTTTTATATGTATCGGATGCTAACTATCTGAGATATCTCTTGATAAATATGAGAAAAATGGAGGCAATGATTACTTTAACAAAGAAGTAGTCTTGTTGGATGCATTGTCTGATGCCTCAAGAAACTGGTTGAGGAAGTTGGCCTTTTTGGTGGTATGGTGGATGTAATTAGGGCTTATCCATGTAGTTCTTGAATTTGAAACATAGGCGTCATGCTGCTCTTTGATGTCGATTCGATCGGGCCTCCAAGAGAGTCGAGGAATGTTGAAAGATGAGAAGAATGCTGGTTTTGAAATTTAGTTGCCCTTTTGTCTTTTGTCATGGACAGATTGTATCGATCAGGTCTAAATTCGGACAAAAATGAAAACATCCTATCTTATTAGAGTCTCAAATTTATACGGATTGGCACTACCAAAAGCGAGCTTCGGCCTCGCCGGCTTCGTGAGACTGCTGCTCATCCTATCAAAAACATTTCTTCCAACACTGTTTTCAAGTCTGACAAAAACCAGTAAAAAAACTAAGCAAAAAAGGGTCTCTATTTCCCTAATATTCACGCCACTTCTCTCTGTCTCTGTCTCTGTCTCTGTCTCCACGAAACACATCAAGCACGGAAAGAGACACAACCGAGATTGGGTCGTCCTGGTTAAGACAGATTCCTGCAACAGAATCAAGACGGCCAACTAAAAGCAGAAAAAGAGTCCGGTCCACACTTACTACACATCACCTCAAAAGCAGCACTAGCAGCTTCTTGTCTCTCTCTCCCTCCCTCCCTACCTCCTCATTTTACTCAACCTTCTTCCTCTTCCTTTTGACCTAACCCCCCCTAAACTTCTTTATTCGGATATGGGTTTTCTCTCTGCTATACTTAACCGTCCTTGTTCATACCTACTCCACGATTTGTCTAACCCACATAGCGAGAAACCAATTACAGATGAGTGGCGCGGTGCATGCTTAGCTTAATTGTATTTAGGTCATTCAAGTCCCTTTCGTTTCACCACTCATTGACCTTGCTTTTAAGAATGGAATTTGGGGCATCATTCGCATACCGACATATGTCTGACTGTCAGAGAGAGAATCCTTGTGGGTTTTGTGCTGAAAGTTTTCCAAGAACCGATGAACTATCTAATACCATGAGATAAAATTTATAACGGTTGTCTTGCTAATTCCTTATTATAATAATAATGGCAAAAGTACACTACAAGTGCCATAACTTGTGTACGGCGATCACTTTGGCGCCATAACTTTTTTTCGGATCACTTTGGTGCCAAGTCGGAGGAAAATAGATCACTTTAGTGACTCCGGCCAAAATGCTGACTTGGCATTTATATTAAAAAAAATAATATGACTTGTACACGTGAAAATAATATGCCGTTTTAGCCTGCTGACGTGTATTTTTTAAAAATATTATATTATATTATATTAAAATTTAAAAATTTAAAAAATTTAAATAAATTTTTAATATAATATAATATAATATTTTTAAAAATATAATATAATATTTTTAAAAATACACGCCGCAGTTAAAACGGGCGTCGTTTTTCGCTTTTTAATGCCGATGGACCTCTCCGCAAGCCGTGGATCTCTCCGGCGAGCCGTGTGTCACCACATCGGATTTCCGGCAAGCCACGCCCCGCATTGGCACTAAAATGATCGTTTTTTAAAAAAGTTGGCACCAAAGTGATCCGAAAAAAAGTTATGGCACCAAAGTGATCGCCGGACACAAGTTATGGCACTTGTGGTGTACTTTTGCCTAATAATAATTATTATTGCAAAAACAGAAATGGTCCCTCAAAATTTGACTTAATGAACAATATGGATCATATAATTTTAATTTGTTTAATATGATCCCTGAACTATTAGTAAATGTTCAATGTAGTCATTTTGTTTGTTCAAATGACAAATTAGACTATATTTGATGACGTAGATTATTATATGCTAAGTTGGATTTTTAAAATTGGTGAATCATCATGTCCAACTTTTAATCGATCTACTTTAGAAAAGGGGAAAATTAGGACGTTAGTATTTCTATCATTATTTGTTACTACTGATTATAATATCATGATTTTAGATGAATATCTAATGTAGATAATCCAAGTGTAACTTTTATTTTTGGGTCCACCGCTCAAACTAAATAGATTGAAAGCCATATTAGTAGATTCCATTAACTTAAATTAATGAAAAGACGACATTGAACATTTCCATATAATTTAGAGACTAGATTGAAAATTTTCCCATAATTCTAGGACTGCATCGAATAAATTAAAAGTCCAAAGACGACATTGCACATTGAACCAAAATTTAAAGACTGTTTATGTCATTTATCCTTACTATTATTTTGTAATTATTGGTTGTCCTTGGATTGGTTCGGTTGGGTTTATCATTTGATGGAACCTTCTCCTAAGAACCTTAAAAAAGAAGAAGAAGAAGAAGAAGAAGAAAAGCAAACATCTTTGCCTAACAATAATATTCTCATGACTAAAACATGCACTTCCCAACAATATTATCTTCCAAGTTACGCGTTAAATACTACTCTGAGTGTGAATGTGAAGTTTCTTGGTCAAATATGCGATGTGCTGTCTCACAGAGTATGAGAATACTACACTATAGTTTAGTCTTTACTATACCTACCTAACAAATAATGTATAAAAATGACAGAGACCCCTGGAGGTAGAGTAATTGCCCGGTCAAGTCAAAACTCTTTGTGCATGCATAGGCTTTTCAGAAACATCAACGGATTTCAATCATTTCAAGAAGAAGTTTCATTAATTTTTGCTTTTCGTTAGCTTGTCCCCTTTATCTTTTCCTTCTTTCTTGCCCATATGCGATTTCATATCAGCAATATAAATTCAACACAAGCCTGCCACTGTCATAGTTACTCCCTCGTATCTCAACTTCATTTGAACTCCTGTCTCACACTTCTCTCTCTGGCATACACAAAACAAGTCAGGGAATTACTTTATATCGAGCGAATTCTCTCCTTAGAACTCCTAAATGTCTAGAAAAGCAAGCAAGAGGGTGAGTTTCAGTCCAGACATCGACGACAAGCCCGCAATCCTTCTTGAATACGGTAGGAGCGCCAATGGTGGAAGAAGCAGAAAGAGGGTCACCCCTACATGGTCATTCAGGCTCGCCAAGGAGTCGCAATTCTCGCCGTCAGAGTTTTTCCGGCGCCTCGGAGATAAGGCGACGAAAGTTCTGAGATGTGTGTCGAGCAGTAGGTCTTCACGTAAGGTGTCGTCATCGGCGCCTCAGTTCATGAGGTCGCGGTCCTTGGCAGACCAGTCAGAATCCCACAGAGCTGAAGCTATAGAGGATTGCATCAAGTTCTTGAATTCCTCGTGCTCGCTGCAGAGATCGAATTCAGTTTCAAGCGCTTGTTGACGCCCCCCTTTATTTCTGTGGCTATCTGCTTTTTTAAGGCTTTATGATCAGGCAAACCATGTAAAGGAAGTGCGAGAATTGTTTTGGGTGATCATCGAGAATCGTTGTTCAGATTAGAAAGATACAGGTATATGCTGTAGGTGCAATCCGATTGTCATCGAACCGTGTAAATCATGAGTTTGTTCAGCACGTAGACACTTAGTTAACGAAATCAAGCGGAAGCTATGCAGCGCGTACGATAAGAGCGCTCTTTTTCCAAGTGAATTTGATTGTACTATGGCAGCCACTATCTCCCCTGTATAACCATTTCTTGGAAATAAAGTTCCTCTGGATTCTGACTGGCCGATCCCAAAAATACTTTCTGGGTTCAAACCGTGGCATATTGTCATTCATCTTCGATGTTCGGTGGATCTTCAATGTTCGGTGGATGCAACCTATGTAAAGTGTCTAACGTCTTCAATGTAAATGATGCAAGTGCGCAAGAAATTTCAATCTAAGTACGTCAAATTCATGTAATAAGCCGCCTCCGGGTCATGAGCTGGCTGAGGCGAACTCGATATATCAGATCTCTCCTCCAAAATATGTCGAAAATCCATGCATATGAATCTCGCAGCGTGGTGGTAAGCCATCCCATCTCCAATAGAAGTCAAAACAAAGAGCGAGAAATCCGTGTTCTTTCTCGATTGGCCCATTTAAGCCATTTAGGTTCGTTCTTTTTCCGGACATATATTCAAAGAAAAGTAATGTCAGGACCACTTGCAATTCTAAAGCGTGACCCAAGTGTCCCTCTTGGCAACAGCTTTCTCTCAATCTTTTTGACTGCGCTTAAATGCTTACCCGCACAAGTTCTTGGCCACTCTCCTAACATGTTTCGCACGGAGAAGAAAAAAAGAGGGGCACGGTCTTCGCGTGTCCTACACAGGAAACGTTGGAGAGATTGCTAGTGTTCCTCATGAGAAAAGGGGCTTAAATGTACACGGTACTTATGTCTCCCATTCAATAACTCGTTGACACATGTACACATGAACTCCTTGGTCTGTGTGAAATTAAAGTAACATTCAATGTCAAGAATCAGGAATCCAAGGATAGCTTTTCGAGTTCTTGAACTCCATGACAAGAGGCTTTCTTCAACTCCAGAGCTCTCTTGTAAGGAGGGGCGATCGGGGGTTGCACAGGATCGAGGCTCTTGTAAGTCCCGTCGGGCGCTTTAGGGAGCGGGTACGACCGGTCGGAGTCATAGCCACTGAGGTCACCGCAGGCTAGAAATGGAATGTACACCTTGTTCGGTCCCTCCAACCATCCACTACTGCAATCTGTCACGCACCACACAATGAAATATTTACCACATTGCCACAAATGACTAAACATCATTTAATAAAACCAAGCACTTGACGGAAAGCCCCCAATATAGGAAACTTCAACTTTAATTAAACATTATAACCACAAATGACTAAACATCATTCAAGAAAATCAGGCAAATGACAAAAAGCCCCTAATATTGGTAACTTCAACTTTGATAAAACTGATAAGAACAGACACTACACTTGATCTTAGCCAAAAGGCCGATAAAGGTATAACCTCACTTTCTTTTTATATTCCAGAGAAAATTGCATTGATAATGATCTATGAAGAAGTAGAGGGAACAGCTGAGCAGAATATTCTCTTTTCAGCAGATTTTACTTTGTAATACGCCGATTAAGATGCGGAGTTTGCAGCTTAAAGGACTTAATCACATATTCAAGCTGCATCTAAAGATGCCATTAAAATTACAAAACGATATATTTTTCGAAAAAGTCATTAAACATCAGTTGGCAATCAATTGAAGAAGAAGAAGAAAAAAAAGCACAGGAACGTCATAGTTACCAAGGTCATCAACTCCAGATGGACTCCCAATCTTTTCTAATAGGTGATGCAAGTCCTTAGGATTAAATCCTTCGGGGGGAGAATAGTTCTCACAAACAGCAAATGCCTCTGTAGAACTAAAAAGATTGGCATAAGTTTATATCATCGTATAGTAACTAATGAAAAGAAAAATCAGTAATTTATGTCAAGCGAGATCAAAGTAATGCTTACATCCAAGTCCAGCTATATACCATTTCTACCCTTGATAGATTTTCTTACGTGAGGCTGCGTGAAATCATACAGATCCCTCCCTCCCCCCCTCGCTCTCTATCTCTCTCATACAATCTTCCCCACAAGTAGAGACTATTTATCAGTAAGAAAATCTAAATCTGGTAAACCCCATGCAGCCTCGAGACCTTTAGATACGGACCCATCAACATGAGAACTTAAAACATCCAAGAATTAACCTGCTTGGTGGATGCTACCAGGATTAGTAATAAGATGCTCCAGAGAAAATGAATCGGACCCACTCAGGAAAGCTAAGATTGGACAAGCTCTTTTCTTCACTTCCTTAGACTAGGGTCTACTCTAACAAGAACTCAAAGATGCTTGTCCAGAGCATTCAGACCCAATCAGGAAAACTAGGATTGGACAAGCATTTTTCTTCACTTTGTTAGACAAGGGTCCCCTCTAACAAGAACTTGAAGATGCCTGTCCAGAGCAATAGATGAGGTTCATTGGATGTTTTAAACAATCCATTTCCACACATATTACCTAGATTCTAGAACAACTAACATGGTCATGTACCGCAAGGTCTGCTTTACCATCTACAGCAGTAAATTCTTCAAACACTCATTGATGATGATGTCATCAAGTGTTCTTATATGGAATAGCAAAAATTGCATAGAAAATAAAAAGCAAATAGAAAGAGAAGATAAAAATCGTGTATGAGCTTCTAGAGAGTGGAATTAAAAAGGTATGGTTCTCAAGTGTTAGAGTAATTAAATATTAAACCACGCCTTCATCTAATAGTTTAAACTTTTAGAATAATTGGCAATGACCCCACCAAAATCTCATATGGTATCAGAGCTGGAAGTCCTAAATTCAAATTTTTCTGGGCCCCATTTGCCTCCTCAATTAAATATGTCAACGCTTAATACCAAGCAAAAAGACCAAACTAAGCGTGAGGGGGAGTATTAAAATAATTAAATATTAAACCACACATTCATCTAATAGCTTAAACTTTTAGAATAGTTGGCAGTAATCCCACAAAATCTCACACCAAGCATAAAAATATTTGAGATAGTTACCATAATATGAAGTTTGTTTAACAATGAGAAAGATTTTCAAACCAGGGTTGAAAATAATAGGTCTAGTTGTTAGGTAAATGACCTTGCAATCACACACGTAATTAACTAACCAACTAGATGTATAGTCACATCCCATCATTTGCACATAACAAAAATATACAGAATAAAATACTTGCGAAACAAAATGAATTAGTGACTGGCCAGCATTTAAAATTTAGAGAAGACACAGAACTCATACCTATGCTGGAATTGCGACTGCTTTTTGGCTTTGCAAACGTCACAATAGGGAAGAATAACTTCAGCTGCAACAAGCAAACAAACAAGAAGGTATGGAATGACAGTGTCATAGTTCAAAAGCCACACATCAACAATGGTAAATGATCTCAACACAAGATAATTTTAATGATACACTTGTGAACAATGAATAATACATTGCACATTGGCACATCACAATTGGAAAAGAAGAAAATAAAAAATTGGCCAACTCCCCATGACAATTCTTGGAGTGAAAACTAAAAACTTTCTAAAGTTATTACCCACCAGTATTTACTTTATACGATATAGAACATACCGGACACTTAATACAAAGCACAACAATTCCAATGTCACGTAAATTCTATGTGACTACCAGCTACTGTAAGTGCAACCCTTGCAAGAGCAAATAGATAACTTACCTGGCAATAAAGAAGACTCGTGTCTTTCCCACGAAATATTTTTGCAATAAACTTTCCACCTTCTTTTAGTACATGAGTAACGATAGTTAGTCCCTGCAGGATGCAACAGGTGAGTAGAGAGGACGAGAGGTCTTCCTACCAGTGTCATTCATGGCCAATAAACAAAGTTATACTTGCAACAGTTAAACATGTCAGAATCTTAAACTGGATTGCTTTTATTGACATAGCAAATCAACTATTCTTGGTTTCAAAGGCTACTGGAACTATAATGTACTATAAAGCAGGACTCCCTCATTTTTCTAGGTTAGCTTTCTCTATAACTTCATTTTTAGTACTCTATTTTCCCTGGTTCTCACTTTCTATTTACAGGTAATATGGAAACAACAAAGAAAACAGCCAAGTGGACAGGCAGAACCCGACAGTTGAGTTACCTAATTACTTATGTAAAGTTTAAACCAAGGGACAAGTTAGCCCAATTAAATAATGTGATAATACTGGGACAATAACTCGAAGACAAGCCTATACAACCAAGCGAAATCAGTCACAGTAGATAAAAAGAGCTAGTATAGGAGGATTTCTACTGCTCACTTCTGTTTGTAACTTTTCTCTATGGATAGAACTTGCTATTTGGCATCCAAAGCTTGTCAAAAACCCTTAAGTCCAAAAGTAGAAGCCAGAAACCTTGTCTTTACTTATACTAACTTCTTTAAGTCAAAGACATAGAGATTATAGTTTCAAAAGTTAGAACGTCCAAACACAGTATTTCACTAAAAAGTAAAGGTAAACTGAAAGTGTAAAAACTGCAGATGAAGTTAAAAAGCTACAGTTAAAAGTCTAAAGCACCCTAATCGGGCTTTTAGTATTCCTGCTGAATGAAGTGACCCTAAAATATGAAAGATTGCAAGTCATAGATTATAGTTTATCCTTAGGAGTAACTACAAAACTTACTGCTAAAATCAGTTGAGACTGAACAAACTCATCCATGTCATGAAGACCAGTGACTGCAAGTTCCAGAAGTTAAAATAACCTCAGTGATCATTTTTCCAAAAAGATCAGACACAAGGGCATGAACGAGCAGGTGGCACACACTAATTCACTCACCATCAGGAGCGCCGTCGCAGACCACCAAGTCAGCTTTGCAACCGTCAAAATGTCTGATTACCTAGCCCGAGAAAGAGAGAGAGAGAGAGAGAGAGGAAAACTAAGTAATCTTGCGAAATTAAATATTTATGAAGCCTTAGACTGCAAGGCCACATAGATCTTACATAACATCCTGAAAAGTAAATAATAAAATAGCTCTGCATAATGTTACAGTATAGTGCCATTGAAAGTTTTTTGAATCATGAAGCTACATCCATAGAGCCTTGCGTAATTCATGGTAGGATTTTATCGAATAGATTATTTACATACACACCCTCCATAAATACAAAGAAGAACATCACATGAAAATCCAGATTACTATACTAAAACCAAGTCTACTCCACCTGTAACAATGTACATCAGGCCAAAACATTTATTCATCCAAAAGACACTTAGGAAATTGTAAGTATTTTGTAATCTTTCTCACATCGACGTGTCTGGATACACATGACATCTACATTGATATAATGCACACAGAAAATCTGAAATGGCTTCAGTTCATATTTCACACCCTCTCAAATAAAGTTACTTCACATATTCAAACATAATCTTCTTCTATTTAAATAAGCAATTTATTACAGTAAGCATTTACCACATAAGCTATCCTTTCTACCTTGCATTACTTCTACATAAAATCTCCAAAAAAACAATGCAAAGGCAAAAAGTAAAATGATTATTTGGAATATATCTCAGTAAATTAAAAAAATTATTCTAGTGACACAGCTTGTCGAAATATTGCAATAGTTGATGAAGGTAAAAGACACTTTTTAAAGTTTGGGAGGCTTTTCTTTCATTCTTTCTTTCCTTCTCTACTTCTGCTTCTTCATTTTTATTTCTTTTTTCAGTTTTGGGGCGTCAGCAGGAGAGGGAGGGGGGGGGGGGGGGGGTTTTGTCTAGGACCAATATGTTCGAGTTTGAATATTTTGAGCATGGTAATGAAAACAAAACCCAAGATCTGCTATGGTCCATCTGACATTTACACCAAATTCATGCTCTTAAAACTTTGAAAGGAAAACAGAAAGTCAATCTTATTCCTACCAAGCATGAATAAGGCTTTATTCTCTCTTTTTTCTTTTCAAGATTGGTCACCTTGTACCATCTCATTTCCCATTACCAGTTATATGTCACTGTCCACCTTTAAGTGCCACATATCGCAAGCCAAAGAAACTTTTCTTACCACTTCAGCTGTTCGAGCATTTGTTATATCACCCTGCACTTGGATGACTCCTTCAATTGGAGCCATAGGCTGTAGATCAATTGCGACTATAAGAGGAAGGTCACCTTCCCCTGCAAATTAGGACAAAGAAGAATGGTCTAAACGGAAGTCTGAGCAAGAAAACAAACATCAAGATGTAATACCAATATTTCTAAGAAGCAATAACGCCAAAATCCAAATTTCTCAATATGGCTTTGGAAAAGTTTGTCCAAAGCAGGCAAAAAGGACTCGGTACTCTGAAGTTCAGTATGCATGTTTTTCAGAATCAAATGTTCAAAAAAGATTAGGAAGTTTCGCGTGATAGAAAGTATGTCAATTAGAAAATACATTTGATCCTTCAAAGGCTGTTACATGGACCTCATGACCCTTATCCAGTACGAAATATGGTTCAACTGTCAGGTCTGTCCACTGTCAGTATCTCAAATGATTTGCATTGTTTACCATGATACTCTCCTCCAAGTCCCCCTACCGGATATAGAAGGCTATAGAGTATAGAGTGAACTGAAGCATGAACTGAACAGGGATTTAGACAGTATCCAGTGCTTTGAAGAGAAAAATCAAGATTTTCGGAAGTTTTTCATGGTTAAATGCCATAGAAGCAATTCAGATTAAGGACCAATACAATATATTCTACAGGGATATGACGAGATCCATATTAGGAACAAATGCTCAAATTCCCCATTGGCCTTCTCAATATGGTGTCCAAACTCTTTGTATGATTTGTACCGAATGAATAAGCATGACAGGAAGTTAACTAACACTAGTGCAAAACTTCCAGAATTGATTCTGTCACCTAAAAATCTGCCTTGAGATATCAAAATAAATTGAACATTTGTTAAGCAGACAAAATGGAACCACCAAACTCAATTTTATTGTCTCTAAACCAGAATATTCTGAGGACATCATACCTGAATTACTAAGGATAATCTGCTAAAAAAATTGGGGAATAGTACAAAAAAAGAGGCATGGTTAGTTCACCAAAGGCTCATTTAAATAGACACCTGAGAGCTAGTTAGGTATGAATACAACAACAGCCAAGTTCTAGAATCAATCATCCACAACTCATAAACTATATAGCCACTATGCTCTAGTCCGATTCCCTTTCGAGATGAAGTGCTATAGAGTGAACTAAAGACTCAACCGAAGCATCACCAAGGCATTCAATAGAAGGATCGTAGAATAATTATCTCTGGCCTCTATAATGTGCAAGTCAGTTACCAGAGAAAAATGTGACTTCCATGATGATCAAGTAAGAACCCGAAAGGAAGTATCTTAAAAGACATGATAAAAGCAAATGGACAGATAAAGAGATACAGGTGTGCATGAAGGAGGCTGCCAACTACAGCACTTATACTTTGATTTATCACCAAAAAGATGCTTTTGAAAAGCATTATGGCCTAGCATCCCAGCTCACAAAAACCCTTGATGTTCATTTTCAACAAATGCTTTGAATCTTTGGAAAGGCTAACTTTCCCTTTTTAGATTTGAAACTTGCTCAATTGGGATGCCTATCTCAATATAGTATATGAGTGGTTTTGTACACATTGCATCATTTCCATGCCAAGTATAGTGGTGCATGGAACATATGACAAAGGTGTGAACCAGGGTTACCAAATCTTGAAATAGTTCTCACAAGATATATGTTTTTTTTTGGTCATATTCTCGCATGATATATCAAATGGGGAAGTTTGGCCATTCAAATTTTGGAAGAAGCATTTAATATATTCATCACGTTCAGATAACAAGAAAAAAAAAGTCAACTAATTCCTGCAATGATATGGCAGATTGACAATGCTCTCATAGTCTGATGATGGCTTTAAGCAATTGAAGAAAAAGAAGCCTTAGCATCACCATAGCAGCAATTTTTACAAACAGAGAAATCATAGTAGCATATACTGTCAACATTTACACGATCAATGAAGAATTTTATACCTAGCATCAGGTGAAAGCTTTGCGGGAAGATACAATTTACGACTTAAAACCTGCGCATGGAAAGCAGGCGGCATAAGCTAACTTTAATCTATTTTAACCAGCACAATTCCACACATGGCAAGAAGCCCATAGGAGAAGCTATAGAGGAAAAGATGGTAATGACAAAATTATACAAAAAAAAGGAAGGAATTGCACATAGATCGTTCAATTTCAGCATACATGAGACTTGAGTCAGACAGGCAAGGCAAACAATATCCCAAGGATCTCACCAGATTGTGGTTCTTAGAAGATTATGCATTAGGATGAAGGAAACACTTCAAAAGAAACGAACCTATGTCCAATGTTTCCCAATGCCCGCAATGCATTTCTGATAATAATTAGCTATGAACAATTCAAACGTAATTATCATACTATGAACTCAACCAGTTTTAACCAGTCTTTCAAGTAAGAAAGAAAGCTGTGTTATCTAATGTCACAGAAAGAAAAAAGCAGAAACAGCTTCTGAAAAGAGGGATCGCAGTCCAAGATCACTTAATGCATGATCATTGATAAACCTTGTGCTTTTATATACACTGAAATCTACATGTTGATAGATAGATACAGTTTTCATGTTCAGGTGCTATCTAATCATCCAACTAATTACCATGCAAAAGTGTACATTTAGTGATAGGAAGAGAGATACCTCCCAAATAAGTGATCCCTGTTTTCTTTTGGTATGCTCAATCAAAATAGGGAAAAGACCACCAAAAACTCCAAACTATGCCACCTGTGACACATTTACCCTAAACTTTTTTTTATGACACCAAAAACCTCAAACTATGTTATTTGTGACACATTTACCCCAATGTACTTTAGTCCATGGGCATTTTAAATCGTCTTTTTTGCTTTTTCTTTTTTTTTCCTTTCTGGCAAGGGCCGCCCTCGCTTGCCCAGGCGAGGCGACTCTCGCCGGCGTTGGGTGAGGGTTGCCCTCGCCTGAGCCGGGAGAGGGTCGGGCTGATCCGGCGAGGGCCACCCTCGCTCGAGTTGGGCGAGGGCAGCCCTCGCCCGACTCGGGCGAGGGCAACCCTCGACGCCGAGCGGGGGCGAGGGCCCTCGCCCGAGATTGCCAGCGAGGGCCGCCCTCGCTGCCAGGCGAGGCGACCCTCTCCCGACTCAGGCGAGGGCCGCCCTCGCCGGATTTGGCGAGGGCCACCCTCGACGAAAAGGAAAAGAAAAAGAAAAAGCAAAAAAGACAAAAATGCCCATGGACTAAAGTACATTGGGGTAAATGTGTCACAAATAGCATAGTTTGAGATTTTTGGTGTCACAAAAAAAAGAGCAGGGTAAATGTGTTACAGGCGACATAGTTTGGGGTTTTTGGTGGTCTTTTCCCATCAAAATAATAGATATGTAGAAAATGAACAAATTGACATTTGCTTACATCTAAATAGCTGATGAATGATTGGATTGTTCTCCTATTAACTGTCAAATATCATAACTTTTTTTAGTCTAAGAATATTCCCACTCTTTAGTAAACTAATGTTCTTGGCATATTTTGAAAATTATTTCAATAAGTCCTCTTCAATTTAAATTTTCAGTGTGAAAAAAAAGTAGAGAATCTACTAGACTACAGAATTGTCTTTTCAAAACCAATCTTATGAGGATATTGTGCTGTTGAAACTTGAAGATTTGACCATTGACTATATAAAGAATCATTCTCAGTTTCACCAGAGCTTGCCAGGTCACTTATGTCCGTACCTATTAATGCAACAATTTCAGGATGATTCATTACATACAAAAAGTTGACATGACTAACTTTTCTTCTGTAAAGCAGTTGACACAAGTCATAAATTACTTGCGTTAACATTTGCAGTAGAATGTAAAGTCCTTATAAGAGCATAACTGGAATAATCTTCAATTTTTCACTAGGCATCAGTAATCAACATCCCCCTATCACTGAATAGTATACCTGACTCCAACTACCAGGGGCAGCACATAAATCTACCACACGTTTCACTCCTGCAAAAGCCAAAATAAAAGCACAAGAAAAATCTCAGTATATCTGATATGATGATAATGTTTCCTCCAGTGCATATGCTCTTTAGCAAATAAAATACTAAAGTGACCTGTTTCTCAAAATATGGATGCCTAATAACAGATGCATCTCTTTTGGCTTGTCACCCCCACAAACGAAATAACTCATTCAATATAATACACTCCTCCTATCAAGCACGCATCTACCACAGAAGAACATGAACAACTAGCTGCGATTATTGTAACACTCGATAAACCTTTGCTTTCAAGCATGGCATGAACAATAGAGGCCTCATGGTTTGCCAAAGATGCAGCACCAACCCACATCTGAGACAATCAAACATCGACTTTCCTATCTAACACAGAGAAAATTAAGCTCACTTGCCCAGTGGGCCAACTTTGCTACCTCCTGACTCAAAGCCAAACTTTCTTTTATAGTGATGCGGATGCATCAGAGCTTGGAAATTCCATTGAAGACAATCAACTCACAAGCCCCACTCAAGCCTCACTAATTAACCAAGCCCATTCGTGAACTATGCAAGCACAAGGAGTGAATTTTGGCCCATCCAAGGAGCAAAGCGTGATCCTGTGGGTCCAATGAGGAGGAAGAAGCCAAGGAGTTTCTAGATTTTGAAGAGTAAATGCACTTTGAATTGCAAGGCTAGGGATTGAATTTTTAAGTTCCCATGTGTTTTATATTTCCTATGTCTTCAATTTTTTCTAGGGTTGCAAATTTTAAGTTTTCACGCGTTATAATTTTCCTTTGTCTTTAATGTTTCCTAGTCACTTCTATAAATAGGTGTTGCATTCTCCATTGTAAGATTTAAATTTGAGTTTGATTTTATATGAAATTTCCTCCTCAAGCGAGTAATGCCGTCAATTTGCTGCTTTCTCCAATTCTTTGGTGGTGAACCTTATAAGGTCTTTTTTTTTGGCTGCTGGAAGACTCTTTTATGCCTTGGTGGTGGATTTCATCTATCCTAATGTTATTTTCCATCAAACACCCTTAGCATCTTCTTAAGCTCACCAGGCATCACATAGAGAACGTATATTCATTCTAAAGAGAAAGTATCCACTGTGGGACAACAGGAATTGCTCTCTGGTGTCACTTTAGCTTACACATCTTAAATTCTTCTAGCTCAATGTGGGACAAAGTAGCAAGTAATCACTTGAATCTTCAAAGTTCTGCACTAGTTGAAAGTAATTGAACTGTTGGCAAAAAAAAATCAGAATAACCTACTACCGATTCTGTACAGAGGAAAGAACTCATCACCTTTAGTTGGAAGTCTTGAATAGAGAACTTCTTTATTAACAGGTTATGTTTGACATTCTATATAACATGGGTACTCAATTTATTGATCATACTGGAGTATACATCAAAAATCACTTTATTATGTATACTACATGTCTAAGGACAGTTTATTGTTCTAATAACATTTTTTAAGGATACTTCACAGAGTTTCTAAATCATAGGATTTGGCGATTCGATCTTCTGATGCATATTAGCGAAGCCTCTATCAATCTTAGTTAAACAAGCGATCTTGACTACCCTGATCTCTTGCATCCACTCCCCATCCTCACTATATCTGTGTGTGTGTGTGTGTGTGTGTGTGTGTGTGTGTGTGTGTGTGTGTGTGTGTGTGTGAGAGAGAGAGAGAGAGAGAGAGGCAATACCCTCAAATATATTGAACTCCTCATCTATTTGAATAAGTTTAAAAGCACTTCGAGCACGCCAACCTTCTTCTTTTGCTTTCCGATAGTAGATAT
Organism: Syzygium grande; assembly: GCA_024733475.1. Taxonomy (NCBI): domain Eukaryota; kingdom Viridiplantae; phylum Streptophyta; class Magnoliopsida; order Myrtales; family Myrtaceae; genus Syzygium; species Syzygium grande. The sequence goes on from JAMXDD010000010.1 coordinate 27,664,450, forward strand.
CCTACAGAGGAATTAACTCTGAGTTCAATATGGGTGGAATGGGACAATCTCATCAAACAGATGTCCTGCAAAATGTTTAAGTTACCCTTTTGTCCCTTGACGCTTTGCCCATGTCTTGTTATGCTCCTGTAACAGAGGACTCCACAATCCACTATATTCAAAGAATGAAAACAACATCAATAAATTGGACAAAGGAGCGATATCAACTACAGAAACTAAATTTCAAGAAAGCAGCTTCGTGAGGAATAAACTTCGGGGTTTTCAACATGAATTTAACAACAAATATCTCAATTTTACTGCCAGTTACTCATAATGACCTGTGAAAATTGTCATTGTCAAATTGAAGAGCCACAAGATTCAAACAACATCAAACCTCGCCAAAAAAAAGGAGTACAGCCTAAGGCTATTGGTCAATAAAAGTTGGTTTAGCGGCTGTTGCTCCTACCAAAGTTATACATGAAAGGCGGTTCAACTTTGACTCGGAACATAGTAAAATAGCTTGTATACATGGACTGCCGACATGAGTACATGATTATGTAAGCACATAGCATAACATCGCCATGAATGTCGAAGATTATGCATACATCAATAATCTCAGCAAAACCATATTTCAGAATGCATGATGTCGATGGGCACAACCCATTATGCTATGAACCATCGAGAGGAAATCCTAATCACCAAAACTAATTAAATGATGTTACAACACAATTCTTGTAACAGTTAAAGACATAAAGTGCGCTTGTCCAGAATCGGATGCTTTGAGCAAGTCATCCCTTTTAATTCAACAACTAACAAATGCCACAATACCTCAGCCAGCTCATCACAATGTAAGGCATTCGATGATCAACATCAGCCTCTCATTGCAGGGTATCACTAAAAGGAGCATCCATGACCATCTGTTCCGAGCTGAAAGTGAGTCGAAGTTGCACCAGCATCCCCACAGAACAAAGTCTAACCATGTACAGCCGTCTTTCTTAGCTAGGACCGAGCTTAAAACTTTTCATAACAAAATAAACAGGCGCTCTATAGCTATTCAATTCATGGACTTCTCCATGCCTTGAAAGAGCAGTTTCTTCAACAAGGACAGAGCCCACATTGGTTTATTACATCAAGCAGCTGGCGGGCAATTCCAGGTCACAAAGCAAACGGCGCCACACAGAACATCACAAGCACGGCAACTACTATCACGAACAACACGCAAGCTAAGGTAACTCGGCAGAAGAAGCCAATGAAAGCGCCGCAATGGAAGCAAATACAAATACGAAATAGAAAGAGGAAGACAGAAATTGCAGAGTGACACAGAAGAAGCGATACCTCGATCAACCGACAGACGGCGTTGAAGGCGGGCGAGAGAGAGGGAAGGGCGCTTTCGAAGGAGCACTCGGGCGGAGGACGGCGGAGACGAGCGGACGATCAGCGGTTTCGGGGCCGTTGGGCGGTGGCGCTATTTTGGCAACGGCGAGCACGGCGGTCGGGAAATATGTTCCGACTCCAGGGGAGCGAGTGCGTTTGCCCGCGTAAAAACAGAAAAAGGAAATTAGGAAAATCGCACTTATAATATCATTCGTATTCAATTTTGGTCCATATGTTATATTTCGTTACAATTTAACACCCAAATTATGTCCGGTGATAATTTAAGGATAAATTCAATTTTCCATCCAAACGTGCATGAAAAATGCTGACTCAATACTGACAAATTAACTGACGTGCCCACTTGTACAAGCTTATAAAAAAATAATATTTTTTTTTATGAAAGTAATATTAGGAATGTTCTGGTTCAGTGGTTATATTTTATATTTGCTACGATAATAGTTCTGATACCCATTCTTTAGGACGTGTCCTCGTATCATTATTGATAAGATTTTAGGCATATTTTATCACATTTTCAGTCGAAATGAGACTTAAATGGCAGTCGCTATATTTTAATATACAATATTACATGTGTATAAGTTTTGATACTTTATGTCGATGGCCATATTAATAATATTGTTCCCACAACTCAAACAAGTCTTACAATCAATTTAATGTTGACTGGTTGATAATTATATAATTTGAAGATTTCTTAACTTGTCTAAAATATTTCTCCTATAAATTAGCGAGTTAAAAACTGTGGTTAGAATATTAACAAAATTTTTTGCCTTTTTATTTTGGGTTAATACCGTGAAAAATCCCAAACTGGTATACTTGTGACAAATTTACCCCAAACTATTTTTTTGACCACAAAAAACCCTAAACCGGTACACCGTGACAATTTTACCCTCAATTATTTTTTTTGACCAAAAATCCCATATTAAGATATCGTGATAATTTTACCCTCGAATTAATTTTTTGGCTATCAAAAATCCTAAAGCTGGTACATCTGTGACAAATTTACCCTCCGTTAATTTCCGTTAAATTTTACTATCAAATTGCGAAGTTTAATAACACGTGATAATTGATATGTGTACCGATTTTGGGTTTTACCCCTCTGTTTGTCACAAGTTTATCAATTTATGATTTTTGTGATATTAATATAATTTAACGGACACTAACAGAGGGTAAATTTGTCACAAATGTACCAGTTTGGGATTTTTAGTGGTCAAAAAATTAGTTTGGGGGTAAAATTATCACAGATGTACCAGTGTAGGTTTTTTGATAGTCAAAGAAATAATTTTGAATAAAATTATCACAATTATACCAGTTTGGGGTTTTTAATGGTCAAAAAAATAGTTCGGGGTAAATTTATCGCAGGTGTATCAGTTTGGGGTTTTTTGTGATAAAAAAAATAGTTCGAGATAAAATTATCACAGGTGTACTAGTTTAGGATTTTTTGTGATATTAACCCTTTTTCTTAAAATAGTCCTAGAGACTTTATCTATACTTAAAGTGAGAATACTTAATTATAGCATATGATGCAAATATACTTAACAACACTTTCAATCAGATTAATCACACTTGTAGAATTGAGGATCCCCAATTAATGGTCTATTTTAATATGATAATTACACATTCAATCGGAATACTAAATTTTTTGATGTTGACGCGACATACACGAGAGCAATTCTGCGAATACTATGCGACTACCATATGTCTGTCGCGTCAACATGTTGCTTGGGAAATTGGTTGGGCTCCAATCAAAGTGACCGTCGAGGAAAGAAAGGAAAATTTTGGCGCATCCGGTGAACTTAATCAAGTGTTTAGTAACCTAATTGAGAAGTCAGTTAAAGTTAAATTCTTGCTACGATCTAGAGATCGAGAGAGGTTTGAGACGAGATTGAAGGTGCGAAAGAACAAGGGATCACGGCGCCCGAGCTGCTGGTCATAAGAAGCTCAATAACCGAAGCTATTGAACTGCTGTCCATGCCCTTCAGGCGCCTGGCAAGCCTGCCAAATTGTGCATTTTGCCCTGGACATTTCCTGGGCGTTGGCCCTAACGAAACTAGGTAATTAAAAAACGAGAGCTTCTCAAAATTCGTGTACTCGGGCTTGGGAAGCACAAGAGCTATTAATCGTAATTTCGTGATTCTCCTATCTAATGAATTCTTTGCGGCTAACTCTTCATATGAAGTATGTATCAACAATAGGATCGAATTACATAAATCTTTGATGTCATTATCTATTTTTATTGATTTATATAGTAATTAGTAATTACGGTGTTCTTGCGTTTGATATTGAATTGCACGATCTGTGAGCTTTCGCATTATTCCACGTCAAGTAAGAAGAAAATGAAGAGTATAAATGTACTTATCTGCTGAAATATGTCGTAATTATTAGGTTTATTCCCCTAACAGAGTCCAATGTCGGTCATCGGAGGACTAATGGTTATCTCTTGGCTCCATCTTTAAGATAGTTGAAACTACCCTAGAAATTGTTAACATTTGTATGAATTTTGGCGGGGAGCGAATGCTATAGCAATGCGATGCGTGAGTCGTTAATATCACTTTAAGGACGGAGTTCTCATACGAGGAGGATACGTGATAAGAGAGAAGTGCGAATGTCCACCGCTAGATCGAGAAATCATCAAATTGGCATATACAAAGGTGACTCCTCATTTATATCTTCATCAGATCGTATACATACGACTCAAACCATAGGGGGAGCGAGTCAAGCGTCGCACCGGGTCGAGGGAGCGAGCAATTGCCCGGTCTCGATCTCAATTCTCAAGTATTTGCGGAAGGAGCACACGCAAGATAGAAACCATTCCAAAAATTTTCTCCAGACCAACAGATCCCAAAGTGCCCAAAAATCAAGAAGACGTCACGAGGCCGGAACGACAACAGCAAATCTAGAGCTCTCCCACACCTCAACCCCCTCCACCCCGTCCCTGCTCACGAACAACCTATTCCCGCCACCATCCATCCGCCGTATCACTCCCCTCTCGCCCTCCGCCGCCTTCTCCGCCACCGCCTCCACCCTATTCACATAATTCCTCCTATACATTCCCTCCTCCCCCGCTCCGCCTTCTCCGTCACACGCCGCCGCCGCTGCCGCCCTCGACCACACCTCCAAATCCCCTTCCCTCCCCACGAACACCTGCCCCTGGTAGCAGCGCAGGACGCTCGTCCCGCCGTCGCTCGCCGTGTTCCCCATGCCCGGGTTCTTTTCCCTTAGGTACACCCACGGGTCGTCCCCCAGTTTGCGCAGGTCCGCCATCCCGAGGTCCCCGGACTTGGAGCACACCTTGAACAGCCTCGACGACTCGGCGTCGGCGTCCACGTCGGCGAAGGAGTCCCCGTACCGGCTGCTCCGCCCCGACCCGGGCTCGCTCGTCTCCCATACCACCTTCCCGGACCTCGCGTCCCACAGCCTGATGTAGCCCGAGTACCCGAACGCACCGCACATGACGGCGCTCCCGGCGAGGAGGCCCATCTCCGGCAACCAGGCGAGCTTCCCGGCGGCCATGTGCTTGGTCGAGCTGCCCGGCTGCCGGCCGAGCGCGGACGCGATCTGGAGGGTGGACTTGTCGACCTCGAGGATGCAGTTCTCCCGGTGCGGGCACTCGAACGCGGCGTACACCAAGCCCGGCGAGTCGGCCACGGTCGTGACCCAGGCCTTGTAGATGCGCGGGTCCTTCGGGTCGTTCCAGTGGGCGGCGCCGACGTGGAGGCCGCTGGAGAAGTCGTAGAAGTGGAGGCCGGCGGCCGATTCCGACCCCGCGGCGGCTATCTCCGGCCAGACGCGGTGGATCGAGGTGACGTCGTCGAAGTGCGTGCGGATTGTGGCGGAGTGGGAGAGGTTCCAGTCGTAGCTGGAGATCTGGCCGCCGTGGGCGATCCAGACGGAGCCGTCCGGGTGGGCGAAGAGGGCGGAGGGGAACCCGTCGGAGGCGGGGCGGATGGTGGCGACGACGGAGGCGTCGATGCCGGCGAGGGGGGGGGGGGACATGGCGGAGCGGAGGCGGGAGTCGACGCCGTAGTAGAGGGCCTCGTCGGCGAGGTCCTGCTTGGAGAAGCGGAGGGCGGTGGAGGGGAGGCGGTCGGTGCGGAGGAGGGAGAGGATGACGGAGAACACGTCCGGGTCGCGGTCGATGAAGATGGGGTTGGGGTCCTGGGCGGCTCGGCTGGAGAGGGCGGAGAGGAGGGAGTCGGGGCCGGCGGACCGGAGGGTGGAGGCGGTAGTCTCGAAGAGCTTGCCGCCGACGTTGAGCTTGATACGGTCGGGATTGGGCGGCGGCGGGGGGGCGGCGGCGGCCGGGGGCGGCGGCGTTGGAATCCCCGTTCTCCATGCCCCGGACGATTACGAATTTCTGCGATTGCAATGGCGATGAGCAATTGCAAACTGAGCTTCCAAGAAGGAAATCGTTGAGGAAGGAAGAATGGCGCTCATGGAAATGACCTTTGTGTCCCCTTTAACTTCTGGGATATACATTTTCGCCCCCATTCTTTTTTTTTGGCTTTCTGTAATTTCTTTTTCTCTCTTTTGGGATTTCTTATAATCTCGTCGCCTTAACAAACTAAAAGCTTAAACGTGGATGCGTGGTTTAATTTTTTTTTGATATTCCAATAGTATCCACTTGATTTTAGCATAGTGCTTAAATATGTTTGAAAGGATCGAATATGCCAATGACGCACTTAATAGTACCTTCAAAGCATCGATCTTCATGAAAAAATAAGGGAAAATTTCAATTAAGGGCCCCAAGTGGGGTCAAATTCTCAAAAGAGGACCTAAAATGAACATAGTGCCAAATAAGGACCTGAAGTGTCCAATCAGTCTCAAATAAAGATCCGAAGTGTCCAAAAAGTCTCAAATAAGGGCTTGAGTCGCGGGTGGCAAAAATGCCCCCGTAGCGCGAGAATGTTGCTATTCAAACCTTTGGAACAGTAAAATTTTTATTTTTTTATTATTTTTTCCTTTTCTTTTTTCTTTTCCTTTTCCTTTTCCTTTTCCTTTTCTTTTTTTTTTCTTTTCCTCGCCAACCATGGCCGGGGCCGACGGAGGTTATCGACCTTCAAGGCGAGGGCCGCCCTCACCAGGGGGGGAGGAGGTCGATCTTGCCGATTCTTGGGCGAGGTCAAGCCTCGCCCGGAATCTGCGAGGCTCGGCGACCTTTGCCATTGGCGAGGCTCGACCTAAATCGTCGTCGAGGCGAGGCCGGTCAACCTGGCGGGTAGCCTGGCCTTGCTCGATGCACGGCGACTTTTGGCCGGCCTCGGCGATTTCCATCGCCCCGGCTATGACAGCGGAGGAAGAGAAGGAAAAAAAAAGAAAAGGAAAAGGAAAAGGAAAAAAATAGAAAAAGAAAAACAGTAAAAGAAAAAATAATTAAAAAATAAAAATTTTACTGTTCCGGTGCCAGAATAATAACATTCTTGCCGTCCGAAGGGCATTTTTGCCAACCGATGACTCATGTCCTTATTTAAGACTTTTTGGGCACTTCGGATCCTTATTTAAGACCGATTGGGTACTTGTCGCGACCTAAATTTTGCTTAGGCTAACGGATTATTAAGACTAAGTTTTAACCCGGCCCTCCCAAGCCCTACCAATTCGCAACTTAGGGTTTAAGTTTTTAACATACAAAAGTTTTCATGCTTGAGTCGCCACTAATCTATTTATGGTAGGTCGATTAGAAACCTAAATAAAACATAGGGAGATATGTTTTATTTCTACGAACCAGAGATTGTAAGCTCGGGGACTTGGTTACGCTTAGATCTAGTCTAACGCCCTTTCGGTACCTTTTCTTCTCAAAACATTTATGCAGGCGGTTTGGATTCATTTTAACTTAGTCACTAGCATGTGAGGTGATCATGCGGGTGCATAAAACCACCAAAGTAACACCCAATAATCAAAACATTAAATAAATTGCAAAATTAAGAGAATTACTTACCGGAAACAGCGTAAGCATCTGCATTGTTAGCTAGAAAATCACATCAACAATCCTAATATGATTTCTAATTAACAAGCAGTTCACTCAATATTTTTTTTTAGGATTTTCACTTATTTAAATGAAAGCTAACCTATATGTAATGACGTGCAAAAATTAACATGCGATTAATGCAGCCTAACATGCAAACTATATGTCATGCGACGACGTGACCTAATTCTAATGATGGCCAAATGATTTATTTTTGGTATTTTCAAATGAAATTCGGAATTAAAAATTACTCAAATTAACATGCAATCTATCCTAGAGATAATGATTTGATCTATCCTAAAGTGATTCTTTTTTTTTGGATTTTTATTAAAATTCGAAATTATTAAATATCCTAAATAATCCACTAAGATTAAAACAATCTTTAATTTAAACTAGGAAATTTGCTACCCTAAATCCCAATTTAAATCAAATAATTATCTTATTCTTTTGGATATATTTAAGATTCCCTAAGCATGCAAAATTTCTAAATTAAATCTAACTAACAAATTTTTGGATTTTCTTTATTTAAAAGGAAAACAATCAAGCGAAGATAGCAATCACATTCAAACAATCCATTTAATCCGCAAGATTTTTTTTTTCAAATTCACATAAGGTAAAGAACTCAAACTAACGGTCATATCTATAGGGTTATAGATATCGACGAAAAAAGCTGATTATTCAAATTTGGAAAGCAAATAAAATCTATTATCATATCCAAGTGATTATGGATAAAATAACGATTTTCCGTGATCGCGTATATCGTACTTTAGGGATAAGGTCGGATAGTTGTCCGATACGTTGCTAAATTAGGAATGATTCCTAATTTTGGGTGTTTTTAAATATCACGGATATCGCATGAATCATTCTAAAATATCTAACAATCCACAAAAAAAATCACGCAATATTTAAACGCGCGTAAAATTAGGAATCCAAATATTTAAAAACTTTAGATAAAAACCTTACCTAATTTATGGATTACTTTCCAAGTTTGAATCGTCTCGAGATCGCGGTTCGGGACGGTGACCGACGGTGTGGTCGTGGGCTCCTCGGTGTGATTTTGGGCGAAGACAAGATGCAGATATCTTCCGAGTGTGTCGCTCTTTGTTTCAAGCTCTCACCATACGAATAGCTTGAATCTGGGCATCTCTGCTCTAAGCTTGACTTTTGCTTTGACTAAGCCAATAAACAATCCAATTATCACCGCTTGCTATTTCCTCAATCGTGGCTAAGTGGTGTATCGGATCATGGTCTCCTGTGGTAGCGTTGCTCACGGTGCTACAAGGAAGTTTATTAGACTCCCAAATGAGACCTAAACAAACAGCAACAACAGCAAAGGGAATAGTCGGATTGGAGCACCTGGTCGCCGTGGCTTGGGAGCGAGGGGGCGCGACTCACGGGCGGCCATGTGTCTGGTCGTGAGAGAAACAGCAATGGACGGGCGGCTCGGCAATCAGCAGTGGGGACGGCAATGTCACGGAACAGCGGGCTGGCGTTCACGTTGGTGCGGATGATGATTGGGCGGTCGGTGCGGATTTGGGACGGCACGGACGCAAGGTGGCGAGGGCGCGAGGCAACGCGGGCGTTACGTGTGCGCGCAACCAATTCTCCCTTGTTTTCTTTCTATGTTTTACTTTCACTCACGTGTGTCTCTCAAAAATCGTGTTCTGAAAATTGTGAGAGCCCCCCATGATTTCTCATTGAATGTATTTATAGGCAAAGTTTAGGGTTTTGCTTGCAATTACTTCCTATTTTGATTCAAAGAAAATATTGTAATATCTTTATGATAATATCAATTCATTTAATTTGAATCGTGATAATATCAAGATTGACAAATCAATATTTTCCAACTCGATATTTTCCAATGAAAATTTTAGCTCTTATAATGTTCATGGGCTTGGTCAAGATTTTTCTTGAACGCAGGTTTAGTCCAATTTCATTAAGTTTGAGAGCCGTTCACTCGAGTCCAACCACCACCGATCCAATGCAAATGTAACTATATGAGCCTATGCAAATGCTTCTAATATCTATATGCAATTTAACTAATTAATTTTTTTCTAGGGACCGAGATCGATCCCTAATTTTCCTATGCAATATGTACCTAAATGGATTCCCAAAATTTAGGTGTCAACAGTGCCCCTCTTTGAAAGTGAGCTCAAAGAGGTTGCATTCAAAGACAAAATGATACCTAAATTTTGACTATGCAAATACAATGAGAAAAATTAGTCTTTTTGTCGAGTAAATGGGATCTCAGTGAGCCCATACCCGTTTTCTGATGTGATCTGAAAATGCAAATGCAAAAATAGAAAACATACCTGCATTTACTTTACGAAGATTTGGGAAAGCAAAATTGGGGTATGGAACAGCTTTGGAAACTCGCCAAGTATCTGGAATTCCCAATAGTATTTGAAAGCTCGAAAATTCCCTTCGGATTTTCGAAATAAGACCTGAAATAATCTTGAAAATTTCCCTTCAGATTTTCAGAGAAGATGCTTGAGATGAGATGGGCTCGAAAATTCCCTTCGGATTTTCGATAAAAGGTATCGAATAATTCCTTTGGACTTTCAAGAAAAATTCCTGAAACTCCAATCAAGTATTTGAATGGCCTCAAAAATTCCCTTCGGATCTTCGAGAAAGAAACTTGAAATTGAAACTGCAGTCAAATATGAATATGCTCGAAAATTCCCTTGGTCTTGAGAAAGATATCTGAAACCGCAATCGGATATAATTAATAGAATCGAAAATTCCCTTCGGATTTTCGGAAATGATACCGAAACTTCAATCAGATATTTGAATGGGCTCGATGATTCCCTTCGGATCTTCGAGAAAAATATCTGAAACTGCAATCAGATATGATTAATAGGATCGAAAATTCCCTTCGGATTTTCGAAAATGATACCTGAAACTACAATCAGGTAATTGAATATTCAAAAATATTTAGACGAACACGAAGCTTCAAAAAACAACTGTAGCGTCAAGAACTCTTTAGTCTTTGAGGAAACATTACCTGTCAGACATGATTAGAGTAAAACACATATGCATTCATTCAAGAAGATTAGCAATCTCGGCTATTCTAGAACTCACATTTCAGAGTTCATCAATTCAATTGAGGTTTAAGCATGATGGTTTTACCATATTTGCATCACCAAATTTCCACTGGGGAGAATCATCAATTAAGACAATTTTCACTTGTAACGTGGATTTGTTAAGAATGCTAAATGAGTGACTTTCGGTTAGAAAGGGCTTTAGCTCACTCTCATTTAGAAGGGACTATTTTATGAGAATCACTCCATCTCACCATCATCATGTCAACAAGGATCCGAGTATTCTCGCATAAGCGGTACAACCTTACCAATTTAAGAGGTCTTTATCGGGACCGTAGTGTCGGTTTGGTCAATGGCTTAACAAAGGGACTCTTGAGTCGAGGCTATTGAAAGAAAATACTCCATAATCATCTCGATTTACAAGTCAAGAACCCTGCAAAATGAGATAGAAATAGACTTGCTCGCACTTCTTCGAGCTAAGCTTATAAACATCTGAAACTCTACATTAATTCAAGTACCCTAATCCGAAGAGACTTTGCAAGGGACGTAATGTAGGCTAGGTTCACGGTTCAAGAAACGAAAGTATATATCAAGCTAAAAAATGTGCAAAAGGGTGAGAGTTGATGATCATCTAGGCATAATCACCAGTTTTCTTCTTCGCCTTGAAGAATTGTCTTCTTGACAGATGTACTATCGTCTTGAGTTCACCACTTGATTCCTTTGAGACTTGTAAGACCACAACTCCACTGGGATTCATGACTTTGACATGTCATATCTTGACATTTTTTCTCTAAAGTTCTTTCCTCTTTTTTTTCGACTTTTCTTTTTTCATGGGCATGACCTTGCTCTTACCAGGCACACTGCTTTTTTATGCCCCCTAGCTTTCATTTTTTTCTTTTACTTTTGACACACACTATCTACAATGCATACATTGGCCAACCACACTTTGGCTTATTTTGACCGAATGACTAACATTTGGACTCTCAGGGTCTTCGTCTTCTATTGGCGCTCCGGATATGCTGCATGGACAGTGATGGCTTTTACCTTGCCCCCGGTGTGGGGATGATCACCAAACTGGGTTTTTATGAAATGAAATTGCAGGCTCAAGTGGGCTAAGCAATGGATAAAGTGTGTAGGATAGAGAAAGAACCGCTCTTCATCATTCTAAGGCACTTGAATTAATGTTTGAGCTCATTTGCAATAGCAACACTTGAAGATTGATGCAAGTGTGAGTAAGAAAATTTCTATCCATTTTTTCTCACCTTACGATGTCGACTTACCTCCAGTTTACCCCGATGTGGGGTGGTTCTTGACAGGGGTAATTTGAAAAAACTTCTCTAAGTGTTTAGGCTCAAAGTGGCGAAACAATGGATAACCTATATCATTTAGGATAGAGAAGTGAATTGCCTCTCGTCATTTCGGTAGTTGTACCTTTCGCGAGATAACCCTATACCTTGTGAACATGAAATTTTTCACTTATCTCACAAGTGTATGAACAGTGGACTGTGTATAGGATAGGATTTGCCTTTCATCATCCTGAAACATCTCATTTAGCATACTCAATCATTCCACATCATTTATTGAATTGTCCATCTTGACAAATTTCCACATGAAATTGGTGAGTCAAACAAGTAAAAAATCATGCAAATTTTTTCTTTTTCTTGAAAGATGTGATCATTTCACAAGCTTATCGACTTCAAGCACAAAAAAGTTTGCAACTTCCGATCATATTTATCATACTCAAAAATCTCATCATAAGCATGGAAAATATGGCATTGAGCATTCAAAATAAATGGTCCCTGCAAAAGGTGTGAGAACATCAACACAGAGAGATATTTTTTGGAATGGGAGCCCTTTGATTGCCCCTATTTAGAAGGAATGGACACATGAATGCTCCATCATTGCTTCTGCCCCTGCACAAGAGAACGTGCATGAATAGGATTCTATGTAACGCAAAATGAGACTTAGTAAATTTCAATTATCTAAGGAATTATCTCAATGGCCGCTCTGAGGAGTTTGTCATGCCCCGATTTGTCATCTCCTTTTCTAGCTTTATAGATATAGCACCACACCAAATCAAGTTATGATTCATTGCCCCCAGATAAGTCTTTGCAAGCTCACTTTCCTTCGAAGGCTTTGTTAGCTCTCAATTGAACCAATGGGTTCATCACCGTTGAACGGATGTGTCATTTTCTCATCATAACAAGCTAGAGTATTATGCTCTGAAACATGAAGTAAATGAGTCAGACGAACAAACATGGTTTATTTGATGCATGATTTGGAAAAAGGTTTTTTTTAAAGCAATGAAATGCTTTTTATTTTTGGAAAGTCTTTTTTGGAGAGAGCATGAGAAAGCCCAGCCCTCAGAATTTCTCTTTGGATGATATTTTCTTTTGATGGTTGGATATCATCACCGGGCTAGTTTGGTATACTTCAACATGCCCTCAAAATGCAAATAAACTTGTAATTTCATTGAATAGAGTCGAATGAATTACATTATTGGAAGGGAAATGCAAATAATCAAAGCCCTACGAATAAAAACATAAACATGAATTGAAATCCTAGAAAGCAGGAAATCCTAGAAAACACTTGAAATCCTAGAAAGCATGAAAGACTCCTTCGCAGAGGAGTATAAAGACAGAAATTTCTCTACTCAATAACAGCGTCCGTGCTTCCAGCATGGTTGGGTAGAGGGTTCCACTGGACATTTGGTTGAGTAGTGCTGAAAGAGAATGCCTTTGTGTCCAAGAGGTCTTGAATTCTATGCTTCAGTACGTAACAATCATCAGTAGAATGACCAACCTCCCCCATATGATACTCACACTTCTTAGAGGAGTCATAACCAGAGAACCGCTCGGGGTTCGGGCGTTTTGGCTCACTTGAAAGCAAATTTTTCTTTTGAAGAACAGGCAGAACTTTGGATAACGGCCCAGGTAGAGGCGTGAAGTTCCTTTTAGTACCTTGTTGCCGACTAGTGAATTGGCGTCCACCTTGTTGTTTGCCAAAGAAACTGCATTGTCGGGCAATATCACGACTTTGTTGAGAGTAAGCTACATTTACTTGGTGCGGTTCCTTATCTTTCTTGAGGGTGAACTTCTTAGCAGAGGTAGCCTGCTCAGTGGCCCAACCATCGCGCAAAGCGATCTCAATGCGTTCTCCCGCAGGTATCAGCTCAGCTAAAGAATTAAAATTAGAACCCAACATTCGATTACGAAACTCGAATGGTAAAGTCTTCATAAAGGTATCGAGCATCTCTTTCTCAGTTAACTCGGGAATGATTTGCACAGCTAGAGCTCTCCACCTAGTGGCATAGGCCTTGAAGGTCTCAGTCTTTTTCTTCTCAGTGCGAATCAAGTCTTCACGTGACGGGGCCACGTCAATATTGAATTTATATTGACGAATGAAAGCATTAGACAAATCCTCCCATGTCTTGAGCGAATGAATCTTTTCAAAAGCGAACCATTGTAGGGGGTCGGTTAAGCTATCTTGGAAAGTGTGGATCATGAGTGGCACATTATCAACATACTGGCGCCATCCTCGCCGTGTAGTATTGTAAATGGACCTTAGGGACAGGAAAGGCCATCGAACTTATTAAACTCAGCGCCTTTGAACTTCTTAGGGACTTGAACCTTGACAATGTGAGCAAGACCTCGTGAGAATTGATCATCAAAGCCTTGCATTTGACGGAATTTTTCTTCAAGCTTATCAATACGCTCAGCCTCATCACTCTTTGGTGGCTTAGAAGATGCATCGCCCCCATTTGTGATGATCGGACGAGCTTTGTCGGTTAAAGTTGCACCATTCTCAGTCGAGGAAGTACCAATGGCAACAGTTTTTCCCTTATCGTTTGACTCAACAGGAGGAGAGTCATCGGGCAGTACAATCTCTACGCTCGGTTGAGCGGGTATAGACAATGTGGAAATGCTTGTCTGCAGAGAAGCAACTTGTTTGGTGAGATTCTCGAGCACATTGAGGACTTGCTTCATCTCAGTCTCAAGGACAGCAACACGAGCCTGCTCATTTTGGTCGGTCATTCTTGCTCTTGAGCGAGTACGGATTGGGGAACGCTGACGGTCCGTAATAACCTGATTTGCAAATAGAGCACGGTAAGTATGTATCCTTAAAACGATCAGTCCATGACTCAGTCTAATTGTCCCTTTTTATTCCCATTTTTTGTGACATTTTTCATTACTCCATGTACTTGTGAAAATGATAAATTTCTCAGGAAATAATGACCTATGACACATCCAGGAAAATAAAGACATAGATTGAAAATAATTCTCCAAAAAAAGCCTTCTTTCTTTTTTTTTGTTTTTAAAAAAAGGACTCAATGATTATTACTTTAAAACCCACCTAGACCTATCATGGACCGACTCGGAAAAATGCAATAACTAAATAAATTGCAAAAAGGAGAGTTCAGAAGACTTACTTTACCCGGTAGGACCATGGCAATCACATATACATGCACATGAAAACGTGAGGTTCGATTTCTATCTAGACTCTGGCTTGCAAAGTGGAGACGCGAGGATTACCGGGCTAAACCAGTCATGGTTGTGGTTAGGCCGGGGTTCCCCTGACTCCGGCTTAGTCAAGGAGCTGACCCGAGTTGCAAAGGGTGCAACCGTGGTGGGAACTCAATGACACCGTGAAAAAAACTTTCGGGACCAAGAAGGGCGACCCATACCACGCGAGTGTGGTGGGGGTGTCATTGTCTCGATACCATCCTAAAACTGTGCTACCGGTCCGTAGGGTAGTGTGTGCGGTGTAGTGTAAATGCAAGGCATGCACAGCAGGTTATATCATACAACGCTTCGTGCATAAAGTAAACCATACATCCAAACACCTTCCTGCAAAACAAGGGTTAACAATCACGCCTCCCCTTATACCTTCCATTCTGCAAAAACATTTAATACCTAAAATGTTAGAGACGCACAGGATCCTCGCTGCCAAACAAAAATATTTTTTGAAAAGAAAAAAAAACTGGCCTAAGTCCACTAAGAGTTTTAACTCAAGTCCCCAGCGGAGTCGCCAAGCTGTCGCGACCTAAATTTTGCTTAGGCTAATGGATTATTAAGACTAAGCTTAACTCGGGCCCTCCCAAGCCCTACCAATTCGCAACTTAAGGTTTAAGTTTTTAACATACAAAAGTTTTCATGCTTGGAGTCGCCACTAATCTATTTATGGTAGGTCGATTACCTAAATAAAACATAGGGAGATATGTTTTATTTCTCTGAACCAAGATTGTAAGCTCGGGGACTTGGTTACGCTTAGATCTAGTCTAACGCCCTTTCGGTACCTTTTCTTCTCAAAAAAACATTTATGCAGGCAGTCTGGATCCATTTTAACTTAGTCACTAGCATGTGAGGTGATCATGCGGGTGCGCAAACCACCAAAGTAACACCCAATAATCAAAACATTAAATAAATTGCAAAATTGAGAGAATTACTTACCTCGAAGCAACGTAAGCATCTGCATTGTTAGCTAGAAAATCACATCAACAATCCTAATATGATTTCTAATTAACAAGCAGTTCACTCAATATTTTTTTTAGGATTTTCACTTATTTAAATGAAAGCTAACCTATATGTAATGACGTGCAAAAATTAACATGCGATTAATGCAGCCTAACATGCGATTAATGCAGCCTAACATGCAAACTATATGTCATGCGACGACGTGACCTAATTCTAATGACGGCCAAATGATTTATTTTTTGGTATTTTCAAATGAAATTCGGAATTAAAAATTACTCAAATTAACATGCAATCTATCCTAGAGATAATGATTTGATCTATCCTAAAGTGATTCTTTTTTTTTTGGATTTTTATTAAAATTGAAATTATTAAATATCCTAAATAATCCACTAAGATTAAAACAATCTTTAATTTAAACTAGGAAATTTGCTACCCTAAATCCCAATTTAAATCAAATAATTATCTTATTCTTTTGGATATATTTAAGATTCCCTAAGCATGCAAAATTTCTAAATTAAATCTAACTAACAAATTTTTGGATTTTCTTTATTTAAAAGGAAAACAATCAAGCGAAGATAGCAATCACGTTCAAACAATCCATTTAATCCATAAGAGTTTTTTTTCAAATTCACATAAGGCAAAGAACTCAAACTAACGGTCATATCTATAGGGTTGTAGATATCAACGGAAAGCTGATTATTCAAATTTGGAAAGCAAATAAAATCTATTATCATATCCAAGTGATTATGGATAAAATAACGATTTTCCGTGATCGCCGCGTATCGTACTTTAGGGATAAGGTCGGATAGTCGTCCTGATACGTTGCTAAATTAGGAATGATTCCTAATTTTGGGTGTTTTTAAATATCACGGATATCGCATGAATCATTCTAAAATATCTAACAATCCACAAAAATCACGCAATATTTAAACGCGTAAAATTAGGAATCCAAATATTTAAAAACTTTAGATAAAAACCTTACCTAATTTCGCGGATTACTTTCCAAGTTTGAATCGTCTCGAGATCGCGGTTCGGGACGGTGACCGACGGTGTGGTCGTGGGCTCCTCGGTGTGATTTGCGGCGAAGACAAGATGCAGATATCTTCCGAGTGTGTCGCTCTTTTGTTTCAAGCTCTCACCATACGAATAGCTTGAATCTGGGCATCTCTGCTCTAAGCTTGACTTTTGCTTTGACTAAGCCAATAAACAATCCAATTATCACTGCTTGCTATTTCCTCAATCGTGGCTAAGTGGTGTATCAGATCATGGTCTCCTGTGGTAGCGTTGCTCACGGTGCTACAAGGAAGTTTATTAGACTCCCAGCGAGACCTAAACAAACAGCAACAACAGCAAAGGGAATAGTCGGATTGGAGCAGCTGGTCGTCAGGGCTTCGGAGCGGGGGGGGTCGCGACTCGGCGGCCACAGGTCTGGTCGTGAGAGAAACAGCAATGGACGGCGGCTCGGCAATCAGCAGTGGGACGGCAATGTCACGGAACAGAGCGGCAGCGTTCACGCGGTGCGGATGACAGCGTCGGTGCGGATGCTGGACGGCACGGACGCAAGGTGGCGTGGGCGCGAGGCAACGCGGGCGTTAGGGCAAAGCGCACGCAACCAATTCTCCCTTGTTTTCTTTCTATGTTTTACTCTCACTCACGTGTCTTTCAAAAATCGTGTTCTGAAAATTGTGAGAGCCCCCATGATTTCTCATTGAATGTATTTATAGGCAAAGTTTAGGGTTTTGCTTGCAATTACTTCCTATTTTGATTCAAAGAAAATATTGTAATATCTTTATGATAATATCAATTCATTCAATTTGAATCATGATAATATCAAGATTGACAAATCAATATTTTCCAACTCGATATTTTCCAATGAAAATTTTAGCTCTTATAATGTTCATGGGCTTGGTCAAGATTTTTCTTGAACGCGGGCTTAGTCCAATTTCATTAAGTTCTGAGCCGTTCACTCGAGTCCAACCACCACCGATCCAATGCAAATGTAACTATATGAGCCTATGCAAATGCTTCTAATATCTATATGCAATTTAACTAATTAATTTTTTTTTTTCTAGGGACCGAGATCGATCCCTAATTTTCCTATGTAATATGTACCTAAATGGATTCCCAAAATTTAGGTGTCAACAGCACTTCAGGCCATTATTTGGCACTATGTTCACTTTGGGTCCTCTTTTGAGAATTTGACCCCACTTGAGGTCCTTAATTGAAATTTTCCCAAAAAATAATGAAACCGTGTGTTTGAAACTTTGATCCACAACACTTTCGCACCATGTAGATAGAGATTGAGAATCAACAAATGCACCTCATATGTGTTGAAATAATTTGTTATTTATAAATAACTAAGAGAAGTGATTGTTGGATATAAAAGGAAGTGATCATTAATATAAAGAGAAGTGATAGTTGATCATGAGAAATGGTGATGATTTTGATATGTTGTTTGGTTATTTATAAATGAGACCAAATCACACGTTGTTTGTAACAACTTTCTCTTCTCCATAGTTCTCTCTTCAAAACAACTTTCTCTCCTTCATAATTATCTCTCTCTTTTTTCACGTAAGTTTGACAAAGAAATTGACTAATTGCTGAACTTTTTTTTTTTTTGTGGCTTTAGTGTATATCCCGAAGGTTTATTTGTTTTAAACCTGATATCAACAATAGTGAGGATGCAAATAATAACTGAAAGACGGTAATCATAATCACGCATCAAAGCATGAAAAGAACTATATACTACTACTTGTATCTTCATCAGAAATCAAACTTTCTCAACAATATAATCATCCACAAATTTTATTGAGCTGAAGGAGGGCACGCAACAACACTTCTCACATCTCACCCGCCCAATACAAATATACATACACTTAGTTAGGAACACAATATTTCATATACATTAACACGCCATTCAAAAGCACCCTTAGTCTTTCAGACTCAAACAACGTATTTGGATCTGAAAAAATTGGATTTGAAAAAACAGCCCTGATCACCAGCTGATGGTACATCGCCGCGAGTGCCGCTCCGGTGAATGGCCCCACCCAAAATATCCACTGCGTCCAATAAAATTATGATCACAGATCAGGTGAGTGTTCGACTTGCCTCTTGTACTCTGAACTCCTAGTCTCAACTTACCTTAATCCTTTTAAAAAGTTATTAAAGTCCGACATAATCCTTTTATGTATATTTTTTGTCAAAAAGTAATCCAAAAATGATGGCAAGGAGAAGCTTACATGGTCATCCCAAGCTCGTGCCCTGTCGTAGACGAGGGCTGCCCCGAAACTCCTGGCCGGGTTAATGCCGGTCCCGGTTATGGGAATCGTGGCCAAGTGCACCAAGAACACTGCAAATCCAATGGGCAACGGTGCCAATACCTGACCACATCATCATCCATTTCAAATCATCAGTAAGATTTCAACATGGGGAGACATGTTGATAAAGTGGAGACACACGTTTTGTTTTTCAAGAGCAAATTGTGTTCTTACAGGGACGTGGGAGTCGCGCGCGCTGCGCTTGGCATCGGTGGCGGAGAAGACAGTGTAGACGAGGATGAAGGTGCCGAGGATCTCGGCCCCGAGGGCAGCACCCCTGGTGTAACTGGAGCTCACGGTGTTGGCGCCGCCGCCGAGCCTCTCGAACTGGCTCTTTTGGAAGCTCTTCACCACCCAGGCGCCGCACGCGGCTCCCATGCACTGCATCAGCACGTACC
Organism: Syzygium grande; assembly: GCA_024733475.1. NCBI lineage: Eukaryota > Viridiplantae > Streptophyta > Magnoliopsida > Myrtales > Myrtaceae > Syzygium > Syzygium grande. The sequence continues at coordinate 27,684,010 of JAMXDD010000010.1, forward strand.
ACACCGCCCTGACCAGCGACAGCTTCCTCGCCAACAGCAGCCCGAAAGTCACGGCCGGATTAATGTGACCCCCTGTGTATAATACGATACCGCGCATCATTAACCGTCAACCACTGGATAATATCTATTAATTGACAAAAATGAATGGTTCCGGTATCTTAGAAGTATCTTTTAGCTGGAATACAAGGCAAGTAAAACGTGCCACTTTGCATAGAAGTACCAAGGATCTACCTGAAATGCCAGCAGTAGAATACACGAGAGCGAAGATCATGCCACCAAAGGCCCAAGCGATGCCTTGGACCCCCACGGTCGCGCACTTGTTGCTAGATCTCTCCACGCCCATCACCGTGAGCACCGTCACGTAGAGGAACAAGAAACTCGCCACGAACTCCGCGATACCTGCCCGGAAGAACGACCACGATGACAGCTCCACCGCCTCAAACAATGGGGCGGGCAGTGGCTCTTGGTAGTCCTTCCCTTCTCTGTGGGTCGGGGCGGCTGTCCCGATGGCTTGCCCCTCCGCGAAACGTTGGGCTCCCACCCTTACGTCTTCTTCTCCGCCCTCCATCTTTTCCCTCTTCTTTGCGGTTATCTAGGCGTTGCTTGAATAGATGAGGATACGGGAGGAGAGAATGGGATGTAACATGCATACATTTAACGTTTTTTATAGTACCAAAGTTGGATCCATCAAAAGGGTCGTCTCGTGAGTCGCAAGTGAAGTGAGCGATGAGTTTGTGCGGGGCTGGAGACATGGAGTGGCGTGAGATTCGGAGAAAAGGCCTGGAATTCCTTAAGCGAAAGTTCTGCTCCTTTTCGTTTTCATTGATGAGGGGAGCGTTAATATTTGACGAAAAATGTCCTTGGTATGCACCGACTTATTTTAAGTGATATTCATAATTTATATTTTCAATATTGTAGAAATCAAAGTTTCTTTTGCGGAGTGTACTTAACAAGTATACTTAGAACACTTCTTAACATTTCACCAATAAAATTTCATGTAGGCTTTTTTTTATGAATGATGTGATCAATAGAATCGATCATAAAATGAAATTACATGATAATTTGTTTCGTCAATCATTTGAGGTCGAGGTCTAGTGTATCATGAACGAAGTAAATCACGACCACCGACAGTCATGGATCTCAAAAGCAGTCTCCGGGGAAAAGTGCCAAAAAAGTTTTGAACTTTTTTTTGTGCCAATTTAGTCTTAAACCTTTTTTTTATGCCAATTTAGTCCTAAACCTTTTGCATTTGTGCCAATTTAGTCCTAAACCTTTTCTTGGTGCCAATTGAATCTTAAACCTTTTGCATTTGTGCCAATTCAGTCCTAAACTTTTTGTCTTTGTGCCAATTTAGTCCTCCCGGTCAATTTTGACCAGATTTTGCTGACGTGGACGCCGACCAGGCGGTCATCGGCGCTGACGTGGATAACTTTAATAATATTTTAATATTTTAATTAATTTTTTTCTCTCCTCTCCTCCGGTAAGCCTTTGGCGCTAGGCTCGCCCTTGCCGACCAGCGGGGAGCCTCATTGGCGTAGGCTCAACCGCCAGATTCGGGCGGTCGGGCCTCTCGCTAGGGCTAGGCTCGCCGGATCTCGTCGAGATCTCGTCGATCGATCAAATAAAAAATATTAATAAAAATTCAAAAAAATATTAAAATATTATTAAAGTTGTCCATATCATGGGCGAGCCTCACCGGACTGGGTGAGGCGGCATCCGTGCGGATCCGGGAGGTCAAGCCTTTGCCCAAAATCCGCCCTCGCCTAAAATTGTTTAGGAATGACCATTTGGAGGAATTGAAAAAAAGAAAATAAAAACAAAAACAAAAGGTTTAAAATAATTGAATTGGCACCGATGCAAAAGGTTTATGACTCATTAGCATCAAAAAAAAGTTTAAGACTAGATTGGTACAAATGCAAAAAAGGTTAGCATCAAAAAAAAAAAGGACTAAATTGGTACAAATGCAAAATGAATTGGCACAAAAAAAAAAGATTTAGGACTAAATTGACACCAATGCAAAAAGTTTAGTTTTTGGCACTTTTCCCGCAGTCTTCGTGTTATCTAATTTTAGTTGAAATTAAGTCTAGCTTCACGCAAGAATTCTCATACACCACCCGCCAATCATCTTCCAATTCAAGATAATTTCGTTGTACTAATAAAAGATTATACATAAGACACACCATCAATGTAGAGAGTACAATTTGCGCAAGAAGAGTGCCAGAGAAGAAAACACTAATGCTACCATATTGTATTGGAAAAAAGAATGAGTTGGCTTGCTTGAAATTGAAATGAATGTGCCATTGGACTGCCGAAACGACAAAAAGCATGCATACAAAACTTGGTACGTCAAAAGAGGAGATTTATACAGCCTCATCTTTCGTAGAATCGGAGTTACATGCAAACCTCCAATGTGTACGCTTAGATGATGTCAGAATAAGCCCCGACCAAAGGCCCTTTAGGATTGAATAGTTTAAATTGAAACAAGGTCTAGACAAAACAGTCAGCCATAGCTTGTAACTCTGAGGGACAGAAGCAATTTAGGAAACATACTGACCCTAGTTCAACGCCTTGAGCTCTGTCTCACTGATTTTCGTGGACTTGGTTAATTATCATATGGCCTACATTACCATTGGCTATTTCCAGGAGTGCATGCCAATAGGATTACTAGTTAATTGATTTCTTAGGCTGGCTCGAAGACCATGATTTCTCCTCCCAGTGTCACCACTAAAATCACATCAATACGAGAAACCCTAATTGCAGAAATTGAGCTTGCTCTTTTCCAGGTTTTCCTAGAGACTCTCCCATTTGTTGACATCAGGTACAGATTTGGTCTCGATCTCTTACCTCAATTCGATGAAATTGACATGTAACAGTTGTCATGTTCGCTTGGTGTAAGGATTTCAATTACTTAGCTTGCATTCATCCTTCCCTTCAAATGAAAGTTCGAATCATTTTCAGAAAATGACAGTGACAAGGTTACAGAAACACCATAGAAAAAGTCTTCTTCTGGCTTAAGAAAAAATCAAATTTTGCTCTCGTTCCACCATCCTCTAGAATACTGAAACTATTTCAATGGCATGACGATGAGGGGGTGGAGGGCCACAACTTTTCTTTTCTTTGATCTGGTTGAAATTACCGCGGTTGATCCCAACTTAAACGGACCGGAGTACTTTGACCCAATAGAATCATGTAAAAGGCGTGCACCACCAATTTTGTCCATCGTGGAATCCATTGCAATCTCACACATATATAAGCATACACATAGAAATCCGAAGACCAAGCCACGAAAGGTGTACACATATGCGGGCACGAACTTGATGGATCTTATTGACCCGTGATTGAGTTCGCCAGTAGGAAAAAGTATACAATACTGTCCACAACAGAATCACATATAATGTTACAAACATATCCAAATTCATATATTCATCCTTGGAGCTTCATTACTGTAAACTGAGACCAAAACTTCAAACTCTCCCTTTATATAGCAGTAGAGATAACCTCGTTTCCATAGACATTTTTGTTAGAGGACAGAATCTTCCCCAAGTACAAACAACCAGAAGAAAACAGATCACCAGCACCGTCAGTCCAGGAACAGTATCAGACTCGGCCTCTGTTAACTGAAAGCCCACTTTTCACTGTGCACTTGCCTCATGGCAATCTCAGAGAGCGGGCTTTTCAAAGAGCACTCATACTCTACCTACGTGGGCTTGCTCTGGACTTATATTATTTGTCTCTCTTGCATAATCTGAAAGCGTCCTGTTTCAACCTGATAAATGACATGTTTGTCCAATAAATGGGCGTTTGGCTGACGTTCCCCAGGAGTGTCCCTTCGCCTGAAGGCAAGGATGAATTCAGTTGCTATTAGTGCATTTTCTGACCTTTGAACATAAGTAATCCCGCATTAGTTATCACTAGCTTTCGAGCACGCGAATAATCCATTTCTCTTCGCTGAGAAAAGTAAAAGAAAAAACCTAAACTACATGCCGATTTGATCTTTCTAATCTTACCATGGGAGCAAAACCAAAAGAGCGTGTGCTCTTTTCTTGGTTGCTTGGGCAAAACTCTCATTTCAAATGGAGGTTTCTCCTCTGTCATTTTGCGAAGAAGCCGGCAAGCCGCCGTTGATGGTGAGGAGCATGCCTTTGAGGGTCGAGTGCATGCCTGGTCCAGTGTGTACTCCTTACGATCAAGGGCACGCTCCTTAAAGCGAGGACGCGCTCCTGTTGATCAAGGGTGCGCATCTCATGCTAAAGGGGCGCACATCTCATTATCAAGGGCATGGGACTCAGTTATTTGAAGGCTCGTGAAATACCTTGTAAATTTCATGAGATGAGCCTATTAAGTTCAACATCTTGACTTGTACATATGGCCTTGAATCAAAGCAAATTTTTTATTAGTTAAGTTATATGAAATCGAGTCAATGACTTCAATCATTTTACGAATCCCAATCCCATTAACAATCTCATAGATTCGACATCCACATTCTTGAAATCTTAAACAAGATACGTGAATCGTGATTGTCCTCACGACCTTTAGAGGGGTCATGGAATGGACAACACAAGGCGGCTCTAAGCATGTGGGGGAAAGAAGCGATGGGACACCCCTCATCCCTCCATCAATTAGGGCCCGAAGAATCTTGTACCACCCTTCGTTTACACTCCATATGTGCCTACACCAGATGTGTGCAATGGTCGATTTTCATCCCTTAAGAAAAAATATTATCAAAAGAATCATAAATTCATTGTATTTGTGCCAATTAAGTCATGAATATTTAATTTGATTAATTTAATCCTAAATTTTTTGGACAATTTGCCAATGTAATCCATCCGGTCAATTTTAACCTGAAATCGTTGACGTGACGATGGCCATCTTATGTAGTATTGTCGGCATTGATGGGGATAAATTTTGTAATTTTTTTTAAAATTGAAATTTTAATTTTAAATTATTTTTTCTTTTGTTTTTTCTTTTTTTACTTTTATTACAGCGGCAAGAACCTACAAGCCTGCAAGTTCTAGGCAAGGGCCGCCTCGCCCAAACCCTCATCGCCTGCATGCGAGGGTGACCCTCGCCTATGTCGGCCACTAGCGAAAAGGGAAGAAAAAAGACAAAAAAGGGAAATAAATTAAAAAAATTCTCCACATCAGCGCCGGCCACAACACATAAGATGACCAGTGCAAACTGGACCACCATGTCAACATTTTCCAGTCAAAATTAGCCTGAATAATTATATTAACAAATCGCTAAAAGGTTTAAAGCTGCATTGGCAAAATTGAAAGATTTATGACTAAATTTAGTTGCAACTGTAATAAATTTAAAACTTTTTGATAATTTTTCCTCCCTTGAATGGTAAGGACGGGCATTCAAGTCTCTTCAAAGGGAGACAGGTCGGAGACAGTCGCCATTGCTCCTCCAAATTATGGATGGTGCTGCACACCTGGTTAGTGGAAGCAATCCTACCTCATCATATCTTCCCCCGGTTTGATAAAACTAGAGGCGATTTGAAAGATTATAATAAGATTCTTGAACGGGGATTCTTGAACATGCAAAAGAACAGGGAATTTTTGCTTGGACCGAGTTCACAAATCAGATCGTAGTCCCCGTCGAATTTTCTGGGGTCCAAGTAGAACGTGATCGTGGTTGTGATCAACACCGTACGATATAGAATGGGTCCATATGAGAATTTTCCCTAAGAGAGTGGCATTGAGATCACGGAATTCTTCTATGAACCGTTGCTTCATCAACTTCCAAACTCAGCTTCCAAATTGGCTTCTGTGTTCGAGCCACGGACTTTGAAACTAACGGGCTCGGTTCGACGGTTTGCATGCATCGTAGAATGGTTTCCTTCCATGACAGATCCCAACCTGAACCCAAACTCAATGAACTCGGAGTAACCTTAAGTTTCAAGTCCATCACCCGATGCGGCTGGAACTCAAACTCAATGAGATGCGCGTGGATTAAGCTGTTTATGAGTGTACACGTAACATTAGTCGAGTTGGAAATTCAGATTAATTGAATCCAAAAGAAAAACCCTTCGACATTCGAACGTACAATTTTGAGGCGTCACAATGCATCCCCGTGTTCTTCTTCGTGCTCTTCTGTTGAAAATTTTAGTGGAAAGAGCATACATCAAAGAGTGTATAAACAATACACTCCACGATGTGGTGTCATCCTCTCCTCGATGACAATGCTATGCATTTCAGCGACTGACGATGATAACATCTCTCATTTCCAACGATGTGACTTACCTTACATCCTATCACGTAACTTACCTTAAATCCAATCAAAGTGATCAGAACATCATCCATTGTAGGTACGACACGTATCATAAAAATATCTTACTGCTTTTTCGTAATTTTTCTTTCAGGGTAATGTCACAACTAATTTATGAACTTTTACTCAAGTTCTCATGTTGTCCCTGAACTTCTTCTTTTTTTCAATTTATTACCTCAACATGGGAACAAGCCCACCCTGGAATAGATCACCCTTACTTGCGTGATGTGTGTGGTTATATTTTTGAAAATATGCTTGATGATGGGGCAAATACGCATGAAACCTAATTTTGAGTATGCATGTGCTATTAACTAAATGACATTTATTTATTGGTGGACAAAATAATGTTGACAATCAATGGAGTGATGTTATTGTTTGCGCTATTTTTTTTTTTTGGTATGTCCTAATTTAACTCTCAACTCACTCTCAGACTTTTGTTTTACCTCTTTGCGCAGAGGCGTGAGAGTTAAAACCCACATCTGAAACTAAACGTCTCCACTTCTAACCCCTCGAGAAAGTGGGGAATCAAACTCTCCACCTCCCCCTTCCTAAGTAGGAAGGTTAGCCATTGAAGCAAACCCCAATGATTTTATTTATTTGCCCTATTTAGGCAAGGTGTTTTCATCCTTTTCGCCATATATATATATATATATATTACTAGCTTTTGAAATTTCAAAAACATTTTAAAGAGGAAATACTTTGTAATTTTGAAAACGCTCTATGAGAAAACATGACATGCGCGGGACCTTAATTCCCGATCGGGTGGCCAGTAACTATCCAACATTAAGTCCAACCGGACCAAATCCCTCAACGTCACGACCTATGAGTTGGCTTAATGTAGGAATTTTCCAGATACTTCAAATAGACAGTAACGATCAAGAGAAAGAATAATTTTCCTAGATTTTATTCACTAGAATAACTACTGTGGTTTTTTGTGCGAATATTTCAAGATTTACTAGCATAATAATAGCCTATAACTTTATTTAAAGGAGGGGTTAAGGACATTACCGGGATTTCCTCCAAACAGAAGATCAAGAAGTCAGTAACTTAATAATAAGAGAGAAATCACAAATTAGAGAGTAAGGAATGATCAGCTTACCTTGCCTGGAAATGAGACATTCGAGCTCTACTTTTGGCGTAAGGATTTACGTTGTGGGCATCCATTGGGCGTGCCGCCACTTGGTGCGAAGCAATAAATATATGTTAGTAGGTCCACTTAGAAGTTCAAGTTTTGAGTGCAGGTGAGTCTAATTATATTTGTTAATGAGCTTGTTCTTGTTTTCTCTCTCGATGGTCTTCCTAAGGTAATGTGTATCGACTTTTTGTTGTGTGTGTTCCAATAAGGGGCCATATGATATCAGAGAGCCAGTGGTCAATTTGGTAGTCTCCCAATGTGTCTCGGATACTTGGTGACTATCTTAAGGAATGAATGAACCGCGGATGCAACTCCTGAATCAGATGGCTAATGAATTGTTCCTGTCAAGCTTGGTTAAGGAAACCAAGGAGGAGTTGAAAGGGCAATTCTTGCCAAACTTGCCCGGATCAAGATAGAAATTTTATTTAAGATGTAATGATGTAGAAGGGAAACCAAACAAAGAGGAGCAGGATTAATCCAAAAGAATCATACCCCGAAAGGGAAAATTATTTAGGAGTACATTCGGGAAGTCAATTAAGTAGAAAAATCCCAGACTAGATATTTGATGTGGTATGAGTAGTCGATATATATTGGTTTGCTTATAATTTATTGATTCAAATTTTTGAATAAAGGTAGTCCAACTAAATATGTTGATGAATTTGAATTAAGGTGCTCTCTAAACCATCTAGCGAAGTTGAGATACTGGACTTCCACCGCGTGGTCCCCCAACACTCCTTAAGTGGGAAAGTTCCTAAGGAAGATCTAATTCAACCTTATTCGTCGTGCGTCCTACAGTTGCCCTAACGTGACCAAGAAGAGACATAATTGAATTGGCCCGTCCTTTTTTAAGGCTGACACGATTGGATGGGAAGCACGCATGCAATGCATGCATGTCGTGGTGAGAGGCCCTTGGCTTATTGACCCACATATTTGTTTCAAAGGCATAGGAAGATGACACCCCTCTGACCTATGTTGTCAATGCTAGCGTCTGAAACTTGCCGGGCACTGCATCCTTCCCTGGCGTGCAAAGAGGCCCCGTCAATCGCATTACGTTTAACTCTCTCTCTCTCTCTCTCTCTCTCTCTCTCTCTCTCTCTCTCTCTGTCTCTCTCTCTCTCTCTCTCTCTCTCTCTCTCTCTCTCTCTCTCTCTCTCTCTCTCGTGTTATTGAGGAAGAGGTATACGAGTTGGCGATGGAGCAAAGCCAAACATCGATCACCTGTCCATGCATCTATATAAAGCCAGGGAAGGCAACTCCTATCTGCCTCTCCTATCAATCACCCGTATCTTCTTAATACAGAGTGTCTATCGTCTATTCGATGCACATGAATTCGACGATACATGTGTATAGTGATGAAAGGCCAAAGGTTCAGATTGCCAAATTGTGTGAAGTGCCACCATATGACCTCTATAAGTCATCATCAATCATGCTTCAGCCAGCCATTTGAGTGCTAATCTCTTTTAGGGTAGTTATCAACTTAGCGTTGTTTACAATGTCAGGTAGGGTGAGTAGGTAAGCGGACATTGCGTAGCGTAGCATCTAGTGAACCACATCAACGTATACTTGGGTAAAATTGGGAAGATGATCAGTAAATTATGATGCATTTAGCAGTGAGCACGTCACTGAATGAAATGCACTCAGATTTCGATTTTTTTCGCTAATTGTTTTATATTATTCCGAACCTTGTTCATGCGATCTTTAGCGTACACATAATGCTGATGTAGGGCCATAGACGTGTCATTTCAAAAATACTAGAAAAGAGCAAAACCCAAAATAAAAGAAACAAGAGAGACAGGGGAGTGGGGGCACGAGCAGAGAGGAGCTCAGGCGAGGGCTAGCAACCTCGCGCGACTCTCCTTGCCCTATTTCCAAGGCACGTCAATACCTTGGAAATAGGGCACCACATTAATAATCAAGTGGTGCCCCATCAGTACCATGTAGTCTCGCCATAGGACATTGCTATCGGCATTCGGTGTATTTAATTATTGAAAAGAGGCTAAAGTAACCTAACCAAGTAATATACAAAATTCTGATAACCATTAGCAGAATTCTCTCTAATTTACTTTAGGTAATAAACCTTAAGATAACGTGATTAGGAAATGCTCTCTGTTAACTAGAATCGGAGTCTTACATTTTGGGAGAAAAGGTAGAGGAGAAGGAAAAAACAAAAGGAGGGAAAGTAAGTGGAATGAATGTGAGGAGGAAAGAAAGTGACGCGGTGTTTTGAACACCAAAGTCAAAATGAAAAGAAACATGGTGGAGAGAAAGTAGGAGTAGCGAATCAAAATCCATCGTTTGGCAGAAGTAGAGACGAGGCCTCGTACCCTATTTTCATGTGCTAATAAACGATAGCTAGGTAACTCCCATGTCGTTTGTGGCTTGGTGAGCAAGGTACTGTACAGACTAAGTTTACTAGCCCAAGAATTACGAGACCCACGCTGAATTTCAATAAAAATAAAACACAAATTCCCGTGCAATTTCTGCATTGTAATTAATTCTATTTATCTTATGACGAGATGTATGTGTTAATAGTGTTTGAAACTCTCCTATTGGAGAATTTATGCGGTGTGAAACAGTTAATATATCTTAATTTAGCCAATAACGCATTAATTTAAGTTTTTAAGTGAAGTTGAATTCAACTGCATGTGTTGTCGGGCCTAGACATGGACTCTCTCTTGGCAATCTCCCCACCTAAATGTATCGGATTATTGATATGCATTCCAAGTAAGTGGTATCAGAGCTAATAATTGATTGGTAGATCCTTCAATTAGTTCCGACGCTTGGTAAATATCCCAAGGAAAAAGTTCCATAACCAACAACATCGTTTCCGGACAACCTTCATGATTCGATATGTGCGAGAGACCAAGAACAATGGTTGGCATTGTGGTCTCTACAGTCCTCACACATAACAAAGCGAAGAAGATTCAAAGCTGAAATCTACCGAGTTTCTACGGTGCACTCCCATCACCCTATCGTTCACAAATTAAGTCTATATTTGATATTGAATTTAGTGCTCTTTTCAACGTTCGAATGAGTGACTCCCTCGGTGCAAGCATAACATTGGCGTATCAAAGGCACTCGAAACAACTCATATAACTGCTCTCAATGAGTGCTTTCTATGCACCAAACGGAAGAATAAGGTCATGGAGATGGGACGGCACTTTGGTTAAAAAAGTTTTTCTTCTGCCTAGTTCTAGGGCATATCATCGATGATGACTAATTATTTTTCCTAGGGTTCCAGCTACTTCCAAACCGTGGAACGCGGGGTCGCTAAGTTGGGACTGTTCCAGGTCAACTGGGACCTTCCATGTTCTTGTTTTTCTTTCCATGTTCATTGCATTCGACTTGCTTCTCAGACCCGAAAATTCCGTTTGCACTGCAGGTGTTAGGTTTCTTGATTTTAGCATCGAAGGAAGATGCTTCCACACTGCTGCCCTATTACATGTAATGAATGTAATTTTTACTTTTTTTTCGAACTCATGTTCACATGCTGTATCGTCTCTAACTTACTGTATCATCACATATAATTGTATGGTATAGTTGCTTCATATATATAGAAAGAAAATTGCTTATGAGCTTTTATTTTACTTATAATGATGGGCTTAAAGAGCCTCGACTTTAGATCCAATCTCAGTGGCAATTTTTGGAGGTGGGACAGATTCGAGACTATAGCCAAAGTTTGTGATTTTCTTTAGACAAAATAAAATTTTGGGGCGAAATTGTGATTGGATTTAGTTTTGTCTTTGTTTAGGGAATTAGGCCTATAATAATAAGCTTTATATCCATTGCTATCACCAATTTAAAAAGTGGGCCTCGAATATTTTAGCTTGGCAATAATTTGGTTTAACCAGTAACTGACTTGACAAATTTGCACTCTATAACAGTAGTTAATGGAAAACGTGCTTGTGAACTCGAGGGTTAAATACCGATAATATTATTCCAGAGTAAGGATTGCCAGAGATAATGATTCCAAATAATTTAATTTTAAATCAATTTTAAAACGATTTATGAGCATAATGATCATCAATGTAAAACACGCCTGTGAATTTGATCACTAAAATTCGACATTAATATTCTGGCGAGATAACAAGGATAGCCAAAGATTACTTCTTAAATGCCGCTTCTGTATTTTAAACAAATAACAATAACAATAACACAAAGCGATTTCGTTTTGTTTTGCAGGTCATCATCCCCAATCGACGTCGCCCAAGAGGAATGTGAATCGTTCTAGATATACAGATACCGACTTGCAAGATGATGTGACATAATGTAGTGGTCTTGGCGTGGCTCGAGTTTCAATCAGTCGTGTAGAGATTGTCGAACGTTATCAATACCGATTTCATAAGCCAAGTCTCTCTATACTTAGTCATATCCGATAATTCTAAGCGCATCTAAAATCTACTGCCTATTTTTATTGTAATTGTGCTCCCTTTAAAAGGGAAGATTTGAGGAAGTGTAGGGTCACACACTTTTCTTTTGCACTACCTTATTTCTTTGTTGCTGAAATTTTTCTGGTGCCCTAGCTTATCCAAACCATGGCATGACAACCCATTCAAACAAAGATTTTCAGGGGAAACCCACAAGTTTTACCTTTCGCATTCCACTCAGTCAGCACTCAGCAGTGTTAAGTCTTTTTGCTAATTGGTGCTTGAGCTCACATATAAATATTTTCGTCCGTATTATCATTATAGCCTGACATTATAATATTAGGAATCTTCACATAATTAGGTAGATCAGCCACATCAAAAATAGGGAAAATTTAATATCACCTTTGCCGAATGAAAGATTGCTATGCGCGAAAAGTTTTGTGTGGAGGAATCCTTCAAAAGAAATGATCTCGAAGTGAGAATTTAGGGCAATGATAGTCACGATGATGATGGCATGTAGTAGCGTGGAAGGCCGTCTCTTTGAATATTGCACAGCGATTAGCTGAAGAATCAACAGCTAGTGCATCCAAAATTTCCTGCGCAAAGTCTTCTCGAGTCACTGCTAATTCTCCTCAAATCGTCAACCGTAGTTCGTTGTCGAAATAGACATCATACTTGTCTTGAAAAGACCGAGAGCCCGTTTGATATCGATGTTGCTTGATTGTAATTGTGCTAGGACGTGGTTACACTGTGAAGCACCGTGACTTTTGTGTTTTGTGATACTACCGCATGTCGTAAAGTTATAGAATCGAAGAGCCGGGGTACAGTAGTTTCATAAAAGCTGCTAGAAACTATTGTAGTTACGGAAGTATTACAGTTATGAGTTGATCGTTAAACATCTTATAAAAATTTAAAAAGTTGCAGTATTCCTTTTCGTGTTAATATTTTGCTGTCGAAAAGCTGTACCAAACAGACGCTCGAATTCACGATGTACTTTTAAAATAGACATATGAAAGCGGCGCGCGACGAATGCTTTTCGTATTCTCCCATTTTCCAAAGTAGCCCCGCTTCTAACTTGGAAAAAGAAGATAATGAGTCATCATCTTTCAAGATCAAGTTCCACCGCACTATTGGAATAACAGCAATAAAGTGAATTAAGGACCAAGCATCTTCCTTAATTCTGTTTTTTTTTTTGGGCCCCAAAAGCATCACAATAAAGAGGCAGAAGGACATTAGAAAGCATCCCTAGGTAAGACCACATAAATATTCCAATGCAAAAAAACAAACCCCCAAAAAATTGAGAGATGGATGGTGAAAATTCCATAATTTAAGAGGAGGCATTCTGGTATGTAGCCATTTATAGCTTGGTGAGGATAGGACTACTTTTGGGCGTTGTGTTGGGTAGGGACACATGACTGGACAGTTTGGTACGAAATATCAATAAAAATTTAATGAGATGCGGGGCCTCATGATGCATCAATTATCAAGATTTGAAGCACAGGTTCTCTTATCCCAATAGCCGCCCCCCCCCCCCTTCCTTTTATCTGTCCGTCATTTGTCATCAATTATTGAAGTTGTAATATTCTCCTCTATAAAGTCAGTAAAACTATAGTACACACCCGTTTTTTTTAATCCCGATATGAATATCACCGCTTTACACGTACCGAAGATGGATCATAAGCTCCCAACTTAAAAGCGCTGACATCACTGGTAGTCGCGGCCCACAGAGGTCCGTGACGCACGTTGTCTGGTTCTCTGGTTCTCTGGCATCTCCGTCCTCGAAGCTCGCCCTCATCAAATCGGGCTGAGTTCGGCATGAGTCGCTACGATAAGCCGCTCGGAGTTAATTCGTAGGAATCGAATTTTCGAAAAAGAGTAGTCAAATGATAGAACTATTTGGAGTGGGCCTTTAGCTAGAAATCAACTGGTGAGTTGTCTCACTTGCAATGTGAGACTTGGAGTGCAATGGCAGCAATGATTAGTTTACCAACCAGCTATGCCGTGGAGGATTAACAACATAGAAATATGACAACTAATCTAACATCACATGATTGTAATTAGTGCTATTAATTGTTAACTGCTAAATATATAGTTGTCCAGTACACATGAATAAAACTATAATAGCATAACTAGAAAATAAAGCATATTATTTTACCTTTGATATTAACCATAACACAACATTTGACATATTATAACTGGTCAATTTTATGCCGTATAGACAGACATTCACGAGTCATAATTATGTCGACGGTAATGAAAATACTTTGTTGATTAATACTGTTAATCTCAATTATATAGAAAAACAATAAGATATGAATTATTCAATCAAGTGTTATTCATTTAAATTATAATCGAAATGATTATTAATTGCTTTATAATTTATCGAAATGGATTGCAATAAAAAAAAATTAAAAGATGCGATTACTAAAACAATGTAATGATTATTCAATCTGAGAGTGATGGCATTTTGGACAATTTCAAACCAAACAAGTAATAGCTACTTCATTACTTAAATCATACGGCTTAGTATCCATTACTCTCTATTCGATTAATGCCGTAATAGGTGATATATTATAGTCTTTTTTCATTTCTACAGCCAAACATGCAGTTTGGTGTGATGTGATGGATTCATCTTCGTGTTTTAATGGGTGCCATTACATTAAATTGGAGATAATCAATGTAAATTGATGGATGTAACCAGCCCGAAAAATCGACTTCTAAGGCCAATTAATATGAAAAATGGACAAATTGGACTTGACAGGTTTCTCTCCAACGAAACATGATCTCAAGATTCAAGATTGAAATCTGATTTGGCCTGAAATTGATCGCCCCTAGTAATAAGTCTCCCGTCTTTCTTTTCTATTTTGTACTTCCTATTATTTAGATAAGGGTAATTAAGGGCACGAATGACTACAATTCTCTTCCCCGGCCCTGTTTTTAGCAAGAAATAGAAAATTCTATTTCTCTTTCCCGAATAAGTTTTTGAACAAAAAGCAACATTTGATAACGACGCAAAATTTCTGCTCTTAGAATAGAAATTCATTTGATAACGATACAAAATTTCTATTTTTCGCCGATCGAGGAGCAGTGGCAAATAGCCAGCAAGCAACAACGGCGAAGGGCAGGCAGGGGGCGGCAATCGGACAACTGGTGGGAGGCGGCGGCAATGGGCAGCCGGCGAGCGATGGTGGCGGCGAGTGGACGGCGGCGAACGACAAGGGTGAACAATAAATAGAAAAGAGAGTTGTTAATTCTATTTCTGTTTCAAAAAGAGAAAAGTATAAAATTTTAACCTCTCGTTTCTATTTCAAATCTATTTATGGGTCAAAATTTGTCCCACAAATAAAGAAACGAAATTATTTTACCAAACAGATTTCTATTCCAAACCTGTTCGGGAACAAAAAAAAAGAAAAACAGAAAATATAATTATTATCATTCGCACCCTAGAAAAACTCGAAAGCAAACCTTTGACTTTAATATATATATATATATATATATATTTGAATCTTTAACTCGATTGATCTCCATATATAGGGGATAATAATATAAATAGTCCATGCAATGTGGTCGATGAATTTTAAATTTATCCATTGTGGTTCTTAAACTTTAGTTCAATATGCAATGTCATCCTGAATTTTTAATTTGTTCAATACGGTTCCTAGACTTTGGCACATGTTCAATTTAGTCCTTGGATTGAATGAAAATATTCAATATTGTCCTTCCATTAATTCAAGTTCAGGGACAACATTAAATATTTTCATACAATCTAGGAATTAAATTGAACATGCACCAAAAGTCCATGGACCATATTGAACAAATTAAAAATTCGAGTACGACATTACATATTAAGTTAAAGTTCATGGACTACATTATGTATTGAGTCAAAGTTCAAAGACCATTTATATCTTTTACCCTATATAGAAAGACTTTATCGATAGTTTTCATTTACCAAAAGACACGTGTTGATCCAATCAATTAGAGGTTACCAATAGTAATTTTCATTTTCTTTAGTGTAAAACCTCCTTTCCCTTTTCCGTGCATTTTGTATGCACCCTCTTACTAGATGCATCGTTATGCTTTTTGCTAGCAAAAACAAATCACGGTACTAGTTAGTTACTAACGAAAACCATTATGTTATCTTCGACGTCTTTTCAAATGAATATCGTGCTTTCTAATAAAATATAATTTAGGGTAATTAATCAGAATTTTTTCCGAAAAAATATATTAAATGTTATTTCACGTACGACCTTAATAGTCATGGATACTGTGAGACGAAAATGAGTTTGGATTAAATTGTAATTTCTTTATGAAGACTTCCCTCGTAATTGCTATACAATGAAAGCAAAGTATACGAAACTAGGAGCAGAAGTTTCAATTATATGATGTTCTGTCGTGGAGGGTGTCGGCGTTTTTTCTCCACTCTGCAATCAATTGCTTTCGGCATGCAAAGGCGGTATCCCAATAATGTTACATAATTGAATTTCGACAGTGGAAACTGCATCAAAATCATGGCCATGGATGCAATTCTCATTATTTTATTTTTGATGTTTCCATGTTTTAAGGACGGAAAAATTGCAAACGAGAGGCGGGTGTGATGGTGTTGCGGGTCAAGAGTTTGAGTGGGTTTTCTACTGTAGCCTTTTTCTTTTTTAAATTTATCTTCCCACAAAACAACGTAGGCAATAAATATCTAAATTCATTTCGAGTTTTTTCGAAAATCGAACCGCCATTTTTCCTTGTCCAAAAACGTAAAAGATGATACCTTGGAAAACCCGTATCATCGTATTTTCTCTCGATTTATAGGAAAATCCCGAACCAACCAAAAACCCCGAAAGCCTCATAAAATAGGGAAAAAAAATTCATAATTTGGAAATTGGGAAATCTAGGAAGAAGAGGAGCAGGAGCTCATGGAGATGGGGAATGACGGTGGTGGTGGTGGCGGAGGTAGTGGGCCCAGAAATTCTTCGTGGGCCCAGAAATTTCATTTGGGGGTGGGGCCCAAGTGTGGGGGGGACACAGGATGGGAACATTCTCCGAACTTTGATCCCTTTTTTGTGGCCTCAAAGAAGCCCCCGTCTTCGTTCCCACATCATTACTCCCCCCACTAATTTTCGTGCACACCACCTTTCGATCGCAACCCATAATTGGCTCCTTTCCTCGGTCAAAAATTTGCTTAGTCACTTAAAGCACGAAATCGTGGGGCGGGAGGGAGGCAAACGGGGTCAAAAAGAATGATTGCCGACGACGCGAGACTGTGCGGTCAAATCGTCGTGCGAAATCGGAATTTGTCGCCTTTCGAAAGGGTTCCTTACGGGAATAAAGGCCGCCGTTTTTCCTCCGCGCCCGATAGGAAGGAACCTCCTTCGACCGGCGTCGTGATCGGTGCGAGTTACACGCGTGGGGACACCGCCCATGTTTGCATTGGGTCAAATTTACATGCGGGTGATATCCAGAAGTTGCCGCTCATCGATGGAAGGCGAGGGTGATACGAACAGATTAGTCACCAAAAGTCTAAAATGGAGTCCCAATGTAGACATAGCTCACCTTTGTTTCCGCATGAGGAATGGGCCAGAGTGCATGCCACGCCCATCTTTACATTTGCCAAAAGAAGGAAAAGCGTCTTGAGGTGTTTCTTTCTCTTTGGAAGTGGGAGAAATATTGAATTTGCTTGGAGGAAGTGAGTGCGTTGGCACCGAACCCTTCCCTCACCCAGCCGACAAATCCCGTTTTCGCAGGGTGTCTTGTAAAGCATCAGGCCAACAACGACACGATGCTCCTTGCTCCATCTTTCGCATATGTCGTCCGGGGGGGACTGCTCTCTGTCTCGCCTCCCTCACTTGCACCCTGAACCGCGGTGGCTCCACCGCCCCCCTGGCGGCCGCCACCTTCTCCGGGTCAGCGCCTTTGACCCCCACCACCCGTCGTCTCTGGATCGCACTCGACGCGAAAGATATATTTTCTTGCTCCATGAGTCTTGCGTAGGGGCACTTTTCACGTGTGCGCCTTTGGAAACGGCTCCTAGCTAGCACGAAACCCTCAAAATACAGGAGAAAGTGGCAATATAAAAGCATCTCGATTCCTTTTAGTATATCATGGTCAGGTGATTTCAGGCTTGTTTTCTGGAAACCCTACCATATCTTCCATGCCTTCCTTCAAATCTGGTCAAAGCAGGTCGGGTGTCAACTTAATAAGTTTTTCCTTCAGTCTGGTCGATGTCAAATGAAATATCCAAGATAGGGGCGGAGAGATTTAAGACATGTAAGGTTGGCACATGACCCGATCTCAAAAACCCACATTGGGCAGGAACCTTTGGTATCTGAAAATGACTAAAATAGGTATTGGTCATTATGAGAGAAACATTGATGCTGTGAGGATTGGCATACAATAATAAGATCTGATGCAACTTAGTGTAACCAGATTGTGATTGGCATAGGTTTGGTCAACAAGAGGATGGACAGGTCCGAGATTGGCATTAGCCAATATTGGCATCAAAATTTGACATAGTGAATTGCTGATATTAAAGAGGGGAACTGAGATTGATCCATTAGTAACAGTTGACATACACCCCGGTACAAGCAATTGACATGCACATGGCATAAACGGTTAGCAGAGACATAGTAGAAATGGTTGGCATACACGTGGTAGGGTCGTTTAGCATAACAAGGCAGAAGCGACTAGCATGATGCCCAAATGATTAAAAGTTTGAGAAATTGCATGAATACTTATTTTTTTTTATCAACTATTGTCTCTAAAACATAAGAGTGATGGATATCGTGGCTCGACACGTGGTGGAAGCATACTGGCCTACGTGCCACGTAGCCATGCATGAGTACCAAGCGTGCTATTAGAAATTGATACTAGCCGCATCCAAAACTTGGGGAATGAGTTCCAAACGTCGAGGACACGTTCACAACGTGCTAAACACATCCAAAACTCAGGGAGCAGGTCCTAGAAGGTGGAATTTGAGATCCTAAATGCTCAAGACTATAAGGATACATTCAAAATGTATACCAGCCTCTGAGGCCCGCGTCCAAAACTTGGGGAGTATGTCCAAAATGTGGGGAACACATTTAAAACCTGGGGAACAAGTCTTCGGACGTAGAAGTAAGATCCGAAAGACTCATGGGTCAAATTAGAATGTCCTAAGCATGAAGAAGGATGCTCATACTCAACCAAATAGCAAGATTTTACTTATTTTATCCAAGTTTTCCGTTCCCTGTTCCTTTATATTTCCAAACTCTTGCTCTTGCGAGTTTGATTTGAGTTTATGTTGCCTCTTTTGACTCTGAGTCACCCATAAGCTTTGTTCGTGTTGCTTCCTAAGTTGAAAATTGTTTGATCAATAATACAAGGATTGCGTATTTTCATATTTGTCAATCTTGAGTTTGGTCTTCATTGGGAAGTTTTCCTTGAACAGGTTGGCATCCATTTATATTATTTTGGGAGAAACAGGAGCCCAACGTGAGATCTCACGTTTCATGCACAGTCTCAAGTGACCCTAACTGTTAATGATCCTCATAATTGTCATCAAGAATTTAATTAGTGACTAGTTACTTGACCCACGCTTTGCTTTGTCATATATGCATTCTCAATTTTGAATTAATAGTGACATCAGTCACAAAATCCTAGGATTAAATTATAATGACAGTTGAATTGACGGCTATTGTATGATAATGTTTCTAAATAAACAGTTGAGGAATTCTAAAATTGATATGGCGAAGAAGTAGCCATGTAATGTCATGTACAATTGACAAGCTAGAGATACAGTTATTTGACTATTTACGGGATTTGTAAGATATAAAGAAAATGGATAATAACACAAATAATCCCCGAACTTTGGCTCGATGTACAATTTCGTACATGAACTTTTAAATTGTTTAATGTAGTCCATGAACTTTAGCCTAATGTTCAATGTGGCCCGTGAACTTTTAATTTATTCAATGTGGTCCCTAAACTTTTGGTACATATTTAATTTAGTCCATAAACTATATGAAAATGTACAATATAGTCCTTGAACTTGAATTAATGGAAGGACTACATTGAATATTTTTATAAAGTTCAGGGACTAAATTGAACATGAACCAAAAGTTTATGAACCACATTGAACAAATTAAAAGTTCAGGGATCACGTTGAAAATTGGGTTAAAGTTCACGGACTACATTGAATAAATTAAAAGTTCGAGGATCAAATTACATATTAAGTCAAAGTTCATAGATTATTCGTATCATTTTCCCTAAAGATAAAAGTTGCAATTCAATAAACTAAAGGCCGTGACCTTTATCTTTATCAACATTTTTTAATATTTTATATCAAATTAAGTATAATTTTTAGATTAAATTATTTTATTTATAATTCTACATCGATAGGCTTTGTTGAATCATGAAAGCCATAAAGGTGTACTTTAAAGCCCCGTTTGGTTCGACTTTCCAAATGCTACTTGAGGGAATATAAATACCTTTAGGTTAAAACCCTTGGAGAAATGGAAATGGCGTTTGATAAAAAATTATTTGTAAAGCTACTTTGGCCCAAGTAGTGTTTGACAAATTTTTTTTAGCAAAAGGGCTTTCGGAATTATCTTTTTTATTATTAAAAAAACCTACCCTACCCTTCACCAGAGCCGATGAAGGCCTACGGCCGCTGGCAAACTAGATCTAGTGCCGGCGACTGTCACCTGAGGTCGGGAGACCCCTAGCAAGCCAGATCTGCAACCGATAGTTGTCGCCTGAGACCAGGCGACCCTTGGCGAGGGTCGCGCGACCCAGGCAGTCGTCACTTGGGTCGCTCAACTCAGGCGGCAGACGGCCTCGCGAGACCCAGGCTGGCAGCACCTAGGCGGTCGCGTGACCTCAGGCGACCATCGCCTAGGTCGTGCGACCTCGCTGGCCCGATCCAATGTCGGCCACCCTCGCTAGCCTCCCTTGCTGGTCGCCTCACGAAGAAGATGAACAGTAATAAGAGGGGCAAAACCGGAATAAGCCAAAATAAATGAGGGTAGTTTGGAGACAAAAAAATTGGCTTCGGCAATCCAAATGCTAGCATTTGGCCAATGGACTTCCAAATGCTGAACCAAACGGTTCAGCATTTCCCCAAGGGGCTTTCGAGGCCAAAAGCCCCTTCCAAATGCTGAACCAAACAAGGCCTAAAAGTAGGAACTACAATCATATAAAACATATACATGGTATGTTCGAAATAAACTCTCATTTAAGAATATTTTTGAAGATATTTGTTACCCTCTAGCATGTAAAAGAATATTCTCCTAACTATGGCTTTAACTATATATAATGGATAACGCCAATAAAAAAAAATACGAGAATCACCGAATCTGTTTATCGACTTGTTCAAGCAATATTTTGAGTCAGCTTTCTTTAAGTCGAGCTAGACAAATTAGTATATAGTTGAAGGCCACTCGTACCTCGATTGCAATGGTGAAAGGTAAAGGTGAATATCTGGATTGATAAGTACGTGTCACCCCATGGGTTATCTTAGTGGTTGAGCATATGACTTGTGTGGAGTAGGTTGAACAGGCTCGGTTGCAAATAATTCCATGTTTAGGCCACTCGCTCCGGCTTAGGCTTATGTCTCACCTCGTTTGATGGTTTCGGAATCAACCTAGCAAAGGTGGGTTTCCGCGTCATAGAATAAAGGCGAACACGTGTCAACACATCCACAGTAAAACTTTAGAGCGTATACTATTAATTCCACCGCCAATGTAGAAAAACCGTTTATCTGGCCATCGTTGAACGAGTAGCACGCCCGTCTGCGATTAGTCACGGACCTTAATTCCTTAACATGCCACCCATCTAATTAGAACCCCGTGAATTGATCGCGACGATTGACCTAATAAAGTTCCGATCTACGGATGCCCTCGAGAGCATCAACACTGCGAGAATCAATATCGAAATCACTCGAGGCGCGTAGCATGCCGTAGCTTCGAACAAATCGTAGGGCTAAATAAATGACGCCATCCCACTAGATTATGTCTAGGGTTCCCACCAGAGAGCTGAAAGAAAACAAAACCACACAAGAATACTAAATAATAAACTAAATTTGCATTCCCTTTTTTTTTAAAAAAATTTTGGAAGAAAAAAACGATTGACGGGTTTTCATGTTTCGGTCAAAAAGGAGTAAGGCCCTTGATTCCTGAGATAATGGGGTAGCGATGGTGGGGTGTTTTTGCGGGTCCCACCCCGCCAACAAAACTGCAATAATTTTTCGACAACGGGCCAAAATTCAAGCCGTTCGATGTTGGGGAAATCGAAAGGTCGCGTGTTCGTGTTTTGCGGTACGCGTGGGCCCCGTCGCGCGTGTTGAGAGCGCTCCTTATGGCGCGCGTGTCCGTCTGTTTTTTTCGCGCGTGCGAGCGTGCGTCTCGAGCTCATATCATTAGGGCTCGGCCCGAGCCAACACCCTATTATTTCAAGAGCGAGCCACGCCCGCATCGTCTAAAATCTCAAAAGCCACGCCCGCATCGGCTTTGAAATTTAATTTAATTTACTTTTATGGAAAAAAAAGCCACAACTTAAATTATGATAACAGTGACATATTTACTAAGTTATGTCGAATATCCGTGATATATTTACCTTAAACTTTTTCTTTTGTACTTGTGTGATGCATTTGCCTTACGTGAAGATTTCATTAAATGATTTTTCAGCTAAAACGTCGTTTTTATTTCATTTTAGCAGTGTGGACGCCTTCATATTAGCAGATTTTTAACGATTCTCATTGATAAGATTTTGACGGAGAATAACTGTATCATATAGGTAAAAATTTAAAATTTTTGGTGCTCCAAAAAATTATTTAGGATAAATATAGTACGGTTAACATAAATTAGACTTTATTTTAATTCAATTCATAATTTCATATAATCACTTGGACCTGCAAATTCAGCGATCGGTTGAATGGGACGGCCCACAGTGGAAGAATCCCATCGTACATGCCCCCACCAGTTTACCCCACTCGCCCGCGAGGCGTGGGAGCCACGCGCCGCGTGTTGAACTCCATGTTTCGTATTGAACACCATGTCTCACCCCCTTATTGTACTAAACCAGTAATAATATTCCATGTGGTAAGTCCCGAACTTATGTAGTCATCGCGATCCATTTGACTTAGGGGTAAGCATGGTTCTAGGACAAAATCTAGAATCTGAGAATCTTGCTTGTGGGAATCTATAGATTCCAAGTTTCAAGACATGCAAAGTAGATTTCATGTTCCAAATATTTGGAAACCTGTTTTGACGGGTAGATTTCAGGTTCTAAGTAGGTGGAACCTGAAACTTGGAATCTGGAACCTGAAACCTAAATAATTTTTTTATATTTTTTCTTCATTTATGTCTTCGCGTGATCCTGTGATGTTTCATGACATTAGACGACGAGTGTATAATCTGAAACTACTAGTCTGAACTTTCATTTTATGGCTTGTTAATATTTCATATTCTTTATGTGTCTAAATATAAATTATGATCAGTGAATCATAATAGCAAGTGGTGGTCATTAAATGTAATGATTCACTACAATTGTTCAATTAACAATACATGGTGGAACCTAGGTAATTCCTATAACTGACTTGGTTCCTGTGATAGAGTAGTTTTAGATTCCAAAAAAATAAGGAACATATTCTCATGGGTAGGTTCCAGGTGGAACCTGTGAGGAACATGGAACTACTCACCTCTAGTATCGATTCACGCAATGACTTTTCATTTTAATTGTATTTATTTGAACCGTAATATTAGAAAAACTAGTCTTTTGTATTATCTTTGGTGAATGACAAACTTGTTCAGTATTATTACGTTTATTTTCGTTTTATTTAACTAAAAATGAAATTAATCCGTTAGATCATGTTCCAAAAAATGAGGAACTTATACCCGAGGGTTAGTTCCAAGTTTCGGGTGAAATTTGTAAGGAATTTGAAATCGCTCACCCTTAATTTGACTTCAAGTCATTCCAACATACCCATCATAGAAAAGAAAAGGGAGGGAATTTTCAAAAAAGAAAAAGAATTATCAATTGATTGGCATTTGGATTGGGACATTTCGATTTACAGCAATTTCCAAAATGCATATTCCGTGATCCGGAAAATAAAATGAACCATCCCCCCTCAACATTTACCAGAGTCCGTAATTCGATGTAAGCTTAATTCATATGCACCTTTAGATCAAGTGGATTTCATGTGACTATTCGCCTCATTCAATGATGCATTTGAGCCGGACCACCGTGCACGTGGTGAGATTTTTTTCTGGGAAAATGACACTACATGATTCATGAATTTTAGCCCAATATATAATGTCCTCGATGCAATTCTCGAACTATTAGTAAATATTTAATTAACTAGTAATTTGGGAATCATGTTAAACGAATTAGAAGCGATTCTTCGATTTACAGAGGAGGGCTTGAAAAGGAAGACACTCTTGGTCCCATGTCCATGAGTGATTATTAGATGAGGACAACGTCCCAGTCACATTTTGAGCTCTCCAAAAATTCCCCTTCTCTCTCTCTCTCTCTCCTTCTCTTTCACTTTCTCCATCTCTATCTCTATCTCTGTCTCTATCTTACTAACTCGCTCACCAAACGAAGACCTAAGAATCGAATAACCCAAGTGAGGAGGATACAGGGAATTTGGGTCCTTGTCTCTCTCAACCTTTTGCCAACTAGAGAGAGAGAGAGAGAGAGAGAGAGAGTGAGAGGGGGAGGGGGAGGGGGGAGTTTCAAAGCCTGCAGAGGGACAAAAGAAAAATAGAAAAGAAAAGGAGGGAGGAATACGAGTAGTTCGAGTGTAGTAGCGTATTGATTTCGTTTTGTTGTTTTGCTATAAATATAAAGCACGTTCCCTCTCGCAGAGCCGAAACTGGAAAAGCTGGTCTCTTTTGCTTTCTTCTCCACCGCAGCAGCAGCAGCCGCAGCAGCCTCCTCTCTCGCACTGCCAGCTGCTACTCCTGAGCTCGCCTCGCCTCGCTCTAGTAGCGGTCCGCTGGGACGGGCCGCTCTGCTGCTTTTTGAGGATCGCCGCCTTCGGCAGTCTGCTTGTCGCCGCTAGCTGCGGATTGGTGGCTCATTCAATTCTTGCTTTGCAGACGAGAGAGAAAGACGGGGAGGGCGGCTGCCTTGTAGCTGGGAGGAAGGAACTTGCGCAATTACTTCGAGCATTCAAGTCTCAGCTGCGCGTGTGTCGGTCTCTCTCTCGCGCTTCACTCGCGACGATAAAGGCCGCTCTCTCTGCATAGAAATCCTAGAGAGCCCATGAACGGCGGACTCGCTCGCGTCCAAGAGAGAGGGTTTCAAGAGCGACGGGTCTGAGTCGATTCTGTGCGGTTTCTCTCCGTCTTTGACCGAAAAGACCTGTCGAAACCCAAAGGGTACTTCTTCTTTTGCCTTCTTTTCGTGCCGATCCGTTCTCCTTTCATGGTCTTTCTTTTTGTTTCTTGTTCACTCTCGGACCAGTCCTCATTTTTGCTTGGAATTCTTGTCTTTTTGAGCCTTTTTGTTTTCTTCGGATCTGACGTCTCACCGGACTCGGTTCCTCCTGGCCCCCTCAGATCGAAGCGCGAACTTTAAGAGAGGCAGAGAGAGGGAGGGGAAACGGAAACGAAGACACTCGCGAAAACGCACGCACAATGTTGGGTCAGAAGCAAGCAGAAGAAGCCATCGTGGCCTCCAACCTGAGCGAGTCGGCCGAGCACGACGCCGTCAAGCTGGAAGAAGACGGCGGCACCGAGAAGCAGCTGGGCGAGCACTCCCCCGGCTCCTCCATCTTCAACGTCAAGAGCCTCCTCTGGCACGGCGGATCCGCCTGGGACGCCTGGTTCAGCTGCGCCTCCAATCAAGTAACGATTCCAACCCCCCGAAAAAGCAAAAGCGAAAAACCCATTAATTTCCACAAGCTGATCTCTTCACCGTTTGCTTTCCCCTCCATAAATTCTGGGATTATATGTGTTAAACTTGGTCTCATCAGGTGGCGCAAGTGCTGCTGACGCTGCCGTACTCGTTCTCGCAGCTGGGGATACTGTCGGGGATACTGTTCCAGATATTCTACGGGCTCGTCGGAAGCTGGACGGCCTACCTCATCAGCGTCCTCTACATTGAGTACCGAACCCGCAAGGAGAAAGAGAATGTCAACTTCAAGAACCATGTCATTCAGGTCTCTCTCCTCCATCTTCCCTTATTTTTCGGGATGAATTCTTGCTCGTGTCCTCCACCGCTGCTTCCCAATCTCCTCTCTCTCTCTCTCTCTCTCTCTCTCTCTCTCTCTCTGTCTCTGTGTGTTTTAATATGCATGATCCGACACGATCTTGATCCCACACACAACACCCATCAATCTACAGTTGTTCTTTTCTACGGTTTACATTAGAAAAGACATCAATCACAGTATTCCACCGAATAAACAAAAGATTAAATGCGGCGGCTTGTTATATCTGCGGTGGGATTGATGAGCAGTGGTTCGAAGTGCTGGATGGATTACTGGGTCCTTACTGGAAAGCGGTGGGACTCGCCTTCAACTGTACTTTCCTCCTGTTTGGTTCCGTTATTCAGCTCATCGCCTGCGCCAGGTAAAAAACTGACAAGACTAATAGCCACCAAACTCGTGACTCAGTCGTTTTTGTTCTCTTGCCTCGCGCTACAACACCACCTTGCGAAGAGGGTGAAAAGGACGGGAGAAAATGGCCGTTTTTCCCGGATTTCGTCTGATTTTCTCTTCTTTTTCCCCCCCCAACCTGCGCCTTCTTGTTGTTGTGTTCGCAGCAACATATACTACATCAACGACCATCTGGACAAGAGGACGTGGACCTACATATTCGGCGCCTGCTGCGCCACCACCGTCTTCATCCCCTCCTTCCACAACTACCGGATTTGGTCGTTCCTCGGCCTCGGCATGACCACTTACACCGCCTGGTACCTCACCGTCGCCGCCATCGTCCACGGCCAGGTTCGCCCCGCCCCGCCCCTCCCCACACACCCCACGCCCCCCCACCGCCGTTGAACAAATCGGGGACATGACGATAAGATTGTCTGACGAATTTCTCTTTCTCTCTCTCTCTTTTTTGTGGTGGGGTTTGTAGGTGGAGGGGGTGATGCACACGGCCCCGTCGGAGCTGGTGCTCTACTTCACCGGAGCCACCAACATACTCTACACCTTCGGCGGACATGCTGTCACTGTGTAAGAAGCCTTAAAATTCATCTATTCATAATTATTTATCTATCTTTTTACGTACTCATTGGCAACTGTGAAAATTCCATCGGCTGTCGGTACCACGCAAACGAAAAAAATAAATAAATATAATCAGAAAATCCAGGAATTTTTCAAGCTCTGATGCAATTGTTTCTACGCGGCTTCTCTTTGCAGCTTTTGCCGGCTAATCCGGAATTGAAAAAGAAAAGAGAAAATTGGTAATCATGCAAAAATCTAACTTTTGGTTCGCCCTAAGCCAGCACGAATCATTAGCATCGCGACCAGCTTCTCCTCTTTTGTTGACCCTTCCGCCTCCCCTTTTTTCACCGAGCGGTGAAAAGAGCTTTTGTCTTTTAGCGGAGCCTGGTTGCGGCCCGGGTGAATGTAACAGTAAAAGGGCACAAAAAAAAGGTCCTTTTTTTGAAATAAAACGGGACTTTATTATTATTATTATCATCATTATTTTATCTTTATTTTTTTGTTTTATGAGGATATGTTAATTGGCGAAATTTTTATGGTGGAACGGAAATTGGGTTTCGCAGGGAGATCATGCATGCAATGTGGAAGCCCCAGAAGTTCAAGTACATTTACCTGATCGCCACGCTCTACGTCTTCACGCTGACCATCCCGTCCGCCACCGCCGTCTACTGGGCCTTCGGCGACCAGCTCCTCAACCACTCCAACGCCTTCTCCCTCCTCCCAAAGACCGGGTTCCGCGACGCCGCCGTCATCTTGATGCTCATTCATCAGGTATGCACACACATATGGCGAGTCCGCCGCGCCTTTTACCGATTGCGAGGTTGTTAGATACGGTAGCCGAAGATGTGAAACATCATGCCCGGTATATGCTTTTTTTTTTCTGGGGGCAGTTCATCACGTTCGGGTTCGCGTGCACGCCGCTCTACTTCGTGTGGGAGAAGGTGATCGGGATGCACGACACGAAGAGCATATGCCTGAGGGCGCTCGCCCGGCTGCCCGTGGTCATACCCATCTGGTTCCTCGCCATCATCTTCCCCTTCTTCGGCCCCATCAACTCCGCCGTCGGCGCCCTCCTGGTCAGCTTCACCGTCTACATCATCCCCGCCCTCGCCCACATGCTCACCTACCGGACGGCCTCCGCTCGCCAGGTAAGCTCCCCAAATCGCGCCTGAGCCCTCTAAATCGTCTCGGATTCTTTAATCCCGGAAAATTAAACTTCAATCGCGCCAACCAATTCTCGTCAAGGACAGTGCACGGGGGACCCTTAGAGCAAAGCTAGTTAATTAACTTCAGATGCCCAAAGTGGTCCTTAGGGTAAGAGGTGCTCCCTCAAAGTCGATGAATGGCGGTATCAAAAGCGCAAACATCGAGCGATAGCGTACGTACGTGCTTTGAGAGCGAGGGAGGGACCACTCGAGCCGCGAAAGATTAGCATTTAAGAAAACGGGCTTTGGGGAAACACTTGGGAGAACGCATTCGAGATAGGTGGGACGTCCTTTTCAGGACAGAGAATTTCCAAAATTTTCTCACGAACTTTGTTGTATTCCTAATGAATAAAGTTCGTTATAAATGATAATGTTTTTATCTGCGAGGTGGGGCGTTCTGCTTTTGTCAAGCTTTTGGTCTCCGTACCTTTTTTTGAAAATTACAAACATCGGGGTAGGCCCATCTAACAAGATTCTCATTGGAGGGCATCCGAAGCAATATTGATGGGATTTCGGTCGAAATTAGATCCCGGACCCCGGTTCGGAGTTCGGTAGTTAGTACCGGATCGCGATCGGTCGCTATGTGCGTCACCGTGATTCACACCGACCGGGTTTTTAGGGTCGACCTTTGATCTCCTTCTCGCTCCGTCGTCGTGTGATTGCAGAATGCGGTGGAGAAGCCGCCCTTCTTCATGCCGAGCTGGACCGCGATGTACGTGTTCAACGCGTTCGTGGTCGGGTGGGTCCTGGTCGTGGGGTTCGGGTTTGGCGGGTGGGCCAGCATGAGCAACTTCGTCAAGCAGGTCGACACGTTCGGGCTCTTCGCCAAGTGCTACCAGTGCAAGCCTCCCGCGCCCCCGGGGGCGGCCGCCCAGGCCCATCACCGCTGAGCCCGTGTCTCGCCTCCGCCGCCGAGCTAACGGCTCCGGTTCCTCTTCAGTCTCTCTGCAAGTCCATAGTTTGTAACATACATGGGGAGGTAGCAATGCTTCCCTACATGGTGTGTGCGGTTGGGTAGTTTGCTACTTTTATTTTTAATTTCTCTTTAATATTGGGGCTTCCATTTATTTTTTATTTGTTAATTTAGGTGGTAATCTATATATATATATATATAGAGTGTGTTGAATGATGAAGATTCCTTTTGGTATTAATTAATTAAGGAATAGATTAGTAGGCTCCAATTTCTGCAAGCTGCTTTTTGAGTTTCGGCTTTGTCCTTGTGGTACGAATTAATTTTAAATATATACTCGGAAGTTAATGATTAATAGCATGTTCCATAGAGCATCGAAACGGCACGAATATTTCGTAAACGAAACACATATCATTACTGCGCCAATAATTATCGCTTCGTCTTGATCATCTGACGTGGCATGACCCTAGCTAGTGGATGTGTGGGTGGGGGGACAAAGTTTTTCCGTAGCCCTTTTGAGCCTAGATTCTCTATAGGGGATGGACCGGCCTTTCATCATGTGGCTCATTAACGTGCACATGTAGATTCTCTACTTGGTTTAAAATTTGCGGCGGATGTATTTGGACCTTTTCCTAACTCTAGACACTTGAAATTTTCGCGATATGCAAATGTTGATACGGGGAGATTCATATATTACTCGTGCGATGATTTTTTGAATTTGAATAATACTTCGAATTTTTGACGGAAAAGCAAAGGGATGCCTTTTTTTTTTTTTAATTCCAAACGAGCATTGCTTGTCTCGTCATTATAACGATGTATTAGTAGAATATAAGTAGGTTCCCCTTTTTTCCCTTTAGTGCCAGCATTCGGGCGGTGCAAACCCCTGTACGGCCTGAATTCATTACAACTATTTCCTTACATGTTATGGGACAAGCTCTAAGGGGCTGTATCTCATGCCCATGTCGTGCCTTGGTCGCGTTTATATTTCCTATTCGATCCGATCCGCGTGAGCCGAACTCTCCCAAGCGGTGAACTTTGAGGGTGGAATTTAGAGTCACTTCATAAATTCCCCCTTGCGCTCCAAGCGGAATTTCAAATGGCAAAAGCTTTCTTGGCTTATGAAACGACATCCTTAGCAATGGCCTGCGGTGCTAGGTGGTACTTTCCCACCTACATCATGCCCTGCCCATTTTGCCGTCCTAAAAACTTACAAAGAGACGTGCATTTCCCTAGTCCATCTATCTGGTTTGTCCTGAACTGCTAATTTATTGAAAGAGGGGTCATACGTTGTTATCGTTAAGCGATATGATCAAATCCGGTAGGTTAAATGTCCACATAGGCTACTCGAAAGGGCGATCTTTGGGGCGGATGTTAACATGCTCGAGATTGCTCCCACCCATGCCCCACCCATAACAATTAATGCAGAATTTTCCGAAATCAATTGAGAAAACCCAAAGGAAAAGTGTGGTTACTGAATAAACCGTGATAAATTTTTTCCTTAAGCGAATACTTGGAAGCATGAATTGGATAAAGACTTTTCTTTTCTTTTCTTTTTTAGAAGTTCTTAAATGGGGCATCGACGCAAATTTTCGAAAACCTTTTTACTTTCTCGTCGACCATCGTTTTGTACTCGGGGCTTCGCCTTCAAGTGCTGTTGATGTCTTTGTCAATACATGGAAGGGGCGGCAATGCGGGTCATGGACTTTTCGACCCGGTTTAGTATTTGACTTTATAGGTCCGGTGTCAAAATTTGTGAACTTGATTCCTTTCTAAATGGGTTGAAGTAGCCCAAGAAAATCATAAAGTCTTCTACCCTCGTCGGGTTAGGTGACCCATTCACGACCCACTTATTTAGCAATCCACACGTTTAAAGCTACCGGCCTTTAACCCGGATCAAGATCCACTTGGCTAATGGATCGGGTCAACCGGTGAACGGCCCGCCGGGCCTGTCCAACTCAAGAGGTTCGGAAGACAAATGGGAAGGCTTGGGCAACGAGCTTATACTGAAAGGTCCGAAATCACGAGAGTCGAAATTGTGCTTAACTCTGACGGATAATATAAATGATTAAGAAAATGAAAGATAATATTAACCTATGATATCACGTATCACCCTGCTTAATATTTTTAAAAAATATTTTCGTCGGTATTGTAAATGAGCAGTAGGAAACAATAAAGCGAGTAGCGAATATCATGGGGACTGTTCTCATCGGGAAAAATAAAATAAAATAAAATGACAGTTCTGAAAATAAGGACCGATGGTGTATTTTTTTTTTTTTTATAGAGAGGCATGTACATGTAATCGAATTGGTAAAAAGACTGAAGTTGTCACCGAAGCTTAATACAAAGACTAAAATAGTGATGAAAGAAAGTATTAAGGACCAAAGATGAACTCTCTCGAAAATATAGGGATCAAGGATATCATTTCTAATATATAAAAAAAAATCAACATATAAGAGTGCAAGTCTGGTCCATTCCACATGGATTAATACTTGAGCACAACTCGATTAGTCGATAGACTTTAGTTGAAACTCAAATTAGCTTGACTAGATTCATAAAGTTCCCCGTAACAAAAAGAACTGATTACTTTTGCGCGTCATTTGTTTATCAACAAATGAATAATTTAAAAAATATTTTTTTAAAAGTGATTGGTCATATTGCTTATAAAAATAATTTGATGAAAAATATTCTTATTATTCACAAAAATATTGACACATTAATTTTTATTGAAATTAAATATTTTTTATGAATTAATTATCTCAAGTGATATAAACTATTGTTTTTATGAAAAAAAATTAAGCCTTGTTTACTTAGGCTCCATTTGGTAACACTCATATTTCTTTATTTTTCTGTTCTTTTGTTCCTTGGAACCAAAAAAAATGTAAATCCATTTAATAACGTCGGTTGATTATTTTACTTCTCGGAATAGAAAAGTGGCTAAGAAATAGATTTGGAGAAGAAATAAAAGTAGAAAAATCTACTTCTTTGTTTCTAGAAATAGAAATAGAAATAGAATCAAAGAAACAAAAACAAAAACAGAAAGGTAAAAAGGAAGAGATGTTGGTGTGGATTGGGTTGGAGTCGAATCTCTTTGCTCGGGGTTTTTTTTTTTGTCGTCGTGAAGTTGGTTTGGTGAACCCTTTTAGATGGAATAGTCTTGTTTTTACGCTTGTGTGGATTGTGCGGCTATTCGGTAATTGATCAATGTTGATGTTTTAGTTGATATGTGGAGTGTGTGTCCGGATTCGGATGGATGGATGGATGGATGTCATTGCAACTTCTTCTGTGTGAGAATAGATAAAATTTTCGGAGTTTGGTTTCGCTTGTGTGTTAAGCGAAAACCCATTTCCTCAGGGCATGAAACGAAGCCCACGAGAAGCAATGCTTCAAAGAATCGGGAAATATTAGGTCGACCTAACCAGCCAAAGCATTTTCTAGTTTGGGTACATAGTCAATTTTATCTGAAACTTCTGTGAGAATGATAGTTCATCTGATAAAAACTTAGGTAGTGTAATGTAGGGAAGATTTTCTATTAGCTCATGTCAAGCATATACCGCCAATTCAATATGAAGTGATAGAGGACAAAGCAAAGGGAATTTCTTTGGAGCGCAAGGGGTTGAGTTTGTATAACCTGGTGCTATCTCTTTGGTTTGCTTCTTGCAGTATCCTATGATTTAAATCGCGTTATGCCTAGGTGGCGGATGCAAAACAAGTCTCAAGGAAACTTGGGCAAGCTGTTGCTAAACCCCTTTGAACTTCCTAGTTCTAGATATAATTGCTTTCGATATTATGTTATTTGATCATTGATATAGTGGTCCTCTCTCTAGTTTTGTCATGTTCTAAATTTTGTAATACTCAGAATGTCTTCACTGTTGTTGGTGTATCATATTCTAGGATTGAGTAATCTTTCGGTTGAAGCTTGTGTTACCTTGTCATTCACTTTCATTTGCCTATAAATGAATTTTGTGGGTTCATGAATCCACTCATGACCTTATATTAAAGGAACGTTGTCCTTCATGTACTTAGTGGGTTGAACATTCAATGAGATCGACCTCCAGAGATGAACAGTCCAGGTGCTCTTTTAGGTTTAGGAATGGAGCTTCTTGTTCTTATTGGAAAAAAACAACACACCTAGCGGCCGACAGAAATCTTTTTGAAGCCATCGGTATTCCATAGGATTTATAGTTAATATGTATGTTGCTGGATGAAGAATAAGTGACAACGGGATCTTATTATCACAATGCTTTGAAAAATATGGCAAGTATGTGAAGTCATGGCTTTAAGCCATCGGTATTCCGTAGGAATCTATTGTTTAATTGGTTTCAATTTTATGAAGGCGTGGATCCTCATATGTATCTTCCGTTAACTTGGCAGGTACCCTTATATCAACGATAGGGAGGGGATCGAATTGCACTGTCTTAAGGTTAGTATTTTATTTTCGAGTAATGCCTAAATACATGTATCAACTTTTTGTGGCACTTACATTTTCTGGCTGCCAATAATAGAAATCCTTTTGATGAAATTCACTTCCATTTTAATTCCTTTCTAGGGGCAATTGTGGTAGCCAATGTTAAGTGATTACAATGTTATGATTATGTTATGATTTAATGTTGTATTGCATGTAATTCCTATGTAACTATGGTATGATTTAATGCATGGGTTATATGCATGATGCTCAACCAGATGAAGGTTAAATGGCATCATAGAAAGAGGTATTCAATGCAAAGTGGATCGAGCCTTTAACCAACTTTGTTTATAAGTTTGTTGGTAGAAGAGGTCAAAAGGAAAATCGCACCTCTTCTACTTACAACAAAGCAGGGTGGAATAACATACTGGACCGAATTCAATAATCAAAGCAGGGCTCCAATATAGCCAAGTACAATCAAGAACAAGATGAACAAACCGAAAAACACAATATGATAGTTTTAAGAAGCTTCTTTCACAATCCGGATTTGGCTGGGATAATGTGAATAAAGCAGTTGTTGTCGATGATCCAAGCATATGGGAATCTCACATCAAGGTATCATTTAACTTTTCATCCTTTTGAGAACATTGTAGATGTAATTTTTAAGATGTTTAATTATATTGCTAATGTATGTCATCATTGTAAGAATTGCAGGATAATAGTGAGTGGGCAAAATTCAAGAAGGATGGATTTCCTCATTATCCCAACCTGTGTATTGTATTTGGTGATACATATGCTACTGGAGAGCATGCCGTGGGAAATGCTGAAGACTTGATGTTGTTAGATGATGACTAGAGATTATTCAATGGCGGTGGTGATGCAAACGGTGATCCGAAGCGGTGAGTGAACACCACCTCAATGAGGGAGTGTTTATATCGACAAGACGGCTACTCCGGTTCATGGCAAGCACAAGTTGGATAGGACTCCAAATACGAAGAAGAGAAGAGCAAGTAACTCATTCCATGTTGCCAACACCTGCAAAGCCATACGGGAGATGATCAAAGCTAGGGCTAGTCAACATGATTGGCTCTATCACTTCACTGTGTCGCACCACTACCAGCAGACCCCTTCTCTGTAGATCTCTTTGTGATTGATATCCTAGTTAGCATACCGACTTGGACCAGAATCTTTACAACAAAGCAAAGGGAACAAGCACGCGCTAGTGCGGATGGAGTGAAGCTTTCATCAAAACCCAACCGAAAGGAGAATGGACTTCTCCAATCTCTTAACTAGATGTTGGGAATTGTACCGTGGATTGCGTAGGATTTTCATGACTTTGTGTTTCATTTTACTCTGACTTATGGTATTGCTTGTTATTTGGTTTTTAAAGATATTCATGTTGAGACTATTGTATTTGTGTGGTGGCATGGGTGTAATGGATTGCGTGGGATTTTTATATTTGGTTTGCTTTCACTCTACGACTTATGTTATTAGTAGTTGTTAATTTTTTTTTCTAGATGTTCATATTGATGTTCTTTTATTTGTGTGATGGCATAGGTACTATGGAAGGGGGAGCAAATAGTGTGTCTAATGGGGAGGGAGCACCGGTTGAACAGTATTTGGATGAGTTTGATATTGACATAATAATAGGATGGTTGTCCACTTTTTCAGTGGACACGTCCTTGCATTTGAGAGAACCTATTAGAGACAGCAAATTGTCAGGACCCGAATGGGTAAGAGAGATTGTTTATGGACATTCAGATAGAATATATGAAGCATTTAGAATGGAGAGACATGTTTTTCTAAATTTATGTGATTTAATGAGGGCAAGAGGTTGGTTGAAAAATAGTCAGTATGTTAGGATAGATGAACAAGTTGGGATCTTCTTATCTTTGGTTGGTCACAAGAACTCCAATAGAGATTTATGTGAGAGATTCCAATATTCGGGAGAAACAATCAGTGAAGTATTTTACCTTAATGTTGAAAGCCGTTTATGAAACCGCCGAAAGAGGTTATCAAGCCACCTTCTTTTGATGTTGTCCCGGAAGAGATTCTTATGGATCCTAACCATAAACGCTACTTCAAGGTATGATTTTCATGTCGATTTTATTCTATCAAATACATGTATTGATAATCTTGTATAACACTAGGATGTTTTAAAATGACAGGGCTGCGTAAGTGCTATTGATGGCACCCACATTAATGCTTGTGTGCTCGTGTCGAAGCAAATCCCATTTAGAGGCAGGAAAGGGACTACCACCCAAAATGTCTTGTGTGTTTATTCATTTGATATGAAATTTACTTTCGTAGATTTGGGTGGGAAGGATGCCAACGATTGTCGGGTGCTCTCAAGAAGACACTCGAGACTCTTCAACCGCAATTTCCTCGACCATCGCGTGTATTTACTTTGTCTATAATGAGTAATTTTCTGTATGATTATATTGTGTTGATGTCATAACAAATTTATATATACCTTGTTATAGGAAATACTACGTGGTAGATTCTGGTTATGCAACACTTCCAGGTTTTTTTACTCCGTTTAAAGGTGAACGGTATCATCCGAATGATTATAGGGGTAGGGAGAGACGGCCCAGAACAACAAGAGAATTGTTCAACCATAGGCATTCTTCATTAAGGAATGTCATTGAGAGGTCATTTGGGGCATTAAAAAATCGCTTTTTCATTTTAAGACACATGCTCCATTTACAATTTAAAAGCAAGCATGTATTGTAGTTGCATGTTGTGCTATCCATAATTATATTCGTGATCAAGACAGGATGGATAAAAACTTTTCCTATATGGAGATCCGAAGTACCCATTTGGACCTACACAAGTGGAGGATGCAGATGAGTGGCATGAGGAGGCCGTTGAGATGAACATGCTTAAGAAAAATATTGCAAATAAAATGGCAAGGGATCACAATATGCCTGAGATTCCATGACTTTGTGTTTATGACTTATGTAATGTTGTTTATAAATATTTGGCAACATTTTGTTAATTAGCGGGTATTATTATTGTTGTATTTTTCAAATCCAAAGCCTATGTAGCTAAACCGCACCAAGAAACTGAGTGTGCCAAGATCATAGCAATAGATTTTGTTATCAAGACATCCGAAAACCAACAAATTAGTCGAGTGAGGAGAAAACGAACACAGCAGAGATAGTGGTGGGTTCCAAATGGTGCCGAATAAGTTAGTTTTTCTGCAGAAAATCACATTAATGACCTCATTCTTCCTTTTTGAATTAGAAAATCCTCACATAAAATTCCACGACGATAAATTAACTAAAAGTCAAAGCAAGAATCTGTGTCTCACACTGCTTGAACTTATGGTTACAGCTTAAATAAATATTAACGGGCTTTCAAAGGCTAAGAATGATCAACTAAGTTCATAAAGTATATTGAATTTCCTTGCCGGTCCCGATTCTCCTAATGTGACTCGGCCCAACTTTTTTCTATGGAAGCTTTCAATCATGCATAAATTGTAACTAGGGAAAAGATTATGTCCCTCGGTGACACTTTCGAGACTCTTCAAATCGCAATTTCCTCGACCATCGCCCGGTATTTACTTTGTCTATAATGAGTAATTTTCTGTATGATTATATTGTGTTGATGTCATAACAAATTTATATATACCTTGTTATAGGGAAATACTACGTGGTAGATTCCGGTTATCCAACACTTCAAGGATTTTTAACTCCGTTTAAAGGTGAGCGGTATCATCTGAATGATTATAGGGGTAGGGAGAGGCGGCCCGAACAGTGAAGAGAATTGTTCAACCATAGGCATTCTTCATTAAGGAATGTCATTGAGAGGTCATTTGAGGCATTAAAAATCGCTTTTTCATTTTAAGACACATGCCTCTATTTACACCGAAAAAGCAACCATGTATTGTAATTGCATGTTGTACTATCCATAATTATATTAAGTGATCAAGACAGGATGGACAAAAAATTTTCCCTATATGGAGATCCGAGTACCCATTTGGACCTACATAAGTGGAGGATGCAGATGAGTGGCATGAGGAGGCCATTGAGATGAACATGCTTAAGAAAAATATTGCAAATAAAATGGCAAGGGATCACAATATGCTTGAGATTCCATGACTTTGTGTTTATGACTTATGTAATGTTGTTTATAAATATTTGGCAACATTTTGTTAATTAGCGGTATTATTATTGTTGTATTTTTCAAATCCAAAGCCTATGTAGCTAAAGCGCACCAAGAAATCTGAGGTGTGCGAAGATCATAGCAATAGATTTTGTTATCAGACATCCGAAAACCAACAAATTAGTCGAAAGTGAGGAGAAACTGAACCACAGCAGATAGTGGCTGGGTTCCAAATGGTGCCGACCGAGTTTTTCTGCAGAAAATCACATTAATGACCTCATTCTTCCTTTTTGAATTAGAAAATCCTCAAATAAAATTCCACGACGATAAATTAACTAAAAGTCAAAGCAAGAATCTGTGTCTACTTTGCTTGAACTTATGGTTACTGACTTAAATAAATATTAGCAGGGGCTTTCAAAGGCGAAGAATGATCAACTAAGTTCATAAAGTATATTGAATTTCCTTGCCGGTCGATTCTCCTAATGTGACTCGGTTCCAACTTTTTTTCTATGGAAGCTTTCAATCATGCATAAATTGTAACTAGGGAAAAGATTATGTCCCTTTTTGAAAAAGATATTATACTACTGTATGGAAAAAAGAATGTTAAAATAGATACAAGAGATGGCATGCCTCATTGATTGCCCACAGCTTCGAAGAACAACCATCACTGCCGCTTGCAAACTTCGCAGGGTCTGCTCGAGAGAAGTCAACAAACTAAGCCCTCTTCTGGTGATCCATATGTTGTGAAAATCCTTGAGCAGTGCCCACATCCCATATCTAGTTGCAAGCAATGTTAAAGTAATCATATGCAGAATTAGGATGAGTATAACCAGGACCAAACATTTTGATTCTTTGTTCACATCAGTTCTTTTTGGAACTCACAGCATTAAATTTTGTAAGTCTAACAACTAGAATGAGTTCTTGTTTTGTTTATTTATTGGTAATAAAACCAACTAACACATGATTAAGATGTAAGCATTTTTTTTTTTTTTTTTTTTATGTTTTGGTAATTTAATATGAGAATAAATAGTATTTATAATAGCGATTGTGAAGAAACTTTTGAAATAGATAAATATGTTATTCAAAATAATAAAAATATTAAGACACTTAATTTTATCCACGAAGAGCATGCTAAAGATGTGTGTGTGTGTGTGTGTGTGTGTGAGTTAAAAAGGATTAGACAAACCAATAAACAATACTTATTGATTTTTTTCACTTATAACTTGTACTTATAGTTAAATAAAATATATAGACTTGAATGGAAAAAATTAGGAATAGAAATTTTTTTTTGGTTATACCAAACGCATTTATGTTCTTTTTTATTAAGGAATAGAAATTTCGTGCGATTCTAAACGTTTTACATTCTTTTTCTATTTCGGATATAGAAATTTCGATGCGATTCTTCAAAACTTACATTCTTTTTTCTATTCAGAAATATAAATTTTGTGCGATTCTACAAAAACGCATTATTTTTTTATTAAAAATTATCCAAAAAATAGAAATAAAATAAACTATTTCTAAAAAAAAATTTTTTAGAAGTAAAAACGTTACCAAACCTTGTTTACTTAATCATCCCTCGATTTTTCGTGAAATAAGCCCAGGAAATTTGGGGATAAACAGGGAAAACCAACAACGTTCAGAAACGACCTTATCCCCTTCAACCATGGCGTCCCTCCTGCTCCGACCTCCCTCCGTCGCATCTCCGTCGCCCTCCGCCCTCTCCCCCCGTATCGCCTTCTCTCACTCCCAGACCCTAGGCGCTTCTCTCTCCACCGCTCCCCGCGCTTCCCTCTCTCCCCCCGCCGCCGCCGCTCCGTCCGTGCCCCTCGGTAAGCAAAACTCCCCGCTTCATCTCCCCCCCCCCCACCGCGTGCCTGCCGCCGGCGATTCTCCGTCTCGCGTTCCCCTGATTCTTTGGTTTTGCGTTTCCTCTGTCTTCCGGCTCTCTCTCTCTCTCTCTCTCTCAGTGTACTGCGGCAGAGGCGACAGGAAGACCGCCAAGGGGAAGCGCTTCAACCACTCCTTCGGCAATGTGAGTTCCCTCGGCCCCTTTTCGTCGAGGGATTCGAGTTTGATTCGTCCTTGTCGATTGTGTGCGAGCTTTTGAAATTTTTTCGCTTTTTCCTTGTCGGAATCTGTCGGGATTGCGGTGCAGGCGAGGCCGCGGGACAAGAAGAAAGGGAGAGGTCCGCCGCGGGTGGCTGCTCCTCCTGCCCCTCCGAGGAAGGACCGGTTCGACGACGGCGAGGTTGTCAAGATCGAAATCGACGAGTCCCTCTTCGCTAATTGATTTCGGGCAAAGCTTGTTCATTTCATGGTCGGTGTAATCTCTTTTTACCCTCCAAATGCATTCGTTGCCGTTACTGTTTCGTCGATACATGCATAAGTGAAATTTTCGATCGCAAGGCGGTCAATGTATGCTCTGATTTCATGCTTCTTTGTCTCGATTGTTGAAGTTGTCAGACTTCATCATCCCAGGTTAGCCGAAACAACTAGAAGCTGACAATCAGCAAAAGGGGTTTTTGACGAATTAGTCGCGGTAATTTAGTCGGACTTAGTTCATTAAACTTGGGTCAGTCACTATGTAGCATATTAGATGCTAAGAAAAGTTTCGACATAGTTAGCTTGTGCAGAAATAAAATTTGGATGAGCGGTCTGTTTCACCTGGAAATATGTCGGGGCAAAAGGTTAGAATTAGTTCTACGATCTTACTTGGGAACATCGTCTATCACAATAGAGAGAGAATGCTATCTTTCTGTGGGTTTAACTTAAATTTTCGAGGATGAGATTCTCATTCTGCTTTACTATTAGGGAATTTTGGAGGCAATATAGTGGACTCAAAATGATTTTGAATCTATGCTGGTGATAATCGTGTGGCTTCTGTATAACAAAAAATTGGCTGGAGGTCTTCGGGGGCCTTCTGTCCAATGTTTCAAAGATTCTTGCTCTCTGCATTTCCTTTGAGCAGCCTTGCCTGTAGTGAGCGCGGTTTGATCTTGGGCTTCTTTCCACTCTCCCTTTGTTTTTGCCAGAGCAAAATATCTGACAAAGTTGAGCTTTTAAACATCAGTTTTCCGAATCGGAAAATTATAATGTTGAATCGAAATGGCACTGAGGATTATGTTATTTCTCTTCTTTCGTTCCCACCACCATTTAGCTTGTTTGCCGCATGTTTGCCGTTTACTTGAGTCATCCTGCATTTCAGTTGTTTCGCTAGTGCAGCCTTTGTTTTCTGGTAGCACTCAGGAAGCCGCAGGAGGTAGTTACCACCCTCCAACTCAGCCTCTTATATCACCTTGCCGTAAATAGGCATTTCATGTGAAAATTAGTAAATATGAAATTGAGGCAACCGCTTCCTTGGTCCTAACACCTGAAAGCAACCGGTTACCGCAAGGAATCGCGGAAGATGATAAATCACTTCTTTTGCCAATAAGACAAGCTTTTTGACTCGAATCAAAAGGGATTATATGAGGAAGTAGTCGATTTGTCTACTAGTTATCGACAATGATTAGATCTGGAGGTTTTACCTGTTGGCTCATTACCTGGACCATCATCAGGACTAGCTTTGTGACTGGCACTGGCATAAGAATGTTCTTCGTGAAACATTTATCTTTTGGTACATAGAGGCACTAGCATAAAGTTTAGATATGTAACGAGACAGTGTATGCTCCAAAACAGCACGCCCGCAATACAATCATCAATGGTCTTACCACAGCATTCGGTATGGAAGTGTATTCTAAGGGCGATCCACAAACAATCGGAAACATGTTGGATTTTACTTGCGTTTGGTCTGTTGTGTCGGTTTCATTAAGTGTGGAAATTACCAGCCTCACTTTTCTGAATCAATAGTGATTATGTACAAAACATTTACGTGAAATGTCACGGATTTGAAGGAAGAGGTTAGCCATTCCAATCGGGATTCCTTTATGGAGTTTGCATTCTGCAGATATATGTTAAGTAGCGACCTGTTTGGCAGATGTATTGAGTAACTTATTGAAGTTCGTTGGTCCA
This sequence comes from Syzygium grande, assembly GCA_024733475.1. Classification (NCBI taxonomy): domain Eukaryota; kingdom Viridiplantae; phylum Streptophyta; class Magnoliopsida; order Myrtales; family Myrtaceae; genus Syzygium; species Syzygium grande. The sequence goes on from JAMXDD010000010.1 coordinate 27,725,556, forward strand.
CTAACCGATCTATATAGTGTGGATAAATCATAGATTGATGTAAGGAGAAGTTCAAGTGATGAAATTTTCTCCGCTTTGATGCAAAGTGTAGTAGAGTGAAACTTAAAGGTAGGATGCAGAGTTATTGGGTCTTTCATGTACATAAGTGCAGGATTTTCTAAAGACTTTCATTTGAGATTATAAAAACTATGTAATTCGTGAACAGTCATGTCTATTGGCTTGGAGCTTTTCAGTCAACCTAAAAGACCTTTTTCAACTGCCAGCAAAAAAACAAAATAAAAATAAAAATTGAGGTTTTTATTTGAGATGTTCAATATTAACCAGAAGTCCTATTCCAACTTAAGCCAAAAACAAAAGCCACTCCTCAACTAACATAATGTGGAAATTATAATGGCGTTCAAATTATCTCCTGATTTTTTAGTTTGCCTTTTCAAGTTTGGCTTGAGCTATGGTGGTTTGTCAAATGGTGTTTAGAAACATTTAGCATCATATTATGATATATTTATATACTCCTCGTTCAACATATAGACTTGACATTTTTCAAGTGTATTTTTACTTTGAAAGCCAAAAGTGCATGTTAAAAGCTGGGGGGAGCAATGGTACTTTTCTTGAATGATCCCAGATCAAATTCATCCAGTTGAACTTTGCGGGTCTCACTCCACACTCGTATGATCCGACGGTCGAAATGCATAGGCCCTATTTGTTTTGTACAAATATTGCTTGCAGAAATGAGGATTTCTGAACACATCTCCTAGGATCGGGGGCTGGGACGCATTTGGTTCGCACACGAACTTCTGTTTTCAATTTTACAGGTGGACTAATCGTGAGCTTTTTCTTGTAATCAAATTGTTATACAGAACTTAGTAGCCAATATTATATACGAGGGTTAAAACTCTCGGAATAGATTGTTGTACTAAATTTTCAGATTGGTATGGCTTAGAGCATGCTTGATAATTTGATAAAGTGTTGAAAAATTTCGGCAGTTAATATGAAAATGTGTTTGGTAGGCCTTAAAGATGCTCTATTACTTGAATAATTTCAGTGAAAAAAGTACTCAATAGCTCAAGTACTGTGGTTACATACCATACAACCTCTCTTCCGTGCGAGAGAATCGGAAAAATGGGCCAAAACTGCTTGTGTACCTTTACGCCCATTTAAAGTGCTTGTAGTATGCTACATAGGTTCTCGATAGAAATGGCTTCGTTTTTTGGTCCTGTAATTCATGTCGAGCATGTCCAATTCAAATTCTTGACTTTCGCGATTTTTTGCATTTGAGTCTTTTTATCTTTAATATGCTTAAATAATTCTCACATGGTCGTTGACAACAAATTGAAGCTTCAAAAAAAAAAGAGAGAATAGCTAAAAAGACTATAAAAATATGAATAAAAACATCATAATAATTGAAAACAGAAAAAAGAAAAGAAAAGAAAAATGAAAGTAAGTGATAGAGTGGGTAAGTTTGAGGGAAGCTTGGTGAAGCGACACTGAGCGAGGGTCATCTTCCCTTTACGACGTAAATCTCACCTTGGTCCGGCCTGAAGAACAGATATTTGGCTGCAATCAGAGATGGGTTGACTCCGTACTTTAGGTTAAAGATTGCCTCCGAGCATTTCAGAATATAGTTAACACTTAACAGGGATATGTGAAAGAGGTACGCGTGCTGGACTTTGTCAACCAGTGCTTTCAGACACCTATTATATAATCAATTAAGAAAATTTTAAGTAAAACTAATATTTTTCCGATCACTTCAGACTATGCATGCTTAATAATGTCTCGGGGTACTTGTTAACAAAACCCTTTTTAAATTGGAGATTCAAAACCTTCGCAACATTATAGGACATTAATGGAATGAGGGTCTTGAAAGGTGTGAGTGGGATCCTCTCTCTCTCTCCCTACCTCAGTGTTATTTTGGGGTTGTGTGACTTTAAGGTGGTGCTGCGGTTGTTGGACCATTGTTGGTGGTGGTTGCCACCGTCATCTCCTTCCCTCTCTCGTATTTTATGTTTTCTCTCTCTCTCTCGGATTTGTTTTTGTTTCATACACAACTTAAGAAATTTGATTATACAAATTAATTGGAGAAATCATTGCACAATTGACATAGACAGACTAAAAATCAGATAGTCCCTTCTTGATATTGTAGCTCGCACGTGTCTAACTTATTGTATGGTGGTTGATTCAAATTTAAACTTTCTAATTTGACCAATTTAGTCACAAGCTTTTTGATGATTTTTCAATATAGTCCTTTTGGCTAATTTTGACTGGAAATCACTGACGTTGATATCGGGAGGACAACATTGGAAAATCGTTAAAATATTTAGGACTAAATTGGCCAAATTGAAAAATTTAGGATTGAATTAGCTGTCACACGATAAGTTTATGGTTTTTGAATAATTTTTTAGTTTTTAATTTTGCCAAATGATATTATAGTTTGTTTGATTATCTAAAAACTGAATTTTGTTTTTATGGAAACCGGAGTATAAACTTGGTCCTTTCAAACTTATTTGACTTCGAGGATTATTGTTAGATCCATTCTCGGTGTAAAAAAATAGTCAACACATTTACCATTGAATGAATGACATGTGTATATAAAGTAAACTCTGTAACCAAATTCTTTCACATGTGAATTATCCGACAATAAATGTGTAAACTATTTTTATAATCAACATTGAATTAGGGATGTCAATTGGTCGAGGTTGAGTTGGCTTTTTGATGATCCGACCCGACCCAAAACCTCTGGTCATACTTTTTGACCCACCGGACCCACCTCGAGATCTTGTTGTTTTGCGACACCCCAAGGCTTGGGTCGGGCCAGGCCAAGTTGAGCTTCGATTTTTTTTTTTAACAGATAGATTGAAATTGAGTAGCATTTCGTTTGTTAACTCGACAATAACTTATTTAAACATAATATATATTTTTTGACAAAACAAATAGTCGATGTAAACCTATGTTTTCTCTTTTTCATTTTGATTAGTAAACTTGAAAGAGAACCCATCGAGGTAGCTTATAATGGTCAAGTTTTCCAATTTTCATTTTGGCAATCAGCTAATGTTCAGCCTCTCGTCAATTAGCATTCAAGCATTGTTACCTAGATACGATTTGAGTTAAAAAAAAAAAAAGGCAAAGCGCAACAAGAAAACAGAAGAAGCTTAGCAAGATTAATAATCCTCTTGCTTAATCCGCAAGCTCGGATCGCCACGGGTCATCTCTCTCGCTCAAAAATCACCTCAGAAACAATGACCCCTGTGGACATCAATCAAATCTCTCTCGCTCGAATACCCCAAATTTTAGGGCCAAGTTGGGTTTAAACCTGTCAAAATAGGTCATAAACCCATTTCTTAACCCATATAATAGTAAATGGGTCATCAATGAGTTAGTTATATTTAGTAAATGGGTTATAAATGGGTAGAAGTCTAATATTAGTATTAAATGGGTCATAAATAAATTTACAACTGATTTAAACTCAATGCATTTCTCTCGCCTTTATTCAAGGTTGCACTCACTTACTTCGCACTATCATCTCAGTTTAGGTATAAATTTTTCTAGATTTAATTAAATGTAAAAGTGTTTTAGCAATATGGGTTTGATCGGATATGGGTTGGGTATGAAATGGGTTAATGGGTCAATTTGGGTTGGACCATTTATGACCTGACTCAAATCCGATCCGACCCATCTATTTGACGGGTCTAGCTGGGCTGGGCTAACATGGGCTCAGTTTACAAAATTCGAAGTATGAAAAGACCGAACTTCAAATTAGAGAGCGAGGTGGGAAAGGTGGAGCCACAGAGTCAAAATAAAAATACAAAAATAAAAAAGTATTCCACCGAGCTGCCATGTCAGCGATCCGGACTAACCACAATGAACCAATGAAAACCTGAGCAGCGCCCGAACAGCTCGAGGACGGAGATCGCAATCTGAACCGTCCAGGGGGGCGATCAGATCCAACGCTCCCCCCAGCCTCACCGCTCAAGTCAAGACACGAATTGCCCTCCATCCCGCTCTATAAAATTCCCAAAATCTCAGCCTCCTCTCTCATCTCGCTCCAAAGGCAAGAACACGATCTCCGTTTCCTCAAACCCTAAGGATCCAGAAAAACATTACCCTCGCTTTCTCGCGAGTGTTTTCTCGAGGGGAAAAGAAGGAGAGGGGGAGGAGATGTCGGGCCGCGGGAAGGGAGGCAAGGGGCTGGGCAAGGGCGGCGCGAAGCGGCACAGGAAGGTGCTGCGCGACAACATCCAGGGCATCACGAAGCCGGCGATCCGGCGTCTGGCCCGCCGGGGCGGCGTGAAGCGCATCAGCGGGCTGATCTACGAGGAGACCCGCGGGGTGCTGAAGATCTTCCTGGAGAACGTGATCCGCGACGCCGTGACCTACACCGAGCACGCCCGCCGGAAGACCGTCACCGCCATGGACGTGGTGTACGCCCTCAAGAGGCAGGGCCGGACCCTGTACGGCTTCGGCGGCTGAGCGCTCTTCCTTTTTTCCCTCGGTGGTTCTCGTTCGTCGTCTTTAGATGGGGTTGCTTCTGTAAATCTGTGGGGTCGGGAACTAGGCTGGTGTTGTTGTAGGGCAGTCGGGACAGAGCAGTGCTTGTTCATGTCCTGGGACTTTGAAAAACCGTTTCTGGTTTAATCTAAATGTCTTATTTGTGTTTTCGTTTCTGGGTTTGAGTTTGGTTGTTTTGGAATTTGAAAAAAAAAAAGAATTTATCAGAAGGGCCCGCAAATGCCGTGTTGGGCGCATATATATATAAATGCGCGAGTAGGACTGGGCCAGTGGTAATGTCAAAGCTGATGTTAATCAGATTTGAATGTGCGAATGAAGTCTTTGCGAGAGGTTTAATAGAGATTAGAGCTGAATTTGACGTTGAAAATTCAACTATTTGGTTCTGTTTTCGGATTGTAATCATTGATGGCTGGTTGATTTGATGGTGGGCATGGTTCGTCTGCACGGTGCCTTTCATCGATGGTAGGGGAGGTAGTCTTTGTTCGTGGTTTTTCAAGTCATACTGGGCTGGACAGGATCAATTTCAAGGGGCCAGCTTTATCTATCATCTGAGGCTAGATGATCGAGGTTAGCTCTTCCAGTTGTAAAGTTCATTTCATGGATGGATGTCTATCTTGTCTTCTACCATCGGATGCACACTGCCTTGCGGACCGATTCAAGCTCATTGGTTCATCGGGTATTGGGACATTTACCCACTGCTACTTGGAGTCTGAATTCTTTCCCGTGAAACATGGTCAGTTGGTTTGCACAAGTGCTGGTTTAAAGCTTGATTAGGACATGATTAATTGATTGCCTCAACGGATGTTTAAGAGGAGGCAAATACTAGCAAAGGACACGAACCTTTTTGAACTTTATTAGCTGCCGGGAATGGTTAAAATGAAGAAAGCAACAATTATTGGCACCTTAAAAGGTCAACTATTAGGGTCGAAATATCAATGACAGCCAAAAAAGAAAACTCTTGATGGCTTTTGACTCTATTCGCAGTTTATATTTATCTAAAGGTTTGGTGGATGCTAACCTGTCTTAGCGTTTCATGTGTATTCTATCATCTTGTAACTGTCTGCCCAATCAGAACTCCACTAAAGTTGAAAATGCATAGCAATTTATACCTTGTCTGGAAAGGGTCCGTTACGGTAAAGGTCACGGCGTTATCAGTCACCAGATCTTGGGATAAAGGTAATACAAGTCTTGGAATTTTTTCAACTTGTTTAATTAGGTCCTCCTATTAATTATTTTTTTCGTGCAATTGGGTTGGGTTCTTGAAGTACATGTTTTTTGTTCGAATTGGTCCTCTCTTTAAAATAAGGACAGAAATTCGGACACGGGCGGACATGTAAGTGCCACGTCAATGCAGGCCGGATAAATTGGTGGGTAATTATCATATGTTGACTAGATAAAATCTTGAAATTTTCTTATCACATGCCGGTGAGGGCCGTCAATCCCTCGTTGTAGTTAGGGTCCCAAGGAGCACTCGGCTAGGGTTGCACGACCCTAGTGAGGGCCAAATTTGGCCTAAGCGACGCTAGTCGTCAATTGCCAGGGTCGTGCGAGCCTATCGGACATTGCTTGGGAATCGAACGGCCCTAGCTGTTGATTGTTGGGATCTTGCGACCTTAGCACTACGTAGCTGAGGGTCACTATCCCCAATTTGATCTAAGCCTAGGTCATGTGACTTGGGCCATGTTCTATTTCTAAATATTTATTATGTTTTTTCAATATTCATTGTTTCTAAAGGTTTTTTTATTTTTAAAATATCAGTAGGACACCACATCAACATTTAAGGGTGACTTAACATTTACATGAGCATTTTCGTCCATAATTTTGACGGAAGGACTAACTTGAATTAAAAAGCATATAGTTTATGGATCCAATTGCACAACAAGGAAGAAAAAGTTTGAGGAACTCTGTTGTTTTTTAACTTAATAGTTGATATCTCTACCTTCTTGTATTATTGGAAACTCGTATACACAAAATTTGCATATTTGTCTTGCATAAAATGAAAAATATTACTATTAGAGGAATTATATTCATTTGATTTCCTTACCAAAAAAAAAAATTCATTTGATTATTTAAATCGAAACCGAGATGAGACCGCGCGTGTTAAGTTAACACTTCCGAACATACGATGGAAAATAGAAACAGAGATTTAACATATTATTGGTAATAAAGTCAAATTGGGTACCGTCTCCTTGTACCATCCCCTTTCACTGTACTAACCGAAAATAAAAGTTATTAAATTCACACCATTCGGCAATTTTGGATCACACTAAAAGGAAAATCCAAGCCACCCAATGATGAAGTATATTTATGGATCGTTCGAAAATATCGTTAATTCCCTCTGCACCCAAAGCGTTCGGCCTAGCCTCGGTCTCACAGGCGTGGAGGCTGTCTACGGCTCTGATATTGACGAAGAAGAAAGCCTCCGTCTCGTAGCGAACGCCTGCAAGGTGGTGGAGTATCCGGAGCCAGTGATGTCACGAGACCGACATCCTACCACAAGTTTCAGGACAGCTCGTCCTTTGGCTTCGACTGCTCGCAAAGCTCGATCTGGTCTCCGCTCCTCCCACGCTCCCCACCTCCTTATCGATTCTGATTGCCGCGCCACGCCGAACAAGCTCTGCCTCTGGATTTGCGCCACGGAAAACGGCGAAGAAGAAAAAGAAGAGGATCAATCTCTCGAGAGACGACGGAGAAGTTGATTATGGAAATCTAAGTCTGGATTATCAGATTTCTATAAAGAATTCCATTGTAAGGTTCATTTTCTAGGGTTGGGCCAAGGTGCCGAAGGCAACATGAAATCATTCTAGCATTTCCAGAAGAAGAAAGAGATTCCGAAAACTTTGAGCGTAAAATTACTGTTCTTTTCTCCATCGGCCACAATAGGATACAATAATCAAAGTAAACTACGGTGGAATAAAAGCTCCCCAGGAATAAAATGAGGGCGCAATCGCCTGAGTCCGCCCGGCCGATCTAGTACTAGTCTACCTGTGACCATTTCCATTCTCCAGATCCATCACATTCATACTTGGCGGCTGGCTATACGATTCATATATATTTCTTTGGAAGGATACAATGCGTCATGCTTGAGTACGGTCTTGCCTTGTCTGAAGCAAGAGACGCTGAAGTTGCTAGAGAACGAAGAGAAGTACAAAAAAGATCACCTCCTTTCGCCGGCAAAAACAATCTTTCTTTATTGAAATTTTAGCCGTCTCAAACACGAACTCACCGCGAATTCTCCTCATCATCGGACCGAACAATTCCGCTCTTTCCATCACCACACGAGAACCATGGTGATCTCAGAAATTACAGAAGAGAAGGACGGCGACGAGGCAGGAGAGCAGGAACAAGAAACTCCAAGCTTGTCCGTGGATGCCGAGATTCAAACGAGGAGGATCAGGCAGATAATAGAGTACCAGAAGTCCCTGCACTGGTCTTTATCATCTTCTCTGTCTACTTCCTCTTCAGCAGCCGCTGCCGCCGCATCGCGCTCGTCGCTCTCTTCGTCTCGCAGAAGCAGCAGCTTGATGGAGCTCATGAAGTCGGGAAGCACCTCGCTGCAGAGGCTGTTCGATATGGAGCACACAAGCTTGGCCGACTATCTGGACGAGTACAGCGCCACGCCGGTTGTGAAGACCGTCCCGCTGTGGGGTAGCAGCGAATCCGACGCCGACCGGTTTCCCGATCCCTGGGATTCCATTAAAGCCGCCAGGCATTATGAAAGTGCGAGGGGGAACGAGTCCGGGAGTTGCGGGCTCAGCGAGTTCGCCTCGCACGGTACAAGTTTTGTGGAAGAAGGGAAGACGACGAACACGACGAGGAGAGCAGTGAGCAACGACAGGAAGTTGAAGAGGAAGAGGTCGTTCAGGAGGTTGCCTGGTTTCGGGACGTGGAGGTGGAGAGGTTTTAGGTTTCGATTGCGGCTGAGAAGGCTCAGGATCATGATCTGTGGCAGGAAATTCTGAAAAACTCAGGAAACAAACTAGAGTAAGAGTGTCAGATGTGCAGTGTAGATTAGAGTTGGGGGTAGCTAAATCTCAATAGCTTCTTACTCGGTAAACTTCCTGGATTACTTGATTCAGCTTTTTTGTTCAATTGCGTGTGGACAAGTAAGAAAGAAACAGAGCCCTGAACTTTGGTTCCCTCATGTATCTGCTGAAGTGGCAAAGCTACGACTGCCGACTGGTACCTTCTTCTTGTTTATCAAGTGTGACTTGACCAATAGAATATGATAGCTGACAGAAAAGAGAACAGTAAATGATTATCTCAAATTCCATTACATTTCGAGTTTGTCATCTGCAAGATTATCAGATAAAACCGTTGCATCATTTACATGTGGCCCATGCGGGGCAAGAACCGAAGGGATATTGTAGGAAGGGATATAAGAATCAAGAAAAGAGATAAGGAAAGAAGATTACAAAAGTCAAAAAGTGGAAAGAGAGGAAAAGTTTCTGGTGCTGCCGATACTTTTGCTAAAGGCACCATAAAGCTTCAGCGTTTAGTTTGGTGGGTATGATGACCGATGAGGAATCAAATCAATTCAACCGAATTTGCTATGTTTAGACCCCAGATGATGATGGATCAAGAGCTATAAATGCTATGGCAAACCACGCAGTTGCCCGAGGTCAACCTCGCCATCACGCTTCCCTCTTCAATCCTCAATCCCCTGCTCTGCTTGTTCCACAGATGAACCCCGTAAGTGTCCTCACTTAGCTGTGCGATCTTGGCCTCGACCCACCTCGCGTCGCCTCTGCTCTCGGGGCTCTTGAATAGGCTGCCGATATGGGTCCACCCGACGGGATAAAAGGCCATGGGAGGCATCACGCTGAACTTGCCTCTGTATCCGATTCTCGATTTCACTCTCTCCACGACCCGGGACACCAAGTAAGGCCTGTTGTGACCCCACTTGTTCCCATCAAACGTTAAAGCAAACTCCTGGATGAACTTGTGCAAGAGGGGATGGTGTCTGTCGAACACCATTGCCGCGTTGTTCAGCCTCGTCCATTTCCCCAAGGCTGTGTCCACGCTCTGCGCTCCGATGCAATTCCTGAGCGAACTCATGTCCTTCAGGATTATGAAGTCCGTGTCCAAGTAGACGCCGCTGTTATATTTATAATGTGATCCTATATTTAGGTTTGACCCACGTTTTCTCTTTAAGTGACGGTTATCCACATACGGTTTTTTCACGCTTCGTACACCTTTGGTGATAACCGCCCTCTTCGATAACCGCCTTGATGGGAAGCGGTTTATAAAGATGAACATTCATTCCATAAGGGGCTAACACAAGTTCTAACGCAAACCCTCTCATTCAGTAATACACCATTAAGAACGCGAGAGATTGGGTTAGTAGAGTGCGCCCGTAATCGCTTCAAATTGACGTTGAATTACCGTGGATTTCCGACGAACGTAAAGTTGAACAATGGCTGGAGGTCGGTTTTTATTTTTGATCCTGTTTTTCCACATTTGATTCTAATTGTGCATGAATTTTGTTTTTCAATGCACGATAGAATCCTTCAGTTTTAGTTTTACATTTGGTATCAGAGCAAGTTTAGTGCCTCTGTCTTGTTCTTATTGCATTTTTGGTGTATTTTTGGGGCTTTTTGAGTTGAACAGTAATTCGAGTTTTCGGGGCTAAAAGGGAAATCGCCGATTCCGGCGAAATTCCGGCAACCCACCGCTCGACTTCGGACCGGCACGGTTGCACCACCATGGAGAAGAATAGCCCTAAGTTAATCTGGCGTATCGGTAATTGCTAGAGGCTATTTGAGCAGCGGAAGTTGCGGGTTGGGGTTTGTGCGTTTGGACGGAGTTTTGCTTGATTCGATTCAATTTCTTGGTTGTTTTCACCGAATTTTGGGTCCATATGGTCGCGCCGACGTGGTCTCCGAAATCCATTAATTATTTTGGTGTGATATGGGCTACCGGAGGAGACCCATTCGGTCGAATCGCGCCGGCGAACGGCTTAAGAACGACGAAAAAATGGCGAGAAAACGCTTCTGTTCGCGCGGGGAAGAAGCGCGTGGTCGCCACTTGGCAAGAATTGTAGCGCGCGCGCCCACGCGTCTTGATGGTGGTTGCGTGCGCGCGTGCGCCGCACGCCCCGCATGGTAAAGAAACGACGCGCGGCGCCGCCACGCCTGCGCATAAGGCAGGCGCGTGCGCGGCACGCGCCTTGGAACCGGAAAATCCCCTTCGGTTTTTACGTTTTTGCCCCTGCTTTTTACCCATTATTGCGATTATGCCCCTCGCCGAATTAAATTTATTGTTTTGTCTTTCATGCATTTTATGAATATTTTTTATGCATGAAATTAAATGTCCATGATCCATATATTTTTTAATTAATTGGAGAATAGCCACAGCATCTTTAATTAATTAAATTATATATTAAAACATTCGGATCACATTTGGAAATGGACATTAATTGTAATTGATTTTATTAATATGATGAATTTAATCCCACATGAATTTTCATTATATTAATTTGATTAATTATGTTGAAATATCGTATTATTTTTCTTAATTTACACACAGGGATTAAGGAAATGAATATAATATGATAGTTTCTTCATGGAGTATTTATGAATCTATTTAAATTAAAAACTTAGCCCACAGGCAGTTTTTATGTTATGTGATTCATATTTTGTGACATGTCTTACATTGGTAGAACATGATATATGTTGATTTTGCCTCAAATTTTGTGACATAAGCATGATTATTTGATATGCAGTTTTGTAACCTGTGAATTTCTCTGAATTTAAGAGTGATGTTCCCATACTGAATGGTGCAAACTATAAAGTTTGGAAAGAGTCAATTCTTCTTCAATTGGGGTGCATGGACATTGACTATGCTATAAGGAAAGATGAACCACCTGCTCCTACTGACACGAGCACTGCAGCTGAGATAGCCCTTTATGAACAGTGGGAGCGGTCCAACCGCCTGAGTGTGATGTTCATAAGGACTAAAGTATCTTTTAGTATCCGTGATTCAGTCGCTCAGCATAGCAATGCTAAGGCTTTATTGGAGGCCATTGATGCGCAGTTTGAGACTTCAGAAAAGGCACATGCCATGACCCTAATAATGAAGTTTTCATCTCTAAAGCTCACAAGTGTTAGAGGTGTGCGTGAGCACATCATGAAGATGAGGGACATTGCAGCTCAACTGAAAAACATATCTGAATCATTTCTTGTGTACTACATTCGAACGCTCTCCCACAACAAAAGTATGCAACTTTCAAGATCTCTTACAACACACATAAGAATAAATGGTCAATTAATGAACTTATGACCGTGTGTTCAAGAGGAAGAGAGGCTGACTATGGAATTAGGAGAAAGTGCTCATTTGGCAACACAAGAAAGGTTTAAGAGTCACGGCAAGCAGAAGGGGAAAGGTAAAATACCTCCCCAAGCTGACATTAAAAAGGAATCCAATGTTTTTTCTGTAGAAAGAAGGGGCATATGAAGAAGGATTGCGTCGATTTAAGGCTTGGCTCGAGAAGAAAGGTAATCCAACCTCTTATGTTTGTTATGAATCTAATATGGCTAAGGTGAGTCACAACACTTGGTAGATTGGTTCTGGTTCTACAATCCATATTTCGAATTCCTTGCAGCAGGTTTTAAAACCATAGGAAGCCAATGGGAAGTGAACAAAGCATCGATTCGAGAAACAAGACATGTTCGCTTGTAGAAGCTATTGAGACATGTAGATTAGTTCTCAATAGTAGTTTTGTTTTGAATTTGGAAAGGACCTTTTATATTCCAAGTTTATCTAAAAACTTAATTTCAGTTTCAAGACTTGTACCTTTGGGTTATTCTTTTAACTTTTCAGATTCAAACTTCAGTTTATTATTTAAATCTGAAATTGTTGGGAGTGGTATTTTATCTGATGGTCTTTTTCGAATTAATTTACAAGACAATGTCTATTATAATGCGATGCATGTTCATGATAATGCTGGTGTAAAATGATGTGTTGTAAATGAAGATTCCTCTATATTGTGGCACCGGAGATTGAGACATATCTCCATAGATAGAATTAAGCGATTAGTAAATGATGGAGTACTCGGTACTTTGGATTTCTTGATTATGATATTTGCGTGGACTGCATAAAGGGAAAGCAGACCAACAAGACAAAGAAAGGTGCAAAGAGAAGTATAGACATATTAGAAATCATACATACAGACATTTGTAGTCCTGATATGGACTCGTATGGTCATAAATACTTCATCTCCTTCATTGATGATTACTCATGTTACATGTATCTCTACTTGCTTCATAATAAGTATAAAGCGTTAGATGCCTTTAAGGTTTTTAAGGCAAAAGTAGAGAAACAACGCGGCAAGCAAATTAAGATTGTGAGATCGGATAGAGGTGGAGAATTTTATGGTAGATACAATCAAGATGGACAAGCACCGGTTCGTTTGTAAAGTTTCTTCAACAGAACGGGATAGTTGCCCAATACACTATGCCAAGTTCTCCGGACCAAAATGGCGTAGCAGAAAGAAGAAACCGAACTTTATTGGACATGGTGCGGAGTATGCTTAGTAGCTCAAACTTCCTAAGTCCTTGTGATGAAGCTCTTAAGACGGCAGTGTACATATTAAATCGAGTTCCAACCAAGGCTGTCCTAAAGACGCCTTTTGAGTTATTCAAAGGTTGGAAGCCAAGTTTGCAACATGTACGCGTTTGGGGATGCCTGTCTTAAGTAAGAGTCTATAATCCACAGGAAAAAAAGTTGGACCCAAGGACTGTAAGTGGGTATTTCATTGGATATGCTGAAAAGTCCAAGGGATACAGATTTTATTGTCCATCTCACACTACTAGGATTGTGGAATCAAGAAATGTTAAGTTTCTTGAAAGTGACTAGATTAGTGGGAGTGATCGATTGAAGGACATTGTTTCTCCGAAAGATCATTAAGATACTCAACCTTCCACTTCAAGTATTAGGTTGGTTGTTGTTCATAACGCCCCTTCAGTTCAGCCGGCTATTGAACAACCAACTATTGAAGTTTCACAACTTGCTGATAATGATCCGGTAGATCTAGTTGTTCAAAGCAATTACCGTAAGCTGTTGAACAACCGGTTGCACAACACTCTCCTCCGGATAATGTTGATACAACATTAAGAAAATCTACTAGAATGTCAGCAATTCCTAGTGATTATATTGTGTATCTACAAGAGTCTGACTACAATATTAGAGCTGAGAATGATCCTGAAACGTTTTCACAAGCCATGAGTAGTGATGAATCCAATTTGTGGTACAATGCCATAAAGGATGAGATGAGTTCTATGGCATCAAATAAAGTCTGGGATTTGGTTGAGTTGCCTAATGGTGCAAAAGCCATTGGTTGTAAATGGGTCTTCAAAACTAAGAAGGACTCGTTGGGCAACATTGAGAGATATAAAGCAGACTCGTTGCCAAAGAATTCACTCAAAAAGAAGGAATCGATTACACGGAGACCTCTTCTCCGTATCTAAGAAAGATTCTCTTCGTATTGTTTTGGCCTTGGTTGCCTATTTTTATATGGAATTACATCAAATGGACGTGAAAACGGCGTTCCTCAATGGGGACCTAAAGGAGGAGGTATACATGAAACAACCTTGAAGGATTCTCCTCTAGTAAAGGTGAGCAATTGGTGTGCAAGCTTAAGAAATCTATATATGGCTTGAAACAAGCATCCTGTCAATGATACTTAAGGTTCCATGATGTCATCTCTTGACTTGGTTTTGTAGAGAATATCATGGATCAATGCATATACCAGAAAGTCAGTGGGAGCAAAATTTGTTTTCTTGTACTGTATGTGGATGATATTTTACTTGCAACCAATGATAAGGGGTTGTTGCATGAGGTGAAACAATTCCTCTCTAAGAGTTTTGACATGAAAGATATGGGTGAGGCATCTTATGTCATTGGCATTAAGATCTATAGAGATAAAACTCAAGGAGTTTTAGGACTATCTCAAAAACCTATATCAATAAGGTCTTGGAAAGATTTCGGATGAAAGATTGTTCACCAAGTATAGTACCCATTGTGAAGGGTGATAGGTTCAATTTGAATCGAAGGTTCGAAAAAACGATTTGTAAAGGGAACAAATGAAAAACATCCCATATGTTTTCTGCTGTCGGAAGCTTGATGTATGCTTAGGTTTGCACTTGACCGACATCGCTTTTGCGGTGGGAATGTTGGGAAGATATCAGAGTAATCCAGGGATGGACCTTTGGAAAGCTGCAAAGAAAGTGATGAGATACCTTCAAGGTACTAAAGGCTACATGTTTATGTATAGACGGATGACAACTTGAAAGTAGTTGGTTATTCGGATGCGGATTACGCTGATTGCGTTGATTCTCTAAAATCAATATCATGATACATTTTTATGTTAGCTAGCGGAGCCGTGTCATGGAGCAAAGGCGGGCGAACTTTGACCGCTACTTCCACTATGGAGGCTGAGTTCGTTTCTTGTTTTGAGGCTACCTCGCATGGTGTATGGTTGAAGAGTTTCATTTCGGGGCTTAGAATTGTTTATTTTATTTCTAGGCCATTAAGAATATATTGTGACAATTCAGCCGCGGTTTTTACGGCTAAAAATGCTAGAAGTGGTAGTCGAAGTAAGCACATCGATATTAAGTATTTAGCCAAAAGGAACGTGTTAAGGAGAATAAAGTGGTCATTGAACACGTTCGCACTAAATTGATGATAGCTGATCCTTTAATTAAAGGCATGCCACCTATGAAGTATAAGGATCATGTGGCGGTATGGGAATAGTTCCCATAATGTGATTTATCGTCGTATGGACGACTTTTGTTGTTTGAAACTCTTATTCAATTGTAATGTTATTCTCAATTTCTGGTGTACACATACAGTTGTTTATGAGAATAACAATTATCCTTGGTTCTGGAATAAACATAGGGTTTATTCATTAAGATGGGTTGTCAGATATGGGCTGACATTAAAGGAATAAGATGCATTGTAATACATGGAAGATATTACTCGCTCTTAGAGGACGTGTCGCCATGATTCATGTGTCATGTTTCTTTTCTTAAGCATATGGTTTTCGTGGATTTGGTTGGGTAATTTGTATGATGAAAATGTTGGGATCAAGTGGGAGAATGTTATATTTCTAATGTGATTCCACATTTAGGTTTAACCCACGTTTTCTCTTTAAGTGACGGTTATTCACATACGGTTTTTCCACGCTCCGTACCCCTTCGGTGATAACCGCCCTCTTCGGTAACCGCCTTGATGGGAAGCGGTTTATAAAGATGAACATTCATTCCATAAGGGGCTAATACAAGGTCTAACGCAAACCCTCTCATTCAGTAATACACCATCAGTACGCGAGGGGATTGGGTTAGTAGAGTGCGCCTATAATCGCTTCAAATTGACGTCAAACTACCGTGGATTTCCGATGAACGTAAAGTTAAACAATGGCTGGAGGTCAGTTTATTTTCGATCCTGTTTTCCGCATTTGATTCTAATTGTGCATGAATTTTGTTTATCAATGCACGATAGAATCCTTTAGTTTTAGTTTTACAGCCGCCATATCATGCGGACGACGAGTCTTATGAGGTTGGAGAGGTTCGGGCTAACGGATTTCGTAGGGGTCTTTGTTGCCTTTCCTTAGCTCGTCAAAACCGGGCTTTGGCCGGGTTCATCCCGGGTACGGGGCAAGTCCGGTCACCGCCGGGACCTTGAACCCGAGGTCATCCACGAGTTTCAAGATCTTGCACCCTCTTCTCGAGTCCATTGTCCTCGACACGATCGCTAGGCATCCGTCCGGATGGGCTCGGAAGAGGCTCTCGATGCCGAGGAGCTCCCGCTCCCAAAGGTGCTTGCCGTGAAATCCACGTCATGAAGAATCGCAGCCGAGCATCCTCGCCGAGGAGCCCGCGATGCGCGGAAATGGAACTTCCGCCGGTTGTTCGACTTGAGTATGTCGAATTCACCGTGTTTTCGCAGCCTAACGGACTCTCCCTTCCGCGACATTGAGGGGAGGGACAAGAGGGTACGCATCGAACTATCTTCGTGATCATCCTCATTGTCGGCTTCCCCTAACTCTTTCTGATAAATTGAGTTGCAAGGGGCGACAAATTACCTGACGTAATCAAGAATTCGGCCGCGCCTCTTTGTTTCGTGAGGAGGCCGTTGAAGGAAAGTTAAAGCAGGGAGACCCTCGTGAAATGGCAAAGCGAACCCAGGAGGAGACGACAAGAAGACGGGCATGAACAAGTATCGCTGGGCGGCGGCGAATGGTTTGGCGCAACTGCGCCGGGCGATCGATCATCTTAAGGTCGATTCGGGTTGAACCATTTACGGCCCTACCTAAATCCGATCCGGCCCATCTATTGACGGCATTTTTGGGCTGGGCCAACATGGGCTCAGTTTACAAAATTCGAAGCATGAAAAGACCGTACTTCAAATTCGAGAGCGAGGTGGGAAAGGCGGAGCCACAGAGTCAAAAAAAAATAAAAATACAAAAATAAAAAAGTATTCCACTGAGCTGCCATGTCAGCGATCCGGACTAACCACAATGAACCAATGAAAACCTGAGCAGCGCCCGAACAGCTCGAGGACGGAGATCGCAATCTGAACCGTCCAGGGGGCGATCAGATCCAACGCTCCCCCCAGCCTCACCGCTCAAGTCAAGACACGAATTGCCCTCCATCCCGCTCTATAAAATTCCCAAAATCTCAGCCTCCTCTCCCGTCTCGCTCCAAAGGCTGCATCTTTGAAAGCAAGAGCACGATTTCCTTTTCCTCAAACCCTAAGGATCCAGAAAAACATCACCGTCGCTTTCTCGCGAGCTTTTTCTCGAGGGGAAAAGAAGGAGAGAGGGAGGAGATGTCGGGCCGCGGGAAGGGAGGCAAGGGGCTGGGCAAGGGCGGCGCGAAGCGGCACAGGAAGGTGCTGCGCGACAACATCCAGGGCATCACGAAGCCGGCGATCCGGCGTCTGGCCCGCCGGGGCGGCGTGAAGCGCATCAGCGGGCTGATCTACGAGGAGACCCGCGGGGTGCTGAAGATCTTCCTGGAGAACGTGATCCGCGACGCCGTGACCTACACCGAGCACGCCCGCCGGAAGACCGTCACCGCCATGGACGTGGTGTACGCCCTCAAGAGGCAGGGCCGGACCCTGTACGGCTTCGGCGGCTGAGCGCTCTTCCTTTTTTCCCTCGGTGGTTCTCGTTCGTCGTCTTTAGATGGGGTTGCTTCTGTAAATCTGTGGGGTCGGGAACTAGGCTGGCGTTGTTGTAGGGCAGTCGGGACAGAGCAGTGCTTGTTCATGTCCTGGGACTTTGAAAACCTGTTTCTGGTTTAATCTAAATGTCTTATTTGTGTTTTCGTTTCTGGGTTTGAGTTTGGTTGTTTTGGAATTTGAAAAAAAAAAAAATTTATCAGAAGGGCCCGCAAATGCCGTGTTGGGCATATATATATGCGCGAGTAGGACTGGGGCCAGTGGTAATGTCAAAGCTGATGTTAATCAGATTTGAACGTGCGAATGAAGTCTTTGCGAGAGGTTTAATAGAGATTAGAGCTGAATTTGACGTTGAAAATTTAACTATTTGGTTCTGTTTCCGGATTGTAATAATTGATGGCTGGTTGATTTGATGGTGGGCATGGTTCGTCTGCACGGTGCCTTTCATCGATGGTAGGGGAGGTAGTCTTTGTTCGTGGTTTTTCAAGTCATACTGGGCTGGACAGGGTCAATTTCAAGGGGCCAGCTTTATTGATCATCTGAGGCTAGATGATCGAGGTTGGCTCTTTAAGTTGTAAAGTTCATTTCATGGATGGATGTCTATCTCGTCTTCTACCATCGGATGCACACTGCCTTGTGGACCGATTCAAGCTCATTGGGTCATCGGGTATTGGGACATTTGCCCACTGCTACTTGGAGTCTGAATTCTTTTCCGTGAAACATGGTCACTTGGTTTGCACAAGTGCTGGTTTAAAGCTTGATTAGGACATGATTAATTGATTACCTCATCGCCTGTTTAAGAGGAGGCAAATACTATCAAAGGACACGAACCTTTTTGAACTTTATTAGCTGCCGGGAATAGTTAAAATGAAGAAAGCAACAATTATTGGCACCTTAAAAGGTCAACTATTAGGGTCGCAGTATCATTGCAGCCCAAAAAGAAAACTCTTGATGGCTTTTGACTCTATTTGCAGTTTATCTTTATCTAAAGGTTTGGTGGATGCTAACCTTTCTTAGCGTTTCATGTGTATTCTATCATCTTGTAACTGTCTGCCCAATCAGAACTCCACTAAAGTTGAAAATGCATAGCAACTTATACCTTGTCTGGAAAGGGTCCGTTACGGTAAGATCACGGCGTTATCGGTTACCACATCTTGGGATAATGGTAATACAAGTCTTGGAATTTTTTCAAATTGTTTAATTAGGTCCTGCTATTAATTATTTTTTTCATGCAATTGGGTTGGGCTCTTGAAGTACATGTTTTTTGTTCGAATTGGTCCTTTCTTTAAAATAAGGACAGAAATTCGGACATGGGCGGACATGTAAGCGCCACGTCAATACAGGCCGGATAAATTGGTGGGTAATTATCATATGTTGAGTAGACAAAATCTTGAAATTTTCTTACCACGTGCCGTGAGGGCTGTCAATCCCTTGTCGTAGTTAGGGTCCCAAGTAGCACTCGGCTAGGGTTGCACGACCCTAGTGAGGGCCAAATTTGGCCTAAGCAACCCTAGTCGTCAATTGCCAGGGTCGTGCGAGCCTATCGGACATTGCTTGGGAATCGAACGGCCCTAGCTGTTGATTGTTGGGATCTTGCGACCTTAGCACTACGTAGCTGAGGGTCACTATCCCCAATTTGATCTAAGCCTAGGTCATGTGACTCGGGCCTTTTTCTATTTCTAAATATTTATTATGTTTTTTCAATATTCATTGTTTCTAAAGGTTTTTTTATTTTTAAAATATCAGCAGGACACCACATCAACATTCAAGGGCGACTTAACATTTACATGAGCATTTTCGTCCATAATTTTGACAGAAGGACTAACTTGAATTAAAAAGCATATAGTTTATGGATCCAATTGCACAAAAAGGAAGAAAAAGTTGGAGGAACTCTGTTGCCTTTTAACTTAATAGTTGATATCTCTACTTTCTTGTATTATTGGAAACTCGTATACACAAAATTTGCATATTTGTCTTGCATAAAATGAAAAATATTACTATTAGAGGAATTATATTCATTTGATTTCCTTACCAAAAAAAAAAATATTCATTTGATTATTTAAATCGAAAACGAGATGAGACCGCGCGTGTTAAGTTAACACTTCCGAACATATGATGGAAAATAGAAACAGAGATTTAACATATTATTGGTAATAAAGTCAAATTGGGTACCGTCTCCTTGTACCATCCCCTTTTATTATACTAACCGAAAATAAAAGTTATTAAATTCACACCGTTCGGCAATTTTGGATCACACTAAAAGGGAAATCCAAGCCACCCAATGATGAAGTATATTTATGGATCGTTCGAAAATATCGTTAATTCCCTCTGCACCCAAAGCGTTCGGCCTAGCCTCGGTCTCATAGCAAACGCCTGCAGGCGTGGAGGCTGTCTACGGCTTTGATATTGACGAAGAAGAAAGCCTCCGTCTCGTAGCGAACGCCTGCAAGGTGGTGGAGTATCCGGAGCCAGTGATGTCACGAGACCGACATCCTCCCACAAGTTTCAGGACAGCTCGTCCTTTGGCTTCGACTGCTCGCAAAGCTCGATCTGGTCTCCGCTCCTCCCACGCTCCCCACCCCTTATCGATTCTGATTGCCGCGCCACGCCCAACAAGCTCTGCCTCTGGATTTGCGCCACGGAAAACGGCGAAGAAGAAAAAGAAGAAGATCAATCTCTCGAGAGACGAAGGAGAAGTCGATTATGGAAATCTAAGTCTGGGTTATCAGATTTCTATAAAGAATTCCATTGTAAGGTTCATTTTCTAGAGGTCGGGCCAAGGTGCCGAAGGCAACATGAAATCATTCTAGCATTTCCAGAAGAAGAAAGAGATTCCGAAAACTTTCAACATTAAAATGAGCGTAAAATTACTGTTCTATTCTCCATCGGCGACAATCTGATACAACAATCAAAGTAAACTGCGGTGGAATAAAAGCTCCCCAGGAATAAAATGAGGGCGCAATCGTTAGAGTCCGCCCGGCCTATCTAGTACTAGTCTACCTGTGACCATTTCCATTCTCCAGATCCATCACATTCATACATGGCGGCTCGCTATACGATTCATATATATTTCTCTGTAAGGATACAATGCGTCATGCTTGAGTACGGTCTTGCCTTGTCCGAAGCAAGACGCTGAAGTTGCTAGAGAACGAAGAGAAGTACAAAAAAGATCACCTCCTTTCGCCGGCAAAAACAATCTTCTTTATTGAAATTTTAGCCGTCTCAACCACAAACTCACTGCGAATTCTCCTCATCATCGAACCGAACAATTCCGCTCGTTCCATCACGACACGAGAACTATGGTGATCTCAGAAATTACAGAAGAGAAGGACGGCGACGAGGTGGAAGAGCAGGAACAAGAAACTCCGAACTTGTCCATGGATGCCGAGACTCAAACGAGGAGGATCAGGCAGATAATAGAGTACCAGAAGTCCCTGTACTGGTCTTCATCATCTTCTCTGTCTACTTCTTCTTCAGCAGCCGCCGCCGCCGCATTGCGCTCGTCGCTCTCTTCCTCTTGCAGAAGCAGCAGCTTGATGGAGCTCATGAAGTCAGGAAGCACCTTGCTGCGGAGGCTGTTCGATATGGAGTACACGAGCTTGGCCGACTATCTGGACGAGTACAGCGCCACGCTGGTTGTGAAGACTGTCCCGTTGTGGGGTAGCAGCGACTCTGACGCCGACCGGTTTCCCGATCCCTGGGATTCCATTAAAGCCGCCAGGCATTATGAAAGTGCGAGGGGGAACGAGTCCGGGAGTTGTGGGCTCAGCGAGTTTGCCTCGCACGGTACAAGTTTTGTGGAAGAAGGGAAGAAGACGAACACGACGAGGAGAGCAGTGAGCAACGACAGGAAGTTGAAGAGGAAGAGGTCGTTCAGGAGGTTGCCTGGTTTCGGGACGTGGAGGTGGAGAGGTTTTAGGTTTCGATTGCGGCTGAGAAGGCTCAGGATCATGATCTGTGGCAGGAAATGTGCTATCAAGGTAGATTTTCGGAAAGCTTACGATACCTTGGATTGGGGTTTTCTCGAAACTCTCCTTCAAGCTTTTGGTTTCCCTGCGCATTAAGTTGATTATGGGCTGTGTCTCCACACCTAAATTCTTTGTAGCGATCAACGGAGAGCTACATTGATTCTTTGCCAGTGGTCGAGGTATCCATCAAGGGGATCCTCTATCCCCTTATTTGTTTACCATGGTGATGGAAGTGCTCTCTGGCATCTTGAATTCTCAAGCTAGGGACCCTTCCTTTAAATTTTTCTGGAAATGTAAATCTACAAAACTTACCCACCTTTTCTTTGTTGACGACGTCCTACTCTTCTCAGAGGCACACATGGATTCTATCGCCCTTCTAAAGGACGGGTTACGGTTGTTCTCTGGTTGGACCGACCTTAAACCAAACGAAAGCAAAAGTGAGATTTTCTTATTAGGTGGATCGGAGGAGCTTCGCAACCAGATCCTCGGTTGCTTTGGATTCGTCCAAGGTATGTTACCTTTTAGATACCTGGGAGTTCGTTATTGCCTCTAGACTCTCTAAGGCTGATTGTTGCTATTTAGTCAACAAAATTACGACTAAAGCCCGGTCCTGGTCACAACGGTTCCTCTCATTTGCTGGCCGTTTGCAACTCATCAAATCAGTGCTACATGCAACCCAAATTTATTGGGCAAACGTTTTTACCCTTCCCAAGGCTGTCCTTGCAAAAATTGAGTTGATTCTTTGTCAATTCTTATGGAAAGGACCTGACTTAGGCACGGGTGGTGCGAAGGTCCCGTGGAATACAGTGTGCCTACCTAAAGCAGAAGGGGGTTTAGGTATTAAGCGACTTGCAGATTGCAATACGACATCCATGCTTAAACATATATGGTTGCTCTTCACTGACAAAGAGTCTATCTGGTGCATATGGATCCACTCCACCTTCCTGAAGAATATAAACTTCTGGGTTTCCACCAAGCCGATTGTTTGTTCTTGGGCTTGGAAGAAAATACTGGATCTTCGCCATCAATTCCAGTCACACTTCAAATGGAAAATTGGGGATGATTCCTCCACTTCATTCTGGTTTGATCAATGGCATCCCAATTACCCTTTATACAAATTGTTCTCTAATAAAAACATTTATAGATCTGGCATTCCGAGAAATGCTTCTATCAAAGACTTCTTCTCTTTTGTTTGGCAGCACTCTGATGTATTGGACACCTTTAGATCCTAGCCGGACTGTATTTCAGTGATACCGGGGGAAAAATGATCAGTTCGAGTGGCTTGAGAAGCCTTCGGGGGATTTTTCCACTTCATCGGCTTGGGACTTTATCCGGTTGAGAAGGGCCCCTGTTGTGTGACACTCCTTTGTTTGGGACCGCTCTTTAGCGCCTAGACATGCTTTCTTGCTTTGGCTTATTATGCTCAACAGGCTTCCAACTCAAACTTTCTTATTAAATTACCGCAGGATCTCTGAAGGTGAATGTGCATTTTGCCGCTCCAGACCAGATTCTACTGACCACCTCTTCTTTGACTGTGGTGTTACTCGTTCCCTTGCTATATTTTGGGCTAATAATTGCAACCTGTCTTGGCGCAATGAATCTTGTCATGAAATCATCCGATGGGTGTCTCGAATCACTTCTGGTCAATCCTTCTACTGTTGGATAGTTCGGTTTTCATTTGCAGCGTTATGCTATCTTATTTGGACAGAACGCAACAATATCCTCTTTAGGAATCGGTCTCTTTATTTGCCTGCCATGCACACACACCTTTCTAAGGCTATTAGGGACAAGGGACTTTCTCTCAAGACTGTGGTTGACAACCCCCGCAATAGAAGTTTACAAGTCAATTGGGGTATTTCGGGCGACTATCTTTCTATGAGCTTGTAAACCTTTGTATCTTCTTTTTGCTTGTGATCGCTAGTTGTCTTTTACTAGTTTTTAGCGCACACTATTCGCTTGTCTTTAGCTGTGACACCTTTGCACCCGTTGAGACATTCTATGTCTCCTCAGGTACGAGGTTTTTGTGTTCAGAACTTCTCACTTGTAATTGTTCGCTGAAAAGTTATACCACTTACTTTTTACCAAAAAAAAAACTAGAGTAACAGTGTCAGATGTGCAGTGTAGATTAGAGTTGGGGGTAGCTAAATCTCAATAGCTTCTTACTTGGTAAACTTCCTGGATTACTTGATTCAGCTTTTTTGTTCAATTGCGTGTGGACAAGTAAGAAAGAAACAGAGCCCTGAAATTTGGTTCCCGCATGTATCTGCTGAAGTGGCAAAGCTACGACTGGTACCTTCTTCTTGTTTATCACGTGTGACTTGACCAATAGAATATGATAGCTGACAGAAAAGAGAACAGTAAATGATCATCTCAAATTCCATTACATTTCGAGTTTGTCGTCTGCAAGATTATCAGATAAAACTGTTGCATCATTTACATGTGGCCCATGCGGGGCAAGAACCGAAGGGATATTGTAAGATGGGATATAAGAATCAAGAAAAGAAATAAGGAAAGAAGATTACAAAAGTCGAAAAGTGGAAAGAGAGGAAAAGTTTCTGGTGCTGCCGATACTTTTGCTGAAGGCACCATAAAGCTTCAGCGTCTAGTTTGGTGGGGATGATGACCGATGAGGAATGAAATCAATTCAACTGAATTTGCTATGTTTAGACCCCAGATGATGATGGATCAAGAGCTATAAATGCTATGGCAAACCACGCAGTTGCCCGAGGTCAACCTCGCCATCACGCTTCCCTCTTCAATCCTCAATCCCCTGCTCTGCTTGTTCCACAGATGAACCCCGTAAGTGTCCTCACTTAGCTGTGCGATCTTGGCCTCGACCCACCTCGCGTCGCCTCTGCTCTCGGGGCTCTTGAATAGGCTGCCGATATGGGTCCACCCGACGGGATAAAAGGCCATGGGAGGCATCACGCTGAACTTGCCTCTGTATCCGATTCTCGATTTCACTCTCTCCACGACCCGGGACACCAAGTAAGGCCCGTTGTGACCCCACTTGTTCCCATCAAACGTTAAAGCAAACTCCTGGATGAACTTTTGCAAGAGGGGGATGGTGTCTGTCGAACACCATCGCCGCGTTGTTCAGCCTCGTCCATTTCCCCGAGGCTGTGTCCACGCTCTGCGCTCCGATGCAATTCCTCAGCGAACTCATGTCCTTCAGGATTATGAAGTCCGTGTCCAAGTAGACGCCGCCGTATCTGTACAGGACGGCGAGTCTTATGAGGTTGGAGAGGTTCTGGGCTAACGGGATTTCGCCGGGGTCTTTGTTGCCTTTCCTCAGCTCGTCGAGCCAGGCTTTGGCCGGGGTCATCCTGAGCAGCTGGGGCAAGTCCGGGGTCACCGCCAGGACCTTGAACCCGAGGTCAGTGACGGGTTTCAGGATCTTGCGCCCTCTTCTCGAGTCCATCGTCCTCGACACGATCACTAGGCATCCGTCTGGATGGGCTCGGAAGAGGCTCTCGATGCCGAGGAGCTCCCTGCTCCCAAAGGTGCTTGCCGGCGAAATCCACGTCATGAAGAACTGCAGCGAGCATCCCTGGCCGAGGAACCTCGCGACGCGGGAATGGAACTTCCGGGTCTGGTTGTCGGACTTGAGTATGTCGAAATTCACCAGGTTTTCGCGCAGCCACCGGACTCTCTCCTCTTCCGTGACATTGAGGGGAGGGACAAGAGGGTACGACGAACTATCTTCAGGATCATCCTCATCGCCGGCTTCCCCGAACTCTTCTCGGATAAACTGGAGTTGCAAGGAGCGGACAGCCGACGGACGAATCAAGAATTCGGGCTCGCGGGCCTCTTGTCGGTCTGAGGCCACGCGGTTGAAGGGAAGCGAAAGCAGGGAGACCTCAGAAATGGCGGTGTCCGAGGAGGAGACGATCAAGAAGACGGCGGCGACCGTTATCGTGGCGAAGGCGAGCGGTTTGGCGTGACCAACGGCTGCCGGGTGATCGATCATCTTCCGGGACAACTTGGGAATTCTCATGGCAGCTGTCGAGCTGAAACGCGGGGACGGTCAGAACAATTGAACAAAGATGGCTGGGCTTTAGCGTGTTCGATCCTTTTCTAACTTGGATTCAAAGGGGTTCCGAGGCAGAAGACTTCGGACAGTCTTTACCTCCTGGTCTATCCTCAAGCTCTGAACCTTTCTTTACGTGTGATTATCAGGGGCAAAGTCACAATTAGTATTGTATCTACTTGGCAGATTATGTGGAGCCGCCGATGACGCGGATGGAAATTAATAAATTCTTTTGGGGGTCGAAATTGGAAATAAATAAATTTGCGACAAACAACCATGAACAAAGCAGGTGGCCCCACGAGTGTGTGTGTGTGTGTGTGTATTATCATTGCTTTCTCCGTGGAAAAGTCGTCCAAATTTTTTGGCCGAGTTCGTTGGTATGTTAATCGGACGACACATTTTATGTACAATTGATCTGCCGTTCCATTACTTGAGCACCGTGGCAACATAATCCCGCGACATGCACGAATTTAACTAATCCCCGGTGGAAACCGCTTTTCCTTTGGTTTAAGGTTCTCGAATTTCAATTACGGCGATATACGCGACTCGCCAGATTAATTAAATCACGTCGGTTTAATCGCGACTCAGCACCCGGATCGAGAAACTTGCGGAACGCGATACGGGGGGGGGTCGGAAAGGCTCGAACCCGACCCCCTACCAACCCCTTCTTTACTTTTTTTTCTTTGTCCGGGTCTATGCGGGTCGGGTCGCAAGGGTCATGGAATCTTCGCGTTCGGGTCTCTCGCTGATATCGGCCCGACGGGAACGGTCGACCCCACTAGCAATAATCGGGAAAGACTATCAGTGCCGTGTCTCATTTTTTTTCTTTTTAATTTTAAATCGATTTATTTACCTTGCATAGCTTCTTTGACGGGTTGGAACCATTTCCGCACATTGGACTAGACTCAGGTTAGCGCGTCATCTCCAAACGTTTTTTCCCCCGGACGAAAGTTTGCTTTGGAGCTCAAGAGCCAAGAAATTATTTATTTATATAGTAATTTATTAATCGGGGCAACGATTATATAAATGAAGCGAAATCAGTTAACAATTGTACATGGTTCTTATCGCCTTCCACGGGCACACGGCACAACAACAACGTCGGACCGGATCGGATCGGATTAGATCGACCATTGCCATAGAAATTGGCCAGACTGCATGAAGCATCACATGCTGCGAAAAGGTCCCCCGAAACGACTTTATTGCATTTAAATGAAGTGACGGAAACGCATTTTCGATGTGACCCATGATTTTCACTATATGTTCTTGCCATCTAGAATTTAAGGAACGACCAAAAATGAAAATATATTCAATTGCCAAGAATAAAAATCAAACGAAATATTTGATGATTGCCCATGATGTGCAACGCGATCTCATTCGTCACATAAAAATCCTTGCTTCTAAACACGTGTGTGCAATGGTCATGGTTTCGTGACACGCCACCTCCACATTGATTAATATCATAAAAGGAGAAGAAGGTAATTTTCAAGTGTCAATTTTGACGGATTTGTCGCCTTTCTAGAAAACCTAGTTTGTTTGCTTACGATTAGCCAATGATCTCTATGATTGGCAAAGTTATCTTGAGGCGACCACCTTCCTTGCAAACCATCCTCCCTCTTCTATCTTTTTCTTTAGAATTAATATTACGAAAAATCTCAAATTAATATATTTATAATAAATTTATTTTAAATTAATTTTTTGATTATCAAAAATCTCAAACTTGCACACTTAGGATAAATTTATCTAAAATTAATTTTTTAATCAAGAAAAACCCCAAACCGGTATACCTCCATTAGTTTATGTTGAATTGAATTAATACTATGAAAAATCACAAACCGGTACACTTATGATAAACAGAGGGTAAAATATCAAATCGGTTCACCCGTCAGTTGCTACACGTCATCAAACTCAACAATTTGTTGATAAAAATTAACGAAAATTAGCGAAGGGTAAATTTGTTACAAGTGTTCCAATTTGGGGTCTTTGGTGATCGAAAAATTAGTTCGGGATAAATTTGTCACGAATTGTTTTAGTATTTCTTGGTATTAACCCTTCTCTTTAAGAGCCGTGAACTCATTTCACTTTTTTTTTCCTTTGTTATTTCCAAATTCAAAATCATTATCATTATTTGCGGTGTTCCCCTTGTTCTCATTAATACACATCGAACACGTAATTGCATACTGTATACTTGTAATTGGTTTTACGAAGAGTTATTTACCAAACAAAATATAGGAAATATTTCAAATAAGGGCATGAAGTATGACCATTTTCTCAAAAGAGAATCAAAGTGAATTTTGTCTTCAAAACTTAAAGATGAATATGGCAAGAGAATTAAGAGCTCCTGTAATTGAAAATACGGGCAAATAAGTTGGGATTCCATCAGATTGGGGAGTATCCAAGAAAGAGATGTTTGCATGAATTTTTGGGCCAAAAAAAAAATGCAATGCTAAATTAGGGGGTGGAAAGAAAAACTGATGCCCAAAGCTGGAAAAGAAGTTTTGATTAAAATGGTGGTGCAAACCTTACCATAATATGCTGTGTGCATTTTTAATATTCCCCTTTCCATTTGTAAAACAATTGAGTAGAAAATTGCTTCATTATGGTGGAAGACTAGCGAGAAAAAAGTTTGGATTGCATCGGAAAAGATGGGAAATTCTAAAGGCTAGGAAGGATATGGGAGGATTAGGCTTCAGGGATTTAATTGCCTTTATCAAGGCAACGCTGGGAAAATAGGCTTGGAAGCTAACTCAGAATCCATCTTCACTCAAGAGCCCGTTGTTAAAACTTAGAAGGAATTTGTTGTCCTCAAAGAGATTTTTGGCATGCAGAGAAATGAACACGTCCTTATCGGGGGGCTAGCAGAGCCTGTTGTTAATGGGGAGGGATTCTATTTCTCACATAGGACAGTGGTCAGTACGTGATAATGGTAAACAAATCAGAATCAGAGAAGGCAAATGGCTAAAACGAGGGGGGGTGATAAGGGGCCCTGCCCCAGGAGATGAACCATTGTTTGTTGCTGACTTGATCATTGGGGAGGAAAATGCATGGAACTTACAGTCTTCACCGAGCAGTTTTGACGAGCGTACTGTCAAAGAAATCCTTACAATGCTAGTGAGGCCTCAGATAACAAAAGGCCAACTATTCTGGAGAGGGACTCAATCAGGCAAATATTCAGTCAAAAGTGGCCATAAATGTATAACAAAAAGGTGGAGAATATGCCCAGCCAGAACCATGCATAATCATCCTTTCAACCCTCATCACAAACTTTGGAAGGATATATGGAATATGCAGACAGTCCCAAAAGTTAGGCTATCCACGTGGAACTTGCGCAAGAATGCACTGCCAACGAAGGACAACTTATTTAAACGGAAAATCATACCTGACCTGAGATGCGTTTTGTGCAATGAAAGGCTGTACCGAGACAACGAGAGGAAGTTAGGACACCCTCAGAACTTAACATTCGCATTTCGAAGCCGAGAGTACCGAGAATCGAAGCATGGATATGAGACTTATGCACCTAGTTCGGCTCACTCACTAGATTTGGAGTTGGTTGCCCCATATCTGCGGTTCATCTGGCAAGCACGCAATCACATCATCTTCGGAAAAAGACACCAAATCTACCAGTCTCCACTTGAAGGGCATTTTCAAGAAATGGACTTTGAAAGGGAAAAAATCAGCGAGAATCAAAGTTTGTTCTTCTCGGCAATGGACTCCCCCACAGATCGAGGCTTTGAAAATCGATATAGATGGATCGTACAAACCAGGTTCAATGGAAGGAATTATTGCATGCATTTGTCGCGATTAAGCTAGAAGAATCCTTGATGGCTTTGCGAGTTCGGTTCAACCGTCCTCTGCACTTCAAGTGAAGGCTCGTGCTCTGGTAAAAACCTAACTTTCATTCTGTCCCGCAGGCTAGAAACGGTGGTAATTGATTCGGACAGCTTTGAGGTAGTCAACGCAGCTCATAGCTTGGATCAGGTTCCTTGGGAATCCAACTACATGTAGACTGGATCACGAATACCCCCATCGGAGAAATTCACTATCACAGAATTGGTTCTTCTTAGCAATGGAATCCTGCACAGATTGGGGGCCTTGAAAACCTGTATAGATGGATCAATCTGGTTCAACGAAAGGAACTATCGTGTGCATCTGTCGCGATTCAGCTTAAAGAATCCCTTATGGTTTTGCGAGATCAGTTCAGGCGTCCTCTGCACTTCAAGGGGAGACTGGTGCTTTGTTTCAAATCCGAACTTTCCTTGTGTCCCGCAATGAAGAAATGATGGTAATTGAGACAACTCAGAGGCAGCCAATGCAGTTCATAGCTCGGATCAAGTCCCTTGGTTAGTCCGTGTACTTATTGCCCAATGCTATAAAACGTTAGTCCACTTTTTAGACATTTGGGTGGTCCATTGCCTTAGAGAGAATGCATGTAGGAGAAATACTCTTACCACAGAATTTGGTCTCTTCACCCCCGAAAGCTCTTTGGGATCTTTTATGTACTGAAACCCAATTAGTGAGCCCGCCCTTTTGATTTACCCAGTTGAATTTAATAAACTTTCTTTCGACAAAAAAAAAGAACCATATTGTTGTTCGTTCACCAATTGACTCATTGAAAGTCAGTCAAGCCAACAAAAATGTATTCATTCCATCGAGCACTCGTTATAGACATCTTCATTGGTCAAATTAATACTATTAGTTCATACTCGATGGTTTGTCAGCTCGGTAGGTAGCACGTGATTAGATAATATGAAGTTAATCATAGTAGTATACCCCACCATGCTCCTTCCATTTTGATCCACTATTGGTAGGACATAGATTGTATGTTCATAAGTTCCAAATAATCCATTATATTACGCGTGCATGTTCACGTCGTTACTTCTCGTTTAATACAAAGATTATCCTCGATTTTTCTACACTTAGAAAGAATTGTCGGCCCCTAATTTAATATCCTTCTCTTATGTTTTCTTTATGATGTGATTATACAAACAAGCTACGTCTTGATTATTTAGGAACTAGAAGACGAAATTGTCAACACGTGATTGTTTTGACAATCATACAACTTCTAGTTTATGGATGAGCAGAGCATGTAATGATGTCTAGTAATGGGGTCACCCACGACCAAAGTTTTACTTGGCCAGGAAAAGACAAAATGATGGCGCCCACGATAGAAGCATCTCGTTTAATGGAGGCCCCACATCGAGTCATATTTTGAGAGTTAGGGTACTTAAATAAATAAATAAAAAGTTTAGATACTTGATTGGAATTAGGGCAAAGTTCCGATACTCGCAATATGATTACATCTACTCTTTGTATTAGACCCGATCAAGGTGCCTTCACCATATTCGGAATTGATCGATAAAACTTGGAACGACGAAACTTGATAGTGCGCTCATTTTTTAATACCCAAATAACTCCGTGATACCAAATTATGTTATTTTTTGGGCACGAAATCGATGGCATGCAATGCGTAAGCGAAGCTAGTAAAATGGTCGCCTTTTGGATAAGCAAAATCCATTTCCGAAAGATCATGCTTTCCCCTGGTTATTATAAGACTCATCTCATTTAATTTATCATTGGTACTCGTTAATAAAAATCATGTCCACATAAATAAATTTACTAATAATTAAGAAATCGTAAGTAGTCTTTTGATCTACCCCTTCTTAGCTGCTCATTCACCTTCAAAGCTGCAAGTTTTAGGATTTAAATGAACAAAGTAAAAGTTTTGGGACTCAAATT
Organism: Syzygium grande; assembly: GCA_024733475.1. NCBI lineage: Eukaryota > Viridiplantae > Streptophyta > Magnoliopsida > Myrtales > Myrtaceae > Syzygium > Syzygium grande. Next base: position 27,756,972 of record JAMXDD010000010.1, read on the forward strand.
TATGAATGTTATAAGTTTCATAACTTGCCCTATGGTTATCCCTTTTGTTAGCTAAAATCACATATTGATCATTAATGACACTTATGAATGATGGATTCCTATCCTTGATTGAAGGAAAACAAGGTCCCTGTTTTGCAAACTAAAGTTCCACATGTCTAGGTGTGATAAATTGAGCAACATATCTCTAGTTCCACATAAGTGAGAACCCTATAGGCTCACTAATTCTTTGGTTTCCATAGCTAGAAAGTTAGGTAGCTGAGGGCCGATGACCTCTTTTTTCTCGTTCGTTTTTTCTTCTCCAAAATTTTAGATGTTTTTGTTAGAGTGACCCCCTGACTTGATATCTTATAAAAGACGCACGTCTACCGTGTCAGCAATTTGACTAGGAAATTGATTGGATTTCATCCCGAACGTATCGATTACGAGGAATTAAAACGACAAAAAAAGGCTTCGTGGTCAAAAAAGCAAGGGGAAATCCCCCGACAGTCATAGCTTCAACCCTTCAGTAGTGGGAGCTTTTGAGATTGCATGACTAGTACAAGCACTAGTAGAGTATGTGAAATCAACATTAAAATCAAAAGTTTAACTCATGTTTCTGCCTATCTTTCTTAGCTTATGGTCGTCCCAATTCTATTGGGCCTGATATGTAGTGATTGGATGAAAATCTGCCGGGCCTCGTGTTGGCCTTTCTTCTGCAAAAGACTGTGGACATCTGAACTTCCTTACAGAAACTTATGTAACTCAAGTTCATGCTAATTCATCTGCGACAGCATCGTTTTTATCGAAAACTTGTTACGAAAGTACGATCAAGTCTTAAAACTTATTACGAAAGTGCAATCAAGTTCTTAAAATTTTCAAAAAGTGCAAACAAGACTTAAAACTTATCACGAAGGTGCAATCAAATCCTAAAACTTATCACGAAAGTGCAATCAAGTCCTAAAACTTTTAAAAAGTGTAATCAATAAAAGGACTTGATTGAATCAATTTGATAAGTTTTAGGACTTGTTTGCACTTTCGTGATAAGTTTTATGTCTTGTTTGCACTTTTTGAAAGTTTCAGGACTTAATTACACTTTTCTAACAAGTTTTAAAAACTTTCGTGACAGTTTTCAGACTTTGAATGCACTTATCCCTTATTATTATTCTTATTATTATTATTATTATTATTATTATTATTATTATTATTAATCATCATTATTATTATCCGAGTTTCATCATTTCCCAAAATTAAGAATACTTAAATCCTTCAGAGTGAATATAAAAAATGATTTCGAGTGCTGTTTACCACTGCCCACCAATTTAGTTTAAGTATAGTAAATATCGCGCATTTAAATTAGTAATTACTTGCTCATGACTCAGGGTTAGTGTGTTTCTAGAAAGAGAAAAGCTGTCGCCAAATTCATATTTAAGCCTAATTAAATTGAAATTATATTATTAAATAAGGTTGAAAAAAATGTTGAAACAACTCCTTATTTTGATGGCTTATTTCCAGTGAGCGGAGCGATTGTTTTTGTACTAGTATCACGGCGCAAGGTTTGCTATTGTTAAGCATAAAAGAAAGATATTAGAAGTGTCGTAACTATTGCATGACCGTTCATTTCAATATCAAAACTATTCAGACGATCATTCGAGTACTGTGTAACAAATGGAACCGAAACACGTGCACTATATTTACAGAAGTTAGCATCGATCTTGAGTAAAATGATTTGGAGCGCGGCCATGGCCAATTCGCTTTCCGGCATGCTAGTTATGGCAATCCACGGAAACGGAATCATGAATTCGAGAATCAAAAAAATGGATTTTTCGAAAATTTTTCCGTCAACCTACGCCGCAAAGAGGGGGGGAGGAGGATCCAGTCGATACTTCGGAACAAAAATGGAGGGAGTCAACATCATTCGCCCCCTCGCGATTGGTCCACCTGGCTCGTCGGTCTTTGGGCGGGCCCCTCTCCCCGCCCGCCCGCCCAATTCCAGCGCCCCCCTCAGGTCCCCCCAAAAGGGCGGGAAGGGGACCGGCGACACGTGGAGGGCGCAGATTGGGAGGCGGCAGTGACGATCGGAGAGCCTCCGGGAGCCCGTCGGAGATCCCGACGTCGTTGGACGCGCTGGGGCACGCCGCGTGGAATCAGGTCCGTTGCTTCCCGTCTCCATCGTGTCTCGCGAGGGAGGGAGGGCCCGGCCAATAGATAAAAAGCTTGCAAAAATCAGATAACGATTTACGGCAACCCCGCGCCCCCCCTGGGCAAACGCCGAAACGCCACGTACGGACGGAAGCTCCACCTCTTCTTCCTTCCTCCACAACTTTCCCCCCTCTCTCTCTCTCTCTCTCTCTCGCGCGCGCGCGCGCTCCCCGTGAGATCGTGCGTTAGCTTTGCGAGCGAGGTGAGGTGAGCTGAGTCGATCCCGAGGAGTGCGAGCGAGAGAGAGAGAGAGCGATGGACGCTGTCGCGAGCCGCAGCTTGAAGGTTTTGTTCCGCCGGTTCGGAGACGGAGCGGGTTCGTGCTGCTCGTCGCCGTTCGGAGGGAACGTCGTTGCCGGAGCAGGCGTTCGCTTCCCGCGAGCCCAGAGGCTCGCTGACTTCGGAGTCTTCCGTTTGGCCTCAGCTCCGCACAAGCTCGTCGTTCCGGTTCCTTCTCTTTCTTCCAACGTCGAGGTCTCTCTCTCTCTCTCTCTCTCTCTCTGATTGCGAAAATGGTCTATAGCATTTTTTTGGTTGAATCGGTGATGCTTGCGATGAATTAGCTTTGCTTACGAATGATGAAAGTGGAATGTTGCTGCTTATAAATTAGTCGTTTTTTTTTTTTATTTTTTTAATTTTTTGCTTTTCTTGGTTTTGCTTCTTTGCATTCAAAGCAAGCAAAGTTCAGGCACCCAGTTACTACTCCGTTTAGATTTCAGTGGTCAAGGGAGGATTTAATGGTTAAAACTATAATGAAATTGGCGTCGCTTGTGCGCTGTCGTTTATGGAGGCATCTTATTTAAATCTGGGATCGCTTGTCCGAAACCAAGAATGCAAAGCTCAAATATGAAAAGCCAAGAGAAAGAAAGATCGAAGGAAGAGCGACATGGAAGCAGAGCTCGATAAAAAAAAAAACTCTGCTTTGACCCTGTGTTGCTCTTCTGGGGATCGTTCAATCCGCTACATGATGACCTTTTTAATCACGCAAAACTTCCCATGTGTCCGTGTCAGCGTATATAAGTGCGTATCTTTCGTATTGAAATGCAAAAGGTAGTAACTTTAGTGGCTCGTAGAGGTTTGCTGGTGCAAATCGGATAAACTCATCGGATCTCCTGCTTCTGCTTTTAGGATTTCCAACTTACTCTATGGTAAAGCAGACGATGGAAAGAGCGCAAAAAGTTTCTCCGACGGACTCGAGAGGCTCTCTTCCATAGTATCTACGTTAATTACTCGAACTGGGGTTCTTGACATTCTGCAGAAATATTGAAGAAACGGTATAGGATGGGATGTGTAAAACAGCCATATTAGGTCTTATGAGAAAACAGTATTGCTACGGTTCTTATGTTGTTAAAATGGTAATATGTCTCACAGCTGGAATTTATGTTTGATTATTGCAGCATCCTCTACTGCAAGCAGACCTAGAGACAGCAGAAGATGAGACTACAGAGACATGTAAGTTTTGGCATTACTAATCAGATACATGATGTATTCCTGATTTCGTTCTTTCTATCTCCATTTTTTAGATTCTTCGAGGAAAGTTCGCGTCAGATTTCAGCTACAGAGAGAGTGTCAATTTGGAGAACTATTTCTTGTAGTAGGGGATGATCCGGCCTTGGGGTCATGGGACCCATCAAGTGCAGTACCACTGGACTGGTCAGATGGACACATATGGTCAGTAGAGCTGGTAAGTTTTTATTCTAGACGAACTTGAGTTTTCTTTCTTTCAAATAACAATAGTAGATTGTCAGGGCTTTATTCATATCCGCAATGTGTTTGGATAGGAAATCCCCATCGGGAGAGATACTCAATTCAAGTTCATATTAAGACAAGGAGACGGAGAGATACAGTGGCAGCCGGATCCGGATCGGATTTTACAAATCTGGGATACTGATAAAACAATCGCTATCTATGAAGATTGGGAAAATGCCGAATTACAAAAGATTACCGAGGAAGAATTATCGGACAGCCTTGCTGAGGTTGAGGAGCCTACTAATGGTTCAGAAAAGTTGATAGTAGTAGAGAACTCAAGTCCATCGAGAGAAAAAGTGATGCTAGAACCCAGCAATCGATCAGCTTTCGCTGGTATATATGCTTCCCCCTGAAGAGAATCATCTGGTGGAAGCACATGATGACTTGATTTTTCCCGACACTGTTGCTTCGGTAGAAGAGATGCCCGTGGCTCTTTATGCAGATAATATTCTCCAGAAGCAGGAGCAGTCTTCAAAAGATGCAGCTAACAATGTGCACCGTGGAAAGAGAATTGGTTACCAAAATGAGGACCTGACCATATCGCATGAAGTTCTTGGAGACAATGGCAGAGCCACAGTCAATAACTCAACAAGCATGAATTTCCAAAGTGACCTAGTTACAATTGATGAAGTTCCTGTACTGGTTCCTGGCTTGACTCCCTTATCAATGGTGCTAACAGAAGAGTCAAATCAATGTGAAGAAGGACGAACCAGTGCAGGTGATGCCATTGGCAGACCTGATGAAGCAATAAGTTCAAAATTACCAGAGGTAACTGCTTGACGAGTGTGTGAGCATTCTCTGCTTTATTGCTTCCCACTTTACCAGTTTGCATTGACCAGAAAAGTTACTCCATCTCCTGTCAATTGACCGCAACCAGCTAGGATTTGAAGATCCTACTAGGTATTGGAAGTGTTCTGTTGTTTGCTTGTATTCTCGTGAAAAATAAGTTCCACAAGGTTGTTTTGTTCCATATGATTGAAAGCGGGGGCAGCTTATACAAGAATCTCGCAATCCATCTCCAGTAGTTGGAAGAGAAAATGCTTCTTATATGATAAGAACCACTTTTTCCTGCTTAATAATCGGGAGCAAAGCTGAATTTTCTTCAGAATACATGGTCATTATAGTGGTCAAACATTAAAATATATTTCAATGGCTTCTATCCTATCGAAACTGTTGACAGTTTAACGTTGTACTACTTTGCCACATAGATTAGCTTATTTTGCCTCTACGAACCAACTGTGCCAACTTATGCAATTGCCACAAGCACTAGTGTTGAATTCTCGAAACATTTGTACAAATGATGAACTGACATATCCAATATTATAAATGAATCTGCCATGAACAAAGCGAGGGCCTTCTGTCGACAAAAATGGAAAGCTTGGATTGTTTGTAAGTTGTCATACAGCACAAATGACAATGTTCATCTATGAATTTGATGCCTATGACCCAGATGACATTGCTCATCTATGATTTTCATGTATCTGACTCTCTCTCTCAACTCTCTCACACACGGGCGCACATAAGCACAGTTGGGTATGTGAGTTGTGTTTTCTTCTGTGGTGCGTGCATTAATACCTGTGTGCTTCTCTTTTTCGAAGATTCTCTAATGAGGAATTCATTTGCGTGTAAAGCAAGAGCCTCAATGCAATCCGTCCCAAGAAGAAACTGCGCTGATTTTTGCCGAAGGACGGCTTGATAATCAACACAAACAGATTATTCACATAGGCCACAGAGAAGGGAAGACCAGCCCTGGAAATTTGGATAATGTAATGAGGAATGATATTCAATGGGGCCTTAGGACATTGCAGAAGTTTCTAGCAACTTTGGGGTTGCTATAGTGGGCGGACTCGAAGAGTATACCAGAAATGTGTTGTTGTTTGTTGTGCAGATGGACGATGTAACTTCACAACGCATGCTATTGTTACCTGTCCTTTGGAGTGCGCTTAGGATGTTTGTACTATAGATGGAGCAGCGTGCATGTATTTGTACAACTCTGTTGCAGCTAACCCCATAATCGAGAGTGTGCTACAATCTTTGGCTATAGTTTTAATGTAGTGCTGCAGATAAAGAGAATTAGTTGTAATGCCTGTTGTATTACTATGTGCATATGGAAGTAGCGATCTCCATCGTTTTGGAGTTATGTCAAAATTTTGCAACTGTGCTTATCGTATTATACTTCAATAATGCGTATCCCAGTTCTTCTCTTTCCTATCCTGTGGAATTTTGCTAGTGTCGAGGTCATGAATGGTCCCGATGCTTACGGCAACGGCCTAAGAATAGTCATCTCTGCCCTCATAGATCATCACCAGAAAGCTCGTCTTCTGTATAATAATTGCTCCTAGATGCTTGGTCAACAGTTCACAGGCGTAAATGACGGGATCTTCACAGCCATCTAAAGTATGACGATCCGTCCTTACAAATTCACCAATACAGGATAGGGAATTTGCTAAGAGACCTCTTTCAAATCCTCCCATGACGAAAATTTACGGTTCTCTATTCACAAAAATTTCCTTACACGATGTCAAAGATGTTTAACCCGTGCCATTAGAGTACCTGTCAACACGATGCCTTCTTTCTCCGGACTTCGGATATATTATCCTCTGCAGTAAATGCGCTATGGGAGCGCTCGAAATGAGCTTTTGCACATGCGTCATTTAATAGGATGCTCTGTAAATCGGGATACAGGCACTGGATTAGGCCACTGGGTTCAGTTTGCATTGAAAAACTGGTGGGGTTTCAAGGATTTAGAGGATCAATGTGGACTCTGCAAGCGATAGGGGCATCATTAATTCATTATTTGGACATTATCAGGGGAGCACGAAGTACAACGATGTACTCAGTTACGAGGTGTAACCTGAAAACCAGAAGCCCCACGATGAGATAACCTCAATGAAAACCAGTGCGCATGGCGTACTTTGTGGGGTTTTCCATCGTTTTCTTCATCGAATCCTTTTTTTTTTGTTGCTAAAATTTCTTCATTGAATCCTACCTGGCAGTTGATGTGGTGCTCTTTCTTTTTCTAAATGAATTACATTGCTAATGGTCGGAGAAATCACGCAATTGCATCTTCAGCCAATACTAGGGGTGAGCATAAAGAACCGCCAGATCGGACCGAACCGGCCTATTCTGGGCTATTCCCGGGGGCACCGGTTTGGTTCTCGGTTCCATACGTGGAATTGCCCACCCGAATAAGGTCATTTTTTTTAACAAATCTGTAAAAATAAAAAGCCTTAATCATTTCTTCACAACACAACCCCTTAGCTCAGTGTTTGATGCATGTTCATGAACAAATGCCATACCATGGTTGCCGAATAAAGCTGGTATAGTATAGGATGATGGTAATTGTACTTCCATAGCACCTAGATTATCTCCATGATAAGAACCCCTGAGAGTTAGAACCTACCGTAGAAGATTAATTTGAAAATATACGTTAAACGCTAATATGATGATATTACACTGATATAATGAGAGAATATAACAACAAATAAAAAAAAGAACATGTCACCTGTTTCATTGTCCCACTTGAGAACCAGTCCCTCTGGTCTGGTTTTCGGTTCTTAGGTAGCAACCAGATCGCCTGGGAACCGATCATTTCTAATCGATACTTTATAGTCCACCTACACACCATGCAAGGTAAAGACGATATTTTTTTAAGTCGAGTGCCTTTGGGATATTAGTGAATCATACTACATAGATTCTCTTTTGCCGTTCATTATCTATATAGAATTAGATCAAAAAAAGTTATCCGTGATTGCAGATATTTTGGTAATAATTGTTATGAAATAATTGTGTATGTGTATATATATTTTTGTTATATTTTGAAGTATCTATGTAAAGGTAAAGCTGAAATTTCAAAAAATAAGGTTTTCCTGCATTTATGTATAAAAAGAAAACGAAAATTTAAAGAGAAAAACTAAAAGTTAACAAAGCTTTCTTGCATCTAAATTACAGAAAGAAAGGAAAAGCTATAAATAAAATTGCGCATATTTTATAGTAGGGTTAATTCCACGAAAAACCTAAAACTGATACACTTGTGACAAATTTATCTCCAAATTAAGTCTTTAACCACAGAAAAGCCCAAACTAATACACTTGTGACAAATTTATCCCAAATTGACTACCAAAAATCCCAAACTGGTACATTTGTGACAAATTTACCTTCTGCTAGTTTCCGTTAAATTGTATTAATATCACGAAAAATCACAACTTGATACATCTTTGACAAATGAAGTTAAAATCTTAAACTGGTACATCCGTTAACTGCCACGTGTAATCAGATTTAGTAATTTGATGGTAAAATTTATCGAAAACTAACAAAGGGTAAATTTGTCACAGGTGTACTAGTTTGAAATTTTTTGTGGTCAAATAATTAGTTTGAGGTAAATTTATCCCATGTGTACCAGTTTAGGGTTTTTCGTGATATTAACCCTTTAGAGTATCTCTAATTTTGAATAAGTAATTATTATGCATATACTGATTAGGTACGTATAGATTCTATTTTGATATTATATATATACATTTTATGAATGTTTTGCTAATAAATATTTCAAAATAATTGTTTATATATGAATATTTTATTTTGAAATATCTATATAAAGAAAAGACTGTGGGTTATATTCCACGTGATTGCACATATTTTATATGACAAAATTCACCAAAAATCCTAAATTATGTCCACTATAATATATTTATCCTAACTTTTTTTCTATAGTATCAAAAATCTCAAATTTGTACCTGTGTGACACATTTACCTATCAAAGTTCTATTAATGAGAACTGTTAAAATCTGCCTATATGGACGTTGAAAAGCAAAGATTGTTGACATGGAGTGAAATAAAAATGACATTTTTTTGGCTAAATGATCATTTAACGGAACCTTGACGAAGAATAGATGTGTTTCATATAAATAAGTTTTGGATTTTTTTATGTCACCATAAAAAGTTTAGGATAAAATATATCACAATGGGTTTTTGATGTCACAAAAAAAATTCAAGATAAAAGTGTCATAGTAGGCATAGTTTGGAGTTTTTTGTGGCTTTTTTCCTATTTTAGAATATAAACATTAGCAAATTAGTACTTTACCCAAAAAAACATTAGCAAATTAGTAACCACTCGCCTGAGTGGCGTCGCTGGAACGGGCGCTCTTTCTCTCGCAAAAGGTTGAGCGTTCGAATTCCGGACGCCGCAGGGTGACTTAACCGGTGGCACGTGTGTGGTGGCTAGCACGTGTCGCCCTCAGGGTTTACCTCTTGATTGTCGACCGTGCGAGGGTTCCCTAGGTTACCAAAAAAAAACATTAGCAAATTAGTAATAAATTAGTCATTAACACAAATAGCTTCTTAAAGGAAACAACCACTTAACAAAGTCTCTATATTCCATGACTGCACATATTTCATCAATATAAAATGTTAGATAGGAGTGACCAAGACGGACTGACCGAATTGAGAACCGCCTGGATTAGACTGAATCGGCCTAACAAATAGGCAAACCACTATTACATGGCTAGCTCGTGCATGTCTTGGACTAGAGCCAAACTCACTTTAACTATAGTTACAAGAAAAATATGTACCCTAAGACTAGATAAAAAAAAGTTATACAGCATCAAAAAAGCTCTCAATTTTAAAGGGGCCCAGATAAAGGAGTAGTACAGTATGTTGAGATCTTATATGGAGAGCTTAAGAGAGTTAGCAAGATTAGTAGCATTTGAGTTTGAAGTCAACCCAGCAACCGAAGTATTTGAAAGGTTTTATGTGGGTTTTGATGATTTTTTTGTTTGTTGGTCTAATTGATTTTGATGAGTTGAAAATGGGACTTTTAGGAGGATGTAGACATTTCATATGCTTGGATAGGTGTTCCTTTGAGAATGGATTGAAGGGTAGGTTGTAATCTATTGTTAGACGAGGTGGAAACAATCAAATGTTTTCGATTGCTTGGGCAATTGTGCAAGCTGAGACCGAGGCATCTTGGAGTTGGTTTCTCACCCTACTATTCACTAACCTAAGGGAGGGTAAAGGCAAGGACTGAACTTTCGTTAGTATTGGTAGAAGGAAATATCTCACTTTTTATCCATAAAAGTTATTACATGGCTGTCATCAGCTCGTGTCATAAGGTGTTGGGTTAAGTCCCGCAATGAGCATAACCCTCATGTTTAGTTGCCACTGTTGAGTTTGTAACACTAGATAGACTGGTGGTGATAAGCTGGAGGAAGGTAAAGATGACATCAAGTTATCATGCCCCTTATCCCCCTAGTGACACACGTGCTATAATGGCTAGGACAAAGGGTTATGCCCGTCACAAGTAATGTGATTTGTTTGTTTTTATTGGCCTACTTTGGTCATAAGGACTTACAAATGCAGTTTCAACACTATCTACATACGTAGAGTATCGAAATTATGCAACGCACACATAGGCTAATTGGAAAGACAATTTTTTAAAAGGGGATGCGCATAGATGTACATTTGAAGCCGATTTTGACTAAGCAACAACTGATTTGAAGATGGACCACACTAATAGGTTGAGCTGAGTTCATAAGTCAAGACCCTAATCAGTTCTATAGGGCTTTCATAAAGACAGGTACCAATTGTGATTATGTTGATAATAAATTTAAGCCAGCCTTCGATTTATACCATGAAAGCAAAGTGAAAGAGAAAAAAAAAATAAAAGACTGAGTGGTTGGGCTTTTCTAGCCACCCCTTCATCTATTTAAAATATTCAATATAAGCGTATTTACAAGTATACCCCCGTAAAAGCCTATACTAAAAGACACAACACATCACTCCTCAACACCCACTCTCACGTTGGAACATTTATGTTATATGTATGTGCCAACTTGTTACAAATGTAACTCACGTGCGGATCATCTGAGTGTACGGACGTTGTTGCGGTCTCATTGGAAACCAATTTTTTCCTAATAAAGTGGCAATTAATCTCGATGTGTTTAGTTCTTTCATAAAACACAAGATTGGAAATTATGAGCAGTACAACTTAGATGGTCAAAAATCAGTTTCATAGGCTTCGTCCGTGTAAAGCCCAACTCCTAAACCCAATGTTTTGAAACCGTATCAACTCACACGTTGCTAAAGTCATGGCTCTGTAGATCGTCTATCTAATGGAAAACCTATCCGATTTGCATATGCATCTCCGATGACACCATGATGCAGTAATCCTTTTCTTGGAGCACCTTTCATATATCTGAGAATGCAGATCGATGCATCAGAATGACTATTTCATTGGAAATCCTTCCAATATCATGCATATCACCGTCCAAATACCTTCCCTTTAGGGAAGGCTTCTATCCAGCCTAATTTCCATACTGAGGCAAATTACAGATGAAGATCCCAACAAGTCGTGATATTCTAACATTTCTAGTGAGTTTTGTGAGAGTATCACCAAGTCATAGATTCCAGCATTAACCTTTTATAGCCTTGTTTAAAATAGGAAAAATACCATAAAAATTATACCACTTGTGACACATTTACTCCGCAATACTTTTCCCAAGAGCATTTTCGTCTTTTTCCTTTTTCCATTTTTTTTTTCTTTCTTCTCTCTTCCCTCCACCGGCCATGGCGGAGGGAAGCCAGCGAGGGCTGCCCTCGCTGGCGTTGGGTTTGGGCAAGGGCCCCTGAGAAAAATATTATGGGGTAAAAGTGTCACAAGTGGCATAATTTGGAATTTTTCGTATCACAAAAAAAGTTCAAATGTAAATTTGCCACAAGTGATATAATTTAGGATATTTAGTGCTGTTTTCCCTTTAAAATAAAATGCTACGCAATATTAAGAAAATGCAAGTTCCATGGGGCTTTAGATTCACTGATTCGGAAGGAAGGAGAAGATTTTACCGGTGCATTACTTTCAGAATGATTTCGTGTGTTTAAAGGCAAGGTTATGCAAGAATTCTTTCACGATAAATCCTAGATTATGCATTACTCGTACTATGGGGTAAGTCAGATTATACATCTCCATATTGTAGGGAGGGTGGAGCTATCAAGGAAGAACTTCAAACCCATATGGCATGATTAGTCATCAGCAGAATTCTTACTTATTTCTCAATAATGAAGACGACTAATGTAAGGAAGCAATATCATCATATTGCAGTATTCATTCACCTGTACAACATTGCTACTGGTGCATTATTTCACGTAATGCCATCTTAACCAAAGTTGTTTCGCTCGTTTCTTCAGCGATAGATGAGTTAGCCAATCTTTCCTTCTCATCGTGTTGGAAAGCTGGAGGATCTGAGCCTCCCTCAAGACCCCCCCGAAAATTCCACAAAATGCAACAAAGCCAAAAAATGTTAAGTGCTTGGACCAAAAGTTGAATCAAGAAGCACGAGTAGGAAAAAAAAGCATACCTCACTTCGTTATAACAAGATTGACAAAGTCCTATGGCAAAATGAGGTATCAGTAACCTTGTGCTCACAGCGTCCTCTTATTCGGTTGTTTTGCCTAACTTTTCTCTATGAGCTTAGCTTTTGTACTGACTCCTCAATATATTAATGGAAAGAAAATCAGGAAGCTCCTAGTATAATTACATATTAAAGGCACAAGGCGCAGAGGAGCAGGAATAGGCATAAAATTTTCCATCTATCAATCAGGTACATGAAAATCATGAAAGTGCAAAGGTCTCCACACTTGTGGATAAAAAATAGTAGCCAGTCCTTCTATGCCTGACACTCTGAGCAGTCATACATAACCATAAGTTATTAAAGGCTGTTAATCAAAGCCTCTTTGTCGATCAGCAAGGCAAGTACTTAATCAGCCAGGTAGAGTTAATGCTTTAGTTAATTGAAGAAGCTTGCTAAACGTTAAGCCACTTCTCCAGTACAGCTTGTGTAAACTGCATCTCTTGACCTTGACAATGTATTCAACTGGGTAAAAACGTAGAATCCACCCAAAAAAAAAAAAGTTTGGTTAAACTAACCTTGAACCAGTGAGGATGACTACAGCAAGGCTTATATTGTTCTTGAACCAGTGAGGAGGACTACACCAAGGCTTATACGGTCCTGGCCTAATTACTTCAATTAACTAATTGACTCCCTATCTCCTATCCCTAGAGCTTAACTTTGGTTAGAGCTATATCAGTTTTACCATGCCATTGCAAGTAAAATAAGCCTCATATCTGCTCATGTACGATGCAGTATTTATCAGCTCACTGCTAGACTTAGACAGGTGGTGCTGTTGACAGCAGTTGCCATGGGCATAAACAAATCCTCTGAGAACCAAGTGTGATGACATAAAACAAGAGAACATTTTAAACTGCCAGATACTAAAACCTAAGAGAAAGAAGCATTATGTGTTCAAAGAAAATACAATTTGCTCACAACCATTGTCAGTCGGAAGTAATTAGCAGTTTATGTTTTGCAGATTTTATGTCACTTGTATTAGCACTCACAAAGTCATGGACAACTCTCCCTCCCCTCCAAAAGCCCCAGAAGCATAGGCACACCACCCTCCCCCCACCCCAGCACACACACACACAAAAAAACAGAGAGTTTTGAATTACTGGCTATATTTCACTTGATGCTACAGAAGCATACCGTTAAGCCACCAGACTCTTACTTCCTAAATTCAGCTTTGCTCGGTTTGTCAATGTTGCTTCACAAATATGCACTAGCCCTAACTGATGAAGAATTCCAAGAAGCCACATGCAAAAGTGAAAGATAGCAGCAAGTCAAACAAGTGCAACAACAATAATACATGATTTTTATCATATAACAGGTCTGGCTACAATCTTCCTCTTAAAAACCTTCTTCAGAAATAAAAGATTCGAAAGACGAATCTCTCATAAACAGAATGCACTCCATTAATAATACGAATTTGCAATTCTTCCTACGGAACATTTGAAGTAATGCAAACAAAACTGGCATAGCAAGCCATTAATTGCAAAACTAAGATGCCAGCTAAATGAGATCGAGAAACAGATACTACACAATTTTTAACATAAGGCAGCAGTTAGCTAGAAAGAGAACCATCCAATAAGCAGCTGAGAAACAAAGACCAAACAATGAAATTTCATATTTGAAGTGGCCAGTTACTTTAAAGTTGTGCCTCAGTTCTATGTTTACTCAATTCGCAAATTTACTTTATGAAGCAATGTGGCAGACTTATGTTGGTGCAACACACTCAACCTGATAAATATCAACTTGCAGTCTGCCACGTTATCACGTACACCAATTTTGTAATGTATACTAATTTTGGTGGGTAACTAGTTCTGGACATCACCCACATGCAAAATTAACTAAAGTAAATGTGGCCGATGACCATAATTGTAGTCCACAAATTAAAAGAGCCAGGGTTGAAGGAAAATATGGCATCTCTGTAAATTTGTCTTAACATGCTTAGCATTACTCTTATCTAATTTAAAGGGTCACTCTCTTCCAACCACACTATTAAGCAGGCTATAAACTCCATTTGATTCTAATTATCGTCCAAGAGAATCAGGTGCAATAAAATCTCTGGATCAGAATATAACAAGCAAAGAACCATCAAAATAGTTCCTATTATCTATAAAAAAAGGTACTTTCTATTACCTACAAAAAGAAAATACTTCCTGTTCTTAATGGTGTCCTATCCTCCTCCTATCGTCCTATCAAATAGTTTCCTAAACGCATGGGAGGAACATAACACCAAATCACGGTTAAGCACCGTAAGACTACAAAGAAAAAGTGCACTGCTCTAAGGAGATCACCTTTGAGGCTTTGACAGGTTCCTTCACGACACTATGAAGCTTCAGCTCACTGGTCCATGACAAAGGAGCGTAGAAGTTACAATCCCAATGAGAACACCTGTTCATTACCATCCACCCTCCATTACAACCACTCCCCAACTTTCTTTGAAACCCAAATTATCTGACATTCTTTTCCAATCCAAGCAAGGCCCATCTCCCTGAAAACATTCCTCCCGACACACGAAGTTGCCAAGACCTCAATCTTTCTATCTTCTCCATCTGCAGCTTGCTTTCATCACTGGTTTAAGTGCCTTTAGGCAAAGGCGCAAGAGGTGTGAAGACAATTAAGATAATGTAAGTTGAGACCCGAGGGCTCTGGTTGTTTCTTGCTCACTTTGTTGAAATAGAGAATCGCTTTAAAAAAAACTATCAAGTTAAAAAAATTTGCTAAGTAATGATTTTATAAAGCATTACAACAATTGGATAAACTTGATGTCACTCACTCTTCATTCTTCACAGGATCAGAGGTCACAACAGGGAGATTCCTTCTATACTGAGAAGAAGTCAGCCTCCTCTCTAATGGCGTCTTCCTCTTGCTCACCACAAACCTGTTCACTCCTTTCCGCATTGGCATTATTGATGGGAAATCCTCGTCTGGTATTTGGCTCAGCTCTGAAATGTCCTTAATCTGGGCAACACGTCCGAACCACCTTTCTGCCTTTGCCTCCTCTGACATGTCCAGAG
This sequence comes from Syzygium grande, assembly GCA_024733475.1. Lineage (NCBI taxonomy): Eukaryota > Viridiplantae > Streptophyta > Magnoliopsida > Myrtales > Myrtaceae > Syzygium > Syzygium grande. The sequence goes on from JAMXDD010000010.1 coordinate 27,772,306, forward strand.
GATCAGGTTCTTTCACTGCTGAACCCTCCAAGCTCTTACCCCTCCAATGCTCTCTCACATTGAAACTTTCTGATGGTTGGCGTGAACTGCTCACCTGATTTGTCGTCTCTCTTGTATCTCTACCATCTTTAAATAATCCAGCACCTCCACTACTTCCACAACTTGTCTGAGGATTGCTCAAGTCCTGCAGCATCCCAACATTATGTGTCCCTTTTCTCATGGTTAAACTATTTGGAGTTAAGTTCTCTACAGGAGGTTTCATATTCCAGTTCCCACTATCAATTTGCCGGTTTTCCATTGATTGAATAGTGCCATTATGCGGCATCAAACTTGAATCATTTGCCTCCAGTGGAAGCTTCCTGGGAGATGCAAGAGTTGATGCCATTTCCAAAGAAGCTTTATCAGTAGCATTTTCCCCGTCAGGCCGCTGGTTTTCCTTCTTGGCAAAATACCCAGGTGGGAATGGGACAAAGGGAACAAAGTTGGATTTGCTAGCTTGCTCCATTGCGGCACGTCTTTTGTACGTTGGAGAAGTCAAAGAACGATCTTTCATCCTTCCAACTGTAAATCGGTTCTCTCCCTTACACACGGGCATTGTCTCAGAGAAATCTTGGTCAGGAACTGCAGATGGCAAATCTCGGGCATCATGTAATTCTGCAATTCGCCTGAACCATCTCTCAGATTTTTCTTCTCCTCCTCTTTCTTTATCTTGGCTCTCGGTCTCGATAACTGGCCCATGAGAAGGTGATAAACCGGCTCCTGATTTACCAGTGACGTTGACTCCAGAAGTAGAAGAACCCTGCTCTCTAGCATTTGAAGCAAGAGAAGCAGCCCCACCTGTCACCATGTTGTCTGCCTCAGTTTCAGAAATTCCGGGTTTCTTGGCAAACATATCATCAGGGAAAGGCCTAAAAGCAACATAACCAGAATTGTTTCCTCCAGGCTGTCCTTGCTGTGGAGATGGTGAGTTGGAAAAAGGTGAATCAAATCTCTTGTTTGCATCCCAACTGCGGTTATCATCAACATTTGGAGTTACCACAGAAGTCAAGTTACTTCTGTTTTGAGCATTGGCCAGCCTCCTATCCAGAGGCGTCTTCTTCGTGCTCACAACAAATCTATTCACTCCCTTCCTAAGTGGCATAATCTCAGGGAAATCTTCATCTGTCATAGCACTGTTCACATCTGAAGTGCTATCTAGCTGTGAAACTTTTTTGAACCACCTCTGTGCCTTCTCTTCATTGGCAGCTAACCTCCTCTCAATATCAACTTTATTAGCATCATCAACAGTACCGTGACCTGAACCAAATCCAGAGGGGACTGTGGATGACTTCTGTCCAGGATGCTTGCATTCACATCTCAAGCATACTTGATTCCTCCCATGATTGAGGAAGTCACATCTACGATCGTTTGAAAAAACAAAACACTAGTTTCAGTACGTTGGACTCATACTAATGATAGCTATCCACAATACATTTCATTAAAAAACAATAAGCAAATACTCACTGAGGACACTCCCACTCTCTGCCTGTCAAATGCCCCTTTGGTCGTGCCTCTTCACATTCAAGGCACTTCACATTTCTTGCAAAATTCATAAAATTACACCTGCTCATAATGTCAAAGAGAGAGATTCAATTCGCCTGCCATATCATAACAAGTAGAATATACAGATTGGTTAAAGACAGAAGTAGAACTCATTTCGGCGACAGAGAGAAGAAAGCACTTGCCTGGGGCAAATCCAGTCACCTCTTTTCATCTCAATGTTTGGCCCACGAGGCCTAGGAGCTTGTCCATATCCACGAGAGAACTGGCTCTCAAGAGAACCAGTAAAGTTTGATGGTGGAGTATGACTTAAATCTGCCATCTCTTGGAGCAGATTCCGTACAGATGAGATAAAAATTTGGTTACTGAAGTAACCTTTTTCTGGTGTGAGGGGACTGCAGGCATAACTCAATATGAACCTCATCAAATCAATTGTCTGCGCTTTATTTCCATCAACAGTCTATGCAACGAAAAACAAGAAAAAAGCATGCCGAAAGTCAGATGCCATCGTTAACCACAATAACTTAATTACCAAACATGCAAGCAGAAATTGGTATTGTAAATTTCAATGTTGTTTATTTAACCACCCAAAGAGCAATAAAACTATCGGCACAACAAATTTACAAGCAAAAGAACTGTGAAAATGAGTTCTTACACCAACTTCGTCGGCACTCGTGAAAGCCCTCATTTTTCTGATGGAATCATCAGCGTTCTTGAACAGGAAAGGAGCACCGTTTTCGACCAGCACGTCTATATCTCGCTTCGAGAGTGCTCTACACAACCAACTTCAGGCATGGATAAAACGCATCGCTAGACAAAACAAGACTATCAAGAATATGACAATTTTAATAAAAACCGTACCTCAAAAGATGAGGCCGATCGCGCGCGTAGGCCAAGCCAGCCTCAGCTGCACGAACGAACTCCTCCTGCAGTTCCACGCCCGCCAACAACTCAGCCTCGCCTCTAATCCCCCGCGCCGCGGCTGCAGCGGATCCCCCCGTACCGAAATAACCACCGGCGGACAAGCTCCTGACGAAATTGAGCCACTCCGGCCACGGATGAGCGGAGTCGGAGAATCGATCGTCTCTGACGGCGTTGCTCTGAGCATGAAAATGTCGCGAAGAGCACTTGATTCCCAGCGGAAGGGAATAGTCGGCAGAAGCGCTGAGGATGTGGCGGTGGAGAGAGAGCGAGGGGAGAGGAGACAGGTGGCGGAGATGGCGGCGGCGACAGCGGTGGTGGAGGCGAGCTAGGCGGAGGAGGGAGGGGCAGCGCGGGGGAATAGGAGTGGCGAGGAGCATCAGGAACCTGGTGGCGCCGCCCATACTCGCAGTCGACATCGCCGCCGGCGATGCTTAAACCTTACCGAGGAATGGAACTGCGCTTTGTGTTCGCTGGCTCGAGCAAATAACGATAGACCCCGCCCTCAATTTTGTATTTCGTGTAGTGAAAAATATCTTCTTATTTTTTTTTCTTTTCCTTTTATCCGGTATTAGTCATGAAGGTTGCCAATTTTGACAGTATGTACGAGGGACAATGATATAAACAGAGATGCAATTTCGTCTCTGAACTTTTAATTTATTCAGTGTGATCCCTGAACTTTAATTTAATGTGCAATATGGTCCCTAAATTTTTAATTTGTTTAATGTGATTTTTAAACTTTTGATACATGTTCAATTTAGTTCCTGAATTATATAAAAATGTATAATATAATTCTTAACTATATCAAAATGTATAATATAGTCCCTCCATTAATTCAACGGATAGACTATATTATACATTTTCATATAGTTCATAGACTAAATTGAACATATACCAAAAAATCAGAGATCACATTGAACAAATTAAAAATTCATGGACCACATTAAACATTAGGCTAAAGTTTATGGACTAAATTGTATATTGAACGAAAGTTCAGGGGCTATTTATGTCATTATCCTTATGTATAAATCCTTTGCCAGATAATTTGTCCCCTTTTGCAAAAGAAAACTTTATTTCAACTTTTTTTTTGGGTCAAAATTGATTGCAACTTGACACTCAACAAATTTCACCTCGTGGAAATTATGGAAAATCCCTCGCCGGACTTATTCCGTCACCACCATCGTTGATGAAGGAGATACCGCGGCGTCAGCGGCGACAAGCCCAGGTCGAGATCAAGGCTTGGATCAAGTCAGATTTCGAGTGGGCGATCCAGGGCTCCTCCCTATTGGATTAAGCTTCATCCAAGGTCTGTCGGGATAGGTGACTACCTTGGGGCGGCTTGCACAAAACTGTGTGAGAACTTACTTTCGGTCAATGTAGGTAAAATAAGATTGAGAATTAAAATAGAACTCTAAGACTTCATATGCATGGATTAGAGTGGTCCCATCAACAAGTTAAAGGTAAGACAAGAGCTTTTGATGAACTCACGGCCTATCCCAAATTTGTTAGGGTCAAGCATACAAAAGCCCTGACCGCAACGGCCGGCTTAATGAAGAAGATGAGCAGGAGGAAGTTTGGCCCCAAAAACCAAAGACTACGGCCGGTATCAACGCTAATCTAGTTTATCGAACTTGTTTGGGGTCCGTTTTGGCTGAAAAGGAAAACCTGAACGTATCCGAGGCCAGTTCAGCAAGGGCGGTAAAGCTCCTCATCGCATGCCGAGAATTAATTGCTATCACAGTAGCATCTCTACTAAGACCCCGACCGTAAACTCGGGTTTGACTATCCGCTTAAATTGTCTCAGGAGTCCCTTGTCAAGAGAGAAGATAACAAGAGAAACATGTATTCTGGATAAATGCAACACTACAATCGGTCGGGACCAGCGAGAAGTCCGCGTAGCAGATAAAACACAAACAGAAATATCCAGCCAGCATTTTGAAGAACTTGAGTATTGCATTCCATCTATATACAGCAAAGGAACAAGATAAAGGAACATAGAGCCACCTTTCCTAAGCCCATAATACCAAGAAAATACCCAGTACAATTCAACTTAATGCCGTTTTTCTCACTTAAACCCAGGTTCAAGATAACGCAGGATACGGATTTCACAAAGATCTGCATTCGGATGGCATGACCAATCCAATTTTGCAAGGCTTCTGAAAGATCCAGACTGCTGCGACAGGTAACATGTCAAGTCATTGGCTTCGCACCCGGGCATCAGTTCCACCTCTCCTGATCACATTGTGATATGCTATTCTTGCGGCACATATGTCGCCACAAGCAGGATAAGCTTTGCCCCACTCGGGAGCTTCCAGTCCTCAGGTATTTGCTTGGAGCTGGAAGGAATCATGCGACCTACAAAAGTTCACGAAAACTGAAGCAAATCAGATTTGCCAACAAAAAGGTCTATGATGCCCAATGAAGTGAAGGGGGCCAAAAAGCAAATGAGATGCAATTAGCTAAAAAGCGAAGTTTTGCTTTACAGAAAATCAATGATTTGAAAAAATTTTCCTTTAAATGATTCAATGTATCTCTTAAAGAAATTAGTCATTGGAAAAAGATTTTATTCTTAACAACTTACAAACATTTTGGTTGGTAAAAATATTTTCCATTGATTCGTTTAAGCAAAATCAATTTTAGGAGTATATTTTCACAAATGGTTGAGTCTCCGCGAATGGAGCAACAAGGAGAATCATGATGGACCATGCCTAAGCAGAGTAGAAAGGAGCAACAAGGAGTACAAATCAATCTATGGAAAACTAGTCAACACGACTCTCATGATGGAAATAAGAATCATGATGGACATTGCCTGTATATTGTAACGAGCTTAAATAAAGAAAAAATTCAATCAGTTGTCGACATGAACTATGACAACTCACCCATAGTACACCCCTTTGCAAAACCGCAACATGCACCTTGACAGAGATGGAAAATATTTGCAGTAGAATGAATGAGGTCCTGCTCTTCATACCTGCTTTGATAGTTAGGACTGGCAATAGTTTGGCAACCTTTCACATTACAGATCCTGTCTGAAATTGCCAGTCCTAGCCACCAGAACAGTTTTATGAGTGTAGAAAATGCACAGCCATTTTTCTACTTCAGCAGGGGGGAAAAGTCAAAAGACACAGTAGCACTGTGGAAATATGGCCGCATAACAGGATAACAGCATTAAACGGATCACTAAAAATAGAGGCTAATGTATAGAGAAAGACCACAGACTTACCACAGAAACAGAAGTCAACATTGGGAGGCATGAAGCCGGCTCGCTTTCTTTCAGCTCTTAGCTTCATAATCAGGAAAAGACGAACACTGATCTTCAGGTAAAAATTTCTCAGTTTCCTGCCCAGGTAACCTTATCTAATTACAAGCATCACCAACTCCTTTTAAGGAGAGAGCAATTAACAGTTCTAAGCATCAAGATGATCGCGCCTCAGTATCGACCTCTTTAGCAAACTCATCTTCTCTTGGTGGTTCATGTGACCCAGGACTGACAACATCCCACAGAAATCCATTTTCTTTCCCTTGAGAGATCTTATTGAGATTTTTGTCAACTTCTGGTGAATGGCTCCTGGCATAGGTGACGTACTTCTCTGCAATTTGATCAAGCATTACAGACAATCTAATTGTAACATCATTCAGTTTAAACTTACACAGCATTAACAAGATAGCCCCAGAAACCTTCTACATAGACAACAAAAACACACCAAAGTAGTAATGTACAGAAGCGAGTCTCTCATCTCAAATTCATCCTTTAATGCATCAATATCCATACTCCTATCGCCCTAAGAAAAAACAGTAGAATTATCTACTTATCATATATTGAAGGCCCTATAAAGAAGCTATCTACCTGCCAAACTGTGAAGAGCATTTAGGGCAGCTTGTTGTTGAGCATCCTTCCTCGTTTTACCCATTCCAACACCTATCTTCTCACCAGTAAATAAAACCTGTGAAAAAAGAAGCAACGAAGATGACTGCAATGAATTTGTTGAGCTAGAGAATTATGCCAAAACAAGTGGGGCAATGTCATAGGCAGATACATATCTGTCCTAGCACACAGCAGAGCATATATTCAACCGCTTACCATATAAACATCCACATCGAATACAATACGCCTATTCTTTTTGCTAGAATAAGGTAATATAGATCCATAGAATACATCATACAAATGTGGGAGCAAATAAATAACACATAAAGGATCTTGATCCAAAAAAAAGATAAGATTACAAAATCACTGACCTCAACAGAAAACTGCAAATCCTTACTGGTGCTCAAGATTGTCCTGAACTCTACCTGAAGGGAAAAATATGTTGAAATCCCAAAAAAAGGAGGGTCAAATATCAAAGAAAAAGGATCCAAATCAAACTCACCTTGGAGCTGCATCTCCGTCCAATCTCTTGCAGCACTGCAATAGACAACGACAACTGTAGCAAGTTCTCTTTTCCAGCATCAGCGTGAATATCTCTGTCATTAGAACAACTCCGATTTTGAGGTACACCAATCTCTGCACCAGACATCACCCAGTCAGTAATATTGCCATGAAATGAGAAAACAGATCTCTCACCCTTGGTAGCTGCGAAGTTTCATCCCCCTCTATCAGTGACAATAATAATGGTCTAAATTAACAAATCAAAACGAGAAATGCGCTAACGCATGTTTAAACCATGACACACCTTAAAGGTGTCTCTATCTAAATCATGAGTAACATGGAGGGACGCTGGAAAGGCTAACTTAAACGTAAGATCTAGACCAATGGTCAAAAAAGAAACATCTAGACCTCGTTTCCAGAAACAAAATACAATTCTAATACATGTTCATGGCAAATTAGACAGCATGAGATAAAATAAAAGGAGACTCAACAGAAAAACTTGCACATCACTATTAACCGGAAAGGTGGAAAAAGAAAGTTCTATACCAGATTGCTGACTTCCAGAAGGCATTTTTGATTTTTTCTGATCAGGTCCAGACCACACCTGGTGAAATGGGAACTAAGGTCAAAACTAGAAGTAACTTGCAATCTAAACTCTAGACATAAGTTACAAGCAAACCTCTTCTGCCTTCACTTGAGATGTGTTAGAGAGCACACCAGAGGTACTAACACTTGGAAGATTGTGACCAAGCTGATTTTGATGTGCTCTCTGCTTATCAAACTTCAGTGAATCAGATTCTTGAGAAAATCCAGAACCTCTACAATTTATATGTCCTTTGCTTGAGTCTTCTTCCACGGGCAATCCTCCGTGTGGATGGATATTGGCAGTAGGTAACTGCACTGGTGGTCTAGATAGGAGAGGGGGCTCACCTGAGCCCTGATTTTTCAAGTCTGGACCATGTTTCATAGTAAGAATTCTCCTTTTCACATCATGTTCCCGATCCGAAAAGCTGAAATCTTGTCTAGTAGGATTACCAAGCAAACCAGGTTCTACGAAAAAACAGGAACACAAAAATCGGTATCATAACAGAAGATTGCATGCTTGTACACCCAAATTATGTACAAACTCTTGGAGACATGTATATTCCTAACAGTGGAAAATCATACTCTGAGATGGCATGAGTGTTCTCGAAGCATTCGGACCAACAGTGTTTGGAATTATAGTAATTGTTGGCTGGGATGTTTCAGATTTAACATCAGGAGTTTCTTTTAAGGGGATGCCAGCCACATCAACAGCATGCTTTTCACCCTAAAATAAACAAATGAAAAGAAGTCGGCCTTGTTCATAATAAAATCAGTACACCAAACTCCAGATTTGAATGAATGAATAAGCAGAAAAATTGAACAGAGCATATATCTCAGGTTACCGGAGGATTAAGTCTTTTATCAATTTCTGCACCATGAATTCCATCCGCAAATGGAGCGTTTGAGGCGCCATTTGGTACAAAACCAGAGTCCTGACATTAAGGACAGATGATAACAATCGATGAGAACTTTAAACAGACCCTCAGATTTCTCCAATAATCCTTATTGAAAAAGTCAGTTTCAAATACCTCTGACATCAAGTAGTTGCTCACATCAGGAGCATGGGGTAAAGTAACCACCTCATCTTCATAAAACACTTCAGAGATTTTCTTTAATAGGTTCTCATCAAACTCCCTGGATAAGAAAATATCATATCTCAATCAGATACAAGATCAGAATGCAACTCAAATTTAATCTTTTGCTGTAAACGGCTTTATACAGTTTGACTGAAATCTAAATACTTACTTGAAAAAGTAACCCCTGACATTGCATGCTACATTTCTTGCCACACAAAGGATTGGAACAGCACTTGCAGTCTGATAAAAACCCAAAAAGATATGTGTGTTCATACTTTCATCAATATATTTCATAGAAAAAAACCTATTTCATAAATGAAACCTCGACAACATGCCCAAAAAAGCCAATAGATTGAAAAAAATTGAACAATGGATATAGCTATGGTCACTGGCCTTCATCCTCATTCATATATCACTTCAGGCCCCTTTCGTTAATAAGAATGAAGCAATCGATATAAGATAAAAGGAATCAGGATAAATTATAACAAATCAAGATGATAATAATTTGAATATTTCTGCAATTGGCGACATTTACGTTTTTGAATATATCTTTTTATGGTACGAATTATTGTAAACATATATGCAAGTTATTCTTCCAAATTTTCTCTGCACAAAAGTTGCCAAATGCCCTGTTTAATGGTCTATCCATGACGCTACTTTTTTTCCCTCCTGTTATAAAAACATAACACGGAGAAACTTTTCCTTCCGAGTTTTGATTTCCGTCCACCTCATTCAAATTGACCTAATGAGCCAAGAAAGGCAATGGCAATTTGATTCCCATTCTATTGGCTAGATTCTCGGTACCAAAGAAGGTCTGGAAGTTATTACAGAAAAACAACCCTTAATTGATTGAGTGACTGTCTTCCCATTGCTCATGCAAATCAATCTGACTAACATTATGACATTTACACACAAAGAAAGCTTAGTGGAATTTTCTTTCACTATAATAATAAAAGGACTATCCAGAAGAGACGTAATAAATCCACGATCTAATACCTCTGCCTGAGGAGCATAGTATGGAGCAAATGGAGGAACTACATGCACTCGTGGTTGATCCCTGTCTTCCCAGACCTTTGAGCGGTCATCAATCACCATTGCCATCTTGGGATGGCAGTTACCATCCTGAAACACATTTAGCAATGATTTCCTTGAACCTGCCATTCATAACATATTGAGCATGATTAGGATACTGCTGGGAAAAGGAAGAATGTGGAGTAGCAACGTGAAAATGGGGGACAGTATTTCACTAGAATTTGCCTAAGTGATAGAACTAGCGTCCTAGTAGTTAGAAGAGATATGCAATCAAAAGGCGGCATACTTAAATCATTAATCAAGATTTAACTATGTAATTCATGAAACAAGAAAGAAAAACCTAACAAAAAGATTGCAAAGCCAGGCGGACTAAAGTTAAGTGCGACTGGGGGAGGTGGCATCATAAAACCCAAAAATATCCAAAATAAGTGTTATTAAGTCCGACAATATGTACACATCCATTGACCGACGTGAACGCCATTAAATGAACTTCATTGAATCTAAAGCCATGCTCTTTTAGTTAAATAAACTTTCCACACTCTAAAAAATCCATGCAATAAAAAGGCCCTCGTTATACAATCTGTAATCAGGAAAACAGGCATTCAATATAATTATCTCATCCCATGTGTACTATATAGATTGGCCCACATTTTCAGCGAAAGCTGCTGAATAATCACATAAAACTTTCACATGTCAGGACATTGCTCCTATAAAGCTCGGATATACCAATCCTATTTGCACAATACTTTCTCTTCTAAGTTCTTAAATGGAATATGAAACACAGGAACAGAAGGCTGAGGTAAGCGTTAATCACTGATTCCAATTATGACCTCCCTGGGTAAAATAGACAAGTTTATTCCATTAAGCTTAAAATTATTGCAGAGAACATGAGGATGCCATCACATGGGCTAGGCTAGGGAAAAAACAGAAAGCTAAGTCACCCCGCATGGGGAGCCGGGGTGAGGAGCACAAGCAAGTTATATGATGCAATGGATCAAACCTGTTTCTACTGGCTATGAAGTCAATCAATGCAAACGATTTTTTAAGACGGCAGCCCAATGAAAATGCATTCATCAAGTAAGCAATAAAGCAAAAATTGTCTTAGAAGATACAACCACAAACGTTAGGAGTGGATAACCATTAATGTTATAATGAAAATGAAAAGCATTAAATCTCCCAAGCATGTTGCATTAGTGGGCCACTGTTCAGATCTTTAAGAAGCAAGCAGAAAAGAGACATGCTAGGCAACAGCGAAATATAGCGCTCAAGCTTCAAAAGGAAAGCAACTGTACCTCATTAGTCATTTAAATGATTTCATATGAGATAACTATATTGTTCGCAGTAGAATAAAAACAAAATGGAGTGCTTATGGTTGTATGACAGATTCAATAGGTATCTACCTTTTAAAGCAAGTCACTGACATTTTCCCCGATTTGATCTCCATAAGCATTTGGCAATGGCTCAATTATACGAATTATGGCATGACATCAGTTTTGCATATTGGGTACTACTAGTTAATAACAACAAAGATGTCAGATCTTCACCTGTCTTGCCTTCTTACACCAGCATTTAAGCATATGCATATACCCATATGTACAAACACGCAACACAGAGAATAATCAACTCGCAAACTCCACAATTACATCTCCTACAAGCATCTTATTTTGTACAAAAGCAGACAACTTGCCTGATTTGACACAAACAACACGGTTCAAGAGTTGTTTTGAATTAATTAAGTGTGCTTCGGGGTCAAGAAGCCTCCACATCTCTAAAGCATAGTCTCTTTCAGCCATTGTGCACACATAAACTTCAAACCTCTTACGTCCTTTAGCTGTTAAGTAACTTCTCAAGTCATCCCATGCAGGTCGTAATCTCACCAGCACACTGGTGTCACGGATCTGCATAAAGAGAAAATAAAGATGCTGACAAGAAAAATACACATGGCTTTCTATATCTTGAAATGTATAATTCAGAATTAACCTTAAATAAAACACCATTCAACATTATCTGGTGATATGATTTTTCTAAATTGGGTGAACAAGGCATTGCTAATAGGAACAAGAAGTGGAACCTCTTCAATCAAAACCTGTCTGCAACAACAAAATAGTGAATCATAGACAGAGGAATTGATTTTGATGACAAGAAAAGCCAGCCCACCATCAAGCACATCACTTCCTCAATGTGCAAAAACATTTGATCAGCAACTTCAGTTGAAAGCTATAACCTAGATTGTAGTTTACACATGAATATAAAACATGCCTTGCTCCTCTCAATTTGAACTTAGTATGTCTTTGCCAACTGGAAAGGCCCACGAGAACTCTCAGCTTTTGTATGCCAACAAATTGAAAAAAAAACATATCGCACGAGCCATTATTTAGATAGATGAATTAAATAATGGGAGCCAGCGTTCTTTCTAAGGGTAAATGAGTCAATGGTCAACTTTTTCCTGCTTCAAAACCCTTCATCAATTCTAGATATGTTCTCCCCGATGCAAGAGAAAAAAGTCCTAATTCTGATTTGGAAAGAAAACACGTGATTATGGTGCGTGAATTCAAATGAAAGAGTAATTATCCCACATAAAGCCTGCGTTCCATCATTAGAGACAACTTATGCTACAACACAAAAAAAGAAGAAGTAAAAAACTAAACAAGAGTAGCAGCAAAAGCGTCTTCTAACCTCAGGATTGATGCGAGTGAGGACGGTATTTCTTTCTTGCAATCTAATTACGGGTCTAACAACTTTCTCATGGCTATCTGAAAGCTGAGGGACCTCCTCAAGCTGAACCTTGTACATCTTTCCATTATCCATGACACAATCACTGTCTGCATACTGCTTGAGCAGCGCTCTGTCATCTACATACCGTTTCAGTTCAGCTGACATTCCTGATATCCTCACCGAATCAGTCTCCCTTGCAATCCAGCCTCGAATAGCCTCGATTCTGTCCTCGAAAGACTTCATTGTGTTGGCAACAATGAGCGTCTCATCGAGATCAAACACAATCGAAAGGCACCGTAGATTGAGCAATCCCAGAGAGGATTCGTAGAGACCCAAAGGAACGGAGAAGCACCAAAAGCACGGGAACTTCTTCTGCTTACTAGGCATTGCCACCAAGTGTATTTCCTCTTCGTCAAGCAACACTACAGCAGTCTGCCAAGACAGATTCATCCCTCAGAGCTCTCACTCACACACTCTCTAAAACCAACAGAATCACTACACGCAGCAGAGACAATGCAAGACCTGATCATAACCAAGCACTCTCAACAGCATGAAAGACACACAACGGCATTATTATCAGCAATTAACACTAAACGGAAACAGAGCGGCTTCCGAGCATATAAGAAAAAGGAGCGATTCGTCGCCCACTAGAGACCTTGAATTCGTAGAAGCAAGAGGCGTGCAGGTTGATCAAATTCGCCTGCTCGACCGGAGAGGACGACTCGAGCTTGCACCGGACCGAGAACGAGGACACCGTCTGGAGGATCGACAGAGGGGGACACCTCTCGCTAATCGGCGAGATACGGCGGATCCGAATCTCGTTGTTGGGGAACTGGAAGCCGTGGCCGTTCGCCGGGACCGCGTCCAGCTCCCCGAGGCGCACATCGCCGTGGTACACCACGGACTTGAACGCCGAACGGCTCATGGAACCTCGCTCCCACTCGCTCCCACTGTAATAGCAACGGGCGCCGAACTGAGAGGGGGAATCGCACGATCGCAAATGCGCGCCGGAGAAATCGAGGCCGCCCAACTGACGTCGCGGCGGATTGCGGCGGCTTCCCTCTGGTCCGCCGTCGTCGCCGTCGCCCTCTCTCTCTCTCTCTCTCTCTCTCTCTCTCGCTCTTTCTCTAAGCTCCCTCTCTAACTAGGGGGATTCAAATGATGGGACATATGGAGTGTGGGTTTTCTGCGAAGTCTGAAACGAATTTATAGGGGAAGAGGGAGGAGGGGCGCGTACATAGAAGGGCGTGGGTTTCAACTGATTTACGGAAATGCCACCGTCTGTACGGACGGCTTCCGTTTTGGGCGACTAATATTTATAATAATATATAATATATAGGTAATGCAATTCCAAACTTCTCCTCAAGACGCATAAAACTATAAATTGTAAGAGATTGATGAATTTTCTTTCGAGAAATCTTTTTTCTTTTTACTTTTTTATGTTCTGCGCTCGTTTTGCTTCTTATCAGGATTCGAACTTGTCCATACAACACCATGAGTTTTATTTGACAAAAAAAAAATCAACTTTAGTGTCGCAAATTAATAACGATTGAAAATTGCTGTGCTCTTTTTTTTTCGTCGTTGTTCTTCCTATTAATTAATTTCGTTTTTTAATTTATCGAAAATGAAGATTCACATGAAATATGATACAATTTGAATTTTACTTTGACGAGTAATTTATATTAATAGAATACTTCGTTTTTTAAAAATGAAAAGATTGACGGTGCATTATATTACGAAAAGGATATGTGTTTGCAAAGACTAGGGAGGAGGGACACGCCTTTCCAAAGGCCTTTCGGGGGTTTGCTTTGTTAGACGGACACGGGCCGACCCAATCCACGACATGGCCCATTTGTCATCGAAAGCCTTGGGTGTTACCAATTTGAGAAATAATTTTTTTTATTATTTTTAAAATAATAATAATAACAAATTTCCAGAAAAGTATGAAAAGATTGAATCTTTGTCCAAATATAAAAGATAATAGAGATATTAAGTGAGGAAAATTAATGAAGAACACTCATTCAATTAAACCAAAATTGCAATAAGTAGACTTCTCGAAATAATTCGGAAAAAAAAAATTTAAATTCCTAATTATGATTATACAAAAACTACCATAATAAGTAGACATCTCGAAATAATTCAGAAAGAAAATTTATGTTTAGTGGCGTCCTCATCATGATTACACAAAAACTACCATGATTACGGTCATACACCATGTTTCTCGTTATACATTGTTATCGTTATCACCGTGTTCATATTGGACACGGATTTTTTCTTTTTTGTCGAAGTACTGGACATGTTCACTTGGAGTCAATTCTTGCAAAAACTAATTATGTTGTACAACAGCTATTTCTAATATTTCGCAAACAAGCTCAAATTATTATTTTTTCAGATACGTGAGCTAGTATTGAACATGGACTCTGAAGATACTGTTGATATTTGTGGGATGAGTAAGTCACGAGCCATGTTGGAGAGAATTGGAAAAGTATTTGCTTGCCTCTCTCCCACCATTTCAGATCAACGTAGTCTTCACATACTCCATCGATGTATTTGGAATAGTTTGTTCTCGTGTACATCTCCAACTCGTTGGCATATGAAGATGAAGATTTAGCGGAAGGCTATCGAGTACTTTTTTCCTTACGAAGCAAAGACCATGCATGTTTCTAGGCGAGACTCAATGTGGGCATATTCTCATTCAAGGTGTGGAACTCATCATATTGAATCGACCGGCATATGCAGCATACGTGTTCCTGAGCCAACTCATCGTCATTGCCATTTTGTGTTGCACTTGGACCACATCATCTAGTCTCAAGTTCTCCTAATATGGAAAAGGGCAGTTTCAAGCCTTTCAACTTGTCATGATTCTCTCAAGGTAAACCCCGAGGTGGTTAGACGAATTACTAAACGGTTGCAGATAAGATACTCAGCCCGATTTGATCTTACGCCAATGGAAATCGAATGGCAGTGTCTAAAATAAAATTTATCGTTTCCTTCTTAGTCAATCCGAGTTAAACTTGTGTTGCCAATCTTTTCTACCATTGAGCATAGACTTTGAATGACTCAATCTTTTTCTACTCGGCATGTGCAAAATCCTCATGGGACGGAGTAATGTCGGTATTGAATTTGTACTGCAGGAAGACGTGAGATAGCTCCTTCCAAATCTCCATTGTACTTGCTCTGACCATGACGAACCTCTGAAGTGTGGGTCCAGTCAGACCGTCCAGGAAGGTCTGAAACATAAGCGGCACATTTTCAACATAACGTGTGACCTTTTTCAAGTAAAATATTGGAGGTGGATATTGGGGCAGGGGGTGTTGTCATACTTGTTGAGCTCAGGCACTTAAAATTTAGCAAGTACTCTGAACTTAGCATGGTGCGATAAAATGACTTGGATATGGCATATTGTAGTCTTCATTGCGATTTAATGTTCTTGTAACGGTGACAGTCAACTCGTTCTAGTTTTGGCCGAATGTTTATAGGCATTAGATGGTCTTGATCCTCGTCTATCTTCCTTAATTTCCAGGTTATAAATGGATCAGTTTTGATTTGTTTGTTAATTGGGTGATGTATGGTCAATACTCAGTTGAGATTAAGCTTCGGCTCTATTTGTTTCGAGAAAAATGAATGATTTAGAAAATATTTTCGTAAAACTCGGTTGTGTGAATCCAACACCCATACGAATCATCAAAAGATGATCCTCTTCATTGATTTCAACGTACTTCTTACATGAAATGTAATCAGATACAACGAGGCCACTGATAGGTCTAGCGCAATCGCTTATTCTGCAGTGCCAAATAAGAGGCACTAGCTTGCGCCTCATCCCGCTCCCTCTTAAGCTGCTCAATTTGTGCTTGGAGCGCGGCCTGGGTAGGCTTCACTGGTATGTCCGGTATGGAGAGCAAGCACTCGGGATCCACTGGACGGTTAATGTACTCTAGGGATGCGTGGTGTTCCTTCATTTGCCCTTGCAGCTCTTCAACATACGTAATCTCCTGTGGACGACAATCGTGCCAGGCACTTTCGATGTAGTCCACTTTCGTTTGGTAGGTGCATGGCTGAGATTCACCAAGATCCTTCTGGGTGAGGTCGAATTGGAAAAGGTCTGGCCTTAGAGGAGGTGGGATTTCCTGAAGGGCGCCGTACTGTCTAACAACCCTGAGGGGATAATAGGATGTACACCCCGTGAATCCCATTAAGGGGACTGGATTATCCAATTGGTGAGTAAGACAGGCAACACGAAATCGGGTCCACCTAACGTGCCACAAGATTTCTGTAGGAGCAATGTTCTTTAGAAAGCTTATCCATTCGGAATAAGACTTTTCTGGAATGGATTTCAATTCTTCCAAAAACTTTTTGATTGGGTGAGTGTGGTCATTAATCTCATGTATGTCCATGTGGAAACCGAATTCTTTGACATGGGAAAGAAACCATATCTGCAAAAGTGCACCCGGTGCATGCAAGCTTCCTCTTTTGTTTTTCTTAAAACGGGTGAGAGATAAGAAAGTTTCGGCCAAAATCATGTTAGTGAAATTCATCCCTCTACATACTTGTCCAACTAGATGTGCAACTAATGGATTCATGGCTTTACTATTATAAGGAAAAACTACGAAACCAAAGAATGCTAGAAGAAACACCCTAGATGACTGACGCATAGATTGCTTAGTCGGATATGCATAATGTTCAACTAAAAAGGTGATTGGACAACTATTGTGATTAGATTTCAAAACCTTCTCTATCTCATTGGCTTTCATATTCAAAAATCTAGCTAAGACACTTTCGGGCTTTAAACCGATGGGAGGCCTAACAAGTTTAGTGATCGGGGTAACTCCTATTGCAACATTATATTCCTCAATAGTCGGGACCAATTCATGTCTACCGAACACGAATGTAGAAGTCGTGGGATTCCAAAAGTGAGCCAATGCCTGGACTAGACTGAAGCGGATCTCGACATGAAGCAAGGATGCAAGTTTTCCAATTTTTGAACTGATGTAATCGTGGCCACTTTGATCTAGTCTGTCCCACCATTCCAAGAGTATGCTATTGGGAGCAAAGATGATCTTGATGTCGGTCCTCCTCTTTTTATCTAAATCACGAAGGGCATTCGATTGATTATCACATATTATTTGAAATAGGAATTTAAATTATGACAGAAGTAAACAAATACTAAGAGATAAAGAATAGCGAAAACTCATAGCGAGAATAGAGATTAGCAAAAACACAAAGACATGCACATGTCATGTGAGGTTGGAAGCCGACTGGTTGGGATATACTAGGGGGCTTGAAGCTCCCTTTCCAATGGAAAAATGGGGTCCCATGAGATAACGAGATTGAGCTGGCTCACTACCGCTTGCGACTGACAGACGGGTTTGGCCTTCTTAATACAATCCTAGTTGGCTTCCTAAAGTGCAACTCGGGGTTTTGGATCAGGATGTGTGTGCAAATGTCTAATACTAAAACGTATAAAACATGCACGACATGGTATATCATGCATACACCACCTCAGAAATTTTGTCAACTTAAAGCATCCATCCATACACTCCGTACAAAATAAAGGTTAGTAAATGCTTCTCCCCATATAACTCATACCTGTAAAACATCTCAACGACAGTTAGGGGAGTACCTGAGATTCCACACGCAATGATGAGATCACACAAAAAAGTTTTCAAATAGAGAAAACCAAGCCTAAGTCCTCTATAGCTTTTAACTAGTCCCTAGCGGAGTCACCAAACTGCCGTGACCATCTCAAAGTGAATCCCGAGGTGGTTAGATGAATTACTAAGTGAGTGCAAATTATCCCTCTTGCAAAAAATAGAAAAAGAAAGTTCCATACCAGATTGCTGACTTCCAGAGTTAGGACTTTTAGAATTTACATGTCCCATGTTTGAGTCTTCTTCTACGGGCCCTCCTCCTTGAGGTTGAATGTTGGCAGCAGGTAACTCCACCGGTGGTCTATATGGCACAAGGGACTCACCAGAGTCCTGATTCTTCAAATCTGGAACATGCTTCATAGTAAGAATTCTCCTTTTCATGTCATGTTCCTGATCCGAAAAGCTGAAATCTTGTCTAGCAAGATTACCAGGCAAACCAGTTTCTGCAAAAAAAAAAAAAAAAAAAAAAAAAAAAAAAAAACTATGACATAACAGAAGATCCCATGCTTGCACACCCCATATCAACCAGAAACTCTAGGAGATACTTTTGTTCCTATCAGTGGAAAATCATACTCTGAGACGGCATGAGTGTTCCTGAAGCATTGGGACCAACTATGTTTGGAATTATTGTAATGGTTGGCTGGGATGTTTCAGATTTTACATCAGGAGTTTCTTTTACAGGGATGCCAGACACATCAACAGCATGCTTTTCACCCTACAAAGAAAACAAATGAAAAAAAGTAATTTGCACCCGTTCATGATAAAATCAGGATCCCAAAAATTCTGATTTGAAAGAATGTACAAGTAGAAAAGTGGCCAGAGCCTATATCGAAGATTACCAGAGGATTAAGTCTTTTATCGGTCTCAGCACGATGCATTCCATCAGCACATGGAGTGTTTAAAGCACCATTTGTTACGTAATTAGAGCCCTGACATTAAGGACAAATAATAACAATAAATGAGAACTATAAACAGACCTTCAAATTTCTCTAATTTGTCCATATAGAAAAAGCCAGTTTCAAATACCTCTGACTTCAAGTAATTGCTCACATCAGGGGAATGGGGTAAAGTAACCACCTCATCTTCATAAAATACTTTGGAGATTTTCCTTAGGAGGTTTCCATCAAAATCCCTGGATGAGAAATATCATATCTCAATCAGACACTATAGACATCAGAATGCAACTCAAATCCAATCTTCCGATGTAGATGGCTTTATATACTTTGACTGAAATCCAGATACTTACTTGAAAAAGTAACCCCTGACCTTGCACGCTATATTTCTTGCCATACAAAGGACTGGAACAGCATTTGCAGTCTGATAAATACCCAAAAAGAAATATGTGTGTTCATGCTTTAATTTCTATTATTCAAAGTGAAACCTACTTCATAATGAAACCTCAATAACATGCCCAAAAATGCCAAAAAATTTTGAAAACTCTGAACAATGAATATAGCTAAGGTCATTTGGACAAGTGGCCTTTATCCTCGTTCATATATCACTTAGGATCCCTTTCATTGATAAGAATGAAGCAATTGAAATAAGATAAAAGGAATCGGGATGAATTATAATGAATCAAAATGGTAAACTGAATATTACTACGTATTTGAATATACCTTCTTACAGTTTGAATTTTATGGTTTCAAACTATTATAAGCATATAAGCAAATTATTGTTCCTAATATTCTCCATGCAAAAGTTGCCAAATGCGAGCCCTATTTAATGGTCTATCTATGATGTTACCTTTCTTCCCTCCTGTTAATGAAACATAATAAAGGAGAACTTTTCCTCCTGAGTTTTGATTTCCATCCACCTCAAAGTTATTATAAAATAACAATCCTTAAATTGTATGAGCGACTTTCTTCCCATTTCTCTTGCAAATCAGTATGACTGACATAACGGCATTTAGACACCAAAAGAAGCTTGGTGGAATTTTCTTTTACTAGAATAATGAAAGGCTATCTGGAACAGACATAATGAATTAATGATCTAATACCTCTGCCTTAGGAGCATAATATGGAGCAAATGGAGGAACTGCATGCACTCGTGGTTGATCCCTGTCTTCCCAGACCTTCGAGCGGTCATCAATCACCATTGCCATCTTGGGATGGCAGTTACCGTCCCGAAACACATTTAGTAATGATTTCCTTGAACCTGGCATTCATAACATATTAAGCATGAATAAGGTACTGCTGAGAAAGAAGAAGGTTGAGTAGCAATGTGAAAATGAGGAACAGTTGCTCACTAGAATTTGCCTAAGTAATAGAAATAACATCCCGGTAGTTAGAAGAGATAGGAATCGAAAGGTGGCACACTAAATCAAGATGAGACTATGTAATTTCATGAAACAAGAAAGAAAATCTAATAGAAAGGTTGCAAAGCCAGGTGGACTAAAGTTAGTGGAACTGCAGGAGGTGGTATCATAAAACCCAATAAATATGCGACACAAATGTTAGTAAGTCTGAATACATGCAACACATCCCATTAACTGATGCCAATGCCATTTGATGAACTTCACTGAGTCTAAAGCCATGCTTTGATCAGTTTAATAAACTTTCCACAAGCAACATAATTCATGCAATAAAAAAAGTTCACATTTTATGTAGTCTGTACTAAGGAACACATGCATTCAATATTAGGATCCCATTCCATGTGTACTACATAGCTTGTCCCACCTCTTCAGAGAAAGCCATTGTATGAACGCATAAAACTTTTACAAGTGAGGACATTGCTCCTATAAGGGTGGGACTATCCTATCCGTGTGGTACTTTCTCTCTTAAGTTCTTGATTAAATTATAAAACACGGAAACAGAAGGCCGAGGTAAGTGTTAATCACCAATTCCAGTCATGATCTCTCTGGGCACAGAAGACAAGCATATTCAATTAACCTTAAATTTATTGTTAAAACATGCAAATTCCTGCATATGGACTGGGCTGGTGATAAAAAACAGAAAACTAAGTCGCCCAACACGCTTGTAAGGGAAAGGGCAGGGGGAGGGGGGCACAAGCAAGTTATATGATGCAATGGATCAAGCCACGTTGTCCATCTATGCTAGTGGATTTTGAAGATGGCAGCCCCATAAAAATGCATTCATCAATTGAGCAATAAACCAAAAATTGTCTTAAAAAAATTGCCTTAAAAGATAAACACATGAGGTTAGGAGTGGATAAACTTTGATGTTATAATGAAAATGAAAAGCAATAAATTGCCTAAGCATTCCTCATTAGTGGGCCACCTGTTCAAATCTTTAAGGAGCATGCCAAAAAGAGACATGCTGGGCAACAGCAAAAGCATTCAAGCTTGGAAGTGAGAATAAAAGGAAAGCAACTATACCTTATTGGTCATTTAGATGATTTCTGTTAAAATAACTATATTTTTTGTAGTAGAATAAAAAGAAAATGGAATGTCTATTGTGGTATGACCAATTCAATAGGTATCTACCTTTTGAAGTAATTCACTAGCATTTTCACCAATTTGATCTCCTAAAGAATTTGGCAACGGCTCAATTACACGAATTTTGGTGTGATACGTCAATGTAGCATAGTGGACACTATTAGTTAATAACAACAAAGGTGTCAGATCTTCAACTTGCCAGCCTTCTTACATCAGCACTTAAGCATATGCATAAAACCATATGTACAAAACACAACTCGTAAAAAGAGCTCCCATCTCGCTCACACATAAATCTGGACTATAGGGAAACTACCACGCTAGGTCTGGAGAGAGATGGGATAATGTGCAACTAAAATGACAGGCTTTAGTCCATTTCACAAAGTTCTTCCATTAGAACCCAATTGTACACTATATGCAAATTAGTAAATTGGGCCCCTCCCCCCGACTTAGCATATTCATTCTCCTGTTGGTTACTCCACATATGACCAGATCAGTATGTGAGGTTCTAATGAAATTAGTAATTACTGCATTAGGACGAACCATCAAACTATTAACAAATAAGATAGTAATCAACTCGCAACTCCACACATACCATCTCCTGCAAGCATCTTATTTTGTACATAAGCAGACAACTTGCCTGATTTGACACAAACAACCCTGTTCAAGAGTTGTTTTTCATTAATTAGGCGTGCTTCAGGGTCAAGAAGTCTCCACATCTCCAAAGCATAGTCTCTTTCAGCCATTGTGCACACATAAACTTCAAACCTTTTACGTCCTTTAGTTATTAAGTAACTCCTTAAGTCATCCCATGCAGGTCGTAATCTCACTAGCACACTGGTTTCACGGATCTGCATAAAGGAATGCTGATGAGAAATCCACAAGGCTTTCTATATCTTGATACGTATAATTCAGCATGAACCTTAAAGATATCACCATTCTACATTATCTGGTAAGTATGATTTTTTCGTAATTGGGTGAACGAGGCATTGCTTATAGAAACAAGAAGTGGAAACTCTTCAATCAAAACCGGCCTGCAGTAACACAATAGTGAATCATGGACAAAGGATACGATTTTGATGATAACAAAAGTTAGCCCACCATCATGCACATCACTTTCTCAATCTGCAAAAACATTTGATCAGCAACTTCTGTTGAAAGGCATAACCAAGATTGTAGTTTACACTTGAATATAAATCATGCCTCGCTCATTTCCCTTTGAACTTAGCATCTTTACTCACTGGAAAGGCCCATGACAACTCCCAGCTTTTGCCAGATGCCAGCAAATTAAAAAAAAAATTATTGCATGAGCCACTGCTTCAGATAAATGAATTAAATAATGGGAGCCAATATTCTTTCTGAAGGTAAATAAGTAAATGGTCAACTATTTCCTGCTTCAGACCCCTTTATATGTTCTCCCTGATGCAAGAGAAAAAGTCCTGGTTCTGACAAATGCCTACGGCGCATGATGACCTCAATTTAAAGAGTAATTATCCCCACAGAGCCAGTGTTCCTCCATTAGAGACAGCTCGCGTTATAACATAAAAAAATTAAATAAAGGAAGTAAAAGACTAAACAAGAATAGCAGCAAAAGTATCTTCTAACCTCAGGATTGATGCGAGTGAGGACAATATTCTTTTCCTGCAATCTAATTACACGTCTAACAATTTTCTCATGGCTATCTGAAAGGTGAGGGACCTCCTCAACCTGAACCTTGTACATCTTTCCATTGTCCATGACACAATCACTGTCTGCATATTGCTTCAATAGCGCTGTATCATCTACGTACCGCTTCAGTTCAGATGACATTCCCGATATCCTCACCGAATCAGTCTCCCTAGCAATCCTGGCTCGAAGAGCCTCGATTCTGTCCTCAAACGACTTCATTGTGTTGGCAACAATGAGCGTCTCATCGAGATCAAACACAATCGCAAGGCACCGTAGATTGAGCAATCCCAGAGAGGATTCGTAGAGACCCAAAGGAACCGAGAAGCACCAAAAGCACGGAGACTTCTTCTGTTTACTAGGCATTGCCACCAAGTGTATTTCTTCTTCGCCAAGCAACACTACAGCAGTCTGCCACAACAGATTCATCCATCAGAGCTCTCACTCATACACACTCTCGAAAACCAACAGAAACACTACACGCAGCAGAGACAACGCAAGACCTGATCATAACCAGAAACTCTGAACAACGCGAAAGACATTCAACAGCATTCTTATCAGCAATTAAGACTAAAAGGAAACAGAGCGACTCTCCAGCATTTGAAACCGGACGATTCGTCGGCGAACAGAGACCTTGAATTCTTGGAAGCAAGAGGCGTGCAGGTTGATCAAATTCGGCTGCTCGACCGGAGAGGACGGCTCGAGCTTGCACCGGACCGAGAACGAGGACGCGGTCTGGAGGATCGAGAGAGGGGGGCACCTCTCGCCGATCGGGGAGATGCGATGGATCCGAATCTCGTCGTCGGGGAAACGGAAGCCGCGGCCGTTCGCCGGGACCGCGTCCAGCTCCCCCAGGCGCAAATAGCCGTGGTACACCACGGACTTGAACGCCGAGCGGCTCATGGGAAGCTCCCTCGCTCGCTCGCTCGCTCCGGCCGAAATCGCCGGGGAGCGTCGAACCGAACGAGGAATCGCGAATGTGCGCCGGAGAAATCGAGCTCGCGCGGCTGGAGGTTTCGACGGATTGCGGTGGTTTCTCTCTGGTTCGCCGTCGTAGCGGTCGTCTCCTCTCTCTCTCTCTCTCTACAACTGCGGATTCCCTCCTCCGTAATCTGAAACGAATTTCTAGTGGAGAGAGGGAGGGAGGTTCATGCACGGGGGGCTGTGAATTTCAACTGATTTTACGAAAGAAATTCGATTTTACAACTACGGAAAAAAAACTACAAAATTTTGCTCAAGGCCTGCCCCACAAGAGATTGATTAATTTATATTAAAAAGACAAGGTTGCACTATAATTATTCGATCGGAATTCAAAGTACTGGTCTCATTCCTCCTTTTTCCTATTTTTTTTTCTAATTAGGATCTAGTTGTCATAATTAAATATTTCTCATGTTTTTTTTTTCAATGTATTTGAAAAAAATTTAGTGTAACCTTAGATATTTTCATGACGCTTTACATGTTCCGTGTAAAAGTATATCGCCAATGATAAGGAAAAAAGACATTATTTGATGTGGTATAAAACTTAAAAGTCTCTTCTTCATTGTTGTTCTTATGGAAAAAACCACCAAAAATCTCAAATTATACTCATTGTAACACATTTATCCCTAATTTTTTTGTGACACAAAAAATCTTGAATTATGCACATTGTGACACATTTACTCTCCGTTAAGATTCCGTTAAAACTATGATGTGGCGCTGACGCAGCGCTCGTATGGCACTGCATCAGAGAAAAAAATTCAAAAAAAATCACTGTTCATTGCGAGTTACTATTCATCATCTTCTCGCTCAACCACAGCTCTTCCAGAGCTCGTTTGTCACTAACCGCTGCCGCCCGGATCTCTGGGAGCTTTGTTGGAGTTGATGACTATGATGGCCGCGAGCTCGAAGCTTGGCAATGGCCGCTCCGCTCGAGCTCGAAGCTTGGCCATGGCAGCTGCTTGAGCTCTTCCTCTTCGCTGCGGGCCGAGCTTCAGTTGCCATCATCGGCAGCCATGACCATCCCAGAAGTCCAGGTGAAGATCCACTTTGATTGCTTTTGAGCTCGAGCGGCCGTCATGGCCAAGCTTCGAGCTCGAGCGGAGCGGCCATGGCCAAGCTTCAAGCACGTGGCAATCATGGTCGTCATTGCTGACATCAAAAGAAAGGTTGAAAAAACAAAAACTATATTAGGATAATCTGACACAAGTCACGACCATTATTTTTTTTTTGTGACATCAAAAGAAAGGGAAAAACAAAAACTATATTAGTTGTTGTTGACACAGGTTGTTGTTCTCTGTTGCAAAACTTCGAACGTGATTAAATTTTTGTAAATAGAGGAAATAAACGAAATTGAGAAGAAAGGTTTAGAGAGAAAGAGATTTTAGAAGCGATACGTGAGTGAAGATTGAGAACCGGTTAAAAATGAGAGGAGGCCAGCCACCAATAGTCACTGATCAAGTGACCCAACGATCCCTTCTACTCGTTTTGAAATAGATTTTAGCAATCTGGGTTATTGGATCAAAGATCGCGGGTCACTGATCCAATGACAGAATTTTCGGGGCCGAGGCCTAAAGGATTGATTTCCTGTCAATTTTAGCATTACGTGTTGACAATCTCCGTTTCAGATTATGTGGTAACCGAAACAGCTAATTTTTTTTTTCTGGTCAAAAACTGAAATAGCTAATTAGCATTACTCAATGTAGATAATTTAGTATTCTAGAAAACGTATGCGCTTTAAATAATTTAATGTGACAATTCAAAAAACATTGAATAAATCAAAGAAAATTTTTAAAACACAAGCTGGGAAAATAAGAAGAGAAAGTAGGGAACGAGGATGGGAGATAGCGGGGTTAAGGCTGACACCATAGTCGATCACCCTTTGTGACTCTTGGTCGAGGGTCGTGAGGGAGCGATCCTTAGGAAGGCGATCGACTCAACTAAAGTTATGACTCGAGCAAGCCCGGTCCTCACCCGAGGGCCGTGCTTACCCTCAATTGAGGGGAGGGTAGTCGTCATTGGTCAAATATTGTCGATAGCGGTGGTTGCCACCATGCTGATCGGGCAACCCCCTCCTATTTCTCACTTAATTTATTTGTAAGTCTTTATAAACCGAAACCATTAAGTTAATGACCAAATATAATTTAATTATGTTAGTCGTCAATAATTTTTAGGATCCTCCATTAGTTGATCTGAGAAAGTCATTTTGTCTTAGAGGGGTTATTAACAGGTACATTTAACAAAAAAAAAAAAACAGGTACAATTTAACTACGTGTCTCAAAATTTGACCCAAGCGATCACTTCCATTCTCTCCCTCACTCATGCGAGTTTGTCTTAATAATTTCCTGATCGAAAAATAAAAATAATGAACTCATCTTTCAATCTATAGATTCTTGCGACACTACCATGCATGTGGCATTTAGCTAGCGAGGCCTGCTCATCGGATCAAATCACATTGCAGCCCTGTTCTTCAATCTAGCAACCAACATGTTCTTGCCCATTGACACTCCCTGCATAGGATGAGTCAATAGAAATTGATGCCACACCACCCAGTGAATCATGGGATGGGATCGGATTACTTAAGAGCTCTTCCGGTTTGGCTTCGAAATGATTTAGCGATTTAGCGATTTAACATCACATTCTACTTAACAGTGTAAAGGGTAATGAACTCTTTTTTTACAGGGTCAAAGACCATAGCATAAACATTTCATCCTCAAATCGCCACAGATTCTGGACAAATTGAAGCTCGGACTCTAGGAGGTGAAGGTGTCGATGATGGTCGTGTGAAGGGGGTCGCTCAAGTGGGTTGCCCAGTTGTTCAGGGGGCCCTTCCCGGTGGCGGCGGCCTGGACGGCGAAGCCGAGGAACGCGACCATGGCGAGGCGGGCGTGCTTGATCTCCGCCAGCTGGAGGGTGGCCTTCTTCTCGGGGTCGGCAGCCAGGCCGAGCGGGTCGAAGAACTTGCCTCCCGGGTAGAGCCGCTTCTCGGGGTCGAGCTCGGCGTTCCTCTGGAACTCGATGTACCCGATCAGCAAGACCTCGATCCAGATCAGCGTGGTGATGGAGAATGGGAGCGGTTGCCCGAGGTAAGATGACCCTTCAACAAGCTCCACCTGATATGGAAAAGGCCATAGATGATGAGCTTCTACAGATTTCTCAACCGGCAAGGGAATGCAGAGCCAGAGTCTTAAAGCTCACGAACACGAGGCTACACTGACACAGATTAAGCAATCAAGCAGATTCACGAGCAAACACTAAACGCATTACGTAACCTTATAATTGGTTAAAAGAGGCCTTTACTTTACAGTGCAAATCAGAAGATTAGCCAATTAAATCAAGCACGGATGGAACTCTTTTCCTCTTTACACCATCTGATTCCAGAAAGAACGGAGAAAGGGAAAAGGAATATAACCTTGCCAGCGTCTTGCCAGGTGACGCCGGTGAGCCACTCGACGGTGAGGGCGCCGAGTGTGGCGAGCATGGCCCACCTGCCGTGGATTAGCTCGCACTCGCGGAACCTCTGGAGCCCGAACACCTCGGTGTACGGCTGGAACGGCGTCGACTTCACGTCGGAGGTCTCGAAGCGGGTGCCGATGATGTCGCCGGCCTCGTTCTTGGCAAGGTTCTGGTCCAGCGAGTCCAGTTCGAACTGCAGGTACTCCGCCGGCTTCCCCAGCCCGAACGGGTCGAACCCGTAGTCGCCGACCAGGCTCCCGTCGAGCCACTCCGGCGCCGTCGCCCCCGGGTACCACAGCGGCCGGTCCGGGCTCCGCTTCGCTGCCTTCTTGGGCGCGGCCTTCTTGGTCCGGAACCCGAACCGGGCCTGGACCCGGCCGGAGCCGGGGACCTCCGGCAGGCGGGTCCCGATGAACGAGGACGCGGCAGCGGCGGTCGTCATGGCGGCCATCGGCGGTTGTGTGGTGGTTGTAGAAGAAGAAGAAGAAGCCGAGGAGACCGAGCGAGCGAGGCTCCGGACGGTGGTGGTATGATCATCGCGTTACGTTGTTTTGGTGGTTATATTTGGGATTTCGAAGGTAGAATTCTGACAATCTAAGGCGGAGGTTGTGGGGCGTCGGATGGGAGGGCGTATCCATCTGACGGCGGAGGGAGTTTCGGGCTTATCTTTCCTTATCTGCATGTGGGCCCCGGCAATGCTAAAGAAGAGCGAGTAAGAGACCCTTGCCTAAAGATGGTGATCTGATCTCATGTGGCTGAGGTTGATGCGGGCGGGGAGAAAATCTTCTGATCAAAGCGATGGGCCCCACCGGTCCAACAGTAATGGATGAGATATCGGGAGTGGATGGCACTGGATATAATTGGGAATACGCGTCGTGTCTATTCGGGCAAAAATAAAACTTTTATGGGACATATTTTTCGATTAACAGATTATTTCGATACCGTTATCTTTATTACCATCAAAACTTGATTATATATAATCGCGATCATGATTAATCATGCCATTGGACAATAATGTCGTGATATTTAAGATATCTCATCCGAAATCATATGGTTCGTACGATAATCGATAGATTTGTATGGAAAAGACGTTAAAAGTACACTTCTATATTTAGAAGATAAGTTGAGTTTCAAGAAGCTTTTTAATTAACTAGATTTAAAAATTAATATAGTAAATTTGGGGAGGGGGGAAGCTATTGATGTTTAATTAACAATTTTACTTTTGTCCATCGATTGATGTAAATGAAGACACATCTTTTTATTTCATTTTTTAAATGAGGGGATAACGATATTCTATTGTGATTTGATGCAATGATCAAAAAATTACATTGGAAAATAGAACTAAGTTTGGCCATTTTTCTATTAGCAGAGCATTGGGACGTTATAAGGGAAGAACACCTAGATCAGCTTTCAGGCGGAGCCATAACGTTAACCACAAGTGCCATGAACGCAATATGAAATCGAGCAATGAGGAATTGTATCGAGAAATACTTTTATAACTTAGCACAAGATGCCCAAATTTCTTGATCTCTCAATATGAAGACACGAAGCTAATATGGATTACGAGATCTAAAGAGCGATATTTGATTAATACAATTACCATAGCACCCTACCGTCGATCACAGAAAAGAAAAGGAATTTTGATTCGAAGGATTCACAAAGCTTATCATCTTGGTCCGATTGAGCAATTCATAACAAATTCAACCGGTTTTAAATTCATGCGATCAAAGAGCCTTTCCTACATCATTGAATCTTTACATGGAAATAGGATACGTTATATGTTTGTACTTCTATAATATATCTAATTACTATTTGTAGTGCTGTAAGATACAGCGGTCCTATCATGCCATTGGTGTTCAATATTTTTGAAGTATCTTTATCCTTTTACTTGCCAGTTGCCCCCGAGACACAAAGCAAATTACTTCGCAAAGAGAGAGAAACACAATTTAATAAATAAAAAAAAATCAGTCACCATGAACAAAATGCAATCTTATTCACGTAAAAGACTAACGCAATCCATTGTTCAGATAACGATTACATGTAATCATTCGAAACAGATGGAAAGGTTAGATAATTACCTCTGCTATGAAACAAAAAGAAACAGTAACTCATTGCAAATTTAAAAGTCAATAATCAGTGTTCTCTAGGAACAAAGATACAAATCGACCCGCGTGCGGATCATCAGACATTGATCTTCTTTCGAAGCTTCTCCCATCCTTTCTTACAAGCGCCCATCGCCTTCCGGCCGTGTTTGAGCAAGTGCTTCTTCAAGTCCTTGGCCTTCTCCTTCAAGTCCTTAGCCTTCTCCTTCACTTGCTTCTGCAACTCCCCCATTCTCTTAGCTTAGCTTTTGCTGTGTTGAAGAGAGAATGGAGATCAAATGGCCTTCTGATGAGAGATTCATCTATTTATGGGGGTCGAGCAGCAACCCCTTTCGTCGATTCTGTTTCATTTCCATCTGTCTTCTGGTTAATTACAGCTTGGGAAACCCATAAAGCTCGTTGCAAACCTTAATTTAGTCGTATTATGTCGGAACACAACCAGAGCTGACCTGTTTTTGGTGGACGCCATGGGTTTTGTTTAGGTGGCATATTGACCTGAAACACCTTTGCAGCTTTTCAGATACTTCTAACAAACAAAAACATGTATAGCAACTAATATAGCTTACCCATAATTGACGACTTATGGACACACACATCAAAAAAAAAAAAAGATCATCTCGCAATAAATGCATTTTCCAATCCAAATTAAAGTCTTGATAAAGAGATTTAAGGCTGAGTTTGGCATGCAAAAAAAAATTATGTCAGAAAACATTGTCCTTACTTTTCGACATTTAATCGCTTAGAAAAATGAATAAAATAATTTTTTTTGATAATCAATAGGAATCTATGCTTCAATTTAGACAAAAATATATTTTTAAAATTAGAAATCACTTTTTCCAAAATGCGACTAAATATCGACACTTGAACCAGAGATCATGGCACTACACCCGAAATTGTGCACAGCTCCTTAGCGACCATGCCCGGGTATCCGACTCTCATGCCCAAGTCGCTAGCACCTGAGCTTGGGTCCGCCGAGGTCAGGCATGGTTTTCTCCTTGGCCCAAGTTTATAGATGGTAGGCCCATGTCCCTCGAAACCTGGCCTAAAACCCCAGTGCTTATGCCTAGGTTCCACGTGAACATGTCTAATTCTTGGCTCCCTAGCCCAAGTTACTAATGCCTAGCCCGAGTTCATCAAAATTGGGCTCAGTTCCTTGGCACCCAAGTTTAGGTCTGCAATAGAGATAAGCAAAAGGAATCGCTCTAATTAAGAATCGCTCGGACCAGACCAAATTGATGAAAATCGATCTGGTTCTCGATTCTTGGTGTGGATCCACCCACTTGGATCATACCGATTCTTTTTTAATTCTTACAAACCCTAATTAGACGGATTTTTCCTTTCTTGTTCACAAACTCACGCCTCTCGTTCACAACTTCCCAAACCTTAACCGATAGATTTTCTCTCTCGTTCACAAACTCTCTCAGTCACGCAATGCCTCTCTTAGTCACAACTCATGCTATATTGCAGCCTCACCTTGAAGCCATCCTCTCGCTCGATCGTTGACGCCTCTCTTAGTCATGACTCATGCTGTTTCACGGTCTCGCCTAGATGCCACCCTCTCGCTCGACTGTCGATGTCTCCCTCTCATTTTTCTCAATCACACAATCACATTGTCTCGTGGCCTCACCTCGACACCACCCTCTTGCTTGACCGTTGATGCCTCTCTTAGTCACAACTCACGCTGACTCGTGGCCTCACCTAGATGCCACCCTATCGCTCAACTATTGATGCCTCCCTCTCGTTTTTCTCAATCACGATATGCCATCTCATGGCTTCATTTGGACACCACCCTCTTGCTCGATCGTCGACACCTCTCTCAGTCACAACTCTGTTTATCTCTCTGGAGAGTCTCTGAATTCGTCAATTTCAGTAGCTTGAAAGCAAGCATGTCATTTTCACTTTCATCACAACTAGGATCTGTAGAATTGAAATTACCACGTCGTTTCCAAGTTAGCTAGCTGTACTATGTGCATTGCTTGTTATAGCTGCAACAAGCAATGCTCTTGTTGTTAATGGGCAGTGGGTACTACGAGGTATCGCAAGCTGAGGTTGTTACTGGATAGTGGGTACAATGCTTTGGCTTTTGTATATCAAGTTTGCTTTCAGAATTCATTAGGAAAAAAAAGATAGAAGGAGTTGGTTCTAAGAACCCACTCAGGAACCAAATTGGATCGGTCGGTCTAGTCCGGTTTGGTACTAGAACCAGGTGGGCCGATTCCTGATCCCACAAACTGGGAACCGGCCCCTCTGGTTCGGGTCCCGATTCCAGGGTGGAATTGACCTACCTTGGTACCAATCACTCTTAATCCACAAGGGTGGATGCCCATGCTCGAGTCTTCTGTGGGTGTGCTTAGGTACCCGGTGCCCATACTCAGGCTCCCAATGGTTGACTTGAGAAACCTCGACTCTTTTGACCAGGACCTCGACACCTAGGTTGGGGAACCCCGGTGGCCAGGCCCGAGTCCCTTGTGGCTAAGGCCCAATTCATGATGCTTGAGCCAGGGCCTCGACACCTGGGTCTAGGACCTTAATGGTTAGGCCTAATCCCTTAAGGCTGGGTCCCATACCTCGGTGTCATGCCCAACTTCCTAGGAACCCAACAACCAATGCCAATCCCTAGGCATGGCCACGGAACCCAGCAGCCAATGCCAATCCCTAGGCATGGCCATGAACTGGAATTGTTGGTTTCGAACTGGAACCGACAGTTCCGGTTTGTGGCCATGTGTGAACCGAAACCGAAACCGCCCCTAGTAGTTTCGATTCCGGTTCGAAACCGACTGGCTCCGGTTTTGATTTTGAACCGGCCAGTTCCGATTTGTAATTTAAAAATTTTAAAAATAAATTATGAAATAAAAAAATTAGTGAATTATAAATTTATGAAATAATGAATTATTCAATATAAATTATAATCAAAATGTAAATTGTAAGGGTAATTGATTCCCGGTTTGGTCCGGTTTCGCTCGGGACCGGGAACCAAACCAGTAAAACCAGTCCCTTAATTTTAGAACTAGGAACTGGACCGGCAAATCATAGAACCGGGAATCGGACTATTGGCCTGGTCCGGTTCTAGGCGGTCTTATGGAACCCTTTGCTCTTAACTAACAAAGGATTATAGCCACAAAGGCATACAACTTCACATGCTCATGGCTTGGCTTGGGTTGAGTTTATATACAACCCCTTTGATGGTCTCTTCATTCCCATTCGATGTGGGACTCTTGGCATTTCTATGAAGACAAGCCAAGAGTCTCACATTGAAGGTGTTCAAGGTAAGCCGAGAGTACCACATTGAATGAGAACGAAGATGTATTAGAATCATTGTGTATAAAATTCAAGTCAAGCCTTGTAATTAGAGTTCAATATATCCAAGCCAAGTATTGTAATTAGAGATCAATGTACTTACAATGCATGGCAATTAGAGTTTAAATTGTTTTATAAAAAAATTTAAATAATGATTTTTTAAAAATTTCATTATTATTTTAAAAATAATAATAATTTGGAATCGGAACCGAGCCCGTAGGCCACGGGTTGGTTCCGATTTCGAACCGCAGGCCCGGTTAATGGGCCAGGCCCGGGTTTGACCGGGCCGGTTCCGAGCCAAAATCAGCCCATGGCCATGACTACTAGTCCCTCTGTGCCTAGGTTTAGGACTTATTCGACCAAAAAAAAAAGGTTTAGGACTTCGGACTTGAGAGAAAAAAAGAAATTATGCTATGAAATTTTAATTCAATGATATTTGTTTAAAAGTTAATGTTATAGCATGTGCAGCCCTTATATTATACGAAGAATGCATGTCTAATTAGAAAATAAAAGTAAATTTTCCTTTCTAAATGACATATAAAATTTTCCAATTCATTTGCATATTTTAGCCCAACATGTGAAAGTTTCGATCATTTTTTCAAAAAAGGACTTCTTGAAAAATATTTCTAAAAATGTCAATTTTTTTGCGAAACAAATACAACATTAATAGAAAATTATAGCGCACGTGATGGTATAAGAACATTTGTCATGTGCGTGATTCGCACCCATTCCTTTCTTCATCAACCACTAAACTATATCACGGGGTGGAATTGCACTTTAGTTATGTAGCAGACAAAAATATTGTGCAATATTTAATATAATCTATCTTTATTCCTACTAAGCTCCACGTAGTGGTAGTTACTGAAATTTTTATCCCCATTGAATGAGTTAGAATAGAAAAGAATTTTCCGCAGTTAAAGAACAATCTAACAATTTTTTAAAAGATGATGAACACAAAGCATGTGCGAGAGTACTAAAAGATACCGTAAAAGTTGTTATTTTCAGTCGAATTTAGTAAGATCTTTTACACTACTTGCGGAATGAAACCATAACACTAGTAGAATAAGGAAGTTAATCAAGATAATATCGCTCTTCTGAATAAGCTAAAATATATTATATTAAAGTGCTGTACAACGGGTGTTCCAAAATACTAATGATACCTAAATATGTATGAATCGATTTCTTTTTAAACAAAGGTCTATTTATTTCACGGAAAAATAATGATTTAAAAAATATTTTTCAATAAATGATGAGTTATATCTCTTAAAAAATTAGTTAATAAAAATTATTTTCGCCATCGATAATAATTTATGCCTAAACAGTTCTATGGATGATAAAAATATTTTTCGTTCATTAATTTTTATAAGCGATATAAGTAATCATGTTTTGGAAAATATCTTCCAAGTTATGGATTTTTCATAAAGTGAATGCACCCTAAGGTGAAAGTAAAAGTATCATGTTAATGAAAGTAAAGTAAAACCTTGAAGAGTCTCTATTTTGTTCTATAAAGTGCTATTTTCCTAGCAAATGAAAGGAAAAGCTTGAAGACTTTCATTCTCATATTCCCACTTGGTATTTTCATGAATATGTCACGTTCCTTTAATGCTTAGACAAAGCTGAATAAAAATTTCAATTATATACCAAAAAGTAATGGGGAAGATGATGATTTCTATGGAAATAAAATCAATAAAATTAAATGATGCGAAGGATATTTACTTTACCAATAGATTTTCATAACTTCTTGAGAATTATAGTACAAAATGTAATCCGAGTAACATAGAAAATGCTATGATATGAAAATATCAATATTGACTTAAATTTATTGAGGGCTCCATTTTTTTTGCTGAAAATATTTTCCTAAAAATAATCATTTATATCGCTTAAAATAATCAGTTAATGAAAAATATTTCACTATTGACAATAATTTATGTCTAAATATTTTTATGGACGATAGAATTTTTTTTTCCTTCTTTCACTTTTATAAGTGACACAAGCGATTATTTTTAGGAAAATACAGTCTAAATTATTTATTTTTCGCCAAATAAACGCACCCTTACTTTACATCGGTTTGCACGAAGTCCTTAAGTTTTTTAAAGTATATTTGACAAGATGTTTGCTTACAAAAACAAAAAATGAGCTATTGAGTATGACTTTTAACCACCGGGGTTTACTCCCAGGCCACTCTTCTCACTTGAGAGGGGAGGTGAGGTTCCCCACCTGCCTGGGGGGTAGGGTGGGCCCAGTAGTTTAAGATGTGGGTTTTAAGATGGAGGCAAATGAGTGTGCCATCGTGAGTGAAAGATAAAGTAGGACTTACTAAAAAAAAGTATGACTTGAGTTTATGACTCCAATTAATTACTTGTAATGACTTTATTAGATGAAAACAATGCGACTACAAAGCGTTTTATAAATCAAAAGTAAAAAAAAGAAATATGGTGAATCGATATTAATTTAGTTTATTTCGTGAATGATAAGAATATCTTTAATTTTAAGCGATACAAGTAATCATTTTTAAGAAAATGTATTTTAAATCATTCATATTTTGCGAGACAAATACAATGCAAATGCAATTCTAGATGTTGAGATTAAAAGTCGAATATGATCCTTTTCTTGTTCATCGAACCTTTAACATGCTTAGCTGAACCTGTGATTGTTGGGTTGTTTGAACTTCCAAGTGAGTTTCGACCAAAAAAAAAAAAAAACTTCCAAAGTGAGCACCCGAAGAAGATTGGTGGAAAAAACAATGAGGGGACGTTTTCTTCCGAATTTAGGAAGAATTAAAAATCGGGTAAAGAGAAAAATCCCAAGACGGTAAAAAATCGCTGGGATTCTACTTGAGAGAAGCCTATCTCTCTTTCCGATATCTTGATTTTCGCACCCACAGAAGCTCGTGACCCGAATTTCCAAGCAATGCGGTTCAATTCTCGAAAAACTACCGGGATCGCGGATTTTCGAAAATTAGGCTGAATAGACCATCATGGTAGAAAGTTACGATATTTTCCTCATTAAAAATCTGATCATTTTTGCTTCATAAATCTTGTGACTTGATCGTTAAAATGGAATTAATTAACCGGGTCAAGTCACAAAATTCTCGATATCTCTTGGTCGCATGTCCATAGTTGAAAAATAACGAAATTTTCATATCCAGTTATCTGATTTGGGGAAATTGGAAAAGCTCGCGAAAAGCACGACCAAATTATACATTTCAGTGGAAACTTTAACAATGTTTTATTTCCACTCAACTTTGGTAAAACCTTAATTTATTTGTCTACACCGGCCATCACGTTTGTCGTAATTATCACGACCTCTATAATAAGGGTGAATATCATAGCCATCACGGTCCCTATGACTACCACGATCATTACACCTATCATAAATTCACCGTGAATATTTCTCTAACCAAAATACTATCAATCCCCAAATAAATTGTGTTCCCCTCGTTAGCTAGGTCGGATGTGAGTTACTCTACATTGTCGAAACAAGTTTACAAACGGTTGGCTATGGGCGCGATTCACCACAGCGCCACTTCATTACCCTAATCGGGGCGAAAAGCCTTCGGCCAAGTAGTCATCACATCCGGTTATCGTTTTGCAAACTATTAAAACACTTTAAGATAATCGCCAAAAATGCTACAACTCCCGAATCTTTATCAACGAGATGGTTATCCTCAAAGCGGCTAGTATTGAGCTTTGCCTTCGTACGACTAACTTTTCTCTAACACCACCTAATGCGGTGGAAATGGAGAGAGGAGAATCGGACAAACCATAATTGCAATCGCATCATAGCGCGACAATTTAGAAAATTCTCTTAGTTCATTAATTGATCAAAGAGGCAAGCTGCTTTGACAAAAGAACAAAGTACCAACATAGAATCCTAACATTCCTAAAGAAACCTAGATCCAACTAAACCGGAGCCTATGTAAAAAGTACAACAAATCTCATAAAAATATTGTCTAGAATCTAATCGAATAGCTAATAAAATTACCCAAATCTCTAAGACAATAATCCTGAAGATTATCATGCCTCGCGTCATTGTTATGATTCTTCCCGACCTAATCTAGTAATAGGGAGGAAAATGCATTGCCCTCAAGGATTGAAACTCATTAATCATGTTATTTACCATTGCGTGCGCCTATTAATGACGGGGAAGCTTTCCTGGTTTCTTTGACGCAGCGAATGGGGAAGCACGTGGAGCACGTGACGCTTGCGGCCAATGTCAACAAAACCAACAACCTAAGTGGTTAATCTAGCAAAAAAGGAAACCACAGCTTTAAGGAAAGTCAAAGACGCTTCCGATCTTGTTCCCATGCATGTCGTCTCACCTAACTAACCCCCACGGCTTTCCCCTCAATGAACCAATCATCGCCTGCCACGCCAGCGCAAGGAGCACTCGTATTTACCGTAACGCCCCTCTGGAGGACATTTTCGTTCACTTCCCATTGGTCAGAGACTCAGGCGCTTCTCACAAACAACTGTCGCCCTCCTCTTCAACTTCGAACTTCAACTACCAGTCCCCTGCGAAGAAGACGACCGGCCGGTGCATTCGTACACCCCATTCTCTCGCTCCACCTGCATTTTCCGATGGCCTCTTCTCGACACGGACATCCAGCAGGTGCGTCCCTTCTAATCCCCAAGTTCGTTCTTTGCCATTAGGGTTAGGGTTTCGATCGGTTCCTCGGAATCGATTCTCGGATCCTCTGTTTCAGCTCACGCTCTTTTCTGTCTCCTCTCGGATCATCCCTTTTCTCTCTTTTTTTTTTATAGTAGAATGGAAGATCAGGGACAGAGCTCGAATCCGACTTCTTCTTCTTCCCCTTCTTCTTCTTCTTCCACGTCCATTAGGGAAGCTTCGGGGGCTTCGTCGTCCTCGTCGGCGCCGGTTCGCGAAGTGGAAGACGAGCCAGAGCGAATCGACGAGCATCGGTATGGGAACCCTGAGGTGGAGCAGCAACACATCGGGTTTACGTATCGGGGGAATTTCACCGTATTCGATGATGGGTCGGCGGTGATCCGGGACGATACTTGGTCTTGCATCATCGTGGTCCTTACCTTCTGGTTCTTTGGTGCGTATGGGCTCTGTAATTGGTCCGCATTTTGGAATGTCTGAATTCTTTGGGATTGCGCGACTAGCCATTCAAACGCTTCGCGTTTTTTTTTTTTTTTTTTTTTGGTTGATTTCCGCTGTCGTTTGTATTTACCTCTCTTGTGACTGGGCAATAAAGTGGAAAGCCAAGGTGTATGATTATGCTTCGAATTCTTGCAGTGTCTATGACTCTGATATTGGGAGTTTATGGTTCTGTGAGCATAAGGCTCGGTCCAAACAGCTCGATTCTTGTACAGCCAAATTCCATTTTTGTGCAGTCTCTGAAGGTAATGAACTGTTTGTCTCATTGCAGTGTCAAATTATTGACTTTTTGTGCTGCCCTTCACATAGCTTGTTTCTTTTTAGGTGGAGGAGTTGGATGATACCAAGCCTGGGCCACTTCTATATGGGTATTATAAAGCTCCTTCTCTGGATGTTACTACCACTTGGTCCAAAACTCAAAATGCTTCTGTTCCGGCTGACTCACACAAGGCAAGGCTTCTATCTTGTAGCTATTGGGTTGCTGCTTTTTCACATTCCAAAATGGACGTTACTTAGACTCTTCATTTCTCACTTCAGAACATCAATTTCCTTTATCTTCTTTTTCAGGAGTGGATATATTACTTAAACGAAGGGTCTCAAATTAATATTACCTATAACGTGAGCTCTGCAGGTTCCTCTGTATTTCTTGTTATTGCTCAAGGTAAACTTGAAATAATTCGTCCACCTTGCAATGTTGTTGCCCTAACTTGTAGTCATATATCTGCAATTTGCATCATGTCAATATCCTTATCATTTCCTGTGGTGGTTTATTAGATTGATATGTACCTACCTACTTTGATCATTGCGTCGTGAAAGGAGCCAATACAAGGTGAAAGAAGAGTCAATGAGAAAAATATGCCAACCAATCCCCTAAATTTTTAGCTTTAAACAGAAACTACTTAAATTGCAATTTGTCATGTGCTCTCATAGGGGGAAGCTTTGTCTTAACTAGCTACTACTCCTTAGATGTAGGTGAATGTTACCAGAATGTGCTTAAATAGACCCCTGTTATAAACACAAGCAAGTGTAAATGAAATGCTTGTTGGAGTTTTTGTTTTTTCCTGAAACATGAGTCAAGGATCCATGTGTCGTTCGTTCTGATGATTATTTGTATACAATGCGTTGACAAAATTATTAGTTCAGAGTATCAACATATCCCGTCGTTAACTTCCAAAAACTTAAAACTCGCTAGTATTTGTTACCTTTTGTTTCTTGTTTTCCTTCTGAATTCTCTGCCTTCCTTGTGCCAACACAATTTTTTGAGCTTCTCCTAATCGATTAATTGTTGTGTCAGTGAGATGATTCTTTTCCTTCAAATTCTCATACATCTCATATAACAGAATCATTATTTGTCTGCCACCTACACTGACTTCCTTATCTCTTTTTGTGAACTCCATTGACAATAACATTGTGAATCTGTCAACTGCAGGCAATGAGGGCCTTGCCCAATGGCTTGAGGACCCAACATATCCTAACACCACTTTATCATGGAATGTTGTTCATGGTTAGAAAGGATTTGAGAGTTTGTTAAATTTTGCTTTGTCTACTGCATACTAAATGTCTGCAATAAACTTTTCTCAGGGGTTGGCATGATACAGCAAACCATATATAAGTCCTCCAGTTACTATATTGCAGTTGGCAACTTGAACTCGGAAGAAGTGGAGGTAATTATGGAATGATTCATGAAATTCTACATTCCCAGCTGCAAGTTTGTCAAGTATACACAGCCTTTGAGATGGAAAATGTTTAGTTTATCCATGAATGAATGCTTGCTAATTGTGTTGTTCGTGAGACTGATTTGCGTTGACTTAGTTCAGACTTCACACTTCCTAAAGACTTAACTGCCGGACTAGACAGAAAAACTTTTTGCTTCATAAGTTATTTGACTAATTGGTTAGTAGTGCTGATGCCTGTTGCTTCTGTATCTTGTCGTACCTTCACATTAGTACACTTGCCTATCATGTAATGAAGTAAAGTTTTATCTGGATGCTCATGATTCAATCGGATTATGTAGTTATTTTGCTTTAGCCTGACATTTGATGGGGCAGACTTTGATCCTTAAGATTGGCCATTACTACTACTAGACTCCTCCGCACATGGGTTTTCTAATATATGAATATGGTTGTTATTGTACATTGTGGCCATCATGTCTTCTGGAAGGTCCTGGTATTAGAGTTCCACTTGATAATCAAATCAGTTTCTCCATATATGAACCCCATTACCTACTTAAGGATGAATTCATGGAAATTTTACATAATTTGGTTTGGTGGACAACTTTTGTGCAAAGTTTACTGTGAGTTACAT
The DNA here is from genome assembly GCA_024733475.1 of Syzygium grande. Classification (NCBI taxonomy): domain Eukaryota; kingdom Viridiplantae; phylum Streptophyta; class Magnoliopsida; order Myrtales; family Myrtaceae; genus Syzygium; species Syzygium grande. Next base: position 27,812,502 of record JAMXDD010000010.1, read on the forward strand.
AGTTCATTCCTTAGCTAACTTCTGGTTTTTCTTCCAAAGCTGAAGAGTGTCCAACTGAAGACTACTTGTTCTCTGAATATTATATATCTCTATACTTCTAAATCTAATACTTTAAAAGAGATCCACTTATCTGATGAGAGGAATGTAACCCTCATCTTTTGCTCTTCAGTTTATAACTATTGTTTGATGTGATGCTCAAAACTCTATGCTAGTCGCACTTTTCTGGAGCAGCTAAGTTTATTTGATCCTGCACTGCTATCAGGCTACCTCTTTCTTTAGTTTCGCCTTCCGAGCATAGTCCAATATTAAATTATCGCTCTTTTGACATTCTCCAAAAGATGATTGAGTCCAGAATAACACAGTTCAGATCAAGTACAGTTTTAACGTGACTTTTTTATCTTTTGTTTTCTTCTTTTAAAAGCTTTGGCAAATTGAACTCTGAATAACATAATGTTTATGTATCTTTTCACTACTTCCTCACGACTCCAACTCTGGGTGGTGCATCTCATGTACTCACTTTAAACAGAAAGGGCCCATGATTCCCTTTAATTTTTTTAAAAAGGGGATAGTTGTAATTGTCAATTTGTCAGCATTTCGTAGTAAATGAGACTAAAGGAAATTCATTATGTGGAAAAAGGTGATAGTGATATGTGCTTTAGTGATATGCATCGTATAACCTCCATGTCATGGGATATGGACATTCAGCGCTAAAGTTAGGGATGGTAGAAATTTGTCTCATGGATGATGATTTGGTTGAGCTTTGAGCTGTATAAATAAAGGCAAAGCATACTTAGTGCAAGAGATCCTTTCTAGTGATTGGCAGATGAGGTTATTGTCTGCCATTCTTATATCCCCGCTGGTCAACTTTCTTCTGAAAGAGATTGAAATTCGAGAGACAATCTGATCTCAGCAGCATTTAAACACTTTCAGAAAGAGGTTGAAGTGAGATATAGCTTCTATACCATAACTGTGCAAAAAACAAACCAGACTTTCAACTAATTATAATGTAACTGTCATTCTTTTGCACAAAATATGTTCTTTAGTAGATAACTGACTAAAGTGAGACAAGTTCATGACTAAATTTGGATATGCATGCAGATATAATGACACTGCTCTTGATCTGTCATGAATGTCGGTCTCTACTGAGTTTATGATTACAATAGCTGCAGATTGCAACTGAATTTTCTTAGAGAGGATAAATAGCACCGTATTAAGTTTTCATCATTACCAGTTTGAAGTTTGCGGAAAACAAATGAAGCTAAATAAAAAAGAGACATGATTTTGCTTGGTTAATTTAGCACATCACATTCATGTATTTATGAAGGAAGCCATCTTTCGTTTATGGATGGTGAAGACCTAGTCAAGAGGGTGTCATCCTAATTCAGAACAAATCGATAGAGTCCCCATTTTAGACGTCCCCATGCCCCTCCCATGTGGTGACTTGGGGCAAGCCCTCCTCATGGATATTGTGATGTTAAATTAAATAATGATATTTACCAAGGAGAAAAGGATAAGAAAAATGATAAGAAAAAAAAAAATGAATGGACTGGAAGATGGTGGAATTTAGTCCTTGGGACAACTTACCACGTATGTGGAAGTGAGTACTGCAGTGTAATGGCTTAACCATTCAAACTTCCCAGTTCAATATTAGTTTAAGTCTGGTTGGAGAAAATCCGATTATTAGGGCAAAGTTTCGTATTCAAGATCATGGCAGTAATAACAATGCATAGAAGAGTGCTGTAAAAAGAATCTATCTAGATCATAGATTTTGTACCTTGCAATGTTTGCTAAGATACGCGAATTCTTCGTATTAATTTGTTCCAATTTATCCTTGTTGTTCACTTTCATCTCCTTCTATGTTCAACAGGTTCAATTGAACCTTGGAGTGAAGGCTTACCTCTACAACACGACCTCGGCCTATTACAAGTGTACTTTTTCCCATGGCGAATGTAGTATAAATGTTCTTTTCCCCGAAGGAAATGCTGCTGTCATAGCTACACCTGGTCCAGGACAGGTAAAAACTTACTAAATTTTGACTGGTATGGTTTTGTGGTTCTTATAACTTATTGTATAGAGAATTTTGATAGGGGTTGCCTATATGGAGGCCCTGCTGGGTTTTTGTTACATAAGGCTCTTGAATTCTGTATACCACTCTACTTGACTGTCTCTCAAACCCTACATATCAAGATATATAATTGGCTGTCTTTTGCTGCAGGGAACACCCAGTGATGACTGGTATGTAAGACTGTCCTATGGACCGAGATGGATTACATATTTTGTTGGAATTGGTACACATGATTTTCGCTTTCTGTCCTTTCCTTTCATCACCTTTAAATTGCGTCAACACTTCTTAGGGAAGTTGATTTTTGTAGGTGGAATGACAGTGCTCATGCTACTAGCCTTCAATTTCTTGAACAAATTTCGATGTGGTCGTGAAGAGGCAACTGGAGCACCGTATGGGCGAATGGAAGCTGAGAGAGCACCTCTTCTATCATATAAAGATGACGATCTCTCTAGTTGGGGGTCATCCTATGATTCTAATTCACATGATGAGGCGGATCTAGAAGAACTTTTGGCAGCGGGAGCTCCTGAAGGGAAGCTATTGCAAGATGGTGAAAATGGTAATAATACACGGCGTTTGTGTGGAATTTGCTTCGATGCTCCCAGGGACTGCTTCTTTCTTCCTTGTGGACACTGTGTGGCTTGTTTTGAATGTGGACAAAGGTAACTACACTCTAAACTGATCTTATTTTGAAGTTCCACAAAGTTTCCCATTTACACTGGCAACCTATTTGGTTTCGTAGACAAAAGAAAATCAAGGTTCTCAATAGGGCTTTATGAACTCCATGAGGATCTAAGTTCTGCTGTATGTGAAAGAAACACAAGGATTAAAAGATGAATGAGAGGAGAGGGATGCCTACTTTTGACTGTTTTCCATCCTTCTTCTGTTATTTAAATTCCGCGGGAGTGTCACATCTTGTTCAAGATGGTGGGAAGAAATGGCATAAGCTTCTCTTCTGTAGATGTTCGAAACGTTAGGGTACCTGCCAACTGGGAGAATATGAATGTAATAAGCTGTTTACACTGGATAATTAGCTGAAACACTCATCATGTCAGTTTCCTTAAGTCCTGAATTAATTAGTTTGAAAACGCAGTCCAGTTGGTCTTTTCTTACTCCTTTAGATTTAGTTGAAGTTATGGCGGTGCAACTGTAGTACAATATAAGGACCTTAACACATGAAGTTAACTAATTGCAACAGGATAGCCGAGGCAGCTGGTACATGCCCTATCTGTCGGAGGAACATGAAGAAGGTAAGGAAGATTTTCACGGTTTGAAAACAATGAGAAAGATCCAGTTTTTTCGATGGATTAGCAAAGCCTGGACAAATCACCGGCAAGCAGATCCTTTGTGCCGCCTCCAGTGATTTCTTTCTGGCGAATGGCACTGATCAATTAATCATTGTTGAGCGATTTTTTGAAAATAGATGTGACCATGTCCCCATTTGTTCCAGTGGCTTATTGGCTTGTAAAGCTGTTTCTTGGTACAGCAATGTGAAGAGATCTTGATGTGGGTGCTGTAACCTCGAGAAGATTTTGTTAACAAATACGTATTTTTTTTAAACGAAGTTGGCACCTTCTCTCCTTCTGTGCATGGCAAGGATTACGCTACAGGGTGGGTCTGATCCTGTATTGGAAAACAGTCATCGGCAGGAGCCATGGCAATTGCTATGAGGTTAGTTTCATCATACTTTGTCACACTTGTGAGTTTATCCAGTGGACTGAGCCGAAGCCCCTTCTGCACGTGCTTCCTTCGAGATGACTCTGCGATGTGGCATGGGATCTTGCACACCTTGTCATGATCACCACAAAGCTTGTCTGAGTTAGCTGCTGCATCATTCTCACTACTCTTATAAAGCAGTGCCAAATGTTTTTCTCTTGGGTCTTGGCTGGGGAAAGGAGAACCACCTTCGAAATATGGACGGCTCAACTAAGTTATCCATGTGTTCGTGTAATGGTAAGAACATATTAGTCTCCTATTTTGACTGCCAGACGACTGAACTGATAACATCAAGCAGAAATCAGACAAAAGTAATGTTTTGATTTGATCTGCGAGTTTGAATAGAACTCATCAACACCCCATAAAATGGAGCCTAACCTCATGTACCAGGACTTAATCCACATTGGAAATCCTAAACTACGGATGATATTGTGATACTTAATCAACATATATAGACGACCATACTGTAAAAGTAGTCTTGATATGAATAATCTAAGGGCAAATGTGTAAAAAACTTGTTACATTGCAGTGGATCTTATGAAGGATCTTAATTCTGTGGTTGGGAAGCGCATCTCTATAAATGCAATTTTGCATGTAAAAAAGAAATGATGAATGTGTTCATGCTCATATGAATGGTATTACACCTTAACATGATTTGGGTGAACATGAATCTATAAACGTGGAAATCAATAATCAAATTTTCTGTTCTTTTTTTATCTAGATATAAGTGTTATGATTCAACTTTTCCACTGCAGTAGAAGTTAAACAGTCCTTTTAGGAAGATACCGGGAAGGGACACCCGCCTAGATCACGCATTACAATGGAGGGGGGGATGACAAATGAATGTAATAATCACAATTATGGAATTCTTGGGGTTGGGGAAGCACAATCATGGTCAAGGGAAAGTGGGGGAAATGGACTTTTGACCTGTGTCCTTCAGTAAGAAAACAAGTGGGACAAAACCTTGGACCGCCAAAGGTGATGATGGCCAACTTTCAACATAAAAAAAGTGTAAAAGAGATCAAGAAATGAATGCAGCTAGAGAAGACAAGTCGAACACTTCTTCCCCATTTTCTAGACAAGTCGAACACTACTTCTCCATTCTCTGCGGATGTCATGCGAAGGGCCGAAAATGGTTTGTCCAGAACTGATAAATAAAACAAGCGGTTCGCTTTGCTGACTGCACTCGTGCCTCTTAAAATCATAATTTTTCCTTTTCTTTTCCTTTCTTTTTTTGGCTATTTGGCATGCTTTATTTTGATTCCACGCCAGATAATACAGAGCCACGAAAAGTGTGTCCTCCCATAAAGCAAATTTTAAACGAAAATAATAATTAGAAAAAGCCCCACCTTTCTTTTCTCAGACCAAAATGCCCAAAATCGTGCTAGCCCTGACATCACATTTCTCACGTATTTCTTGCATGACAAGAAAATATCGAGTCTTTTTTTTTCCCCTTTTTCCATCGAGTTTGAATATGCGAGTTGACCCTCTATTTTGAATGAGTCGAAATGTCATGAAATTATCACTTGTTATGCCAACAAAATTCAGATACCTGTGGAGTCTATATTGTAACTTTTCGTAAAGATTCTCTTTTTTTGGCATTGATTAATGTGACATCTCAAAACTAAATCGAAAATCGGAAACTTTGATATTGTATAAAGCCGGAATATTGGATTCTTAATCGAGCCTTTGATTTAAAGTGTCCCTAACCAAGAGATAAGTGGATTGTATTCTTGGTATAGAAAAAGATATTGTTAAGTCAAAGATGAATATGATATCTCATTGATATATGTAAGCCAAAAAGATCAAATTACAGACGAGATGAAATGGAAGATGATGGAAAAAATAAATCGAGAAGGGTTTTTTGTGAAAAGAGTATTACAACTTCTGTATATTTGGTTGTGACAGAAAATAAGGTCACAATCTAAGATTATATATATAGCACTAGATATGCCCCTAAAGAAAAATATGAGATAAAAGATTAAAAGAAATCTTAGAAGGAATTATCATATGAAGAGGCCTTCTAACTTCTCAAGTGTTGCTTGACCAAAAAAAAAAATTTCTCAAGTGTTGGTAAGACTGCATTGCAACAATGGGCTCGCCATGTCCCTACTAATTAGGGCTGTCCTTATGGGAGCATTGAATACAGACATGATTCACTCAATATCACAAAATAACATAATTGGATTAACACGAGACTTGTTGTAAAATAATATGGAAACTAACAAATCTTGCAATTCAAGTCTAACACAAGAAGAAGAAATTACCAAAGAGTTCAATGGAGAATGATAAAAAGACCAAGGATTTACCGGATTTCCTTTACGGGCTCAAATTCAAGATATATTTTTAACAAGATCAATGATGATTTCATTTATTGAAGAATTCTAGGTAACATCCTCGTTAAGATTAATTTATAAAATCGATGTATTCATAATGATGCGACGAACTACCAGTCGGTATTGATTTACAAAATGTTCGATTCATTAAATAACGAAATGAAATTATCGGTAAAATTGCACAATTTAAAGAAATTGTACATGGAGAGATTAAAATATCGTAAGACAATAGATTTGAAATTTTTGGTTGTCTGTTGTGTTGTAGAATAAAGGAAGATAGAGATTCTAATATTGAAATATACATGAAAGACTAGAGAAAATCCTTTAACTTGCCCATGAATATTGTAAAACTAAATAAATGAAGATATTTGGGGGACAAAGAAGTAAAGAAAAGATTGAGTTTCCATAAAGAGTATTTTTAACTACGAAAAACCCCATGATATTTGTAACAAATTTACCCCAAATTATTTTTTTTTTGACCACAAAAAGCTGTAAAACTAAATATTTTTGACTATTAAAAAGATATTTGGGGGACAAAGAATTAAAGCCATCAAAAAAAATTGATAAATTTTTCCCATCATCAAAGTAAAAATGACAGTATTTTTATTAGTACATAATGTCGTTTGTTTTTCGTAAAATAAAATAAAATAAAATAAATAATAATAATAACCTCGAAGTAGCGCGAAAGCCGCCACGACGACATCGGAACCGGAACCGGTAAAATCCAAGATGTATGGGGCACCTATTTTTATTCACATAATGTCGTTTGTTTTTCGTAAAATAAAATAAAATAATAATAATAATCCTCGAAGTAGCGCGAAAGTCAGCCCAGAACCCCGGAAACGCATCTCGCTTCCGTCCCCCCATTATCCTAGTCAGCCCAGGCCCCGGGAAACGCATCTCGCTTTAAATAGAGCCCCGCTCCAGCAGATCCAACCGCGCTCCCTCCCTCCCTCCCTCGTCCCCCTCGCCCCAGAGCCCGTCACCGCCGTCCGATCGGCCGCTCCACATCAGCCAACCATTCTCCCCCTCGGCCTCCGCACCCATCCCCCTCCCACCACCATTTCCCACCCACAAAATCCGACGGCGCCCCTCGCACCACGCACGTCGAAGCGACACCAAACCCTCCCCTCTCTCTCTCCCTCAAAAACTCAAGCCCTCGCCACCCTCGCTCTCCCTATCTCTCTGTTCTCCTCTGCCTCCGCCTCCGCCACCGCCACCACCGTCGTCATCTTCATCTTCATCTACACACACTCTCTTTCTCTCTCTCTATCTCTACACGTGCAGGCGGCGAGGGCGAAATGGCCGGGACCGGAGTGGTGGCGGTGTACGGGAACGGGGCCCTGACGGAGGCGAAGAAGTCGACCTTCTCCGTCAAGGTGGGACTCGCCCAGATGCTCCGCGGCGGCGTCATCATGGACGTCGTCACCCCCGAGCAGGCCCGCGTCGCCGAGGAGGCCGGGGCGTGCGCCGTCATGGCCCTCGAGCGCGTCCCCGCCGACATCCGCGCCCAGGGCGGCGTCGCCCGCATGAGCGACCCCCAGCTCATCAAGGAGATCAAGCAGTCCGTCACCATCCCCGTCATGGCCAAGGCCCGGATCGGCCACTTCGTCGAGGCCCAGATCCTCGAGGCCATCGGCATCGACTACGTGGACGAGAGCGAGGTCCTCACCCCCGCCGACGAGGACAACCACATCAACAAGCACAACTTCCGCATTCCCTTCGTCTGCGGCTGCCGCAACCTCGGCGAGGCCCTCCGCCGCATCCGCGAGGGCGCCGCCATGATCCGCACCAAGGGCGAGGCCGGCACCGGCAACGTCGTGGAGGCCGTCCGCCACGTGCGCTCCGTGATGGGTGACATCCGGGTGCTCCGCAACATGGATGACGACGAGGTGTTCACCTTCGCCAAGAAGATCGCCGCCCCCTATGACCTGGTCATGCAGACCAAGCAGCTCGGGAGGCTGCCCGTGGTGCAGTTCGCCGCGGGAGGGGTGGCGACCCCGGCTGATGCCGCGCTGATGATGCAGCTGGGCTGCGACGGGGTGTTTGTTGGCTCCGGGGTGTTCAAGAGCGGCGACCCGGCGAAGAGGGCGCGGGCGATCGTGCAGGCGGTGACTCATTACAGCGACCCGGAAATGTTGGCGGAGGTGAGCTGCGGATTAGGGGAGGCCATGGTGGGGTTAAATTTGACGGATTCCAAGGTGGAGAGGTTCGCAAGCCGGTCGGATTGATGAGATTTTGGTCAGGGACACGAAGGTGTTTTAGCTCAAGAGCTACTCTGTTCTTGGGAATAACAAGGTAAAATGTTAGGAGGGTTTGTCATGGGAGTTATTGTACTCGTTGATTTAATGGGGGGTTTCTTGGGATTATTGATTGGGTTTGTGTGGTTGTCATCTCTCTCTGGGTCTGGACATGTTGTACCAAGGTGATAACGATGTTCGGTTTAGGCCAAGAACGCTGAGTGCTGCTGGAGTTCTCTGTTTTAAGTTGTCATTTACTTTAGAAGATTGAAGATGTACGAACCTGTTGCATTACATCGATCTCGTGTATTGTTTCAACTCGTCTACTTTCTGCCGTTGCTCTTTCATGTGGGATTTGTCTTGTATTCTATTGCATAGCTTTGGCACGAGTTATTTAATTTGGATCTGTTGACTTGTGCGTTAATAACATTGTGAGAGTCTGGTGGAGAGGATTATTTAAAGTTGGCTGTCGTACGTGCTGAAGAATGGATGGTATGAGTTATAGAAGTGTTAACTTGCCAAGGATGGTCTACAGTCCCTGGACCATCCGGCTTAACATAGATCCATATTTTAGATCAGTTCAACTGGCCTTAGCATTACGTAGATGAGTAGGTTCTCGTGTGCTCGCCATACCGACCCGCCTAGCTCGGCAGTTTTAGATGGGTCAAATGACGGTTCCTTGTTTCTGTTGGGACGGACCCGACTGCTGATTTCGATACTGTGGATATATTGTTGTTGATATGCTGGAGGAAGGTGCGTGTCTCGCAAGAGATGGAATTGAAGGACTTCACCTGAAAGCTAGTCCTTTTGGGGCTATTGAAAAGCTTCAAGATCTGCCTCTTCTTCTTCTTCATTATTCCGAGTTCTGATTTTAATTGCGTATTGGCTAAGATGTTCACTAGTTATGGAGCTATTGAAAGGTTTCAAGATCTGTGCTGCTGGTGCTGCTAGTGCTGCTAGTGCTGCTCCAATTTTAGCAGCAGGCATTTTGAATACTAGTACTTTGTGCATTGCTAAACTGGCATGTGATTTTTCTGACAGTGCTAGGTCGGTTATGAAATCTCTGCATTCGGTCAAATCTCTTGCGGGTTGATTGAATATGGGTATTGACGAAAGTGGTTAGATTTTTTGTGTCCCTTTGTCCTGCCTGTTAGTAAAAGAAGGTGGATTTCTTTTCTTCTTGTCCGATTTGTTGTTGTAGGAAGCGTGGTAGATTCCTCCCCCTCGCTTCTTTCTGTCTTGAAAGATTTATTTGGAAGACTGCAATAAAACATCGGAGATGGCAAGACGTTTGCATCTTTACGGTGGCCTGAACTAGGTGAGCAGAAGGAACTGCTCGGACCAGACCGTACCGGCCGGTTCTGGGCAGTTCTTGGGAGCGCAGGTCTGGTTCCTGGTTCCATGTGTGAAACTGCCCATTTGGACTGGACCGGACCGGACTAAAATTGGGTCATTTATTTTCCCAAAAAAATAGTAAAAAAGCCTCTAGTTCCAAGGGCAACGGTCCGGTTTTTGGTTTCAAAAATTGGGAACCGGTTCATTGGGTTCGGTTCTCGATTTCAGGGTGGGAGCTGGACTGCTTGGGAATCGATCATACCTACCCTGAACTCGTTTATGAAGAAGTCATGTCATCTGAAAGTGGTTTCTGGTTGTGCCTTTGCTAGATATTATTCCTTGCAAATGATAAACATATCATAAGTCCCGTCTCATGCTATCTTTTACTTTGAGGTGTCAACTCTACATCTAATAACTGAACAATAGTCTTTCCATTTACTCGGAACAACGATGGCCCGAGGGCTTCATTATGTCGCGTTTGTGTTCTCGGGAACTGCTGATGAGTTCACATTACAATTTGTGAACATCGTTCATGTTTGACATTTGTAACCGTTTATGGACGCTCGTAGTTCATTTTGGCAGCGGATCCCTTTGCCAATACAAGAATAATCAAGAGTGATTCACGAATTTGCGGTTTTCTCCATTTTATTCTCCGAGTATTCAGCGGAAGTAACAGAGACATGTGGTTCGAGAACAAGCGGAGAGCTCATCTTCAGTAGCTATTCTTTCCCAACAGCTTGCAAGAGAATGAGCAATTGAAGAAAGAAGTATGACGCGCCTCCGATCGTGGCATACTGCAACTTCTCCGCACCTTCAACTTCTGGGAAATCACTGTCCTTGGAACGATTGAATCCTCCGGCCAACCATCCCAGGTTCTGGTAGCCATGATCGTGGAGCTTCGATGCTGCCATCATCGATCTGCGGAGCAACAGCAAAAGATGATATTGCTGCAACCAAGGATGCACTGCCATCATCAACAACCTCCGACTCAGTGTCCTCTAAGCTCTCTCTCACACGACAGCATCCAAGGATCTGACTTTCATCTAAGAGTACTATTACCAAAATGGCAAGCAAGAGAGGATACCGTCTAAACTCAGGTCATGAGATAATTTTAACTAACAGCCTCCGGTAAGTTTGACTCCAAGTTCACCCATCAACCATATATTGAATAGGTATCTCCTAATCGTTGTTCGCTAAAGGCAGAGAGATATTTAAGCTTTGAAATAAGGTGCAAGCATAGCCGCAAAAACTAGTAATGAAGTGAGACCAGATTGGGGCCACCAGTTACCTTACCTGAGTCCCTCGCCACACGCTACCAGGATCCTAGCATCCTTATCAGGAACCACCTCCTCCACTTGCTCGATGAAATCGGAGTTCAGGGTCGTGAAGTACTGGCCCGTCCACAGCCCGATGTAGCCGAAGTGCACCCACTTCTTGAGCAGGGTCAGGGGCCCGTTGTCCCTGTCCTCCACGAAGAGAGGCACGTGCAGTGACCCGGCCACGCGTGCCTTCTCCCTCTCCCACTCTGGCCTGATGTCCAGCATCACGAAGCCGCCGTCCATGACAGCGGATGCCGCCTCCCTCGGCGGTATGGGGCGGATGGCCCCGGACTCGATGAGCTGCCGGGCATTGCTTGACAGGACTGCATTAGGTGTTAGTGGATGGTGAGGATTGGCGCGTCTTGGAGGGGCGAGGAAGTGCTGCTGGTGTGATGATTCACGCCGTCCATGAGTTCCGGGAAGACTGCACGTTGTCGAGAGGGGGTTCCATCGGATAGCCATCTCTCTCTCTCTCTCTTTCTTATCCTGAAAGATACTGTCAATGACATTGTTTTGTTGCCAAGGTTTATGAGGCCCCGTCCAGGACATCGTTTTGTTTTCTCGAGTATATAATATATATTGCCATTCTAAAAAAAAAGTTACACAAACGGTATTAATTTGAGAGACTGGTTGATTATAATTTTCAATGTCTGATATCCATGGACCGTGAGCTCAAGACTTGATTGAGGCTTTCTTGCATCCTCAGTTGACCAACTTAAACCTTAATGACACGTTTGGTTATCAGAAATGAGGCCACTGGAATGGGAATGAGAGCCCAATTCCCTTAATGGCCCGTTTGGTTGATTGGAATAAGGCAGAATGGAAATATAAATTGGGAATGAAAATTGGTCATTACTGCATTTTTATCAACACAAGGGGCAAGTAAATATTTGGATTATTAACTAAGGCTTGCGTTTGGTAACTTTTTTATGGGAAATTTTGATAGAAACTTTTCAGCCACATGCTTTCAAATTTGATGATCTTCTTCCCCTTAACATCACTGAAGGCAGTATCTAACAACAGAGGGCAGTGGTCTGAGCCAGCAACACTGCAAATTAGAAGTCTGCGAGATGGGCCAAAGGTTTTTCCAACTACCTGTAGCTAATCCTCTCTATCCAACATCTCCCTTACCCTGTTATTCTCATCTCTTTTATTGGACCAGGTGGAGCATTGCCCATGAAAGCCCATATCCAACATACGATATTCAAAAATAATCTTTTGGAACTCCACCATCCTCTGAGGCCGTAGCTGACCCTCTTCTTCTCTTCCAACCCCTCTCATGTCTTAAAATCCCCTATGCATAACGTTGGAAGGACATTAACGCTAGCCATTGCCTTTAAACTCTCCCAATGCCTCTGTCTCCTTGATGTTTCCGGTTCAGCATGAACCCCAAGTAATCCCGTGAACACAGCACCATCTGCACTTATAATTGTGGCATCAACAGAGTTCTGGTATGCCCATTTTTTCTCTAATTGAACTTCCTTATCCCATCACAAAGCTAATTTTTCACTCAGTCCAATTGGATCGACATAACATCTATTGTTGTACCCCAACGTCCTCCTGACTTTTTCCATCATTTTTTGCCCATTTTTCACTCAGTCCATTAGGTTTCCTCCTTATTCCATGCTCCTGTTCTCCGCCCTCCCCATCCCCTTCCTCCTTTTACAGATAACAGCTCCCTCTCTTTCGTCTTTCCTCATTAACCATCTGTCTCTTCATTGATAACCTGTGCATGGCCTCAACGAAAGGCACAATTACTGTCCCCCCCCTGCGTCTTTTCACCTCCTCAGCACCAGCATCCTCCTCTAAAGGGAACTCTAGCACACTGTCCTTTCTCCTTCATCTAACTGAGCCAAGCCTTAAATTTCATGTTGAATGGTCATGTCATTTTCTCTATGCTATCTTTGACTATTTTTATCGCTTACTTTTTCTTTTTATATAAGTCTGTCAAGATTTGCTTTAAGCGCTTTTTCTAGGTTAATGATCACATGGAAAACATTTACTTCTTAATATCATCGTTTACAACTTTTTTTTTTGGTTAGTTCTACTCCTACTCCTACTCGACCTCCCAGCTCATGTGCAGACTTGTGCCCTGCTTCTTACGGGGTGTGGGAATCACAACCCACATTAGAAACTACGAGTCCTCATCCCTAACCCTCTTGGGAAGGTGGGGAATCGAACTCTCTACCTCCCCCTTCTCAAGTGAGAAGGGTAGCCACTGGCGCAACCCCCAGTGGGTATCGTTTACAATTGATAAAACAACTAAGAACTCAAAGCCTTTCATTATATTTAGATTATTTATTTTAAGGGAAATGCGAATATGATAATTAGATTTTGGTACGTTTATAAGTTGAGAAGCAAACTTGAAATACTTCACTAACTAAATCATTTCAATAATACTCTTTACCAATTTATCTCGGCCAAAAAAAGAAATATTTAATATTATTTCATTTTTTTCTCATTGATTTATTGCACAATATTTATTAATTGAACCTCTAAGTCAAGTATGTCGCGAAATTTCGCACCCACCACTAAAATACTGGCTCAGTCATTGGATGGAGCCAATTGTCCGAATAAATTTTTTTACTTAGGCTCCGTTTGTTTTACGAAAAATAAATTATTTGAAAAATATTTTTCTAAAAATGATCCCTTGTGTCCCTTACAAAAATAAACGAATAAAAACTATATTCATTGTCCACGAAAAAGTTTAAACATTAATTGTTGTCAAGAATGAAAAAAGTTCCCTTCATTTAATTATTGCAAGTAATATGAGTAATCATCTTTAAAAATATATTTTTAAATCATTCATCTTCGATCAAACATACGGAGCCTTAGATAGTAGTTGATGTTTTCATGTTAAACATAATAAGAGTTGCATATATCTTAGGTGTGGGGAAGTACTTATCTATATCAGGAATGACATGGATCAAATATATATTACATCCATCAAGTGAATTCCACGTATTAGCTCTTACGATTTTATATGGTACATGGGCCCTATAATCCATTCAAGCATTCCCCGAATGAAAGGTCACCTTTGTTTTCTCCGGAGAATCCATATCGTTAACTGCCAAGAGTTCCTCGAGTCTGAGTCAAATGATTTACCTCGATAATATCAATACGATTTTTGTCGGAATCCCCTCGGACTCTTTATGACCTGATGAAACGTGAATTCTACGTGTCAGCTGTTGTGATTTTAATATGGTACATGCACTAAAATCCATTTAAGCATTCCTGCAATGAACGGTCATCTTTGTTTTCTGCAGAATTTCCCATGTTGTTAATGGCTAAGAGGTCCTAGTCTTTGAATCTACTGATTAACCTCGATAATGTCATTCTGATTTTGTCGCAATCTTCTCGGACTTATGAGCCGATGAAACAGATAACTACATTGCCTCTTCTTGATCTGTCCAAAGCCTGATTCGGAGAAAATTAAGTGGTCATTCAAGATGTGGGAAAAGCTGAAGATTTTGGTCTGGGTTTGGTGCATCTTGTGCGGGTCTAGTTTTGGAGGATTCACAGTGGCAAAGAACAGATTGGAGGTGACTTCTCCAGAATCGATGAAGGGATTTTATGACAGTTCGATCGGAAGCTTTGGAGTCCCAAAGCTTGGAGGAACGATGGCTGGCACCGTAGTTTATCCGAAATCCAACCGCAAGGCATGTAAGAGCTTTGGCGACTTTGGTCTCTCTTTCAATTCCAATTCCGGAGGACTACCTACTTTTCTACTTGCTGATCGAGGAGGTACCGTGCAAGCTCATCATCATCATCATCATCATCATCATCATCATGAGCTATGACTATATCAAAAGGGTCATATTGAGATTTGAGATAGTAAATGGCCAGACTCAATCTTCATGAAGTCATAGATTAAGTTTAAGGATTCCAATTATCTCTTGATGGTGGAGCCATTAATCAGTTTTACGTGAAACAATGTGATTCCTTAGTCTAGCATCTAATTATGCTGAAGACACTAAGTACCATATCAATTTGAGTGATTCTTGTGTGGTTGTTCGTGCATAAATCAATCAAAGGCATCCTCGGTGCATCATTGTTAAGGCTTACTCATGGATTATTATGACTGAAAATTTGAACCTACTTTGCTACATATTTGAAATACGATTGTGCTTTTGCCTAAATTACTTTCTTCGATGGGAAGTACATCAAGATTTAATGTTTGTTTTTTATGGTGTTTTCGATGGTCGTGGTACATGATTTTATGGTTGAGAACATTATGATGAATATTGAATTTTGGCTATTCTTGGATATGATCAAATGCTTTATATTCGTGTGGATTTTGTTAACGAGTACTCTCAAGACACTTGTTAATCATACCTCTTAAAGAAATATTTTCATTTTCAATGCATTAATTACACATAATACGAGAAAGACAATCCATCATAAAAAGATGAACTTTCTTTATTTGAATATTTAACTAGTGCTAGTGGTATTTTTTGACACAATCCTATTTTCTATTATTAAACTGGGAGTTACAGTGTTCTTTATCATGTAAAAAGAGGATTGAGAGTTTCTATCTCTTTATAAACCCCAATTTCAGGTTCAGTTCTTAGGCAACCAAACATTTGAGTACAGCTATGAAAGAGCAACTATTCAGTTTTTAAACATTAAGGACTAATATATTCTAAAGATATACAAGTTTATAGACCACCGATGCAATTTTTCTGCAGGTCAAAGAACAAACACATTTTTCGACCCAAAAAAAAAGAACAAACACATTCATGATACATTATGTCTGCCCCCCCCCAAACTCACGAATGACTTAGCTATTGTTGGCAGATTGCTTCTTCTCACTGAAGGCATGGAACGCGCAGAACGCTGGAGTGGCCGCCATTCTCATCGCTGACGACAGATGCGAGCAATTTTTCAACATGGACTTTCCTGAAGAATATTATCCTGGTTCTGAGTATATTCAAGAGATCGTCATGCATCCCATCAGCATTCATCATGAAAGCTTTGGGAGATGACATGAAGAGGGAATTGTCTGATGGCCGAAAGGTTAATGTGACTCTGGATTGGACCGGAGCTCTTCCACACAGTGATCTCGTACAGAACCTTGGAGAAGACATGGACGTAATTGATGAAAGAGCGAGAAAGTAAGAGTTATCTAAGTGAGGCAAAGCTAAGTTCGATGTAACTACTTCTTTATCTAAGTATGGATGACGGTGAGAAATATATCTCTTTAATCTTGAGACATTGGAAATAAAATGCGTGTTTATTACAAGTTGAAGTGCGTGGGCAAGATTCATAGGAGAAGCTGTTTGGGGATTGATTTGATTGAACGAGATTCAAGATTGGAAATAATGCTTCATCTTGAGGGAAAGTTGGGAGCAGAAGGAATCAAGAAGGAAAGAGAAACGGAGAGGAGTACGATGAGCAAGAGGTCTAGAATTCAAATATTTTCAAGCCCCTATTTGTCTTCTCAATTACATATTCCTGTGCTTTATGCTTAGAACGAAGTCCAACCTACACATGAGTGAGAGAATTTTACCTTCATCCAACAAAGCATATGAGAAGTGACATCACAATCACACGGACTCCTCTTCATTTGAACATGCAAAGCGACCAAGTGTTGCTTCCTGTAATAAAAAAACGAAATTATAATCTTCAAAATGAATTCTTAATGTCTTCGATGAGCCTCGCAAGCTTCCAGTTGCACTGCCCGGCTCCGTGGATGAGGTCTTTTATGGGCACAGGCTGAATCAATTTCCGCACAAACCTTCTTCCCCTGATGCTCCATTGCCAGAAGAACATCCTCCAATGCAGCCTCTTGCTTCAGTTTTTTCTGCTGACAACGTACAATCTTTTGTGTGATTCCAATGTTGTCTTTCTTTAAAATTGATGGTCGTGACCGAGTCCTGGAACAACCAAAAAAATTCACTCCGATAGTACCCAATTTTCACGTGAGAGTTTTGACAAACATTCACACTATAAAGTGTATCTCATTGCGAAGTCTAAAGAAAACAAAAAAGCTCAATTTAAAATTTCGTTAATTCTTGTTCTTGAATTTTTTTTATATGAACTTAAACAAGCGCTTGCATAAAGAGAAATACCTTTTTCTTGATGACTCCCGATTACAATAATACTAAAATTTGAAATTTATCTTTTAGCATAATCTTTAGCACCAAAATATTCATGTATGTTGCCTTGACTTTATCCATATTTATGTAAATGTAGATTACCAAAAGAGGCCCGTAGATTATGCCAATGAAAAAAATCACGATTTTTTACAAGAAAAATAGTACGAAGAAAGAGATTATTATATGATTGTTGATACATATAAGAAAAGATCTAAGAGAATATAATATTAATTGAACACTTTACCAAGACAATGACAAATATAGATTGATTTAATTAATTGATTTGCATCTTTCATATAAGCTAAAAATATTTTGCCTTAACTTCTAAGTCAATTCTGTGTACATCAAATATAGATAGTTATCATACCACATATTACTAGTTTAATCTATTTGAAACTAGCTAGACGAAAGGGAACATTTTCTATATGTGCAATAAGAAAAGAAGTACATGACGAAAAAAAAAAATAATAAGAAAAGAAGTAGACGAAATATTTGCATCTAATTAGACGAAGAAAACCCAAAACTATCTAGTTTTACACTTTATGGATGAGAAAACATGTTTTTGGTTTGAGAGATTTTGCTCTTATTTCATTAATTTACATCTTTACCCACTGAATACCACATATAATTGCAAGTCACTTTAGATAAATTTTACCTAAAAATTTTTATGTGATTTTTCGAAGAAAAAAAAATCTGCGTGGGAGCGTGAGAGATTTCATGCTGTGGGCCGGTGATATGCAACATCTCATATTCTTCCGCCCCCGATTAAAAGAAAATAAATTAAAGCATTGCTCATTCATTTAATTAGCGTTACTGGTCCTCACAAGTCACAGTAAGAGCCCCTGTTACAATTGCAAGAAGGTGATCATGTTATATTATGTCTCGAGTTTGGGCTATGTATGTAATCCATATTCGTTGGAGGGAGAATTACCAAAAAAGCTTTAAATCTATTGTAATTATGTCAATTTAATCCTAAATCTTTTTTTTTTGGCCAATTGAGTCATAAACCTTTTGTATTTATATCAATTTAGTCCATTCCACCAATTTTGATAAGAAATCATTGACATGGTTAGCGCTGATGTGGACAATTTTTAATAATATTTTTTTCGTTTTTTTTTTCTTCCTCTTTCCTTTTCTTTTCTTCCTTCTTCCTTTGGCTGGCAAGGGTGAGGCTTGCCCAACCTCGCTGGCCCTCTCCTTTAGCCGGTTGTTAAGGTTTGGTGACCGGCTAAAGGAATAAGGAAGAAAAAAAAGGAAAGAGAAAAAAAAGGAAAAAAGAAAAGAAAAGAAAAGAAAAAATAAAATTTCACATCAGCGTAGTCACGTCATGTAGAACCGCCGGCGTTTATGTTAGCAATTTCCGGTCAAAAGTGACCCGACAGACTGAATTGACATGAATGTAAAAAGTTTATCACTCAATTAGCAATAAAAAAAGATTTATGACTGAATCGACATAATTATAATAGGTTAAATTTTTTTTTTGGTAATTTGCCCTCTGTTGGAAGAATTTTATTAGTTCAAATTTGATGTTGCTTTTTGCGGATATAAAGTCCATTCAAATTTGTCCAAGTTTGATTATTTGACCAGGAAGTGGACGTGGACATCTTTTCTTTGGCTTCTTGGAGCCGCACAAAAGAGAACAAGTAGGGCCCAGGGAGCAGTTAGAGAAAAACGTAAACAAAAGGGAAAATAATACGGGGTTTCTTTTGCTCGAGTCCTAGGTTGCCCCCTCTCTCACCAAGTAGCCGCCAGCGTGGTCCGTTGAACAGTGGTCGCACGGTGGGGCTCGCTCTTCTGCTTCGGAGAAAATGTTGCACAGGTCTGTCACTCTGACCAGGGCGGTCGGCCAGCAGCCACCACTCCATTCATCGAGCGCCGCGTGTCCACAATGGGGGCCCAAGCTTCGCCTTCATTCTCTCCCTCCGTCACTTTCTCTGCTCCGTTACTCCCTCCGCCTCCTCCTTTGTTGCAGTCTCTCTCTCTCCCTCTTCTCTGTTTTGCTGTGACCGAAGCTGGGGCTTTCCAGAATATATCTAATTGGGGCCGACCATCAGCCCTCTTTCTCTCTTGCTCCATTTTTCGAGTTCTTTCACACCTGCATTTTCTTCTTCTTCGTTTTTTCTGGCCAGCATCGCACCTTCTCCATTAGCTAAAGCTTTCTCCAGATTTGCTGACTAACCGAGCCAAGCCCTCTCCCTCTCTATCTCTTCTCGGTTTTGATCCCGCTAATGGGTCCATTTTTCCAGACTGTCTGAACCGAAGCGGCTCTCTCTATTGCTCTCCTCCATCATTTTTTTTTTCTCGGTTTGGATTCTCGGTATCGTCAGTCTCTCTCGGGGTCCCTCTTTAATCTTCGTATACTTAGGATCCTTATTTTGTCTTCTTGGATTCTCGGTTAGGAGAGAGAGAGATAGATAACAGGGCAGGGGAGAGAGATCGTACCGGGGATGAGAGAGTCACAGAGGGAGAGAATAAAAGTGAAACGTGGGCCCCCCACTATGGACACGTGGCGCTCGATCGATGAATGGAGTGGTCGGTTGGATGACGTGGAGAGACAGGCCTATGTACTATTTTCTTGATCTTTAAGGCCGCATTAGTTGAGGTTTCTTAGAGTTACTCGGTAGAGAGCACAAGCGTAGTGACTCTTGGTAGACGAGCCGCTCACAAAAGGAACAGCTTGAAGAAGACAAAGGCGAAGCTTTTTCATACGGACAACGAAGTGGGCTTGGACACCTAGTGATTTTGTGTTGTAAGTTTTTTTGTACAATTAAGTGATTTATTTGTGAACACTTTAGATTTGGGTATAATTTAAGTGTGGGAAACACTTGAGCATGTGAGCGATTGTACACTTTGATTATTCGTTATAATGGATTATGTGTTTCTGGCTTTCTTCGTAGATGTAAATATCAATGCTTAGACCGAAACACGTAAATCATTGGCGTCCTTTATTGTCCCTCGTTTATTTCTCTGGTTCTCTTTCCCATCGATTTAATGGTAAGA
Source organism: Syzygium grande (assembly GCA_024733475.1). Classification (NCBI taxonomy): domain Eukaryota; kingdom Viridiplantae; phylum Streptophyta; class Magnoliopsida; order Myrtales; family Myrtaceae; genus Syzygium; species Syzygium grande. The sequence goes on from JAMXDD010000010.1 coordinate 27,832,608, forward strand.
TTCTGGTTAGCTTTCGTATTATTTTACAACAAATCACAACCATCAATTTCAGAGAAAGACAATATCGGAATCATACATAATTTCAAAATGAATGGTTCATATCACATGTAAAGTACCAAGAGAATTAACTTCGAGTTTGTGTGCATGCGAGTGGTGGGTCAAGATTGCAATTTTGTGTGGTGAAAATATCTATAAAGGTATTTTCTGAAATATAATGTCGGGAACATGAATGCAGAATTAATTGAATTGGAGATAGTTAACTCCAATGTCACATTGAAGATAGTTGCGTGAAATATATATGCTGCTGGTTCTATAAGTTTAAATTGTTACAAAAGACTTTAAAACATATTATATTACCGTATACATGCGTATATCTTTATACTGCCAGCCATAGTGTAAAACTACGGAGAACATACTGCATACATAACTGAGGATGTCGAGTTCTACATTCCTCACGAGTCACGAGAACCTGAAATAACTGATTGGTTATAACAGAAGTAGCCTATTCAAGACAGTTTTCTCTAACATCATCCATCTTATGAAGAACCCGTTACACACTGCTAAAACATATGCACACAACTTGACATTCAGGACTTAAAATCAACAGTAGCGGCAATGCTGAACTTCACATACACGGATGGCTGCGAGATGGCAGAAGTGCTCCTCATACTTTTCCATTGATTGAGCCACAGAAGTTTATGGTGTCAATTTTTTGGTGGGTAATCGTATTAGAGATTCGAGTTGCGACTTGCCACGAGGACCTTTTGTTCTGATGTAAGTTCTGTACTCCTCATAAGTCATCGGAGAGTAGAGGGCAGGCCGGTCCTCAGTGACGAGCTCCTTGGCGGGTTGAATCAGTAGGTCGATCTTAGGGTTGTAAAAGAATGCCAGCGAGACTCGCTCTTTCTCCGAATTCACAATCACCCTATGCTCCACGCTCCTGTAAATTGCATTTGTCACCACCTGAAATGTTCACGCAGAAGCAAAGAGAGTTAGCACTTGCTGAATCCTGGTAAATATGCAAAATGTTCATAATCATATAGAGAGGGAACTGATGCACCTGCATCTGGTCACCCAGGTTGACGATGAAAGCATTAGGGATGGGCTTGACCGTGACCCAGTGTTCTCCTTGTCGCACCTGAAGACCTGCCACGTGTGGGTCGGGGAGGAGAATGGTCATGGAGCCCGGGTCGGAATGGGCAGAGAGGCCGAGAGCGAGGTCGGGCTGAGGGCACTTTGGGTAGAAGTTGGCCCTCAGGCATGCCCCAAGCGCCTCCTCTCCTCCAAATGCTCTCTCCAAGTGGTCTCCTTCCAATCCCAAGCTTCTCGATAGTAGGCTCAACAACCTTTTGCACAGCTCCGTCACTTCCTTCCCATATTCTGATGTCAGCTCTCTGCATAGAATCAGCCACAGTACCTATTAAATCCGTACCCATTTTGTCGTACTTCCCATAATATGTAAATATTCAATCAAAGCATTTTCTAATAATTTAAACTTTTATAATAGTTGACTATGTTCTATATACATCTTGCATGATATCAAAGCGTTGGCTATGATCCCACACAATTTTACAAATACCGTCTTCTAATGAGAAATGACATTGATATATCATTCATCCATAGGTGACATGATATACTTAATAAGAAAGCACTTCAATAAATAAACCATACTAAAAATGTCAACAAACCCTGGTTTTTGTATCCTTCGGTCCGTGCTTATCAATCTATGTCCTCTCTGATCGGAATGGAGGTTTAATTTGTCGTATTATTATGCTGCTTAAGAAGCTAAGTCATTATATTATGTTAAACGATATTAACGAGGCCGACGACCTGCCGACAAGGAATGGGCAGTTTGATTCGAGGATATGTCGGCGCCGTTTAAATGTCTTTTAGGTGGATATGATGTGAAGTCCACGTCCTCCTGTCGTCCCTGCCGGGGCAGACAGAGAAGTTGCGTCTTCAAGATTTTCGGGCTAAAAAATACGAGCAAGGATTGCCTGCACTCAAATCATGTGAGATCAATGCATATAAACCGTTGCCATCAGGCTGATCTTGGGGGCAGCTGATAGCTTTTCAAAAAAGATATGGGCAATTTGTAACGATTCTCCATGAAGGAGAAGAGATTCCAGTCACACTATTGCACCGCTTTCCCTATATAATACATGAAACTTGAAGAACATGGCCGGTTTTAAGCATTAAGTTCACAAGCAATCGTTATGGTATAGTACCAAGATTACACAATATAAGACCAAACAGGACTTTTGGTGTCGAATTTCTTTCGATTCGATTTTCAGGTTGGATAAGAAGAACCTAAACCCGAGTTGGTCGGACCGGGTGGGGTTTCAAAGAAAACCCGACCCGTCAACACTAAGTCATCTAGTCAATAATAAAAACCTATGGATGAGTATAAAAAGCGATGTAATAGTCGACACATGATCTGTACTTTGGTTTCATTCTTGTTTGAACGGTAAAGTTCTTGCTCCATTACCAATTAGAAAGGGGACTATCGTTATGTATATTAAAATTTAAGAACTGTCATGTTAAAATTGATATATTATTGAATGATGTGTGATATTGTATTTCAAATTATGGTATATTGTATTTAAACCTGTGAATGAGTTATCACCAATATCCCACAAAACTCTTACTTATCACTCAATATATTGAATTTAGCATATCAATCTTGATATACCTAGTATTGTGCACAGACTATGTAAGAAGCCAAGAGAAATTTATCAATTTATGAGAACAAAGAAAGCCATGAACATAGCAAGAGGAAAACCTGCACGAGAGTGGGAGTGCAGGCCATTTGCTGGGGTTCCTAACCGAGCGAGGCAAGTAGTGAAGAAAAAAATAGTCGCACCAATCGAGCGTGGCCCCCCTCTCCACCCCAATCCGACTCCCGTACCCTTCGTACGTGCAAGGGTTGTTCGCGTACTCCTGCTTCGCCTCCACCGGCAGCCTGAAGAACTCCCTCCACACCTCCCTTGCTGCCCCCATCAGCTCAACGCTCACCCCGTGATTCACCACCTGGAAGAACCCCCACTCCTGGCACACGTAAGAGATGCGTTCGAGGAGGGGGGTGGACCCATCGCCGCTTGACATTATGCCGGCGAGGTCGATAACGGGTATATTTATGCTGTCATGGGTGTGGTCATGATCTCGAGGGGTGAAGTTAGGAACCGGCGAGGGCCGCTCGGAGGGCGGCTTCACGTAGCCCTCAGGGATCCGTGTGATGCCACTCTCCGATAAGGCTTGGACCCGGACGATCGGCTCGGGCCAACTCTGCAAGCTGCTCGTCATCACTCTTGTCTTCGGGAGAGAGGGAGAGAGAGGGAATTAGTGGCCTTTTTACGAAGAAAAGAGCAGTGTCTGTGTGTGGAGAATTGGAGTGAGGTGGGTGTTGAATATATAAGAATGGAAGTGAGTTGGCAAACAATTGTGGCGCCGTGAAGCAATTGAAGAGGTTCATGTGTTTACTCGCCACGTGGAAAATGAGGGACAAACTTTCTTTTTTCAAATGTGCGAAAAAAACTGCATCTGATGTTAATTTCGATCGCGATTCAAGACTAGCCCTCGTTAAACTATCGTCCACTTTATACGTTGAAGTGCTGACAAGTCATCCAGCATGCGCCGTGCACCTCCACGGCCTTGCTGACGTGCGCTGCTGGGCAGGAGACCACGTTCTTTTTCCTGAACTAGAACAAATGCTACAGGAGAGAGAAAGAGAGACGTTGCCGTTCAGACTTAGGGTCAAAAGATTAGGGGTTCTTAATTTAGGAAAGAATTAGGGTTCCTGCTTTTTCAAGAGGAGTCATTAACTATGTCATGGATCGGAAGCCACAACTAATAGAGGTGGTAAGGCATTGAGCAGCTTCCGTCGGTAACAAGTAGAGGTGAGCATAGTCTAGATTGAGCCACTTCAGTACCTAACTCAAAGAGTAACTTGCACAGTGTTGGTTTCAAGTTTTTGAGACTAGGGATCGACTCTGTTGAGCTTGGGACCGAAAATCGCAGTTATCTAGTTAAATGAATGACTAATAGAGTAAAGTCAAGACATGATTTAACACCTGCAAATATTAAAGAAAAGAAATTCACTATCAACTTCAAGGAAAAGCACACAAACAATATATCATCAGACGGACTATTCGAGGTTCAAAAAACACAAAAAGCAAGATTTCTCACTTGCATTATCACCAAATGGACTTTATTCCATAGATCAAGAAGCATTATCATCACCAAAAAAGAGGCTAATGAGCTTAAAGCTCTCAGATCAAGCACAAACTGGGAAAAAAATAAATACTAGGCACAAATTGAGAACCCACGTGAGCTTGAAGCTCTTGATTCAAGCACAAATTGGGAATTCACCAGCTAGGTTGCATTTGTGGGGCAAGGGAAGAGAGGCGAGCGAGCTGCATTCGTGTGGTAGGCCAAGAGAGGTGAGCAATGTCGCCAGCCGAGCTGTGTTCATGTGACAAGCAAGGAGAGGTGAGAGATCTAGCAAAGGAAGGCAACGGGATTTTTATTTTAAATAGCCTAGATACTATACTATTTTCATCGTTTATTATTTGCATCCATCTTATCAAAGGGAAATCTCGTCCTTAACCCGCCCACGCCGCCGCGCCCCCCCCAAGCAAACTCCTCAGTCATCTTTACTCTCACTCCAAGCCCCAAGAAAGAAAAGCACAAAGACAACATCCATTACAAAAAACTTACGCCGTTAAGTCCCCCTGATTCTTCTATATAAAGTCACCACCTTCGTCACCACTATAAATCAGCAGCCTAGAAGAGAAGGGGCCTAGGGCTTGGACAATATATATATATATATATATATATATATATATATATATATATATATATATATATATAGAGAGAGAGAGAGAGAGAGAGAGAGAGAGAGAGAGAGAGAGAGGGGAGGGGGGGTTGGTATGGGTTGGACCAATTCTCAAGCCTCAGAATCAAGGATCAACTCCGTATAATGTTGGTTCCAGGGTTCCCAAGACCAAAGACCGGCCCCCTCCCCTAGGAACTGGACCAGGACTAACAGGGTTGGCCGGTCCAGGGTTGATCTAAGACCGATGCTCACCCCTAGTAGAGAGTGGAACATTTCTTGGAAGTAGGAGAACAAAGCTACTTCCCCACTTTGCCAACAGTGAATAAACCCTACGATGAAGTTTTGCCGTTGTTCATTGTGAAAGTTTCTTGAAATTTGTTTTATAATAGAATCTCTTGTCTCTCTTGTAGATGTAGGCATGCTTGTCAGGATAATGAAAACTACCCATATCATGCGTTGGACGAAAATATGATCCTAACAATGAAGACAATGAAACTTTTAAAACACGAATATCAATAAGTTCACTCTTAAGGTTTTCGATTCGACAGGCCCTTGATCAACATTATAAGAAAGTTTCAATTTCGTCTCAATTCTAAGTAATAACATCCATTGAATATATCCTGAGTTTGAGCTCGTAAAGGAAACTCAGATATTCAAATCGTATGTTGCCCTTCCAAAAGAGTAAGTCCCACCAATCGAATGACGTAAATTTAGTGTTTGAATGTTTTATGTTCTATTTATCTCTTGCTTTTGGCAAATACCATCTGGATTTGTGAATAACATGGTGGGGTGAGGGGCTAACAGGAGGTTTGGCAAGGCTACGGTAGCTCGTTTTGCCCCTCTCCACGACATTAAGTTAGCTAACATGAGGTTTGGCAAGGCTACGTTAGCTCGTTTTGCCCCTCTCCATGACATTATACGATTGGCCACCGGCTCAAATTGGGCCACGATAGCGGTCACACGTGTCAATTCTCTTGCAGACCCTCGCATAGCCCTTGACGGGACATTTGCAACATGTGCCTATTGTTATTGCCCTGGGGGGGGGGAAGGAACGAGAATGTGGTGGAATCACTGTTGGGTTGCGTCAGTGCAGTGTCGTTGGTTGTGGAATGGTCACTCAAAACTCTCTTTTCTTTTTTAATGTGGGTGGGACGACATGGCCCCGTGCCGATGTAGCCACCGTCTTCCCTTCATTAGCAAAAACCGAAACACGAGGCTCGATCGATGGCATGTCGGCTGAGCAGCTGGAAAGCTTCGTTTGTGTGATTACCACTTGCCAGTTTGCCAGTTTCGTGGGATACGAAGGATCCATGGGTGTATCAGCCTGCCGACTTGACTGGAATCCCACTTTATGAGAGCCACTATCTTTGTGCCTATCGTTTCTATCACGTGGCCATAAACCGAGAGAAGAGACAATGAATGCTTTTTGATTCGGTGGAGTTAGGAATATGTCATTACTAGGAAATAAACCTAACTAGCTCGGAAAAAAAACACTTATTTCAATCATATTAGTAGAATTGGTTTTGTTTTGTTCTACTTAATTTACTCATATGCTGAGTCGGCAGTTATTTGTAGTATACAAAAAATTTCGTACGAACCCGTTAGAGTGTTGTTGTTAACCGGAAGAGGAGGAGGATCACCTATACAATTTTTGGGTCGCCATGAAACACAACAAAGAGGCTAACAATAACTGTAAGTTGTATCTTCTCCTCAAATTTACGGACGATTCAGCTATTTCGTTTCCAAACAGAAATGGATTTTTTCTTTCTGTGCTGATAAAATCCTGAAACAGTTGATAAGTGTATAAAAAAATAGTGGTGAAAAAACATTACCGGCCATCTCAGTTCTCGATGACTCATATTATTTCTTTACTTTTTTCTTTTTTCCCTCTCCCAGCCATTGTCGAGTCTACCTAATGCCGAAATCAGGACCCTTATGAACCATTGATGAGGCCCAGTGATGGCCAACACAGGGAAAAAAAAAAAAAAAAAGAAGAGGAAAGGAAAGGAAAAAAAAGTAAAGAAGAAAAGAAAAAATGGAAAAATAAAAAATTCAAAAACATATTATAATATATTTAGAAATTATCAACGTCAATGCCGGTCGCTGGGTAGGCCATTTAGTATGGCCAATGTTCAAGTCAACGATTTCCGCCAAAATTTGTTAGATGGACTTACTTGGCAAAATATGAAAAAAGATTTATCACTTGATTGACACAATTAAAATATTTAAGATTGAATTAACAAAAGTGCAATAACTTTAGGACTTTTTGGAAAGTTTTCCCAAATAATATTTATGTTGTGATTGGCTTAAGTGCACAAAATATCGTACTTTAAGGAATAGCTAAAAATCATATGTGAGAGTTTACGTCATAAAGTCCAAGAGTTGTTCTAGCAGTATCTTTCTCTCTTAGGAGAACAATAATTCTATTCGACTAAATGGCATTGTATGAAAGCTAGAGGGCACTACAAGTACAATAACTTTCGTGCTGCATTTATGCAATAACAAGTGCACTCAAGTAATTGGTTGAAAAGTTATAGTACTATAGTGAATGTTATATGAATGTTATAGTATTGATTGAAAAATTATCACAGTCAAGTTAGCGTCAAACTAAAGTTATGTTACTTGTGGTGTCATTTTTCCGCTGCATTGTGTTGTAATGGAAACACTCCACCGATTTCTCATGTACATCAATGGAATATATTTTGGCACTTATGAATTCTAGACATTTAGCAATAACTTCAACACTATAAAAATCTGAAACATGGATATCATGTATCTCAATTAGCTATCGACGGTAATATATACAGCCCCAAAATTACAGGGAAAATGGGATAAAAAAAAAATCTTATAAACGATTACCCTGGAAAGCTTCTTAAGTTTTCTTAAGAGAGAATGTCGTAATTTTTAGAACGTTTTTTTTTTTTTTGGTAAAGAGCGGATGTCCCAAGTAGGCAATTAAAGTCATAATTTTTAGAACGTTGATTACATATAACACTAGAAAACAATTTATTAGCAAACTCTAAGCTTTTTTTAAATGGCTTTTTAACAGGTGCCCTGCGGGATGCGGGTAGTTTTTTTTTTATAAGAAAATATAAATAAGGAATCTATGCATCAAAAGAATCAGCTAATTTAACCAAAATAAACAATGAGCATGACATGCCGCAAAAACCGGGTCCAATTTCATTAATGCATTGGAATGTTGAAAATTCGTGTGATGAGCATAAGTTACTATTACGAGCATAAAGAATTGGTTGAGTAAATTAATACTTAGGTTGTGTTTGATCGTCTGCATTTATAGTCAAGATAGAATTGTATATGATAAGATATGAAATTTAGTGATTTTATAATATCATATCCACTATTTAATAAATCGTAATAATAAAGCTAGATATTTTCATATCTTATTTTGTCCATTGTTTGGTGTGGATGATAGATGAGTGTAAATGAACCTGAAAATATACAAATGGTGATTGTAAGAAATCTCTCATGATTTACTGCTAAAGAAACTATAAATGCATAAACGAAGGGAATTACCATCATTCAATCCATGATTATAGTATGATCTAAATTTTAAATAGCAAAGGAGCATATTGAAGTATCCCAGAGACTATGACAAGATATGTAAACAGATTACAACAACATCAATGAGGTAGATTAACCATCAAATGCCAGATCTAGTAATAGAAAAAAAACATTATCATTCACCTTCGCAATTCTTAAAAGTTTTGAACTTCGCCTTTCTTGCCAGTTTCATCAAACTTCCATGTGAACCACACAGCTATGGAGAAAAAGGAGTTTCAACTTTCTTGCTATTTTTATGGACTTTTGACGTGAACTAGAGAGCTATAGAAATAAGTAGTTTGAACTCTCTTGCTATTTTTGTGGAGTTTTGATGTGAACTTAATAATTACGGAGGAATGGTGAAGCTTCAATGTGAACCAAACATACAGGTTTTTTTTTCCAGAAATCTCATTGCCCCTCATTTTTCGAGAATTAGAAAGATCATTTTCAAGTTTGAGTTTGTTAATTTAAAATATAGGTTCTTCTACTTCATCATTATTTACTCCATTTTTTATTTTTTTCTTTTTTATTCCCTTCTATCATTCCTTAACAAAAATTTTAAGGTACATTTGTTTTGCGGAAAATGAGTGATTTGGAAAAACATTTTACGAAAAATAATCATTTGTATCACTTACAGAAATAAATGAATGAAAATTTTTTCATCATTCACAAAAATAGTTAACCATAGATTGTTATAATTGATGAGAATATTTTCCATTGACTAATTTTTCTAAACAACAGAAGCAATTTTTTTTAGTAAAATATTTTCTAAATTACTCATATTTCGCGAAATGAACGCATCCTTATTATATAATAGACTATACCACTATACCAATATACCTAAAATATGTAATAAATTCGATACTAAATATATATACACACACATATACAAAATATATATTATATAGTTGAAAGAAATACAATATAAAAATAAATATAGAAATGAATAAAATGGAAATTATAGTTATTTTTTGCTACTTTAAATTTTATTTTTATATTAGAATTCATATATTATTTATATATAATTACTTATTAGTTTAAGAAGTTTGTTATTCGAGAAAAGTAGCTCTTATACCATGAACATAAGAAATTCTTATCAACTTTCACCCACCTCCTCCATTGGATATTTTTATCCAGGCTATATTCCCCTGATATCCGATTTATCCTATCTTGGGCAGAAAATAAATACATGATAAAATTTATCCTATTATGATTTTTATCTTGGCTATCAAACGTACCCTTATTAGTTTAGAGGTGATAAATTTCCAAACATTTTATAGATAGATGGAGAGGGGGGAATGAATTTATAAGAAAAAACATCTCTCTCACTCAAAGTTATTTTAGAGGTCATGCGTGTCATGATACTTCATTCACATAACAAAGCATGCATCCATAGAAATTACTCCAATTAAAGCTCAGTTATCCATGATAAGAACAAATTCAACCATATTCCGGCACTTACTGTTATCCTTACCGAAAATAGTAACTGATGCTCTGATCAGATTAATGCATCTCCGTCCGACAAATAAATGTATGGACATTGCACTCCATTGGTTACTTTAGTCGGCAATGTGTTGAAGTGTCCGTCTCTAGTCCGCCAAATTATTCATTTGCACTATCTTTCAACTTCAGTGTATCGGCCTCCGTGGAGTCATTCTTTCAAATCCATCACGAAGACTAAACAGAAAATCGTGGAGCTGAATCAGCCGAAATTGCATGCTCATTTGCATCATGTGTCGCTATAGTATTAGTCAAAGTATGAAGGTGCTAGAAACCCTCAAGAAAATATTGGGTAGGCTTGTCTTGTCATATAAACAATATACCACTCTACTCATTGATTGCCACATGTCCAAAATGCACCCACTTGTCAAATTTTTTTCTCTTAAGCTCCGTTTATTTTGCAAAAATGGATGATTTGAAAAATATTTTTCTAAAAACAATAACTTGCTTCGGTGGAAATATTTTCATTATTGACGATAATTTATGTCTCAAAATTTTCGTGACTGATGAAAATATTTTTCTTTTGTTTATTTTTGTATGCGATACATGCGATTGTTTTAATGAAAAGTTTTTCGGATCACTCATTCTGCCAAATAAATGGAGCCTTAATCTTTTTTCTCCGTTACCCTCTCTCTCTCAGCTCACTCTTTGCAACAACAATGACGTCTCTCCCTATCCTTCTTTCCCTATCGCCCATCTCTATCCTTCTCCCTCCAACCTCTCTCCCTCACCTGCACCATCCCACAAATTCACTAAAAAGCTCTCCGCCAATTGGATCGACCTCCCCTAGCTTGGCGCATACCTCCATTACATGTACAATGCCTCCAACTCCTCCTTCTCTGCCGTCACCCTAGAGCCGCTGTCGCCTCCTATTTATCCCTTTGATGGACACCATGTTCTCTGACATCAACCTTCGGTCCTTCTTGCTCTAAAAACCCATCCCATCATCCCCCTCCCTTTGAGTCCGATTCCCGTGCATTCCCCACTATCACCATCGGTGGAGTCGCCGATGCTAACCGAGCCGACCAAGTCTGGTAGGACAACACCGACAACGGTCATGGATGAGTGTTGACACTAGCGAGCCGCTCATCCAGATCTAGCCTCACCCATCTCATTTTACAAATGCTGGCCATATGTGGTCGAATAATGACGACGACAGACATGGAAGAGTTTTGGTATTACTCCCGCCTGGCTCGTCCCATGGCCAATGACGCTGCTATCGTTGACCTGTTGTGTAGAAGTGCATCCTAACTAGACGAGATGAAACAAGAATAATTCGAACATAGAGATTTATGTGGTTCGGCAAAAAAATTCCGCCCACATCCACGGGAGAGAGAGACGATTTCTTATTTTGAGCATATCTGATACAAGGTACAATGTTATATAAATAGATCCTCATATCCCTACTTCCTTAATCCCAAGAAATTCCACTCTAAAGATCTTATCAGTTTAGGAAACTAACTAATAAATCTTTAGTGATTATCCTATAAATATTAGGAATATCATGACATATACCAGTTACATTGAATTAGGACTATTTCCCATGAAATCCCATGTAGATAGAAAATATATTTGAAACGCGTAGACTGCAAGCTCCAAGCCTTCTTAAACTTCTTGATCGACTTTTCCGAATCTCTAATCGATCGAAACTTCATGGAATTCAAGACAAGATCAACAAAATCAACAAATCTCTACCTTTGGCTTGAATAAACGACAAGCCTCCACTCGAATCAAGAAAACGTTTATATCTCTCTCTCCACCGTACCTTCGCAAAGGTACACCCGCACCTAGACCGGTGCGGCCTCCGTCAACTTCAATGATGAGTGAGAGAAATCAAGTCCCTGTAGGACTTGAACTTCTCCGTAGTAACCGTCTTTATGAACATATCTGCGGGATTATCTTTTGTATGGATTTTCTTCAAAGCAATGCTACCATTCTCCACAAATTCTCGAATCTTGTGGTATCGAACTTCAATGTGTTTCATTCTAGAATGAAACACTTGATTTTTCGCGAGACATATTGCGCTTTGGCTATCACAATATAGTGTAGCACTTTGCTGCTTTAAACCCAACTCCATGACCAAACCAGTCAGCCATATTCCCTCCTTTGCAGCCTCAGTTACTACCATATACTCAGCTTCGATTATAGACAATGCTACAGTAAACTGAAGTTTTAGCCTCCACGAAATAGCTCCTCCTCCAAGAGAAAAGATGTATCCTCTGATGGACCTTCGCTTGTCCATTTGACATAACCTACTAAATTGATCGATTCTTCCTTTGAACTGAACATCAAACCCATTTCAGTAGTTCCAGCGAAATAACGAAAGATCCACTTAACATTTTCCCAATGCTCCTTACTCGGATTGCTCATGTATTGGCTGATGAGACTCATTGCATGAGCCAAATCCAGTTTGCTACAAGCCATAACATACATGAGGCTCCCTATTGCGCTGGCATAGTGTACTTAAATCATCTTTACAACCTTCTCATGGTTTCTCGGATAATCTAAAGTGATTTGCTAAGGGTGTACACACTGGTTTAGCTTTTTCCATGTTGAACCGCACCAAGACCTTCTCAACATACCTCTTTGATTTACCCAAAGCTTACTTATACGTCTATCTCGAAAGATTTCCATGCCAAGGATCCTCCTTGCAGCACCAAGATCCTTCATTTCAAACTCGCTGCTTAACTAAGACTTTAGGGAAATGATGTCTCTCATTTTTCTTGCAGCAATCAACGTATCATCAACATAGAGCATCAACAGAATAAGCGACTTATCATCCAAAACTCTATAGTAGACATAAGAATCATGCACACTTCTCATGTAGCCAATACGAACATAAAAGAATCAAACCTTTTATTCCATTGCCTCGGAGATTGCTTCAAACCGTAAAGTGATCTCTTGAGCAAACAAACGTGATTCTATTTCCCTTCCACCTTGAAGCCTTCGGGTTGCTCCATGTTAATTTTCTCCTCTAAGTTACTATGAAGGAATGCCGTCTTCACATCTATCTGCTCGAGTTCCAAGTCATACACAGCCACCATAGCTAGTAAAGCACGAATTGACTAGTGTTTTACAACTGGAGAAAATATCTTGTTGTAATCAATCACCTCCTTCTGTGCATAGCTCTTAGCAATAAGTCGGGCCTTGTTTCTCTCTTGCTCTTTCTCAGTTGCTAGTTGCTGCTTCCTTTCTTAGAAGAACCCGTTTGTAGCCAATGACTTTCCGATCCTTGGGCTTCTTCACAAGTTCCCGCGTCTCATTCTTTTGTAATGACTCCATTTCCTCCATCATCACGGTCATCCACTTTTCTTGTGATCACTTTTCAAAGTTTCATGATAGGAGCTTGGATCGCTGAAGCCTACGGTAATAGCATAAGCAACAATGTCCTCAAAACCGTACCTCTTCGGTGCTTTGAGAGTGCGTAATGGTATGAAGAACTTCTACCATTTATTTAACTTTTGGAGCTTATCAGATCACTTGCTATTCTCTGCATCTTCTCTAACTTCAAGCTCCACCTTAACGATAGATTTATCACTCTCCTCTTCAGCAGCCGCGTATGGCATGCAGCTTGACTTTAACATTGCAGATTCATCGAACACAATATCCCTGCTCATCAGAACTTTCTTCTCATTTGGATCCCATAATTTGTAGCCTTTCACTCCTTTCTTATAACCAAGAAATATGCAATATTTTGACTTTGGATCTAACTTCGAGCGCTTCGAACTCTGCACACGTACAAAAGCAGGACAACCGAATATTCTTAAATTAGAATAATCGACAGTTGTACCAGTCCATACCACTTCGGAAATTTTGCATTTAATTGCAGTTGATGGAGATCGATAACATGCCATGTAGACAGCTTTTGTCCAAAACTCCTTGCTCAGTCTCGCATGCAGCCTCATGTTCCGAGCTCTCTCTAATAAGGTCCGGTTCATTCTTTTTGCTACGCCAATCTGTTAGGTCGTATCCGAAATTGTGAAGTGACGTCTAATCGCTTCTTTCTTGCACAGCTCCATGAACTATGTCGATTTGTACTCTCCTCCATTGTCCGATGTCAAGCACTTAAGCTTCTCCATTGAAGTCTCAACTTCGGTTTTCCATTCTTTGAACTTGTCAAAGACCTTACTTTTATGTCGTATGAAGTAGACCCAAACTTTCCTAGAGAAATTGTCCATGAATGTCACGAAGTATTCCTTCCCACCTTTTGACTTTACTGGTGAAGGACCCCATACATTCGTGTGTAGATACTCGAGCACACCCTTGCTCGTATGAGTTGCAACCTTGAATCATACTCTGCATTGTTTTTCAAACACACAGAATTTGCAGAAATCTAATTTGCATGTTTTACCTTGGAGTGCATTCCTCTTGTGAAGCTCCATCAATCCTCTTTCCCCCATATGCCCGAGACGCATATGCCATAGATAGGTGTTATCTATCTCCGTGCTAGCATTTGTGGACACAGATGCTCCACCTTGCACTGTGATTCCTATAAGTCGATATAGGTTCTCATGCGTCTGTCCCTTTAGAACAACTAGAGCTCCCTTTATCACCTTCAAGACTCCACCTTGAGCCGAGTACTTGCGTCCATTGGATTCAAGTGCTCTCAATGAAATAAGATTTTTCCTTAAACCTAGTACATGACGTACATCTGCCCAGGGTTTTGATCATGCCATCAAACATCCTAATTTTCACGGTTCCAACTCTCACAGTCTTGCATGAAGTGTCATTCCCTATGAGAATTGAACCACCATCATATGCCTTGTACTCATCGAAGGTTTCTCGATGAGGATACATATGAGAAGTACATCCGGAGTCCAAGATCCACAAATCTTCGAAGGTGTCCTTCCCCAATGATATGGACAAGACATCCCTATCATTGGTCTCAGTGCTGTCGGCTACACTTGCTTCATCCGAGCTCTTCTTCTTTTTCTCGTTCTTATTTGGATAGAATCTCTTGTTATGCCCTTCCTCATTAGACCCGTAGCATCTTCCTTAGAATTTTCCTTTGGATTTTAATCGACCCCTACGGCTTGATCCTCGATCCGTTGATCTTCCTCTTCCTCGAATGTTTTTCTCCTTCCCAAAGAGTCCCACTCTTGAAGATTTTGAACTACTTGACCTTTTCCGGGGTGTCATTTGAAATTAGGGCAGCAGTCACCTCCCCAATCTCTAGGGTTTCCTTGCCATAAAGGAGCATAGTCACCAAGTGGTCAAACGAATCTGACAACAACGCCAATAGTAGAAGCTCTATGTTTTCATCCTCGAACCTTACCTCCAAGCTTGTAAGTTCACTAATCATCTGATTGAACACGTTGAGCTATTCCAACAGATCTCCTCCTTCACTCATCTGAAGTGAATACAATCTCTTCTTCAAGAACAACTTGTTCATAAGAGATTTCGTCATGTACATGCTTTCGAGTTTGAGCCATACCTCCGGAGTGGATTTGATTCCGCCACGTATTGAAGGGCCTTGTCCGATAGGTTCAATCGGATTGCACTGCATGCCCTCTCCTCCACGTCGGCCTAGTCATTGTCTGTGATGGTGGCCGGCTTGTTCAATCTTCCGATACGAACCTTTGATAAACCTTGTTGAATCAACATATCCTTCATCCTTCTCCGCCATAGTGTAAAATTATTCTTCCCAGTGAATCGTTTAGTATCGAATCGAATGATCAAACCTTTTCTAGCCATCTAGTCATAAGTCGCAGTACAGGAATGGAGAACCTGAAGTGTTGTGATACCAATTGTTGTGCAGAAGAGCATCCTAACTAGATGAGATGAAACAAAAATAATCTGAACACAGAGATTTACGTGGTTCGACGAAAAAATTCCGCCTACGTCCACTAGAGAAAGAGATAATTTCTTATTTTGAGCATATCTGATATAAAGTACAATGTTGAATAAGTAGATCCTTAGATGCCTACTTCCCTAATCCCAAGAAATTCCACCCTAGAGATCTTATCAGTTTAGGAAATTAATTAATAAATCTTTAGTGATTATCCCCTAAATATTAGGAATATCATGACATATTCCAGTTACATTGAATTAGGACTAACTCCCATGAAATTCCATGTAGATAGGAAATATATTTGAAACGCGTAGCCTGCAAGCTCCAAGGCTTCTTGGACTTTCCCATCGACTTTTTCGAGTCTCTAATTTATCGAAACTTCATGAAATTCAAGACGACATCAACATAACCATGATCCATTATCGTCAATGACCTCAAAAAGCAAAAAAAAAAAAGCCCAAGAAAAGAGTGAAAGAAGAGAGTGACTAACGAAGGAGAGAGAAAAAAAATGAAAAGCGAGCCACATTCGAACACGTGGTGATTAATGTGTGAACTGATGCACTGCCTACAATGACAAAATAGGCCTACCTAATATTTTCTCAGGATCCTGTCGATACTCACGTGAGTTGGGTTACACATTGCGCAACTTTAGGTGGATGGTCTGTCCCTTACTAGATCAGGTCAACTGACCCTATTTGAATATTTTAATTTGACTTTAATCCGTATGATATTGCACGTTGAATATACTTAACCGTATTATTTTGTGATTTTGGTCATATAGTCTTATGAAGGTAAGAACTTGAGCTCGTTGGAATTTAAAAAGCTCAAATTACTCCAAAGGAAGCCCAAAAACCTAGATATTATCTACAAATTATGCTAATCAATCAGTACATGTTGCTTACTTATGTCACGCACCGAAATGACGCTAGAGTTCTCCCGTACTCATGTGCCCTTGTGAGTGAAGTTAGGCAGCGTCGTGAAAAGTGAGTGATGCAAAAAAGATGAATACATTTGATTCACGGGAGTGCGTCAGGGTGATTTGTGCTAAGAGTTCTAGGTTATAATAGATATGCCCTTAGGAGCTTTGAAAACGGAGTTAGCCTCCCATGCACAAATTGATTGGGAGCTTATGTTGCTCTCTTGATGAGGTCATGGCAAGCAGAAACTAATTGTTGTACCTAAAGTGTTCTGTATCCTAGATGTTTGAATTTAGCTGGGCGTGGTACGATCCAATACAAAAAAGCAATTTGCCATACAGTTCTTTGAAACAACTATAGAACGAAGGTTGGCTTTGTGTTATTGACCCACTAGGCGTCGCATATGCTATTCCGCGGCTAAGGAACTATCAGCTTGTGACAATTGCCTCATAATAGCTATACACATGAACTACAAAAAAACATATGGATTTAGGATTACTTCTTTCCTTACATTGTTGCTCCAACTAAGAATATGTTCAAGATCCGTACTTGCCTTTTAGGTAAAGATTTAGAATTTCGTGTTGCGTTTTTCCAGTATTGTTCACATGTGAAGATGCTTTTAGAAAGGTTTTCTTGTTAGGTGAACTTTTTAAGCATTACATATAGTCTTAGACATAGAAAAGAAAGTGACATCTAGAAATTTGGCGCCCTTCTTTTGTTTTCATTGCTTCCTGAGTCAAACAAAGAAAATGTTAAAGAGATTTTCCACAAAATGCGAGGGAGGACACCCGACTCAATCCTCTGATATATATATATATATATATATATATATATATATATATATATATCGAGGCCTAGCATAATGCACAGAGCATTGAAACCAAGATGATTGCATCCGAACATATGCATATATACACAATTACACACACTAAAAAATTGGATAAGGTTTTATATGTTCCAAAATTATTGTACAACATACAATTTGGTCCTACAATTTTACAAGTAATCACTTAGATATCTTACCATTTTAAAACAACTAATTTGAGTTTCATGAGCGCCTTGATTCGCCAGAGTCTTATGTAGCCATTTTTTAAGAATAACTTATTTGAAGCGGTCGCCGGAAAAATTTTGCTGATAAATATACAATATATACATTAATCATGGTCGTTAGCACCACATGAACATCCACTCTAGTGGTTGAGACATTTTTCTATGTACAGTTTAAAAACAGTGTTCCACTTACTGGATCTCCTGCACAGTGTTGCCACCTCTAGAGCAAGGACCAGCCACCGTCATCATCAAAATGGCTAGTACCACTAGCGAACGACGACCGCAAGCAACTATCATCTATCATCTCTCTCTCTCTCTCTCTCTCTCTCTCTCTCTCTTCGCTCCTGGTGATCGTTGCAACCCACACTGGAACCCCTATCTGTCATTGCCCCCACATTGCACACTGTCGAGCTCGCATGTAGGCCGACATTACGTGACCTTCGTCATTATGAGAGAGAGAGAGAGAGAGATCTGTTAGGGTTTCTTTTTTTTCGGGTACATTAGAGACACGTGAGCGAGATTTGGCGAAAAATCGACTGATAAAAAGGGGCAGTCAATTCAGCAGCTATCTTTGATTTTTATATTTTCTGCTTCGGGAGGGAAGTTCACCCACAATTCTACTGCACAAGCGCTGATACTCCTTTATAATGTTTCGCATTTTCGGTAAGCATGTAGCCAAACATATGCACCCAACATGGTTCCAGCTGGTTCAAGGGTTTTGATGTTCTTCTCCTGCTAACTTTTGTCATTATACGACGGAATATTCCTAAATAATCATGAGGCTAATTAAGAACATAATCTCCAAAAACTAGGTAGCCGGAAAGTGGCAGGCCAAATCCTATTTAAATAATAAGAAAGTTATCGGCATGAGACATAGATATGAAGTTCCTCCGTATGAAACACGTGGATATACCGATGGCCGATCATTGTTGACAAAATCGGCCGTCTCTCCAAGTGGAGCCACCCAACAAGAAGAAGAACCCAGAGCTACACATCCATATCTCTATATCATCTAGGATCTATTCATATATATCATCTAAACCCTGTTCTTTTCACTTTTCAGAGCTGCTGCTTTCCTTTGGCGCATTGTTTATTTAAGTGGTCGGGGACGTATATACACAAGTGCTACACGTAACTTCCCTGGACAGTGGAGCACTATGTTCATCATTGTCTTATAAGCTATTATATTCCGAACAGCATGGATCTTTCCCCTTTCGGAGCTGGGCAGCAGCTAGCTGCTGCTGTGGAAAAATCCATGATGGATAAGATATACCCGACAGTAGTAGAGCTTTTATCGTCTAAATTCGCAACGTGGGACCGGATAATTTTCAAGAGTGTGATACGATTTAGGTTTTCTAAAAATCTAGGTCGCACACTTACTTTTTATCAATACTTATCTAAGTTGGTTCCTAATTCTACACCTCTAGTTCGGCTTAGCGATGTTTTAAAGGTTTTTCGCGCTTGTAATTTTGCATCTCATTCTTTTTGTAAAACGATTTTGCCCTAGTCAATTGACGTTAAGAAATTTCAATTTGTCCATTCATGTTTGCTTTATCGCAATCCCAATAGTGGAGTCATTGGTTTGAAAGCAGTTCCTGGAATTAATAGAAATAAAGAACAGCCACTAACTTAATGTTCCTCGCGACAATTGATAAGGAATTGATGTTTGAAGATCTGGTCCACAAGTTAATACCAAAAGCTCATATAGATGTGAGCCAATGGAGAGGAGATCGAGAAGAAATATTAAAGAAGTTGATTTAACGACCGAGGAGCTTATATCTAAGATTATTTTAATTGGAAAAAACGAGGAACATCGACGTTTGGAGATGGAAAACGATCTTGCTCGCGGGTTTTATGTAACAAAGATAATCATGAGGAGATTATGAAGAAACTAATGATAAACCAAATGCGAGAGAAAGGATGGGATTCGACCCCACAAGGTGGGTGACTTCCACCCGATAGTTGCGACTAAGTGATAATGACTCCCTTTAGCAAAAAAAAAAAAAAAGGCAAGAATGACGCCCAAGATGACGAGTTCAGATGGGCCTACCCGCCGGATGGTGCACTAATAAAGCCTCCACTTAAGCCTCGTCCTATTGGAGGAGGTAGCGGTTTTCCCGCGTGTCCTCAAATCAATTTGACCATCACTTGTCGTGACTTGTTGCCTGTGCAAATCATGCCGCCGCCTGTCGCTGATCACCCATTGGCTAAAGATAAGTTTGTGAGAGTTTGCCAAATCATTGCCAACTATTCTAAATTTAATATTTAAACATTCTAACAAGATTAGCCTATAAATAGTAAACTCCATACTCAGGGTCCTAGACTCTCTTCTTCCTTTCAAAAACTCGTATCACACACTCTCCTCTATGTACTAACTTAAGCATTAGAGAGTCATTCACGGTCAAAATCCCGAGCGCCCTAACCCGTGTTCATGTGTGCAGGTCCATTTCTTCGCGAAAGCTTTAACAGATCCTGAAGGACTGGATCATGTACAAACAAAGATCAAGTAGGCAGAACCATGGACATTGATGTTGGGAAATCGAGCAAATTTGCTTGATTATTCTTACAACTTTGATTGCAAAATTTCTCAATGGAACAATTATGATATGATGTTGGAGTTTTGGTTATGAAGTTAATTATGTAATGAGAATAAAAGCGAGCAAACTTCAAAGTTCCGCACTTCAATACTCAAGGGTGAGTTGTTTCCAACCATGGAGGAATCTTGTTGTTCACACACTCCTGTGAATCGTGTGCATGATGCTAAGTTTGCTTGTATAAAGGTCAATAGCCAGCCACTCGAGGAAACATTACACGAGCTTATTCAAACCCAAAACTTAAAACACATCACTAAGTGATGCGACCAAGTTTAATTGGTTGTTGAAATAAGTGGAATCATTTATATAATGATTAGCTTATCTAAAACACATCATGTGGTAGACTAGTTCAAGTAAAATTTCCTCCTCGAGCATTATACTCTCAGTAACTATAGGAGTTACGATTTTGTGAATTCTGGCCTCAAGAAAGGTTATGCTAGGTGCAAAGCATTTTTCAGTTGGTTTTCTTCTAGCGTGATAGTACTTTCTTTTTTAATTACATGAGCAGCTGTAATATCGACATAATTAGATGCATCCGATTAGTAGCACATAAACTAACATATAGGACCGATTGTGTAAAAGGGAGACATCCACTACTATGGGGACTTCAGACCCACCCGAAGAAAGATTAGAACCCATCTAGTATTTAAGTTAGCAATAACGTATTTGGCCAAGAAATGCATTAATACGTTCTTTCCATGCTTTTGTTGTTGTTGAAGCAACACATGCCAAAACAGTAATTACTTGGGCCAAGTCCAGCTCGATCCACGGGTGCCCTGAGGTGGGATTGAAGAGATGGGCATAAGCCCAGATTTCACTATGAAACGATACCCATAATATTGGCTCATGGGCTGAAATGTTTTCAAAGCATCTTCATCTTTTTATCACGAGGCAGTGTCATCGCTTATCCATTACTAAAGCTCTCGTAATCTTTCATCGGCCTATCTCCACAGCAGGCAGAAGGTTTGGGCAGATTCACCTTTTCCTAATTGCTTATGCAGATTGATACCGTCTTCAGTGCTTATGCAGATTGACCAACTAAACCCGCACAATTGCCTTATATGCACTTACTCGTCTCACTCATCGGTGCACCGTCTTTCTTGTATTATGTCAAGAAAGTCCGTCATTTTTTGATGCACTATTTTTCTTGTATCACGTATTGAAAGACATAATTGGTGGACCGCCCAAGATGGGCCAAACCCGGCCCGTGAGCCACAAGGGCCCACGAGGTAGTTATTTTTCTATCTATAATAGAAAGCACTCTTTGGAAAATAGACGTGATTTTCATATGCAAATACACTCCTTCGTATACATCGTCTTCTCTGTTTTCTTTCGGAACGCACACTACTACGAAAGACAATCAAAAAACTTTCAAGCGCAAAGTGGCACTTAATCTGTGACAATACCGGGTATGTTCATTGTGTGATATGCCTGTATGATCGTTAATACAAGTTTGATGGTTCTTGGGCACGTTTTCCGCATTAATCGAATTCGTTCCGAATATGTTTCGAACGAGACGATCGGGATTGAGTTATCCCAACATTGGTATCAAGAGCCCGTTTACTTGTTTCCCGATCATGCTTATGTATCGTCTAAAGTGTATACTGCTTATTTTTTTGTTTTGGCCTGGTTTTTGTTCGTTTTCGTTGCGTCGCCGAATTGTTCATGCATGTTTCGGTTTTTGTTTTTCGTCAAAACTTAAATTTTATTGCATAAACAGAAAGGGCTTGTCGAGACAAGCAAAATGATAGGCGGCGCGTTGCAGAGGACTTCGCACGCGCCCTCACGCGCCGGCAAGGGCCCTGCGTGCAACGGCGCGTGAGGCCCACGCACGGCCGTGCGAAACGGCACGTCGGTGCCGCGCTAACCACCGATGATGACGTCATCGTGAAGTCATTGAAGCCGACCCGACTTGACCCGTTGACCGTTAACCCGAACCGACTCGGTTGACTATTGACCCGACCCGGTTGACCTGACTCGATTGACCCGACCCGAACCGTTGACCGTTGACTGGTCCGTTGACCAGTCAACCGTTGACCGGTCAACTCGGTCGAACCGGTCGAACCGGACCGGTTCAAACCGGCAGAATGACCCCTATGTGTTCTCTCGCCCTGTTCGAGCTCATTTGAGCTCCGATTTGGGCATTCTTGGTATCGATGTGCTTGTATCGGAATGCTCTACGTCATGGCATATTCATATTACATTTTTCTGCACTTATGAATGTGAAAATGCACAATAAATCCTATGTACACGTACTTAGGGGTATATTCTTTGGCATTTTTTCTAGTATTTTTTGAAATACAAGTGTCCAATCATATGTATATGAATAAGCATTCCTTATCTTAGTGTATCATGGATTATAAGTAATCCTTTGTTCTGCATTCATTGCAGGAACAATGGTACACTTGAGACGCACTCCGATAATCCCAAGAACGGCAGCTCAAAAGGAGAAGCTTGAAAACCTAAGAATCAAGCTAGCTCTTTATCGATGGGATGCTAGAGATGATATGATGACACACCTCATCAAGGTCAACAAAATGATATAGGATATTATTTGGAACGGTTTTGTAATGCCGGAATATGTAATGGTCGGAGCCCTAAAATGCACTATTCCTGAGGAGTTGGGAAGAATGCTTGATAAGGTTAGAGAAACCTTAAATGGTCCAAGCTATAAGATGCTTGTGGAGAATTTTGTGCAAGAATACATAAGGGTCGGGGCAAGAAGAACGTCAACCCTTGCATTGAATGGGTCTCGGCGCAAACCATGGCCTGGATCTAGGGGTTTTCCGAGAGCCTCTGTTTTTGTTCCGAAGAAAATAAAACTTTCTAAAGAATTTTATGAGTCATTTCCTGTCCATATGTTGGATTGGTACACTTGATGTTGTTCTTTTAGGATTTGGAAGCAATTCTGCACATGTTTCTAGTTGATATTACATATTCTTAAATATTTGTGAATGTGTTATGATATATATATATGGCTATGATTTTTCTTTTTGTGATTTCTCATTTCATATTGCCATATTATGTGTCATATTTTATGTGGAAGTTCTTCAAAGTTTGTATAACTTTTGAAGAACCAATTTCATTACATAAAATGATTATGTTAATAGTAATTTCAAATTAGGTTTTTTAGACGATAATTGGGAACATAGTGAACTTTCGACTCTAAAACCTTTTGTGAAACTATTCATTAACATGATTAGTTTATGTAATCATGATGCTGATGAAGTATTTAGATAGGCTTTAATAACTCGTGCGTATGTGTCTGAAATGTTCAGATACGATGGCTTCAGCAACTAAGAATATAGTGACTGAACTTAATAAGGGAGAAAAATTGAATGGCGACAATTATGAGATTTAGAGTCTCAAGATTCAATATGTGCTGGAAGAGAAAAAGGCACTTGAAGCTCTTAACCAGATTATGGAAGAACCTGAGGATGGGACAACTGCCCAACACAAGAGGGATAAAGATGCCTTTGCTGTTTGGAAAAGAAAGAACTCCCTTGCTCGCATTACGTTGCTAAGTAGCATGGACAATGACATTATGCGAGAGTTCGGACGTTTCCAAAACGCCAAAGACATGTGGGTCAGATCTTGGCATCAAGATTTGATCGAACTTATGTGACCAAACTGAGACAACTCACTATCCGTTTCGACTCATACGAGATGTCTCATGGAAAGACCATGAAACAACATTTAAGACAGATGTCGAATATGATTAGTGAGTTAAAGGATGCCGGGCACATACTCACTGATGAACAAAGCAGGTGCAGGCAGTAATCCGCTTTTTGCCTCAAAGCTGGGAGCGCATGAAGATCCATTTAACCCACAATGAGGGTATTAAGACCTTCGAGGATGCTATGCGGCATCTTGAGCTGAAAGAGGATCGCCTCATGGCGGCTAAGCCAGAAACTGATATTTACTTTGCTGGTTCTAGGTCGCATGGAGTTTTGGGCTCCAAGAGGAAGCATCCTGCTGGGTCAAAGAAGTGGAAAGGCAAAGGGCCAAGTCCTTCAGGGAAGAAGCCAAGGTTCAACCAACGGGAGAAAGGAAAGCGTCCTTTCAAGAAGAACATTTCAAGAGTGAAATGTTTCACCTGTGGCAAGAAGGATCACTTTGCTCGCGACTGTGGCAAGCTAAAGAAGGTAGAAACCCTTAGCATTCATGAAACTACTACTTATGTGTCAAGTTCAGTGTTTCTAACAAAATCTAATTCTTTGTAGACTGTAGACTCGGGAGCCACATACCATGTAGCGAAGGACAGAGAAGCTTTCGTGGAGTTCCGACGAGTTCCACAAGGAACAAAGTGGATATACATGGGGAACAATTCAAGAGTGGAGGTCAAAGGCATTGGCACCTGTCAACTACTCATGCGCGGTGGACGCACATTATTCCTACATGATGTGCTATTTGCTCTAGAGATTCGTCGGAACTTAGTTTCAGTGTTGGTTTTAGTTAGACTTGGTTTTAGTGTAAACTTCCATAACAATGGTGTAGACTTGTGCTTAGGAACAAGTTATTATGGTTCCAGATATTTCTTAGATGGTTTCATTGTATTAGATTTTGACTATTGTGAAGTTAATGTTAGTTATTCTTTATTTACATCATCTGATTCTTATGAGAATGATGTGAACGTGTGGTGTCACGTCCCGATCCACTCACGGTCAATACTTGTTGACCGACCATGATTGGAACGGGCCCGTGAAGCATAATTCATTGTTAGAACGCCCTGTTGATTTTAAATATAACAAACATGCGGAAGCACTTCAACGAGATAAAACCAAGCAATAAAGGCAAACGGTGCACGTGGTATATACATGATGGATTCGTGCTTATTTACATGCCCTACCTCAGGCAAACAAGCCTTTAAACGATATTTTTCATATGCCTATTTTAAAGGTACTTCCGAAAAACGAACAAGCCATATACACAACAAAATTTTGGCTTGGGTCCTTAGCTTTTCTACGGCTATTATTTCTTCGTCCTCGCTCGCTCCTCCCCGCCCTCGTTCGCATGGTCATCTTCACGCCCTGCCCATGGCCGATCCCGGGGCCGAACCGCCCATGCCAGTGAAAGGACCGTTAAATCCATGAAGGGGGCCGACCCAGTCCCCGTCGGCTAAGCGGTACCAGGCCATGTACGAGTGCGGGATAAGGTCTACCAAACCTTCGACAACCATCACGTAGGTTGTAATCCTGCGGTAGGCACGGTTCTCACGGGCATCGATCACTATCAAGAGCTCGGCTCTCATTTCGATTGGGTTGTTAAACAGGGCCGGGGTGACGCCATTCCTATGGACCTGAAAAGAGGAAAACAACGGGGAGTGAGTCGAGGAGACTCAGCAAGTAAAATTTTACTAACAGGCGAGGACATATCAATCGTTATTACACGAAACATTCTTACAGTACCGACCTCCGTGGCCGATCATACAACGACGGGCATAGAAAGCATAAAATAAGGATTCCAAGCATGGCTAAGTCACGGTTTACCTCATGTGTCGCACCTCGGTTTCTAATTTGTATTAGATAATATGCAAAAACAAGAAACAAGGCAAACTTGTTATAGAGAACATACCATCAGAACACCAAGAATCGAGAACGGAGGAAAGCTCGTGATACAACGTATTTCAACGTCATTTTCTGGTAGTAAAATCTCACTTACTCTAATAAAACAAGAACTAGAGGAGAGAATGGGCGGGAAAGACAACGGCCTCGGTCTCAAACAACTCTCGGTAATGGCTTTTTTTCTCTCTCTTGGCTCTTGGCTTCTCCTCTCTTTCTCTAAATCTCGGCACTCTCTCTCTCTCTCTTTCTCTCTCGGTCAATCCATGTAAGTGGAAAAAGTGAACCAAAACTCTCTAAAGGGTTCTATTTATAGAGGAAGTGAAGCTAGAGTTTTGGATAATGCGTGCTCATACGTCATAGGGGGAAAGTATGAGGTATGCGCACGTGTCATCGGAACGATAAGGTAAGCACGCGCATCATTCCTTCATTAATGACCTAATTCCAAAGTCAAGAAAAATGATGAAAATGGCAAAAAAGTCTCCCTTTCTCTCTCCTCACCAAGCTGACCGTGAGTCTCTCTCTCCTCCCTTGCTGGCCGTGAGTCTCCTCTCCCTTTCCCTTGATCAATTATTGAAGAGCAAGGCTCATAATAGCTTCATAAATGGCCACAATGGTAAGTTGAAAATGAGCCAAGCAATAAATGAATGCAATGATGGTATGAATAAGGTTTGACTTAGTCAAACTTTCTAGGGCTTTCTCAATTTGGCTGATTTCCATCCCAATTTACTCGGATCAAACGGGTCTCGCGAAAATACACACGTAACGTCCAAATCGAACCCCGCACCATAATTATTCCCAAACTTTTCCCGAAAGTTTTCTCACAAAATAATTCCAATAATACCCTTTTAAAATGGAATTTAATGTAAAAAGGCCTTCACAAATGTCTAACCTTGGTCCTACAACAATCCAAGCCAAAATAACCCAAATTGGCCGGGTGGATTCTCGATCCATCGGGCATTTTGGGCGACGCAATCCGGGCTGCGCAACGCGCAGACGGGGCTGCGATGCGGGTGACGGGTGATGCGCCAAGCGGCTCGCCGGGCCGCACGGGCGACGTGCCTAGTGCTTGGTCGGCCGCATGGGCACCGTGCTAGGTCATATGGGCGAGAGGTCGGTTCGCGATCCAATACGCACATCGACCCGGGAATGGCACGACGTACGACTCATGGCCACATTTCTTGGACACGAGATAAGATCGGGACCAGATCTTACAGGCACAACTTGTGGCACGAGGGTCGGGCACAATGGCGGCACACGAACGGGCACGTAGCCGGTCCGTGGCCTGGCTGACGGGCACAATGGCCGATCATGACCGGGCACATGGCTTTGGCCGCCGCGACCGGCAATTTTGCCCCGGCCACGACTAAGCCATTAGGCACATGGCCTGGTACATGTCTCATCCATGGCCTTCCCGACTTGGCATAATGATCCGTGGCCGATTCGTGATCGGGCCACGTTCGAGTATCAATGATCCATGATCGACCCTCGATTGTCATGTAGCCTCGTGGAAAATCCGATACTCCGGAATTAACTCGTGGTCACCCGGGACTAATGCATGGCCGTGCGGTATCACCCGCGATCGACACATGCCTACACCGGACTGATTCACAGTTATCCCGGACCGTTCCACTAACGACCCTTATGGTCGAAGGATCACCCCATGGTCATATTACTCTAATCATTTGCGTAGTCAGGGTCATTCCATTATCGATCCCTAGGCCAACTCATGGACAATCTTTCGATCGAACCACGGCCAACCCTTAGTACACTCGTTCCGATCATGCTGTCCATTCCAATACCGATCCTCAACTTGACTTACTCGCTAATCCACTTATTACCAGCCCTCGGCTTCCTAGGCTTGAAATCGGGGATGTTACAATTCTCCCCCTCTAATAAAAATTCCGTCCTCGAAATTTAAACACGTACCTGGTTCCTCAAATAAGTGCGGATACTGCCGCTTCATGATTTCCTCACCTTCCCAGGTAGCTTTCTCTACACCCTAGTGTCGCCATAGGACCTTTACTACAGGAACAGTTTTATTCCTCAGTATTTGCTCTTTACAATCCACGATCCGCACTGGCTCCTCAATATATGACACTCTGCTGTCAAATTCGACCTCGTCACAATTCAGCACATGTGCCGGATCGGGTTCATACTTTCTCAATATGGATACATGGAACACGTCATGTACTTCAGCAAGTTTTGGTGGTAGGGTCAACCGATAAGCTAAATTCCTTATTCTTTCTAGAATTTCAAAAGGTCCGACGTACCTAGGGCTTAACTTACCTTTTTTCCCAAAATGTGACACACCCCTCATGGGTGAAACTTTGAGAAATACGTGATCGCCTACCTAAAACTCTAGGGGCTTCCTACGCTTGTCAGCATAACTTTTCTGTCGGCTTTGAGCAGTTCTCAGTTTGCTTCTAACTACTTGCACGACCTCATTGGTGAGTTGTACTAGCTCTGGACCCGTGACCTTCTTTTCCTCGACCTCATCCCAACAGACTGGATTTCTGCGAGCTCGACCGTATAATGCCTCGAATGGTGCCATCCTGATACTTTCTTTTGGTAACTTTGTTGCTAAATGTTAACTTCCCTTGAAATCCACAACGCATGCTCGCAACATTGTCCGGACACAAATTCAATGAGATGTAAATGTTCATCCCAACTTCCCTTAAAATCCATAACACATGCTCCATGTAACCGCAACATGGAAGATCCTTTCTTCCAATGGAAGGAAGAAAATGAGCCGATTTTGTCAATCGATCAATGATCACCCATATCGAATTATTTCCTCGCTGACTTCTCGGTAATTCCATTACAAAGTCCATCGTGATGTGCTCCCATTTCCATTCAGGAATTTTCAATGGTTACAATAATCCGCCAGGCTTGCAATGTTGAGCCTTGATTTGTTGACACGTCAAGCATTTAGCCACATATTTGGCTATGTCTGGCTTCATGCCGTTCCACCAGAAATGTTATCGCAAATTCTAGTACATTTTAGTACTGCTTGGATGGATACTGTAATGGCTCTTATGAGCTTCTGTCAAGATTTCTTCCTTGAGTTATTCATCTTTCGGCACGCATAGACGTCCGTTAAACTTCAAGATTCCGTCGTCCGTATCATGGAAATCGGATTTCTTCCTTTTTGTTAATTTCCTTCGGATCTTCTGGATATTCGGGTTTGTTTGCTGTAGCGCCTTGATTTTCACAATGATGTCCGGCTCGATTCTGAGAGCAGCTAATAAATTCTGATGATGTCTAACTTCCAACTTAAAGTCCAAGTCCCTAGCTTCCTCAAGTAAGGTCCATTCCTTGACCATCAAATGGGCGATGGCCGATTTTCGACTAAGAGCATCGGCAACTTTGTTTGCTTTGCCAAGATGGTATAGTATCTCGCAGTCGTAGTCTTTAAGAAGTTCCATCTAGCGTCGTTGTCTCATATTCAGCTTCTTCTGGGAAAATAAATATTTCAAACTCTGATGATCCGTATAAATAATGAATTGCTCCCCATATAGGTAGTGTCGCCAAATTTTCAAGGCAAATGCAATTATAGCAAGTTCCAGATCATGAGTTGGATAATTCAATTCATATGGCCTCAATTGTCTCGAGGCATAAGCCACCACTTTGCCATCCTGCATCAATACATAGCCCAGTCCCTTGTGAGAAGCGTCCACTGTATATTTTGAATCCTCCTGGTCCTTTAGGTATAGTCAAAATAGGAGCAGTCATCAGCCTTTGCTTTAATTCTTGGAAGCTTCGCTCGCATTCCATTCGAACTTCGTTTCTTTCTTTAGCAATCGCGTTAGGGGAATAGCGATGCTAAAGAATCGTTCCACGAACCTTCTGTAGTATCCTGCTAAACCCAAGAAACTTCGAACTTCAGTGACAGTCGTTGGTCTTGGCCAATTAACTATCGCTTCAATTTTGGATGGATCCACTGATATACCATCTCCCGAAATCACGTGACCAAGAAATACCACGTGAGATAACCAAAACTCGCATTTACTGAATTTTACATAAAGTGAGTGTTCCCTGAGCGTTTGAAGTACAAGTCTTAGATGTTGCTCATGTTCAGTCGAATTTTTTGAATATATCAGGATGTCGTCAATAAAAACTATGACGAAACGATCCAGGTATGGCTTGAATACTTGATTCATCAGGTCCATAAAGGCTACCGGAGCATTCATCAAACTGAATGGCATAACGGTGAATTCATAATGGCCATATCGGGTTCGGAATGCCGTCTTTGGAATATCCTCCCTCTTGATTCTTAGCTGATGATATCCTGATCTCAGGTCAATCTTGGAAAACATTGATGCTCCTTGGAGTTGATCAAATAAATCATCAATTCTCGGCAGTGGGTACTTATTCTTGATAGTAACCCTGTTTAGTTGCCGATAGTCGATGCATAGTCGTAACGAACCGTCTTTCTTTTTCACGAACAATATTGGCGCACCCTAGGGTGATGCACTTGGTCAGATAAATCCTTTATCCAGTAATTCTTGCATTTGCACCTTCAATTCTTTCAACTCAGTTAATGACATCCTGTGTGGAGCTTTTGAAATAGGTTTTGTTTCAGGGGCTACTTCGATAGTAAACTTAATCTCACGTCTGGAGGTAAACCTGGTAATTCTTTTGGAAAAACATCCGGGAATTCCTAGACCACAAGGGTATCTTCCAACTTTAATTCTTCTTCCTTTGCTGTATTTTCTACTGTTGCCAGAAATCCTTGACAACCTTTCTGCAATAGTTGGGTTGCTTCTATAGCAAAAATCAGAGGAGTAGAAGGTCTTCCTCCATTTCCCACGAATGTATAGCAGGGACGATTAGTGGGATAAAACTGAATTACCTTGCTATAACAATCGATTTTAGCTCGCTGTTGACTAAGCCAATCCATACCAATGATAACATCAAAGTCATACATGGTCAATACCGCTAGATTTATAACATCCACAAGTCCACCTATAATTATTTTACATCCTTGACATCCTAGGGTAGTCTGCACTTCTTTTTTCATCGGAGTAGAAATACTAAGTGCATTTTCTAACGGTTTCATCTCAAGTTTGGCCAAACGCACAAATTAGCTAGATACGAATGAATGTGTAGCTCCAGTATCAATTAACGCATAAGCAGCACAGTTATTGAGGAAAACCGTACCTGTGATCACTGCGTCAGAGTTCTCAGCATCCTCTTGAGTAAGTGCATATATTCGTCCTTGAGCCAGAGGATGATCACCGTTGTTAGCATAAGGTTGAACTCCAATTGTCGCTTTGTCTTTCTTTGTAAAGACATATTCTGTCGCCTTTGTGGACAATCCCTGACCATGTGACCTGTTGTGGCCACATCGAAGCATGCTCTCGTACGAACGGGGCACGAGGCATCGCCATGCTGTCGTCCACAAACAGAACAAGTATTACCAAGAACATTGTCTGGTTGCTGGAAATTCCGCTTCTTGTTGGAAACAAAAGGACGTTTCCCCCTTATCACTGGCCTCTTGCCCGAACGTTGATCCATTCGGGGAGTAGAATAATAGGGTCGCGTCGAAGGGACCCTCTCAAGCAAATCCTTCTCGATCAGTTGAGCTCATTCATATAATTCATTATAATCTTTCAAGTTCAGTGGTACTAACTGACTCCGGATGTCAGGTTTGAGATCATCACGGAATCGTTTTGCCTTGTTGATGGGGTTTTCAATAAGTTTGGGGGCGTACCTTGACAACTGGGCGAACCTTGCTTCATACTAGTCCACCGTCATATTCCCTTGCTGGAGTTGTAGAAATTCTTTCATTTTACGATCACGAGCGCACTCGAAAAAAAATTTTCCGTTGAATGCTTCAACGAAAGCATTCCAGTTCATCGCAACATTTTCTGGGAATACAGTTTCTTTATTCGCCTTTCACCAGTAGCTGGCGTTCCCTTGCAGTTGATAGGCCGCTAAGGCGACTTTATCTTCCTCAGAACATCGCAGCAGTTCAAACGCTTTTTGTAACTCATCGATCCAAGATTCCACCTCTTCGGGATCTCTAGTTCCAGCAAACTTCGGGGGTCGCAGCTTCAAGAACTGCTCGACCAATCCATGAATTGTTCGATCACCATTCGCGTTTCCATTTACCGCCGCTGCATTTTCGGCGATAGGCAGTTGTTGCTGTGCTTGTTGTACTTGCTGCCCTAGCAATTCTCCCTGATTGGCTTTTCTACAATGCAAATGCAAAAAAATGTTAGCAATCAAAGCATGCTTACCCATCAATCAGGTGTACAGACGCATAATCACATGCACGAGGTGTTTCCTGGCTAACTACCCCACTTCAGCGCACCTTATCACTCTAGGCCTTTATTACCGCTTGGTTTTCAGAATCGGTTTCCACCTTTCGATGCACAATTCGAAAATTCTCGTTCTTTAGCCATCCTAAAAGCTGCCAGGAGTCGCTCAAGGATCAGGCCCTTCACCCCGGCGCCACTTCCTTTCAGAAGCCGCTCAATGATCAGGTGGTATATTTTTGTACCCCGGCGCCACTTCTTTCCAGAGGCCGCACAATGATCAGGCTACCGGCCCTGGCGCCACCACGGTCAGAAGCCGCACAATGATCAGGTATTCGTGACCCCGGCACCACCTCCTAAGAGGCCACTCAATGTTCAAGTCATATGGCCTCAACGTTACTCCTCACCCTCATCGGATCGTCCAATTACAAGTCGTCACGAACTGCACCTACTGAAGGGAAAACCTGCTCTGATATCAAAACCAACCCGCTGTCACGTCCCAATCCACTCACGGTCGATACTTGTTGATCGACCATGATTGGAACGGGCCCGTGAAGCATACTTCATTGTTAGAACGCCCTGTTGATTTTAAATATAACAAACATGCGGAAGCACTTCAATGAGACAAAACCAAGCAATAAAGGCAAACGGTGCACGTGGTATATACATGATGGATTCGTGCTTATTTACATGCCCTTCCTCGGGCAAACAAGCCTTTAAACGATATTTTTCACATGCCTATTTCAAAGGCACTTCCGAAAAACGAACAAGCCATATACACAACAAAATTTTGGCTTGGGTCTTTAGCTTCTCTACGGCTACTATTTCTTCGTCCTCGCTCGCTCCTCCCCGCCCTCGTCTGCACGGCTGTCTTCACGCCCTGCCTATGGCCAATCCCAGGGCCGAACTGCCCATGCCAGTGAAAGGACCGTTAAATCCACGAAGGGGCCGACCCAATTCCTGTTGGCTAAGCGGTACTAGGCCAAGTACGGGTGTGGGACAAGGTCTACCCGACTTTCGTCAACCATCACGTAGGTTGTAATCCTACGGTAGGCACGGTTAGGCGGGGTTCTCATTTCGGCTCTCATTTTGCGGGTTGCCGGGGCCGGGTGACGCCATTCCTACAGACCTAAAAAGAGGAAAACAACGGGAGTGAGTCGAGGAGACTCAGCAAGTAAAATTTTACTAACAGGCTAGGACATATCAATCGTTATTACACAAAACATTCTTACCGTACCGGCCTCCGTGGCCGATCATACAACGACGGGCATAGAAAGCATAAAACAAGGATTCCAAGCATGGTTAAGTCACGGTTTACCTCATGTGTCGCACCTCGGTTTCTAATTTGTATTAGATAACATGAAAAACACGAAACAAGGCAAACTTGTTATAAAGAACACAACATCAGAACACCAAGAACCGAGAACGGGGGAAAGCTCGTGATACAACGTATTTCAACATCATTTTCCAGTAGTAAAATCTCACTTACTCTAATAAAACAAGAGCTAGAGGAGAGAATGTGCGGGAAAAACAACGGCCTCGGTCTCAAACAACTCTCGGTAATGGCTTTTCTCTCTCTCTCTTGGCTCTTGGCTTCTCCTATCTTTCTCTAAATCTCGGCACTCTCCCTCTCTCTCTCTTGGTCAATCCATGTAAGTGGAAAAAGTGAGCCAAAACTCTCTAAAGGGTTCTATTTATAGAGGAAGTAAAGTTAGAGTTTTGGATGATGCGTGCGCATATGTCATAGGGGGGTATGAGGTATGCGTACGTGTCATCGGAACGATGAGGTAAGCAGCGCATCATCCCTTCATTAATGACCTAATTCCAAAGTCAAGAAAAATGATGGAAATGGCCAAAAAGTCTCCCTTTCTCTCTCCTCACCAAGATGGCCGTGAGTCTCTCTCCTCTCCCTTGCTGGCCGTGAGTCTCCTCTCCCTCTCCCTTGATCAATTATTGAAGAGCAAGGCTCATAATAGCTTCATAAATGGCCATAATGGTAAGTTGAAAATGAAGGCCAAGTAATAAATGGATGCAATGATGGTATGGATAAGGTTTGACTTAGTCAAACTTTCTGGGGCTTTCTCAATTTGGCTATTTCCATCCCAATTTGCTCGGATCAAACGGGTCTCACGAAAATACATACGTAACGTCCAAATCAAACCCCGCACCATAATTATTCCCAAACTTTTCCTGAGGGATTTCTCACAAAATAATTCCAATAATACCCTTTCTTGGCCACATTTCTCGGCCCGGGGAATGGCACGACGTACGACTCATGGCCACATTTCTTAGACACGGGACAAGATCGGGACCGGATCTTATGGGCACAACTTGTGGCACGAGGGTCGGGTACAATGGCCGGCACACGAACAGGCACGTAGCCGATCCGTGGCCTGGCTGACGAGCACAATGG
The DNA here is from genome assembly GCA_024733475.1 of Syzygium grande. Classification (NCBI taxonomy): domain Eukaryota; kingdom Viridiplantae; phylum Streptophyta; class Magnoliopsida; order Myrtales; family Myrtaceae; genus Syzygium; species Syzygium grande. Next base: position 27,867,092 of record JAMXDD010000010.1, read on the forward strand.
CCGGTCATGATCGGGCACATGGCCTTGGCTGCCGCAACCGGCAATTTTGCCCGGGCCGGGATTAAGCCATTAGGCACATGGCCTGGTATATGTCTCCTGCATGGCCTTCCTGACTTGGCACAATGATCCGTGGCCAATTCATGACCGGGCCACGTTCGAGTATCAACGATCCATGGTCGATCCTCGGTTGTCATGTAGCCTCGTGGAAATCCGGTATCCCGAAATTAACTCGTGACCACCCGAGACTAATGCATGGCCGTGCAGTATGACCCGCGACCGACACATGCCTACATCGAACTGATTCACAGTTATCCCGGACCGTTCCACTAACGGCCCTTATGGTCGAAGGATCACCCCATGGTCATATTACTCTAATCATTTGCGTAATCAGGGTCATTCTATTGTCGATCCCTAGGCCAACTTATGGACAATCTTTCGATCGAACCACGACCAACCCTCAGTACACCCGTTCCGATCATGCTGTCCATTCCAATACCGACCCTCAACTCGACTTACCCGCTAATCCACTTATTACCAGCCCTCGGTTTCCTAGGCTTGAAATCGGGGATGTCACATGTGGCATGCTAGACTTGGTCATATTGGCCAACAAAGAATGAATAGATTGGCTAAAGATGGCTTATTGGGCAATATTAAAAAGGTTGATTTGCCCATATGTGAGCATTGCTTAGAAGGAAAAACAACACGGAAACCATTTGGAAAAGGAACAAGAGCTGAATTTTCTTTGCAATTAATCTATACTGACATCTGTAGTCCAATGAATGTAAAAGAAAGGCACAGGGTCTGTTTATTTCATCACATTCATTAATGATTATACTCGTTTCGGACATGTCGATTTGATTTCTCATAAGTCTGAGGTCCTAAATTGCTTTAAAAGATTTATGAGCTTAGTGAAAAATCAATTAGACAAGAAAATAAAAGCATTAAGATTCGATCGAAGTCAAGAATATCTGTCTGATCAGTTCAAAAATTTATGTGATGAAAAGGGAATAGAAAGACAACTAACTATTTCATATACTCCTCAACAAAATGGTGTTGCGGAAAGAAGAAACAGAACCTTAATGGAAATGGTTAGATCAATGATGGCACAAGCTAACTTGCCCATCACCTTTTGGGGTGATGCTTTGTTGACTGCTGCCTACATACTTAATCGTGTGCCTTCTAAATCAGTTGCTTCTACTCCATATGAGTTATGGACAGGCAGAAAGTCTGATTTAAGCTTTCTAAAACCTTGGGGTTGTGCTGCCTATACTCGTGAGTCTTCTCACAAGTATGGAAAATTAGGCCCAAGAGGTAAAAAGAGTATTTTTATAAGATACTCAAAGCACTCAAAAGGATATGTATTCATAGGTGAGCAAGAAAGCGGAAGTATAACTGAATTTGAATCACGGGATGTCACATTCTTAGAGAATGAATTTCCTAAAAAGGCGAAGTAGGTGGTGATTACTCACTATACGAATATGTGAATCGTGATAGTGAAGTTAGTGGGAGCATTGTGACAAATGAAGAGTTGAATGCAACCCGGTCTTAATTGCAACCACTTAAAGAGACGACACCACCATTATCTCATTCGAGTGGGAGCGCAATGGAACGTGGTGAATCATCAGGAGTACATCATTCCATACGATAGTCGAGTCGTAATAGGATTCCTCGTCGACGTTTTGACATTGAAGGAGAAGCCTTCATGATCGTCCTACAAGATGAAGATGAGCCAAAAAATGTGAACGATGCTCTAAAGTGCCCTGATAAGGAAGAATGGATACATGCAATGGAAGAGGAAATAGAATCATTAAGATCAAACCAAGTTTGGGAATTAGTTGACCTTCTAAAAGGATGCAAAGCCATTGGGAATAAGTGGGTTCTCAAAATAAAGCGTAAAGGCTGATGGCTCAATAGAGAGGTATAAGGCTCGCCTTGTGGCGAAAGGATATAATCAATAGGAAGGAGTTGACTTTGAAGAAACTTTTTTTTCCTGTGGTTAGATTTACCTCTATTCGCCTTATTCTGACAATAGTAGCTAGTATGGATCTAGAATTGCATCAAATGGATGTAAAGACTGCATTCCTCAATGGAGAATTAGAAGAAGAAATTTATATGGAACAACCTGTTGGTTTCATTACAAAAGGCCAGGAGTACAAAGTGTGTCGACTATTGAGGTCTATATATGGCCTTAAGCAGTCTTCGAGACAATGGTATATACGTTTTCACAATGTAATAATGGCATATGATTTTGCAATGATTAGTGAAGACAATTGTGTATATATCAAAAGATCCAAAGATCAATTTATGATCTTATCATTATATGTTGATATACTAATTGCCGGAAGTAATATGGAGTTAGTTAATACAGTCAAGAATTGGTTATCTTCCAATTTTGAGATGAAAGATATGGGTAAAGTTGCATACATTTTCCTGAAGTTAAGATTTCAAGAGATCGCTCAAAGAAATCCCTATCCCTTTCACAAGAGACTTATGTGAATAAAATCCTTGAGCGATTTCGTATATAAGACTGTAAACCAATAGATACTCCTATTGCAAAGGGCAAAGCATTAAGCAACAGAATGTGTCCTAAGACTTCACAAGAAAAGGAGCAAATGGAACAAGTTCCATATGCTAGTGTTGGAAGCTTGATGTATGCTATAATGTGTACAAGACCAGATATTTGTTATACGGTTGGAATGATAAGAAGATACCAATCCAATCTAGGTCAAGCACATTAGATCGCCGTCAAAAGAATCCTGAGATATCTCAAGGAAAGTGCCGACTATGCGCTGACTTATCAAGGAAGTGATCTACATCTTGAAGGCTATCTCGATCTTGATCGGGAGGAGATTTAAAAGAAAGGAAATCTATTTACGGATACGTATTCTTCTTTGAATAATGGCACTATATCTTGGAGCAAAGAAGAAACAACAAAGGTGTAGCCTTATCTACAATGGAAGCCGAGTTCGTGGCTTTATCAGCAGCGGCACAAGAAGCTGTTTGGTTTAGAAGATTTTTGGATCACTTAGGTGTAACTGAGAATGCTGCAAATCTAGTATTGGTCTATTGTGATAGCCAAGCAGCAATAGCGTACACTAAGGATCCCAAGTATCATGGAAAGACCAAACATATAGATATCAAGTATAACTATGTCAAGAACATGGTTGCACGAAAGAAAGTGAACATGAAGTACATATCTACACAAAGGATGATAGCAAATCATATGACGAAGCCGATTCCTAGAGAAATTTTCCATGGTCATGTGAGATCTCTAAGACTGTGTAGAATATGATGTACTAAATATTGTAATTTTCTCAGAATGTTCACTATTAATGAAGTTTGTTATTATCAATGCCTATAAGTTTGTATGACGTTTGTGAATATCGATGCTGAGTGCATTATATTGAAAAGGTATGTCGGACATATGAGAGATTAGCCCACTCACACGAGTAATCGCCTCTATTCACTGTGTGATGAATAGAGATGAGACAGTTTTAAGCTTGTTATCTAGGTGATAATTGAGAGCTCAAGCTCGAAGCATGGATGTCGTCTTAACAGAATGTTAAGATGAGGACATATAGATTATTATGTCCGAAACTGAAATGACCCACATATTTTTACTTTACCTGTCTTTAATACCAGATGTGAGTTCTTGATAGATGCATATGAATAGAGTAGATTTGTGAACTCAAGTTAGACATTGACTATGTCTAAACTATCATATGTACGGTATTGAGAGTAAAGATATACACTCTATGAGAAAAGGAGAGAATACCGTAATATGTATTTCATATTACGTATGCATAGGACGACCGATAAGAGTTGACAAAAAATTTATGATCTCAATTTTTTTAAGTCGTGTGAGACTCTTGAGGAAAATAGTTCTTCTCAATTAAAATACCCTCACGACTCTTACTTATTCTTAAAATTTCTATTCAGCGTTTGCTATCTTAGGATGTTGCCGATGATCATGATAATTCGGTTTAACGGGGCATTTCTAGAAAAGCGAGTTGGACTGAAATGGAGAGGTTTAAGGAAAGAGGAAGATCAATCTAATTTATGATGTCACATTTTATATTTGTATTCACAGGGTCGACCAATTATGATTTTGAGTAAATCATAGTTGTGAATACAATATACGAGATACTAAAAGAGATCTAAAGAGATAAAAATGTGACTGATTGATCTAGGGAACTGCATACTAATTCTACTCTGGATAATGCCCAAATTTGAGCTGTTATATATTTCTAACAGATGTATAACAACGAGCTGTCGTAGTATGCTGGTCGCACGGATTATTTGCCGATATGAACTTTGCAAGGAAGAGAGTTGTGTTTAGCCTATCGTGAGCGAGTGGGAGATGAAAGACATAATGGGTGGACCGCCTAAAATGGGCCAAACCCGGCCCGTGAACCACAAGGGTCCACGAGGTAGTTATTTTTCTATCTATAATAGAAGGCACCCCTTGGAAAATAGACGTGATTTTCATATGCAAACACACTCCTTTGTATACGTCATCTTCTCTGTTTTCTTTCGAAACGCACACTAGTACAAAAAACAATCGAAGAACTTTCAAGCGCAAAGTGGCACTTAATCTGTAACAATACCGGGTATGTTCATTGTGTGATATGCCTGTATGATCGGTGATACAAGTTTAATAGTTCTCGGGCACATTTTCTGCATTAATCGAATTCATTCCGAATATGTTTCGAACGAGACGATCGGGATTGAGTTATCCCAACACATATGATCAAGATAGAACCATTTCGAATCAGTTACCGAGTACTCCTGATCATTCGTTTATAAAATCCTTGCTAAATTTTTCAACGGGATTAAACAACCAAACCATCTTTGAGAGACAAACATCCCCAAATCAAGAATCAGGGAAAAAATAAGAGAAAGAAAGAGTGGACACCGGATAAAGAACCATGAAACACTACAGTCCTCTCTCAGCATCTCTCTGCAGTCCCAAGCTCCAGACCTTGAGCTGGAGCTGCGCGACCGCGACCAAAACTTTGATGGTCTGAGCAGGGGTCAATATTAACGCCACCTTCCCGGTCGCCCTCAGCATGTCCGTGTTCGCCACCACCTTCTCCAACGGCTTCCTCAACCCGCGATCGCCAAGTCACGAGTGCCACCGGTCATCTCGTCATCCTGAGCTGCCCTGCCGTACCTTCTGATGGCATTGGCCAGAGGAGGAGCGCCCACGCGCTCCTGGATCTTTGCCAGCTCGTCGTTGAGCACTTTCTCTTGCATTCTTGTCTCCGCAACCAGCATATTTATTCTCCGACTCTGGTCCTCGGTCATGTCACTGACGGAGGACGATACAAGGCAGAACAAGAGGTTCGGCTTGAAGCCCGCGATCCACAAGAAGGCGTGCTCAAGGCCGGTGAACCAGGGGTTAGAGAACACGAGGAACACGTCCCACCTTGCGACCCTGGACTTCTCGTAATACTGCCGATAGTGGTAGAGGACCCGGTGGATCAGCTCGTGATGATCGTCTTGGCGCTCTTCGCGGGACCCGTGTTGGGCCGAGAGGAGCTCGTCCAGGTAGCGTTTTTGACGGACCAACCAAGTTTCAAGAAAGGACTCGAAGGCAAAGGCATTGGGGTCTCCATTGTTGTGGTTCCTTCTTGATCCCAAAGCGTACATAAACTTAGGGAGAGAGATCTTTTCTTCTTTCTGGGTCTTGCCTAGTTAGAGAGAGGGCCAAAGAAATGGGGTCGATCTGACAAGAGAGAGGGGCAATGGGATGATTTATAGAAGCGAGGTAGAGAAGAGGGTGAAGTGATCTTTCCTTAGCGGGAAAGGAAGAGCTGAAATAGAAGCCTTGCAAAGTAATATTTATAGGGTGAGAGCCTCCTCTCACTCCGATCCGTCTGGTCAGACTCACAGTGGAAAACGAACAGATATTTTAGACGAATTTGCGAGCAAATTCTGAGAAAACGAGCAGGGCGAGGTGACCTGTATCGTTCTGTGGTATAATTTTGAGGTGTTCGACAAGTGGAAAGAGAGCATATATGGCGTAGAGAGAGAATTGAAGGGACAGAGAAAGGCTTCGGTGCAATTTGTATTTCTCAAACTGTCGGTGTCCTTTTGTCTTTTTGTGATTTGGAGTATCATTCATCACTGTGATCTTGAGCACGCTAGGCAGAGGAATCCCCGCGCGGAGGGCTGCTGCGGTCGAAACTGAAAGGGACGAGCCAAGGCCAAAGGCTAGGTCCGATGCTTTCTCGTCAAGTCCTGGTGGGGGGGCGACACGTGGCCTCCATGCAACATGGACAGATTGATACGTGGGCGTGTCCCTAATCCTGATGTAACGCCAAACTGATTGTCGAACCGGTGTGTTGCTTTGTTTGCTACAGGAAAAATTACATTTTTATAAAGCGGCCGACAAGAGTTTGGGAGATTCTTAGGAGGCAAAAGTGCTCCGTGCTTCTTTAAAATGCGATCTTACAGAGACAATTCTCGACGGGTTTCCGAGGAATGACTGATGCTCACCTCGCACGGCCCAAGTTGTTCCTAACGGAGACGTGCGTGTTAGAACAGAGACGTACTTTGGAACTCGGTAGGATTAGGCAGAGATGTCACAGGGCAACCTCATTTAGAGACCCCCAACGATGCAACAGATCAAAGCAAACGCACTTGGTTTCTAAGGCTGCCTTGTCGACCATCGCCGCAGCCGTGCAAGATAAAATAATCGTTCTAAGACTTTAATCCATGGAATGGTGTGATTGTCAATATATATGGAGATGCAAGTATGATGATAATGATCGAGCAAATCCTAAGTTACGGCGCTGTACAATTCTTTTAATTCGTGTAAGTCAGCGTAGAACTTACAATAGCCCGCACAAACGAGGTCTAGAACAGAATTGTCTCCCGTTTGCTTTTACCATTGCCATCACTCCAGCAGCCACTCCGGCGCAGAGAACGGAAGTCACGAACTGCTGCGCATTCCGTCCGGCTGTGTGCCCAAACATAGAAATTAAGAAAACGATAGAGAAAAAAAGTGAAGATGAAGTTCCCCATGGGCTTCTCTTGACATGAAAGCGAAGACAAAAACCACGAGTACCTTGGCTCAGTGTCAAGGTTGTCACTGTCAAACCCCCGACGAGCAAAGCTGAAGCTATGGGCAGATACTACATGATTCAATCGACACGGCAAAGATCATTAGATCGTGATTGCAGGAGTCATTACTTGATTATATTAGCTAGTTATCAGGTTAGTGATCGACAGCTAAGGGGTTTGACCTGTTGAGAGTGGAATTAATGGGCATTGCTTTTTTTCCTGCTTTTATTTTTCACATTTTTCATATGAAAGCTACAAATCCTGCCGCAACTAACTATTCTTCATCCACATGAAGGAACCAGCATTTAGTCAGCAAATGGTGGGAAAACTATAGGCCGAAAGTTCAAATTCACTTTCTTAGAAATATCAATTTCTGCGAGCATTATTTAATCAATTGCTCTTTTGACTGTGAGATGCCCTTCTACCATGTATATCAGTGGTTAAGTTGTTAACACCAAACAATGCATCAAGGGAAAAAATGTGATCGCTTACCGATAATGAGTCAAATCCATTAAGCTGGAAAGGAGAAAGACCGTTCCTGTTAACTGTATAGTGCCCACTTACAAGATCTATTGCATCCTGTGAAGAAGAAAATGAGTTTCCTCAAGCAAAACCCCAGACGTATTTGAAATCCAAATTAATTTGAGATGAGGAATCCACATTAACTATATAAAGTACAGAGAGAAGGAAAAGAAGGCGTGCCTGACGGATGCCATCATGGAAATTGTTCAAGTAGTATCTCGACAGAGCACTCATCCCATCCTTGATTGTTCCAGCTAGAGTCTGTTTTCCATATCTGCATCGGAGCATTGTAGAATCAGACTGCCCAGAGAACAACTTTATGACTAAAAAGTTTGTTTATGACAAAAAAAAAAACTACAGAGTTTGTCATCAACTACCTAACCAAATCCCCTTTTAGCGCATGAGTCCCAGCGTACTCAAGACTTATGTCGTCACCTTGCTCAGCCCACACTGACAAAGGCGATGGATCAGGACATGTCCAATAATCAACCACATCAGCAACTCATAAGCTCATTGCAAAGAAAAAAAGAACTAAGTCCTACATGTTCTAAATTTCCGGTAGTCTTCGTTGAACATGGAAATGCACTCGCTCAAAGTGAGCACTCCAATCTGCCGCAGCTGGTGATTCAGAGACTTCTGGGCCAAAAAACTCTGTAGGGAACAGAATATGCAAGAGACTTAGCACCATAGCATTGTCACTTAGACAAGCTACTGAGCAGACAGACAAATTATCTCACATACAAAAGTATTCGCATGGAAGAGATGCACGTGCCCCTATTACATTGTATTAAAAACTGTCAACTTTTTTTGTTAACCCCAAAATGGATTCACCCAGAAGCATAGTCATTAATTTATACAGACACCGTCGGTACTATGATTTAGCGCACATTGCCAGACAAATGACCTAACCTGGGTTACGTTAGTTCGATCAAGGCAATCAATACAGTTGGATCTGACAATTCCTTTCTGCTCCTCTAGTATATTTCCTTCCGCATCAATGAGGAAATATCTGCTCAGCTGGAACAATAATAATTAAAACCAGTAGTATCTATAGCCAGCAAGCATACCGGTGCTCTGCCATATTAATCAAGAAGACTCTAGGTATGAAGATTTGCTTTTACCCTTGCTTTTCAAAGTCTTCAGAGATTTGTTCATACAGAAGTTCCAGGTTCTCAAAGTTGCAGCTGCCACAGGCCTGATGAAACTCAAAAGATAAGTATCTGCAATTGCACAGGAGGAAAAGCTTAATTGACCGGATACGAAAAAGCTCCGCCTTTGCAACTCATCTTTCCCATGCAAAATATCAGAATAAGCACAACTGAATCCAAAAAATGCTTTAGTTACTTGGAAAAAGAAAAGAATGTGGAGTTAACTATCAAACGATGTTCCATAGTTGGCGTAATGGATGCATGTGGCATTTAAGTTTCAGAGGTTGCTCGACCAGTGGCCTAAATTATGATCTCAATCATCTTAGCCTTAAATAGAAAACTTATCTGCGTAATAACAATTTCTGCAGTCGTCAGAACTATGCAAGATGACCTAAGCAGAGCACTTTGAGTTCTTCAGTGATGATTCTATATGAAGCTTCACCAAGAACTTGATGCATCAAAACAAACTTATCGTGAAAGATTACATCCAAAAGCTCATTCCATGCTGCTAGAAGATTCTTTCGAGTTTCAATCTCCAAACCGTGAGGAACAAATTTAAGCAGCATTTCGGGTATAGTAGGAGATACACTTCCAACTTTGCTACAGGCCATGCATGAAAAATGAAACTAGAAAGAGAACATATTATGATGTGCTAAGCGCCACATTCAGAATAATTAGGTATCCAACACTTCTTCCAAGAACTCGCGATATTTTTTTTTCCATTTTCTTCAAAGAATAGTCATGGTGTTCTGTATTCCATAATTGAGCAAAATGAGATTATTAAAAGAAAGACTTTGTTAAATAGTGCCCTCAGGGCACTTGTTAGGCAACAAATTAAGGAAGCTTTATAGTTTCCAATGTATTATACACAGTCAGTGCCTTCAAAGCAGAATTATTGCAAATAAAGTGTACTAAAAAGTGCCACCCGGGGGCACTTGTTAACAATACCCTCAAAATAATGGTACTTCCAGGTGAAAGAAGAAAAGGTAAGGCAAGGTATGGGCATGAGTTTTCAGCATCAGTAAGAAGAATTCAAATATTTCACTGACAGAGTCCATTTGAGATGGGAAATAAGGCACAAAAGGCACAGGTTAACATGTAGAGGAAGCATATATTAGGCACAAACACCTTCTGATAAAGCAGAAGACATGTGACTTAGCAGCTTGGCAGAAACATAGGAATGATGAGAGTACAAAGACATAAATAGAATGTCACCTCGAGTTTGGCAGCTTCTGCATTTCAGCAGCATAAGCTGCACTCAGTTGACCTTCGTCACCATGCTACATCAATGAGATAAACAGATTCAGATTCCGACTATATATCAAAGTGGTGGATAGCAGCCTTGCATGGAGATCAAAGCCTAGTAAAAATGGGTTGTGATCAAGAATTCACTTGTCGTAAAGTTCATCAAAACTAGCACTTGGCTCAGTGGAGTGAAATTTACTGGCTATGGCATTTACCAAAAATTTGACTACACCTCCTAAACCAATAGCCAATTAGGTGTAAAGTCTCATTCCTTCTATGACATTATTCAAGAAATTAATCTATGCTTTGTGCTCCAAACAGAGTTAAAGAGAAGAAACTACTCACCTGATCAGTCAAGTCAACTGCAATCGTCTCTCCATATCTTTGGAAAAGATCGTTAAAATGGCGCTCGACAACTTTTGACTGCATAATGTCATATAAAGATGTGAATAAGTATGTTTTATACTTGTAAATGCAGAAGATAACGGTACAGCATCATAGTCCTTTGTTCTTTGTAGATATTACTCTCCTTTTTTAGGCGAAAACTTAATCCCTTTGAACGTACCGTTTGCTCGTGATCTATGAGTCTAAGCTGTGGTTTATAGCTCAAATCCACAATCTGCTCCCAAAGAAGTGGAATTGATCCTCGAACCTGTGAATGGAAACAAAATGGACATTAACTAACAACTGGATATGAAAGCTGAAGGATGAAGATGCTTTTCTCACTTCAACGTCACTCTCAACATCCAATTTAATGGATCCATAGATGGTTCAATTATGAATATCTGGAACCTCTTTGGCAAAATACCAAAGCAAAGACAAGTACCATGCTGGTCATATTCAACAAGCAACCAACACAACCTTAAACCCGTCAACACAGTATTCCTAAGGAGTGAAGCATTCTTTTTGCCTCCTCTAGAATATTTATTATGTTCAGTTAAACAGAAAAGAACTGTGGTGATATCCATGCTCGAGTTTTACTTTGAGGAGATTCTATTCAGGGGTTATGAAGTTCAGAGGATGTTCTATAGATGCATTGATTTCCATAAGGTCTAATATGCAAGAAACCTACAGAAAGACATTCACCAATATTTTTTAAATGCCAGGAAGATTTTGACAGATATCTTCTAGTCGCATCGAAAAGTGGTATAGAGACAGAACTGCAAATGGAAAATCTTGTCATTGATGGCCGGGCGCAACTTGATAATTTCCAGTTTCATGCAAGATCAAGGTATTGGACTCTTTTTTTCCATTTAGAATCCAGCAGATCTAGAAGAATTACCTGCAATAAGGAAGACCTGAAACCCTCAATATCTAAAAGTTGCTCAGTTTCAATAAAATTAGCAACATCTCCTTCCAGATTAGCACCTCTTCTCCACATTCTTGTTCCTGAAACACCATTATTCAGTCCCTAGTCATGCATCCCACCACATATGTAAATCACAAAAAATAGAACCACATCAGACTTACCTAAACGCCTGGTACACCTTCTTGAAATTAACGATATCGTGGCAGGTGAACTTTTGAGCGTCAACTGTGCAACTTGAAAGCTTAAATCTAGTCAAATGAAAACATTATGTCTTTCAAAAAAATAACAAAATGACTGAATTTCTCATTCCTATTTTCAGCTATCACCTCAGTTTCTAGCTTCCGGATGAAGAGGTTTAAATCTCATCACCCATCATATGATCTCATTAACCCATCATACAAAAGGGCAGTACAACTGGCTGAAATTTACAGCCAAAACACGCGTGAGCACACAATCCTCATCTCAAATCTCATAAATATGTGGGGGAGAAAGAAGCAACAGACAGTTAAGGATATTTCCTTGAAGAAGAGGAAGAATGAACCTATCAAGCTGCACATAGAAAATTTAACATTATCAGACTGATAAGTATAATTATAGAAATGCATTCATAGGTGATCTGGAATTACGATATCCTCACTTCTTAGGGCATGGGAAAAGTGCCTTAAATGGCACAACAAATACTCAATGTCCAGCTTACCTTGTGCTCAATAAGTTCCTCCAAAAGATTCTTGTTCCATACATATTTGGGGTCAGCCTGAAATGCATCTTGAAATCAGAATCTCACATAAACCTAAACAATCTCCTATTTTCACGCATGAGTAAATCAAATTCCATGAGAACTGAAAAGGCTGGTCTACACATATGCACAGTTCGACCTAAGGGGAATCTAATACTAGGAAAGGGCTTATCACAGTAGATTCATGATAAAATTGGAGTTTGAGGACACGATGATCCAGCTGGTTTGCATGTTTCTTGAACGATGGACCGTACAGTGCTTGTGCCAGGAAATCAAGCTTTTTGAAATTGAAAATGAAAATTTGGTTTCTTAAGTTGTCGAATTATCTAAAATGAAGTGTCAAGAGTTAGTTCTTCTCCTCTTTACAAATTTGCCTAAAGTATTTGTATGCAACTGCATTTACGGACTCAACATCAAGACTGGTGACAGCAAAATAAAGAATGAAAAGTAGCTTAGTCCTGATAGACTGAAATATATAAAGCAAGTTGAAGTAACCATGCAAGTTAAAGCATATCGTGCAGACTAAAAGCAAAATCCTCGCAGCATGATTATCATGTTTTGGCGGCAAGTGAACAGGAAACCAATATGCAAACTAACCTGTTTCCAAATTGGTTTCTTCATCCAACCATCTGCTAACTTAAATCTTCTTTGTAAGCTAACGACAATAGCAATAGGTTACACAATGTGAGCTGAAGAAATCAAATCCAAAAATGGACTGCACTTCATTCCGCAAAGCCAATGATCAAGTGCAAAGGATGGTTGGGATTTGTAGGACTTACTTCAATGTGATATCCGTTCCATATGAATAGTATAACCCTGGCGTCGATTCTACTAATTTCAGCAATGTCATGAAATAAGCCTCATCTTTTTTCTGCATGCAAATAGATTGCGATTACAATACGGCAAAAATCAATGTTTAATTCACCAGGGTCCTAAGGTCGGAAGACTTCACTTCTTGAAAAGTCGAAAGCTTCAAACCCTCGTTGCAGTGAAGAAATCTCATTGACATCACCCTATAAACTGGGAAACCATGAAATCTGCCAACTTCCTTTCGGGAAGTGATGACAAGCATGTATGTCCCTGCAAAAGGAATATAAGTTGCTGAAAAGAGATGCAGACAAACAACTAGTGACCGAGCAATTATAATTCAGAACTCTAATCCTCCGAGCTAGAATTAAATTAGCTCTAAGTCTATGGCCCCCCCCCCCCCCCCCCCCCCCCCAAAAAAAAAAAAAAAACTTCTTCTAACACACAGATGTTTAATCAACAACTGTGTCGTCATAAACGACCTCACGGACAAAGCCTAAGACAACAAGACTTTAACACGATGAGAAAAACTTGATGCTCATCCTTTCAACTATGCGGAGGCCAATCAATTGCTTGAAAGACAAAATCAATCTGCTCGGGAGTATTCAAAACGCACACATGTAAAGAACACAAAAACAGAAACACATTCTTGAGTCAAAAGCAAGAGCACCTGCAAGCAATCTGATCGTCCCCACCACGCCGAAGATCGTCGAAGTCTTCGAAGGACCAGCAGAGCAATCATCTCCTGCTTCGCAGATCATCAGCAACTAAATCGATCGCAAGCACAAAAGCATCCCTACTGCCTATCAGTCATTACATTGAGCTCTAGGAATTTCCAAAGGCATACAACGACGACGACGACAACAAACCAATGCTCAGTAAGAATCACGCCCGTCACATCCAAATTACCGGCAATCTCATCTCGCGCTTCCGTTCCAGCCATCACAGCGAAACTAAAACTCAGAAACCATCGACCGTCCCGAAGACGACGGAAATTGCGCCGGAAGATCCGGAGGAAGCAAAGGAAACGAAAAGAAAGAAACTGGAAAACTCACCGTCGGCGAGCAAGTCGATGCTGCCGTCGCGGCGATCGATGAAGAAGCCATCGCCGGGGGACTCCTTGGACTCGATCACGAACCTGTCGCGGAACTCCCGCAGCTCGAGCTGCTCGTGCAGCTTGAACCCGCCCGACGACGATTCCCCTTCCATCCCCGCGGGCAAATCCCGCGCCGCGAATTTCAGGGTCGTTGCAGAATGGACAAACAAAAAAGGATGGAGGAAAAGGATTTTACACAGATGTGGCGTCGTCGTCTGTCTCGCGGGAGACGAAGGGAAGGGAAGGGAACGGGAAGGGAGGAGGACGTCGCGCCCAGGAACGACGGAGGAGAATGGTCATAACAACTCGTCACGCCTCCAGCAGATGGGCCCAAAGATCAAATTTTTCGCGTGTTTAGGATAAGGCCCCCCCGTGTGCGAAATCTAGACGCGAACATCTGACAAAATCCCGCACGCCAGATTTGGACTTTTCCTTTTGATCCCGGATAAATGAACTGGAAGTCCTAAAACTTATCGTAAGAGTGCAATCGATTCTTAAAACTTTTAAAAAGTGCAATCAAAGCCTTAAAATTTATCAAAAAATATAATAAATGAAATTATTTTATTGTACTTTTTTAAAATTTTAAGATTCAGCTGCATTTTCGAGAGAGATTTTGAAGTTTTCGGTACACTTATCCATTTTTTCCCTAAAGATCCCCTTGGAATGACATTTGTCTCAAACCACCCGTCACGATAAACCATCGTGTTCCAAATGACCCCGACCTCTCCCGACGACCTCGTGTCGATGGTGTGCCCCTTTGCTTGCCGATAGAGCAATTGAGCGATTTGACATTTCAGAGTGAGTTATCGAGTTAGGTTTATCAATGGTGAGATTGCACGTGGTTCGAACAAAGAGAAGAGACCCACGGATTGGGACCGTCTGCATCATATTGTGCCATTAATCGATTCGTTCCGGCGAGTTTTCCAAGATTTCATCTCTATTTGTGCGAATTCATGCACGCGAAAGTTCTGTTTTTTGTAACTGCAAGTGGGGTTCACCGTGTTTGTGTAGCCACCCATGACCACGAGCATATAATAGATTTAAATTTTTGAAGTTAGATATCTATAGTTGCCTTTGCAGTGATGCTCTTAGATTCAAGCGTCATCATAAAAAGAGGCAATTGTAGACACCTAAATTTTAACCAAGCGCTTGACCAAATTTTGATTGCAATCCTATCTTGTTAAAATTACAATAGGGTACAACTAGGTTAATGCTCCGCGAGAGCTTTCCAAGACATCCAATTTAATTCGGATTGGACGATTGGATTGTTGGATATCGCGATTATTAACCGTAATCGTCTGATCTCGATATGACAGGGAAATTTAAAATTTACACAAATCAAGTGATGCGATCACGTAGATCTGGTCGTGAGCTTTACAATTTGCCAAATTTTTGGAATTAGGGTCACCAAGCTTTCTCGATACAAAAATCATGTTGATCGAACGCCAGATAAGAGATAAATAAGCGATCAATGTTGGGTCAAAAGTAAAAGAAATGGTGGCAGCATGCCTCAACCGTCACATGTTAGTTGCAAAGTCGCAAGGGAGGCCCGGCACCGTGCCAGCGCCACGCCATCGGTAGCCCAGCGCTGCGCGGGGCGGGGTTAACCCTTCAAAGGGCCAGAACGGCCATTTTTTTTTTTTTTTCTTTTTTTTTTCAGAAGCAGCATGGCTGTTTGAAGAAGCCATCTTAGACCTTCAAATCGCTTATTCGGATCTCTTGAAGGGTAGGTGTAGGGTCTACATAGCAACGCGTTTCGTTCTCCTAAATAATTTTTGATCGAAATAGTTTTTTCTATTTCTATTTCTTGGAACAGTTTCTGAAAAAAAAATAGCATTTAGTAACTACACAAAATTTCTATTCTGGAATAGAAAAAGAATAGAAACGCGTTTAGGGTGCGAATGATCCATTTCTATTCCATGGACGAGTTTCTCCCTTTTTGGGCTACCGGCAGAGGACGGCAGGTGGCGAAGGACGGTGGTCGGCGGCAGAGGATGGCGGCCCGGCGGTGGGAGGCAGTGGAGCATGGCGATCAGAGGTGGAGCACGGTGGCATCGGGCGGTGGTGACGGGCGGCGGGGCGGGAGGTGGTCGGCGGAGGGGTGGCCATCACGATCGATGGAGCACGGGTTAGCGGATGGCGGCGATGGTGGCTGATGGTGGGTGACCATCGGCGTCGGGTGGCTAGAGGCGAGAGGTGGCCGGCGGCCGAGGGCAGCCAACGCCGAGTGGTGGCCGGCGTCGGGCGATGGAGCACAATGGTCGGCGGCGGAGGATGGCGGCCGGTGGTGGGCCGACGGCCAAGGACAACGATCGGTGGTGGTGATCGCGGGTTGGGTGGTTGGCGGGGAGGCGGTTAGCGTCGAGTGGCGGTTGGCGCCAGCGATGGAGCACGACGCCGCCAACGGTGGAGGACAATGGTCGGTGGCGGGTGGCGCATAAGCGCCGAGTGGTGAAGAACCGATAGTCGACGACAAGAGATATAGCCAGCAGGGAGGCGGTGGCGAGCATTGGCCGGCGGGTGGCGTGAAGGCAAAGCGTAGGTGGCAAAGAAAGGACGATTGAGAGCGGCTACTGGGCGGATTAACCAACGGATTGTTTCTTATTTTTAGAGAATTCTAGAAAAAAAAATCGTTTTTTTTTCTTATTCCGTAAAACAAGAAGCAGATTTTTTTTTTTCTTATTTTCGCTCCAAATCTATTTCTAGAACACTTTTTGGAATGTAAACAAAAAATAGATTTTTTTTACTAAACCGATTTTACATTTTTTTACATTAGGAAACAAAAAAAAACAAAAACAAAAGAAAATAAACGTTTCTAAACAGACCGTAGCCTTTCGCAAGGCATTCCAACCTTTCAAAAAGTTTTTCGCAAGGCATTCCAACCTTTGAAAAGGTCACATCAAACTCTCCGAGGAGTTCTCGTAAGTTTTCATTTTTTTTTATATTTTGTTCGTTTCACGAAAAATAAATAATTTCTTAAAACTGATTTTTTTGTATCATGCAAAAAATATATATATAAACGAAAAATATTTTAACCGTTTACTAAAATATAGTCTGTGATTTAGATAGGTCAATAAACTTTATCATATTCAATCTTATAGCATTTATAGAAAAACTTCGAGGCCATGGTTCAGGTGCTCTACATAAATGTATTAATAACTTTCCTCATGGTTCAACATTAAAAAAATTTTAATCTTGATCTTTTCCTTTCCTTTTTTTTTTTATTATCTTTTTTTATTCTTTATGATTTTAAGACTAGAATGAACAAACGAATAGAAATTCTGAAATGAGTTTGTAGCTTAATGTAAATACACCTTTGGAAATTGCTTTTTCCATTTTGGTGAAGTTGACCTCTTCAAGCTAGGTGTAAGAAAATAATTTTAAATTTAAATCAAGGCAGCAAAATAGTGACTCATAAATAATTAATTAGCCTATAAATGTGTCATTACATATTAATGCATGCTCAAGAAAGTTAAAGGACAGTTTGGTCAGTTGACATAAAAAGAGCGTGGAAATAGCCACGCCTTTTAAGATTTGATTTAGGCATATATGATCCTTTGCCGACACCCAAAGTTTTAGGAAAATCACATTCACGCAAACCCTACCTTTTGGTGTACTTCTTATCAAGTTGCTTCAATGTGTTCATCTTGGAAATCCCACAATATCTCACTTTTAAGAGAATTTGTCACAAGGGAAAATCATGCTCTTGATCGGGTCTCTAATAAGTAAATTAATTAAGTGAATGATCCATTACAAAAACACATGCGGTATATAGCTTCACGGGTAATAGTATGACTAATCTTTTTCCTTCAATACGCTAAAAGACGGAAAGGGGCAATAGGTGGTAACAACCTCCCTGGTGTTAAGTTCCATGCCTATTGAGCATCCAATTTGAGCTACAGCAACTGTTTGTGAGGTCTACACGCTAGACGGACACCCCTCGAGCCTATACCCCAAATGGGTGAGCCCGTCACTGCAACCTTACCAAATGCTAACGAACGTAAGAACCTCTTCACCAACATCAGGTTTGGCAGGACTACTATTGTAAAAGGGTTCAAAGTCGCAACCGCCGAAGGATAGAGGGAAGAAAGATCAACGATCATTATCTACTAGAACAATCCACCACGGTTACTAGATTCGATATGATAAACCGCAATGAAATAGCCATGAACCACATGAAGTGTCATGTCCCAAAAGCAAGTATTGCGTTTAGCTAATCCTCGGATCAACCATCAGGTGTACAAATCAGATGAAGAATGGAGCCAACGGAAAAGGCAAAAACAAGATAGTCCGAGGGATTTAGCTACGGTCTTCCTCCATTGCTCGGAAGAGCTTGTAGAGCACTAGACTTCTATACAAACTGCGCTTACAAGGTCATGGCGCTTGCAAAGATCAATCAAATATATAATGAACTCTCATCAACCAAAACATTACTCCAAGATGAAATGGCATCCTGAGTGACCCTTCCAACAGTGCAAAAAATAGCATGCATTCTAGTCTCTTAGAATCCCTCCTACATTTTGTCAGAGAATTGACTCGTAGGATTAGTAGCAATATGTAGGGAGAAACCTTACCAAGATCGAGCTGAAGTAGGCAAGAAGAGAAAAATTGACCATACCTAGACAACTCACTGAGAGAATTTCTCTTCAATCTGCTTCAGTAATAGCTTACATTATGAGCTCCCTGAGTATTAACTTGCTATATCTCATAGACTACGAATCCCATTCACCAAAACTGGTCCAACCCGAAAGCAGTCATAAAATTCTGTGCTTTACTTTTTGAACAAGCCAGAGAGCTCACCCTTCTCGTACATAGAGCTCAATATGTCACAGCCCCCTAACAATTGGCCATCCACAAAGACCTGTGGAAATGTGGGCCAATTACTATATTTCTTCAGTGTTTCCCTCAAACCATAGTTGTACTCTTCATCGAGCACATCAACACTCTCATAATCCACCCCTTCTGTTTCTAGGATGCCGATAACCCTCTGCGAGAACCCACACATCGGAGCACTTCTTGATCCTTTGATAAAGGCCACCACCTTGTTCTCCTTGACCAGCCGATCAATCAATTCCTCCAGAGGTACGGTTAACTGCATGTGGCGGCCAGGTGTGAGGCGAAGATCAGGCTTCTTCTTAGGCGGCTGCCAGATCCACGTGGTATTTCCTGACTCATTTCCAGGTGGCACCTTCCCGGTGGCTGTCATGTGTTCCTCCATCCATGATTTCCACGCTTGAGTGAGAGCCACTCTATCAGGTTCATCAACAACACCAACCTGAAAAGGTATATCAAAAGATTCAGAACTGACAAATATCATCCAATCAAAATAAAGAAACTCACAATCCAAATATGGAGCCAAAAAGGCAGTATCCCAAACAAAAAGCTTCAACTTTTACCAAGTATAGTTGACTATGCTAAGTACTCTTGTTGCCAATCCCAAACAATTTTTATGTTTCTTATTCTCTGATTCTGCTCTATTGAGCTAGAATAATGGCGTCATCCCATAAGTTGTATTTAAGATCATCTAACAATCTCAGAGATAGGTAAGCCCATAATGCTGGCAAAGTTCATGTCCACCCTCTCATCTCTCTCCATAGAGCTCAGTGTATTTGATTTCAATCATATTCCCTTAAGAATTGTAAGACTATTAATTATTGCCATGTCCCCATGCTAATACCTAAAACCACATTTACTGTACCAAAAAAAAAAATACCTAAAACCACATAAAATTTGGGAAATGTAAAGAAACGGATGGAAGCCCCAACAAGAACACTAAGAATCACAGGAGATGCAGTGTTCTACACCATGTGACATTTCACCACATGTCTAGGAGTAGGCACAGACTTCTCTTTATATAATCATCAAAGTTTTTTTTTTTTGGTCCAATAATCATCAGAGTTGATTAGGACTATTTTCTTCTCATATCATGTTTTTGTATCTGATGCATATTCTCTACTCCATACACAGGATACCGACTCGGACTTGTTGCATTGTCCATCTGATACTAGTGAAATATTAACCATATTCTTTGAATGAACTATTACCAAGATCGATGTGCACTACAATCAATAATACACCACCTTTTCCACCGTAATATGTTCTAGCATCAAGATTAATTGTATCTCGCGGCCCAAAATCCAAACAAAGTTTTAAAAGACTAATGACTAACTGATTACATCATCCTGTTAGACTATCCCAAAATCCATCTAATGCAACATAAACCTCCTAAAATTCTTTAAACCTGTAACTCCATGACTTCGTCTTAGACCTGCTAGAATCAGTTCAAGTTGGTGTACTAACTTAAGCACCGTCTAACTGCAGAAAGTCCACTCAAAAGCAATTCACATGATCCAAAGTTCTTAAGATTTCACTCGCTTTTACCCATTTGAACATAATACAGTCCAGTCTCATCGCGATGGAATCTAAAAAGGCGAAAGCTCAAAGGTTGCCCAAGAAAGAACAATGTCAATCTTAAGTTTCAACATTAACTTCAGAAGCGAGAAACCACCAAAAAAAAATTTAACCTTTAATTCGAGGAGTTGATAAAAGAACAACCTTCCATCACATTCACGCCGTCAAAAATAGTCACTTCAGCACACTTCATAGTTACGAGAGACAAAGCAGATTCATAAATGCTTTGCCAATTGCATATCAGTTTCAATCTACCGCCCGCAAATTTCAAAAGTTTCTGTTAAAACAGTACCTTGACGGAACAGCAGAGCTCGGGGACGGATCTCCGGTGACCGGCGATGCTGGCCGCGACGTTCCGCGAGATCCCGACAAACTGAAGCTCGCCCTCGCCATCGTAGACGGCGTAAACGCCGGAAGCGGAGGGAAATCTTCGCGCGACCTCCCCGGAGTCGGCGGGCACCGGCGCGGGCTCGGTGTCGGAGAGGCCCGCCAGCGCGGCGGAGACGCGGGAAGGGCGAGGCCCGGCGGAGCGGCGAGGCGCCGCGGGGAGCGGGGAGAAGGAGCGGGGGGGCTTAAGGTGGGACGCGAAAGAAAGGGTAGGAGCGTTTCTGGCTCGAGGAGGGTGGGATGAGCTCGAAGTGAGAGAACGGAGAGGCGAGGAGGAGACGCTGACGGTGCTGGTGGCCATCGTCGGAGCAAGTGTCGTTGCAGGGGAAGAAACTGCAGACCAAAAACTCTGATGGAAGAGGAAATGAAAAAGACAAAAAAAAAATAGAAAAAGAAAAAGGTTACCCAGGAGAAGAAAGTTATTGGGCCCGGCCCACTTGGGATTGGGCTAAGGAAAATGTTGGTGTCGAATCGCCAATTAGAGATTTTGAATAATCTCGATGACATTTTAGTCTAATGTGTGATTTTTTTAATAAGATTACCATGAACCATATTGATGATGTAAGAAAAAAAAAGAAAAACTCAAAAATACTAAAGCATTCTTTGAGCCACCTCTTATATTTCTTTTTGAGTTTCTGATAACTAATATTCTTTTTTCTATTTTGATGAAAGATATATAAATATCACTCGTACGGAGTTCTTGTGGCCACCCAAACAAATATAGAATTTTCATTCCTAAAGCGAGATGAATGATCTTGATGGAGTGCCAAAAAGTCTCATTTATAGTTGGATGTAAAACTTATTAGGGTCGGGCCAATTCCACTTGGAAACGGGCCCAACTGTCCTCACTTGGCCAATTCCAAGAGGATCAGTCTAGGTTCCTGACTCCAAAAACTAGGAACTGGCCTTGATCGGTTTGATTTCCTACTCTATTTCTTGAACTAGCTGGTTCCAAGTTAGAACCTGTGAGGCCGGTTCAGGGTTAGAATTGGAAACCGAACTGATTTTAAAACGGTTTACCACTAACCCTAAGTAAGTTCTTTTACTCTTTTTTTCGACATAGAAAATATTTATTGAAATTGAATATGTTTAATATATAATCCTCAAGTAGAAAGAATTATATTAATGTTTTACTCATGCATGTTGTGTGTGAATATATTTACATAAAGATAAAAAAAACCCAGCTGGCTTTGAGATCAACATGGCAGGTTGTGATAATTAAAAAAAGAAAACTAGGATTGAATTGGCACACGTACAATAATGTTTTGGATTGATTGGGTAATTTTTTCTAAAAAATATATATTTTGATAGCATTTGTTAACTTGTGACAATTAGATGCATGGTCACGTGATGCTTCAACTTTCAATAGCGCCAGAGACTTTTTTGGCTTTCTAGGATAGACTTTTCAGCTCTATGCACGTTGAGTAAAGTAACAAAGAATACACAGGGCTGTGCTTTTAGAGACACGGGCGAACGTAAGAATCAATAAGGTTTGGAGTTAAAATCCGCGCTAGTAATCTTATATATCTCTTAATTCTTCATCCAATTGCACGTATTGGATTGTGCCCTGGTTGGTCATTCACTGACCAATGATGACCCCTCCTCCATTTACAGACCCCCGATATGTCGACTAGCTAAAGCTAATTCCTGACAGCCAGCCCAGGAAAGATGAGTTACCAGCAAAGGACTGAAGTGTCTTCTTGTATGTTCTTGTGCGATTGTTGGGGATTCGATTGGTAGAGGAAGTCCTTTTTAACCACGGTTTGACATCAGCCTGCTTTGATCGAGATCTTTGGAGATGATTAGTTACTATAATTCGGTAGAGGAACTTCAGGATGCCCCGGAGGAAATGCATCGTGCCGTGGCTAATGTTTTGCTCTAGTGCAGATCAAAACATCCGACGCGGATATTGACTAATCCCAACATTGCATCGGCTTAAAAAGGAACGAGTATTTGTAATTTCAAGGTTTTTGTTGATATTTTCAATTTGCCATCTTGAAAAGATGACACGCCAATGCAAGTGAGGTTACATGTTTAAAATTTGTTCTTACTCTTCTTTTTTTCTTCTTTTCTTCTTTCCTCTTTAGCCGTTCTTCCCCGCGCCCACCAGCCACTAGTCCACCACCCTGCTCCTTTGTCGCTGCTCCGCTCCTAACCTCTGTCCAGCATTGACGCCACCACCAACCCCAATCCATCTTCGTTCTTTGGTCACCTGAGTCCCTGGGTGACCACTCACACTGTCCTCGCTAATATTTGTCGGTATGACTATCGCGAGCGCTCCATTTCTTCGTTCGGAGAGAGAGAGAGAGGAGAGCGGGGCAGTGACAGTGCAGTGTGGAGGTGACCAATGATAGAGGACGGAGCACTAAGTGCTATGAATGTTATTAGCTTCCTTCCAATACTTGTTAACCTGTGATAATCATGTGATAGTTACGTGATCTTTTGATAGCACCTAAGACTTTCTCAGCGTTATAAAATAAGCTCTTAAACCCTCATACGTCGAGCAATAAGTAAAATTTAAAATACAAAGGGATGTGCTTTTGGAGATAGTGGCGAACGTAGGAATTATTAATTGGTTTGGAGCTAAAATCAAATTGGGAAGAGCTTTAACATTAGAGATATGAGGCCACTATTCGTTAAAATTCTTTTTCATTGTCCAGTGTTGGCTTTCAACTCAGTTTTATAAAAGTCATTTCCGAATTTATTCAACCCTTTCATTATTTCTTCTACGTCAGCACATCCGATTCCATCGACCTGAAGCCGATATGGCATCATGGCATTTTCTTGAAAAAAATCTTCCACCGAAAGGACCGACACGAACCAAAAGTAGAAATGTCTGGAGACTAAATTTAAAGACTGCATTTGCAAGGCACACTCCCCACTTTGGGTTCGACAGCGAACCCGCGAGTGCGTGAGTTGCCACGTTCAGATCAATTGGAGAACATCAGCATTTGCGGAATAGATCCGGAATAGCTTGGAATAGCAAATTAGCAAGGCCCCGACATTTGGTGACCCCCCTGGATATGATTTTCTAGTTCGATATTCCTTGGTGCTGTCATCATTTTGTCGACTAGTTTAAGCTAATTCCTAACATCCTGGCCACGAAAGATGCGTTACCAGCCAACCATTGTAAGTGTTTCTTGTGTATTCATGCGTGATTGGTTGGGGAGTCCATTGGTAAAGGACGTCCTTTGTTTTTAAGCGATCAACCGGCTAATAGATATGGAGGGTCCGAACATTTGACGCGGATATTGACTAATCCCAGAACTGGGTTGGCTTAAAAAGGGATCGATGGTTTATAAATTTAGGGACATCGATATTTTCAATTTACCATCTGGAAAGATGATACACCTACGCAGGTGAAATTAGATGCCCGAAATTGATTCGTTTTTTCTCTTCTTCTTTTTTTTTCTCCTTTTCTTCTTTCCTCTTTAGCCATACATCCTCAACCCCACAACTGGTCCACCACCCTACTCCATCGCCGTTGCTTTGCCCGAAATCTATTGTACGGATGCTAATTTGGTCCTAAACTTTCAATTTTTGCTAATGTAGTCTTAGACCTTTGTTCAAAATTTCAACATAGTCCTTTTACCAAATCTTTGGAAATTGCTAACGGAGTTTAGTCATCTAACGTAACATGCGGTTTAGTCAACTCATGGGTCACCAAGTCAATTTCCATCGTAATTGATACGTAACATGCGGGCGTAGACAACTCATGGGTCACCAAGTCAGCAATTTCCATCAGTAATTGATCGGAAGAACTACATTGGAACTTCACGCAAAAGTTTACGTTACATTGATAGAATTGAAAAGTTTAAGAGTAAATCAGCATTCATACAATCGATTTAGAACTAATTGGGTAATTTTTCCCCGATTAATTCACCTTTGATTACATCCCAATTAAGATTTCAAAGTCACAGCATCCAATGAGAAAGAAATGGACATCGACACTCGCTCTCGTTTTGACCCTATTATAACA
This sequence comes from Syzygium grande, assembly GCA_024733475.1. Taxonomy (NCBI): domain Eukaryota; kingdom Viridiplantae; phylum Streptophyta; class Magnoliopsida; order Myrtales; family Myrtaceae; genus Syzygium; species Syzygium grande. The sequence continues at coordinate 27,891,800 of JAMXDD010000010.1, forward strand.
AGTTCTGACTTTTTTCTGTCACAATACAATCCAGACATTTTATAAGCCTTCAATTGCTAACTCAGACAAGTCCTGTATAGGAGGCATTCATAACTAGCTCAAACCAAAGGCATTAATTTTTTTAATTGCGCATCATTCATGTGGTATTATTCTTCCCACCCCCCTCATTTCTCTACTCGTTGATCAGGTGCATTATATCTTATACTTTTGTGGTTGTTAGGTACCCGAATTAGGGTTGAATTTCTTCTGAATAAGAAAAGTAATCGAAATTGTCCATGACTAGAATAAGGATGCACACCCTTCAGGAGATCAACTCTATCAATTCTTATTTGAATGAACGCTTGTGGGATTAAATTTCCCATTTGCTTGTTGGAGCGAGTGTATCGATATTTAGTCGGTTGTTGGAAAGAGGGATACGAATCATGGTAAGTTGGCATACTAAAAGACCAAGCAAGCAATAAAACGTAAAAATAAGGGCGCTCAAGGGTTGGTCGTTTCTGCCATACCACAAAAGGCAATCCGTACAGGGGCAAACCGGCGACTTTTGGACCGCGCTCCGACCTTTCGAGTGGAGAGGTTTGGTCCCCTCTATGTTCCTACGTCACAAATGGGTTATTGGAACATGAACGATTACACGAACGCAAGAACACAAAACTAGCAACAAGCACTAGAATCGATATCGCATATGGATCGTGGATTGAATCAATCTATGAGCCAAACAAACCCACACTCGAATTCACAAGACATAGAATAGCACCCTAGAGGATTTAAATGTGGATTATTTATCATGGTCTCAATTGAAAACCATCTCAAACCAGGCGAAAAAAACCGAGAAAATTGGAACAGAGAATTATAATAGTTTTGAGCTTTTTACCTTCCCTCTTTTGAGGCCAATATCTTGTATTTTGTTATATAAAAGATTATGAGGCGGTTTCGAAAGGCCTCCTGACGATTGGACAGCACGGGAGTCCCACTCTCGGTGAGCGGGGGGGTCTCGGGGGGCATGGCGGAGTCGGGGGGCGGCACCCCGGGCCGCTAGAGGCATTTTATGTTTAGTTATAGAAGGATTTATATGGGAAAGTTAAATATTTTAGGCTACATGGGCAATTTTGTAATTTGCGCCATGTAGGTTTTGCTATATATATTTAGGGCGAAATTGGTCTCTAAAAAGAGACGGGGAGGTGAGAAAGAGTGGCTATATATTATTTCTACATTATTAGTGAAATGGATTTTTTCTCCCCGTGGGCGTAGGTAAGCGGAACATCTTCCCTGCTGAACCACGTAAATTCTTGTGTTGTGCGAATTTTCATTACTTTTTTGCATCGTTGATAGGATCGAATTCAGATATTCGACACCCTCGACCAATTCGAGTAATAGGGATACGTTAGGAGCTTCGAGCACGGTGTACGACTTCAAGTACTCGACTTAGGGAGCCCCCGGGACACGAATGAAGACTCGGAAGCACCTGTTTAGACCCAAATTGTACATAAAAGCCAGCCAGTCCCTGGTTGGGAAAAGCAGATTTCTAGTCGGGCTTGTCTAGAATGCTTTGGGATTGATACAGACACGAACAACGACCGAATAGACACCATAGTGATCATCTTCGAGTCTAGTCTCCATCGGCGTATGCTCATTCGTAGTTATCGAGTATATAACCCCAGTATAACCTGATTTCCGCAACCACGTTAGGCAAATCCTCTGTTCCGTCCAGCAAATCCAACTTGTTCTGTTTTTGCTCTCAAATTAGGGGCATTTGGTTACGAGGTTGGGATAGTTCCACCCTAGAATCGGGTACTGGACCAGATCGGTCAGTTCCTGTCCGATTCCCGATTTGATTTAGGGTTTTGGTAATTTTCTTTTCTTTACTCTTTAAAATAAAAGGAAAAAAAAACATATCAGGTCCGATCTGATTTGGTCAATCCAGGCGATTTAGTTCCACATCTAAAATGGGGAATTGGATCGATTATTTTGGATTCCAAATTTTGGAATTGGGAAACGCCCAAAAATAATTGGTCCAATCGGTTTCCAGGTCAGTAAGGTTTCTGTTCACTGCCCCTCCCGATATTGTTTTGATCTTTCCTTCTTGCACACTCAAATTTATTGTTTTAACATGCTCTCCTCCAAGTATCGACGAAAATTGTCTTTATCGAGCGACTGCACAGTCTCCTCTGTTCCACGAGATCTCTCTCTTTTTGTCTATTTCCCCCCCTGTTTTTTTTTTTTTTTTTTCCGAATTTTGTTTCTCCTGAGGCCAGATATTCCCCTCAGCAATCCTAGATGTCTCATAATAGGTAGAAATCACCTTTGTCTCTTGATCCACAATCCTAAAAAGTACAAACAATGATTACACCTTGATCAAACAGGAATCACAGGTGTTGCCAAATTCTAATGCTGGCCAAGAAAAAAAGAGATTCTCCGGTGAATAGGGTTCCTATCCATTATTAGATTACCACCACTTACGACATGCTTGCTACAATTGCCGACCTTTGCTCTTCTTAGTCTCCACATATCTTTTTGCTATGTTACATTTCGATGGTACATTGACTTTGTTCAAGCGTACCTCGACTGATCAACCCCTCTTCAGACAAAGTCAAAATCAGGCAGTACATGCGGCGAAATTTTACTTGGACGAGTTCAAACGTTGAGAAAAGAAGATATCTAAGTCACATCACCCAAACTTAACTGCCCACAAAGATTTATGCATGGTTCAAAAAGTAGTTTTTATTTAGAATAGCATCATGCATGATCATAGCATATGTACCCCGGAAAAGACCTAGTCTTGAACGGCAGAGAGAGAGAGAGGGAGAGAGAGAGAGAGAGAGAGAGCGCTTCAGTTGCGTATCCACTCTACAGAAAACTATCTCCCACCCATATTCAGTTGAATCAATTCTATAAAAGGTTGGCCATGATAGCAATGGCATGCACAGTGGTTGGGATCATCATATAGCTTCCTTCCTCCATTTGGAAAGCGAGGGAAAGGGAGAGGGGGGAAAAACATGGAGGAACCCCATGATGTGATCCTTCCAACCTACTTCCACTAACCACCATTGCCCACAATTTTGAATCCTCGACCCAACCTACCGTCGCTTTAGCTTTACCGCTACTCAATGACCTATAAAATAATAACCTCCCCCGTAAGAAAAGACCCAGCGCGACTCACCTGCCTTCTTCTCGATCACTTGATTGAAGTCTTCATCCATTCTGTTGTTTCTCTCATCATTCTCTTGTTTCTTTCTCGTCCTTGATTTCAGACTCTCTCTCTCTCCCTCTCTCCCTATGCCCTGAGTCCAATGGTCACCACCACAACACTCCCTTCTTTGGCCACGGTGAAGCACTTACCCTACAGGGGGAAGCTGCCTCTTTCTATTGCAACCATCGTGATCTGCGCTCTCGCGTTCATCGGTCTCATGTACTCCCGAAACGATCAGCCCCTTCACTTCCAAGCTCAAGTCCTGCTCTAAAAGAGACTCCTTAATTTCAAGATCCGGTAAATCTCATGGAACGGGCAATGAGGAGATCATTGTACTTTCTTCAGTTTGCGACATCCATGAAACGACCAGAGTACCCTGATGTTGTGATTATGATGCCTTTTTTCTGGGCCACATTGTAGGTGAAAGGGACGGCGATAAAAGTGGTTACGACCCGGAATTGGATGACAGGTTTGAGTTCGACCCCGAGGAGTGCAGTGTGGTGAGCGGAAAATGGGTGTTCAACAGCTCGTACGAGCCTCCCTACACAGACAGAAGCTGCCCGTATCTTGACCGGCAAGTCTCATGCGTCAAGAATGGCCGGCCTGATACCGATTATCAGCGCTGGCAATGGCAGCCTGACGACTGTCTATTGCCTCTGTAAGCAATTCATCCCTACATGCATGCAACGTCCTCATACAGTGCAGTATGCATGATCTCCTGTGGTGGTAAAAATTGAGAGTTTGCAGTATGAGGTTTAATGTAATTTTTGCAGATTCGACCCAGAGAAAGCACTGAAGAAACTTCGTGGGAAGAGATTGATGTTCGTAGGAGATTCACTTCAAAGAGGGCAATGGCAATCCTTCGTGTGTTTGGTGGAGTCCATCATACCAGAAAACCAAAAGTCCATGAAACGAGGTCGGGCACATTCAGTCTTCAAGGCAAAGGTATTAAGTTGATGATTATGTTAGGTACAGTATATGAAGATTGGTCTACCTGCTTGGCATAGGCTAACTAAGAGAAAGATTGTAAGTTGGTATTTAAATAAATCGATCGCATTTGAGACAAGTTTGTAAGCTAATCTCAGTATGCTGAATGTTGTTCTTAACTTGATATTCTATACTACACGGATTAAAGTACAGACTCGTGCGAAAGTTATAGCAAAAAGGATTTTTCAAAGACATTAGTCATACAAATCAATACGATCTATATATATAAACTCGCTTTTACCCAAGTTGGGTAGGAAGTACTGTTTCTAAAATAATAGACTAATTTGGCTTTTTATCTGTGATTTGTGAGCATGCTTTTCTTCAAAGAAAATGAAGTTTTCTTCAACTATAATTTTAGGAGAGTCAGTCATGGGATTTCTTGGATGATTTTCTAAGCTTAAATGTAGCATTGCTGAAGAATAATGACATATGGATGACAATGACATTCTCCAATCTCTTCCGACAGGAATACAATGCCACAATCGAGTTCTACTGGTCGCCATTTCTGGTGGAGTCCAATTCCGATCTGCATATCGTAGGCGATCCGAAGAAGAGGATTCTGAAGGTGGACTCAATCATGAAGCACGCGAAACACTGGACCGGGGTTGACATCCTTGTCTTCAACAGCTACGTTTGGTGGATGACCGGACTCAGGATCAAGTCACTGTAATGAACTAATTCCTCTGTTTTGGACCGATCACCTTTCGAATTGACTCTTTATCCTCTGTTCAAAAAGGGCAAAAGAATGGCCTCACACGGTTCTTGTCCTTTTCATGAGCTGATGCAGATGGGGTTCGTTCGCCAACGGAGAAGAAGGGTACGAAGAGCTGGACCTGCCGGTTGCTTATAGAATCGCCTTGAAAACATGGGCAAACTGGGTTGATTCCACCATCAATCCGAACGAAACCCGGGTCTTCTTCACCACTATGTCCCCGACACACATGAAGTCTCTCAGCCTCTTAGACAAGCACACATTCATTTCCAAATTCGTTTACGATCACATCAATTGCTAACAGCACATGTCCTGGCTCGATGCAGAAGCGCGGATTGGGATCACAAGGATGGCATCAAGTGCTACAACGAAACAAAGCCGGTGATGAAGAAGAACCACTGGGGAACCGGCTCCGACAAGAGGATAATGAAAGTGGTGTCCAACGTGGTGGAGAAAATGAAGGTCCCCGTCGCTTTCATCAACGTCACGCAGCTCTCCGAGTACAGGATCGACGGCCACTCGTCGGTCTACACCGAGACGGGAGGTAGCTTGTTGACGGACGAGCAAAAAGCCGACCCGCTCCATCACGCGGATTGCATACATTGGTGCTTGCCCGGTATCCCGGACACTTGGAATCAAATATTGCACGCGCACTTGTAAGCAAGGGTATGGGATCCATGGCCCGATGTCCGTGTGTTCCTATGACCAGATATTGTACGAGCTCGATGGCCATAGATAGCGGTCGGAGATTGCGGGGTGGCGTCCGGTGGCAGTGCATGGCGGTGGGGTGGAGGAGGGAGTTGGGCTTTGTGGTGGGTGTTGGTGGCTTTGGGAACTAGAGAGCAAGCGGATTGAGGGGCGCGAGGGTTTGCGTGCATGATTTTTTTCAAAAGAGGGAGGCCGATTTGATCTCATTGTTTTGCAAATATGCATATTTTCTAATAAATGTTTCACAAACAACTCTCTCCTCCATGGGTAACTAATGAAGAGCGATGCTAACATACTAACATTTCTTCCTAGATTCTGTTTAAATGACTAGACAAGGATACATTAGGTTTTTTCTATCAATAAGAATTAAAAAAAAGGTGATCGACTTGTTCAAATCAAGGTCATCCGTTTTAAAAACAGGTCGGTTAACCAATATTTATTTAATAAAATATAAAAATTGCACCATTCTGCTAAAAAAAAAAGTTTGTTAGTTAAGTGGTTGTGCTTGAGAACTTTGATACAATTCTTGATGGGTGCAAAAGTATACTCTTTATTTCTAAAAGAGGATTTAAAACCAATTTAAAATCAGTTTAACCCGAGAATCATATTACTTGAACGTTCCAAGCCGGAATTGAGAACCGAACCGGTCCTAGGCCGGGTTCTAGATTTGTGGAATCCGGAACCATAATGGTTCTCTCGAGAATCAGCTTCCAACCGGATCCGGTGCTCATCTCTTAGTCTATGTTACCTAATCGGAAAGCATCGAAGTCTCCAACGTCTAGATGTAAGACTAAAACTGAAGGATTCTATATCGTGCATAGAAGAACAAAATTCATGCACAATTAGAATCAAATGCGGAAAACAGGATCGAAAATAAACCGATCTCTAGCCATTGTTCAATTTACGTTCGTCGGAAATCCACGGTAGTTCGACGTCAATTCAAGTGATTATGGGCATACTTTACTAACCCAATCCCTCGCGATCGATGGTGTATTACCGAATGAGAGGGTTTTAGTTAGACCTTGTGTTAGCTCTTATGGAATGAACTTTCACTTTTATAAACCGCTTCCCATCAAGGCAGTTATCGAAAAGGGCGGTTATCACCGAAGGGGCAAGCGTGGAAAAAATCGTATGTGGATAACCATCACTTAAAGAGAAAATGTGGGTCAAACCTAAATGTGGGATCACATTATAAATATAACATTCTCCCACTTGATCCCAACATTTTCATCATACAAATTACCCAATCAAATCCACGAAAATCATATGCTTAAGAAAAGAAATAAGACACATGAATCATAGCGACACGTCCTCTAAGAATGAGTAATATCTTCCATGTATTACAATGCATCTTTTTCCTTTAATGTTAGCCCATATATGACAACACATCTTAATGAATAAACCTTATGTTTATTCCAGAACCAAGGATAATTGTTATTCTCATAAACAACTAAATGTGTACACCAGAAATTGAGAATAACATTACAATTGAATAAGAGTTTCAAACAACAAAAGTCGTCCATACGACGATAAATCACATCATGGGAACTATTTCCATACTGGCCACATGATCCTTATACTTCATAGGTGGTATCCCTTAGACCTTTCAGCATATCCAATGAAATACCCACTTACAGTCTTTGGGTCCAACTTCTTTTCCTGTGGATTATAGACTCTTACTTGAGACGGGCATCCCCAAACGCCAGACATGTCGCAAACTTGGCTTCCAACCTTTGAATAACTCAAAAGGCATCTTTGGGACAGCCTTGGTTGGAACTCGATTTAATATGTACACTGCCGTCTTAAGAGCTTCAGTCCACAAGAACTTAGGAAGTTTGGAGCTACTAAGCATACTCCGCACCATGTCCAATAAAGTTCGGTTTCTTCTTTTCGCCACGCCATTTTGATCCGGAGAACCCGGCATAGTATATTGGGCAACTATCCCATTCTCTTGAAGAAACTTCGCAAGCGGACCAGGTGCTTGTCCATCTTGAGTGTATCTACCATAAAATTCTCCACCTCTATCCGATCTCACGATCTTAATTTGCTTATCGCATTGTTTCTCTACTTCTACCTTAAAAACTTTAAAGGCATCCAACGCTTCATGCTTATTATGAAGCAAGTAGAGATACATGTAACGTGAGTAATCATCAATGAAGGAGATGAAGTATTTCTGACCATACGAGTCTATATCAGGACTACAAATGTCCGTATGCATGATTTCTAATATGTCTGTACTCCTCTTGGCACCTTTCTTTATCTTGTTGGTCTGCTTTCCCTTTATGCAGTCCACACAAATATCATAATCAGTAAAATCCAAAGTTCCGAGTACTCTATCATTTACTAATCGCTTAATTCTATCTATGGAGATATGTCCTAATCTCCGTGCCACAACATAGAGGAATCTTCATTCACAACACATCATTTTATACCAGCATTATCATGAACATGCATCGCATTATAATAGGCATTGTCTTGTAAATTAATTAGAAAAAAAAGACCATCGGACAAAATACCACTCCCAACAATTTCATGTTTAAACAATAAACTGAAGTTTGAATCTAAAAAGTTAAAAGAGTAATCCAAAGGTACAAGTCTTGAAACTGAAATTAAGTTTCTAGATAAACTTGAAACATAAAAGGTCCTTTCCAAATTCAAAACAAAGCCACTATTGAGAACTAATCTACATGTCCCGATAGCTTCTACAGGCGAACGCATCTTATTTCCCGAATAGATGTTTTGTTCACTTCCCACTGGCTTCCTGTGGTTTTGAAAACCCTGCAAGGAATTCGAAATATGGATTGTAGAACCAGAATCAATCCACCAAGTATTGTGACTCACATCAGCCATATTAGATTCATAATAAACATAAGAGGTTGGATTACCTTTCTTCTCAAGCTAGGTCTTAAATCGACACAATCCTTCTTCATATGCCCCTTCTTTCTATAGAAGAAACATTTGGATTCCTTCTTAATGTCAGTTTAGGGAGGTATTTTACCTTTCCCCTTCGCTTGCCATGACTCTTAAACCTTTCTTGTGTTGCCAAATGAGCACTTTCTCCCAATTCCATAGTCAGCCTCTCTTCCTCTTGAACACACATGGTCATAAGTTCATTAATTGACCATTTATTCTTATGTGTGTTGTAAGAGATCTTGAAAGGTGCATACTGTTGTGGGAGAGTGTTCAGAATGTAGTACACAAGAAATGATTCAGATATCTCAACCTCAAGGTTTTTCAGCTGAGCTGCAATGTCCCTCATCTTCATGATGTGCTCACGCACACCTCTAACACTTGTGACTTTTAGAGATGAAAACTTCATTATTAGGGTCATGGCATGTGCCTTTTCTCAAGTCTCAAATCGCGCATCAATGGCCTCCAATAAAGCCTTAGCATTGCTATCGAGCGGATCGAACCACGGATACTAGGAGATACTTTAGTCCTTATGAACATCACACTCTTCGGTTGGACCGCTCCAACTGCTCATAAAGGGCTATCTCATTCTTGCATGCTTTTGTCAGTAGGGAGCGGTGGTTCATCTTTCCTTATAGCATAGTTAATGTCCATGCACCCCAATTGAAGAAGAATTAACTCTTTCCAAACTTTATAGTTTTCACCCTTCAATATGGGAACATTACTCTTAAATTCAGAGAAATTCACAGGTTGCAAAATTGCATATCAAATAATCATGCTTATGTCACAAAATTTGAGGCAAAATCAACATATATCATGTTCTACTAATGTAAGATATGTCACAAAATATGAATCACATAACATAAAAACTGCTGTGAGCTAAGTTTTTAATTTAAATATATTCATAAATTTTTCATGAAGAAACTACCATATTATATTCCTTTCCTTAATCCCCTGTGGGTAAATTAAGAAAAATAATATGATATTTCAACCTAATTAATCAAATTAATATAATGAAAATTCCTATGGGATTAAATTCATCATATTAATAAAATTAATTACAATTAATGTCCATTTCAAATGTGATCCGAATGCTATTAATATATAATTTAATTAATTAAGGATCTTTGTAGCTTCTACCCAAATTAATTAAAAATATATGGATCACTGGAAATTTAATTTCATGTATAAAAATTATTCATAAAATGCATGAAAGACAAAATAATAAATTTAATTCGCAATGGGATAATCGTAATAACGAGTGAAAAGTGGGGGCAAAAACGTAAAAAACCGAAGGGGTGTTGGTCGGTTCCAAGACACGTGCACGCGCAGACGCTGGCTGCCTTATCTTGGCGGGCGTGGCGCATACACGCCTTCATTGCGTTTTGGCGCGCGGCGGCGCACGCGCTTCGTAAATCGCCACCAGCGTGGGCTGCACACGCCAGCGGTTGTTTTTGGGGCCACGCGCTTCTTCCTCCTCGCGCGGAAGCCATTTACGCCTTTTTTTTTCCCGTTATTCTTAGCGTTTCGCGGCGATTCGACCCGAATGGGTCTCCTCCGTAGCCCATATCACACCAAAAAAATTTATGGGTTTCGGAGACCACATCGGTAGCGACCATATAGACCCAAATTTTGGCAAAAACAACCAAGAAATTGGCTCGAATCAAGCAAAATTCGTCTAAAACCTAACTCACAACTTCCGCCCGTTCAAATAGCCTCCGACGATCACCATATGCCGAATTGATTTAGGGCTATTTTTCTCCATGGCGATGTGACCGTTCTGGTCTGAAGTTGAGCGGTGGGTCGCCGGAATTTGGCGAAATCGGCGATTTTCCCTTCTAGCCCGAAAACCCGATTCACTGTTCATTACAAAAAGCCCGAAAATACACCAAAATTCAACAAGAACAAGACAGAGGCACTAAACTTGCTCGATATCAAATGTAAGACTAAATCTGAAGGATTCTATCGTGCATAGAAAAACAAAATTCATGCACAATTAGAATCAAATGCGGAAAATAGGATCGAAAATAAACCGACCTCCGGTCATTGTTTAATTTACGTTCGTCGGAAATCCACGGTAGTTCGACGTCAATTGAAGCGATTACGGGCACACTTTACTAACCCAATTCCCGCATAACGATGGTGTATTACCGAATGAGAGGGTTTTAGTTAGACCTTGTATTAGCCCTTATGGAATAAACGTTCACCTTTATAAACCGCTTCCCATCAAGGCGGTTATCGAAAAGGCGGTTATCACCAAGGGGTGACGTATGGCGTGAAAAAAAAAACCGTATGTGGATAACCGTCACTTAAAAAGAAAATGTGGATCAAATCTAAATATGGGATCACATTATAAGTATCACACTAGAAGGATCGTTGCATCATCCAAAAGTACGACACAGGCAACTGCGAATGGGCCAGTCGAGTTCGAGTAACCAAAGCCCAAGAAGACGGGCACTCTATATTTTGGAAAGGAACACGAAAAAGGCAAAAAGGAAGAAAATTGCCAAAAAGGAGAAAAGAATCTGCGACCCTCGCGATCAAAAACCTGCAGAAAAAAATCTGGAGGTACAAGGAAATCAGCTGCCGCCACGTATACGTCGATGATTTGTTGCCACTCTTCACTTTTTTCAGTATTTGCCTCTCGAGTCCTCCAAACTCTTCCTATTTGCCACCGTGGGGACTCGGCCAGCATGCTTTTTAAAAGGCCCCATCACCCTCCGCCCGTGCCTGAAGCCTCCTCCTCCGCTTTCTTGCGCTATTTGCCTGCTTCGTTCGATGCTTCTGTGGTTTCGATGCTGCTCAGGTTTTCGCTTGTATTTTTCGACGATGCGATTGTTTGTTGTCGGTTTTTTGGTCTGGGCGTCGCGGCTTCGACTGTCTTGCCGTCAGGACCTTGATCTGTCGCAGTGCCTGATCGGTTCGTTACCACGAAGCGACATAGACATCTCGCGTCTTCCGCCTTCTTTGCAGCGCGAAGCATCTGCCCCACGCGCTGTCCGGAGGGAAGATCGAGAGAGATTTTGCCCCCGTTTGGCCCCCAACTCTTTTCCCGTCAAAGAGATTTACAAATTCTTTAGCTTTTCCATTGATCTGCTCTGTCTCCTCTTTGCCCCTTTTTTGGTTCCTTCTTTTTTTTTTTTGTTCCTATTGCTGATTCTATTCTTTATTTTTGTGGTTTGTGCATCGAATCTGAAATTTTTTAGTTCGGTATTTTCGTGATATATCGTAATTTGCGACGTTCCTGGATGTTGATGTGTTGTGATTTGACGGAGGGAATCCAGGCTCCTCCACTCCAGCAGTTGTGGTGTACCAATTCTCCACGAAATCGACGCTAACCGAACAAATTGTGGAGACTTATAAGCAAACGGGCACGAATATGAGGAGAACGTGAACGTATGGTGGAAAATGAATTCAAGATTCGGGACAAAAATGAAATGGATTCGAGCTAAACAGAAAGATCCTGAACGGCGAGCGGGCGGACGGGCGGTCCACCCGGCTGCTCGAAGAATGGGCGAGGGGCGGGTGGGGCTGCTATTTCCATGCTTGATGGGCGAGCGGGTCGAGCCTTCGCGAGAGGGTTCGGGCCCGGCTCATCAATAGAATTTTTGCAATATTTTTAATATTCACACACGTAGAAAGTAATAGACTATGGATAACCTATTTTCTAGAGATCCTTTTATCTTAATACGTCTAAAATATTGCATGACATAGGATATTGCCTACTACCCTTAATAAAAATTTTAAAAAATTCGTTTTTATAAATTTTACAAACTAATTATATATTCAAGTCAAAAGCGAGATTTGTCTCGCTTCTAACTTTTCAGATTTGCCCTTCATTATCAAGGATGTTTTAAAGGAAATAACTCCTTTTTGTTCTCTACTATAATTTATTCTTTCAAAGGCTAAAATTCTAAAAGTGTAAAAAACGAAGAACTACCGTCCAATTTTCTAAATTAGAAAACTATTCACTACCTTTAAAAAAAGAAGGATTGTTGTTAAGTTTATCACTAGTGTAACAATTTCTTTAAACATTCATTGTTGGATACGTGACGTGTGCCTTTAGAATCAGTTTCCTAACTAAATTCTTTCACATGTCGACCACAAGATGAATGCGTATGTCATTGTTTACTTCGGCAGTGGACTTAATAAAAATTAGAAAAAGAAAAGCTACACAAAAATATTCAAAATGGCAGTTTTATGTCCTACTTTTCAAGCGCAATTATTTTAATTATAATTTTTAGAATAAAAAATGGAATAGTTGGATAGTAACTTATATAATTTAGCCATAATAATAATTTTTTTAACAGAAATAATTTTCAAAAGTATTATTAAAGATAGAGTTCACGGGTTTTAATTTGTTGCAATACAATAAATAGCATCTACATCACAATTTGAAAAGAAAAAAAATATTAACTAATGATTCAAGATATGTAATCTCAACTTTTTAATATCTATAAACGATGGATAAAAAGATATGCTCTCGATGTCTAAATAGCTTTAATTGATATTGCCTATTTTAAATATAGTTTCTTAAGAATTTTTCTACAAATAATATAAATTTTTTACCATTCCCCTTAATGAAAGTTTTTCCATGAGAAAATTTGAACTAAGTTCATTCAAGGAATTTTTTTTTGTACGAAAAAGGGCGTCGTAAATCTACTATCCACATTTTATTCTATCCATATTTTATCACCTGATAAAATATGAAGTAACTTTCTATGAGGAAATAAAAAGGATATAATATCTAAGCGCTTACCTTTCAAGATTAGCAAGCCAATTGTTTTTTTGATCGAAAAGTCAGTTACCAAAGCGATTTTCTTTCCGAAAATATAAGCGATCATTTTTAGAAAAATATTTTTTAAAACCATTCATTTTCTAAGAAACAAACACACCATAAATTAAAAATATGATCATTCACAAACCTCACCATCTCTCTCATACCACATCTCCTACAATGAACATTATTAATGATTCAAAACTACGAATATGAATATGCTATATAGAAAGCGTGGGCTAAGAAACTAGTTTCTAGTGCTACAAGCAAAGAATAGTGAAAGCAAACTCTCTAAAAAGCTAAAAATTACGCAATATGTATTGACATTTGGATTGATAGAAACTATACAGCATGTGTACTTTTCTTTTTTAACAAATCTCATATTAATCACCGATGGTATTGATAGTTTTATTTTTACCAAGTATTAGCTACTCATATTGACGGTGATAGATGTGAGATATGTAGAAGAAAAGGTTACATGGCTGTGTACCCAATATTCTCCTTGAAATTTTAATAAAAGTTTGTAAGTACAATATATTATAGAGAAATTATCGTTAGACCCCTAAAAAATTGTGTTATGTGGCAATTTCTATCAAATAAGTAAACAAAAATCTCTCCTCTCCCTCCGCATTGCCTAGTCCCATCACTGCACACAAGTCATGCACATTATTGCGAAAAGCAAGTAATCAAATAATAAAATAGATAGAACAAGAAAATAAATCAAACATCAGATTTATGTGATTCCTTCGGTGTGACCTACTTCACAAGGAAAGCAATACAGAATTCCACTATAAATCAAAGGACACAACAAAACTTGTGATCACAATTGACTCTCTCTCTCTCTCTCTCTCTCTCCATGTGTTCCTCCTCAAGCCCTCATGACCTTAGGTCAAGCTCGATATGAGGACGTAGTGGCGCATCATTGAGGCTAGAAGCAGTAAGGAGCTGATGGTGAAAGGGGTAAGACGTCAAGGGTGGTGAAAGAAATGCTCAGATCTTATCTAAGCGAGGGAGAGGAGAGAGTTGATGAAGGCGAATGACAAGGTGGCAACAAGTGATATAGCTGTGTCATGCAAAACCGAGGTTGGTGGCAGTTTGGGATGGCATCAAGGGGTGAGTGCCGGGTTCGCTTCAATTAAGAAACTGGATTGAGCCAGTCTGGACCGTTGGATGCAAGGATGGTTCGAGAGAGAACCAATTCTTAGTTTTGTGAACCTAGGATTGGCCCACGTTTAGTTCGGTTCCCTATTCCAAGGCCAAAACCATCAATTATATCCAAAACCGGTTCAATCAGTTTGGTTCTCGAGTTGAATTGATTCTAAATCAATATCAAAGCCTTTTTTAGAAAAGACAAAAGACAAAACTTTAGCACCCATAAAATATTGAATTATGGTATTCAACATCAACAAAAAACAACATAAGCATTTGACCAACAAATGGTTTTGTAGTTAATTGGCACAATTTTTATGTTTTATTATAAGAATTTGGTTGAAAAGATAAAATGGGCTAGTGTCTCGGATGGACCGGAACCAGTCGGTTCGGCTTTCGATTTCAATCTTTTGGGACTCACAAGGTCAGTTCCTAATTTTAGGCCGGAACAAACCCACTATTGAATTGATCATCCCAAGTGGCATTGTGTAATGATGGGGTTTTAATCTCTCTGATTGGAGAGAGAGAGAGAGTGTGTGTGTTTTACCAATGTGAAAATAATATACAAGGGAGTACTTTTTGCTCACCTTGAATTGTCCTAGTGATAAGGGTATTCTCATGCTTTCAGCTCAGGAATCAATAATATGGATTCGATTTCTATCCTAGAGAATTTATATTTGAGTGGGTGCTATGACAATGGTTTACTGTGCAATTTTCGCTCCAAGTAACTGACTAATTAAGGTCGTCTCATTTGATTATTAAAAAAAATTAACCGAATATTAATCCAAATTTGGTTAGGCCATCTTTTTTTCATATGTTGCATTGTCCAAAAGGACACGTATATGGTGCACCGTTTAAACTATCACCATATCATCTTAAATTTAGCTCGCGGGGTCAACTGAAAAGATCTTAGTAACGTAGTTTGAGGAACAAAAGAGTAGTATTATGCACATATAGGTAGTGCCCATTGTTACTCTAAAACTCCATTTATTTCGCGGAAAATGTATGATTTGGAAAATATTTTTCTAAAATGATATTTTATATCGCTTAAAAAATTGAATAAATAAAAAATAGTTTCATCATCGACGAAAATATTTAAACATAAATTGTTATCATTCACGAAAACACTTTCCATTGACTAATCATTTCAAGCGATACAAATGATCATTTTTAGAAAAATATTTTTCAAATCATTTATTTTCTGCGAAATAAACGGATTTTAAAAGGAAAATATCGTGATTCAAAACACCATCCCATGGTATCCAAATGGAAAGCTTAAATGCTCACGATCACCGATATATGAAATCACAATCATTGAAGTATCTGGGACAAAATATTAAGTACCTTAGTAGGCAAGAGATGTATTTAAATTGAAAATTTCGATGATAGACCCACTAACAAATCAGATAACTTGGCAAATTACATATACGTGGTTTCTTGACATTATCTACAAGAACCAGAAATCATCAGAACGCCAAAGTGTGATGTGTGTAGTAGTCCATAACTATTAGACCTTCCCATTCATATACATATAACTAGAATCATTAGATCAAGGACCGTAAAACCTAGCGATAATCCAAATGATCAACCGACTTATCCTCACTCGGGCGAGAAGTCCGACATAGCCATGCCTTCGGAGAGCGTGTGGAGCTTAGAATTCCTAATGGGTATACCCTCGACCCCATCCGAGCTTTTCGGCCTCCCTGCCCCTTCGTCGATGTCACGGGCATCCACGACAGGCGGCGATGACACGGTGCGCCTCAGCTCCCTGAGCTTGCGACGGCCGTTGCTCCTCCGCCTTCTCTGCCGCGGTGGTGAGCAGGTCTCCGGTCCAGCAACCTCCCTGAGCTTCACTCTTCCCAGGGTGTTGATGAAACCCAGGAACTCGATCACCGTCTTCTGGTGCATGTAGTACGTCGAGACAGCCACGAACGATGCGCCCGCCAGGGCTGCCATGGCCAGATGAAATCTGTATGTGGTCATGTGGGGAGTTACGCTACGTCGAGAGTGGATTCTGCTAGGTGTTTGAGTGTGTATAAACGAAGGGTGCTCTATTTTAACTGGACAATATAGGCTGGCCTCAGAATTTGAAGACGCAAAAGGTCAGGGGAGAATGGATTCCTCTCTTGTTGTATGCGTTTGCGTACTCATTCTTTCACACGCGTGAACGCACAAATTCTTGTCCAGCCACACGTCTACTTTTGTGAATATTTCTTTTGGCCAGCATATACTCATTGGGAGGAATTTTGTTTGCCTTAATTTGATGACTTGTATATGCTCACATGGATATAGTTTCAATTCGCATTACTTGGGGAGTTAATCCCATGTCATTGGCTCACAGGTGAAGGAGCTGACTTATGTGCGTGGACTAGATACGTGACACAAATTCGATATCCCACGCCACCAAGGCAATTCCATTTTTTGAGACACCCTCTTGGTTTAACTAGCTTCTTACCTAGTTCATGAGATTAGTGTGGGTATTTCATAAGCTTCAAAATAAACCTACCTTAAGAAAAGGGAAAATTAATATATCAATTATAAACTTATTATACGGATGCAGATTCAATCCTACACTTTTTATTTTTTTGCCAATTTAGTCCAAACTTTTGCACGAAATATCAATATAGTCATTCTGGTCAATTTTCTCTGGAAATCGCTGATATGGCAATCCAATAGTTATCCTAAATGACACATCGCAACGTCAATGATTTCCAGTGAAAATTTATTTGAAGGACTATGGTGGAATTTCATATAAAGGTTTAGGTTTAAGTTAGCAAAATTGAAAGTTTAGAATTTAATTGATATCCATATAATATGTTTAGAACTAATTGGATAATTTTTCCAATTACTCGGAAACAGAGAAGTTTTTAATTGTATAACCTAAACTTGCTTTAAGTTAAGTGAATTACATGTCATTAATTAAGATGGATTCACATGATTATTATCTATTTCATTACTTTAGAATGAGACCGGAAAGCACGCATTTGTTCGTATTTAGCGTCCATGATGCTGGAAAGTCAGTAATTATGATAACTTTTCATTCATTTTCTTGTTACTTATCTTACAGGAATCCGACGCTATAAGTCTATAACTGTGAGCAAAGTCAATGCAATTTGGGAGTATATCTCATTGTCATCACCAATATTGTATGAGAGCGTCTACTAAGGAATTTGATAGGGATGCACATTAGGGTTGTGTTTGACTAACGAGAGGCAGATATACATGCTATAACAAAACTTGGAAGAAAATTGCTAAAGAAAAGTATGAAAATTAAATTAGATCTCAAGAAAAAAAAATCGACTACCGATTGCAATTTTACTCTTTAAATAAAATCTTTAGCATACATATGACCTGCATTTATCATAACTTCACCAGCAATTATTGTTGGGAAGTGTGCAGTAGAAGTCCGATATCTTAGCAGGAGATCATCAAGGAGAGCTTGTCAACATTCAAAAGCTTAAACCAATTAATTCTGATATCATTTGTTGGGAGGGCGCAATAAAAATCCAATACTTTCACTTGAGGATATCACTAAGGAGAGCATAAGCCTGAGCCTTTCAATATATTCAGTTGAATCCACCTTCACTCAAAATCTTGAGCCAATAAATCACAGGCCAATTAGGATGTATTAATTGCTCCACATTGTATCAATTTTTCGATGTGGGACTTTTCAACACAATTCGCACGTTGCATCCCAACAATAATTTATCAAATGAAAATATATTTAGTAACTTGGTGGACATTGAGGCCAACATCCAACTGTTTTGAGTGGTGGACAGTATCTAATTCTCTCGAAGCATATGGGCATATAACGATCACGAGAAGTAAGGAAGCTGTGAAAGAGACAACGAACAAATGGGAAAGATCCACGTTATATTTAAAGGAAATCAATTAGTGGACGGAGCATCCGGCCAAATTCTTCTACTTGCCAAGTTCCTCTTTTATGGGACGGTGCCTAATTGTATCTCGGTAGATTTTGTTTTCGAAAATTCAACATAGAATCGCATAAACTTAGGTTCTCGTCGTGTCAACTATCGACCTTTTTGTTTTTGCCAACCATGTCAATAGAATTGAAACTCGAAAGATCTCGGTAAAATTAGACAATCGTTTTGAAATCTATTGTACATAAATCAATATAATGTTAAAAAATTTTAATTGAATCAATGTAGCCCTATACCTTTGAGGAAAAGTGCAATCAAGTCCTTTCGTACAAGTTTCGCCTGATTTATTTGATGTGGCAATTTAGTCACCGCCGACCTACATGTGACGTGAACTAATTCTCATTGAAACGTTGCCGTTATTGCCTAGACGGTAGCGCAGTTTCTTGGTCTTGCTTAATAGCCCAAATAAGCCTCAAAATCCCCCCAATCCCCAAATCATTTCTCATTTTCGAACCCTAATTCCCCTGAGAATGTGCTTCTTCATTTCCATTATGCACTACAGAAGTTCGCCATACCTGACTTTTTCTTGCTGCTTTTTCTGCCTGAATTATGTTGCTCTGTCAATTGCCAAAACTTAAACAACGTATCATAAGTTGAAATTGTCGAATCCTTGTGATGATTATTCGACTAGTATATTATGATAATCTGTAATTGCTCTTGAACAATCCAACAAATCAAGTAATTGGGTTGGGAATAATACAACAATATGAGTAAAGGAACAAACTTCATAGGACATATTACGTTAATTTCTTATTGCATCTGGGGGAACACGCTGCTAAGATCTAGTTAGATAAACATCTAAACGGATCGGCCGCTAGAATGCTTAAATGTACACCAAATCATCCAGATTCGTTCTTTCTTTATTCCAATTCTCTTCCGAAATATCAAACGGGGAAAAGGTTTTCGGGCAAGGTTAATGAGGAATATAAACCTTACAGATATGTTTTATAGGAAATAGAGATAGTGATATGCGAGTAATATTCTCTTAAAGATGTTGCATAGCTTAGATAATGTATGCGACGACATCCATCTTATACGTGAGATAATAGTATCTACGTTTGGTGGCAACTTTTGTTCTCCATCACTGTCACTAAAAGGTCTAGTTCTAAAAGGTAATTCTCAATGTTGTGCAAATACATATGCTGTTGAATTTTTCATTATAAAATTTAGTTAATGTAATCCGTTTCCCACGAGCTTCATTTACAATGTTTCTTAGTTGAGTGTTTTGGAAAAATTATCAAAAAGTCATAAACATATTGCAATTGGGTTAATTCAGTTCTAAACTTTTTTTTTGCCAACTGAGTCATCAATCCTTTACATTTATGCCAATTCAGTTCATCCGATTTTAAAACAATTTTAATTCAAAATTTTATTAAACATGGATGCTAAAGCCATCTTGAAGACTTGATTAACAAAAAAGGTTTAAGACGGAATTAAGACAATTACGATTTAGATTTTAAAATAATATTTTAATATTTTTCAAATATTTTATTAAATTTTTTTTTTTTTTTTTTTTTTTCCTCTATTCCCTTTTTTTTTTTCTACGTGACAAGAAATTATCTACATAATATGATAAAATATGTATCACAAACACAAGGGCTATAGCTCAGTTAGGTAGAGCACCTCGTTTACACATGCGCCAATGTTTTTCAGGGGAGTCCATCACATCATGTAATCAAAAGAATTTATCTTATTGAGAAATCCATGTCTTACTCCATAAGGTTTAGTGGTTGTTACTAAAAAAATCAAATTAGAATTAATTTTCTTTTGGGGTTCACAAAATTAAATAGGTAACCTTAAGTCAGTAGTAAATCTAAAAAAAAGTGTCCTAAATGCTAGGATTAGAATAAGGGTTAATACCATCAAAAACCCTAAACTGGTACGTGTGTGACAATTTTACCCCGAACTTTTTTTTTATCACCAAAAATCACAAACTGGTACATCTGTGACAATTTTACCTCAAACTTTTTTTTACCACAAAAAACCCCAAACTAGTACACTTGTGACAATTTTACTCCAAACTGGTAAACCCGTGACAAATTTACCCTAAACTATTTTTTTGACCACGAAAAACCTTAAACTGGTATACCTGTGATAATTTTACTCCAAATTGGTAAATCCGTGATAAATTTACCCTAAATTATTATTTTGATCACGAAAAACCTCAAATTGGTATACCTGTAATAATTTTACCCTGAACTAATAATTTTTTAATATTATTTTTATTTTTTCTAATTTTTCTTTTTTTTTTCTTCATCTTCAACCTCTGGCTGGCGAGGTCGGCCTCGCCAAATCCGGTGAGGGTTGCCCTCGCCAAAGCACGGTGGCGAGGCAGACCTCACCGGCTTTCGCCTCTAGCCGGTCGCCGGTTGCCGGTCCGGCGATCGGCCAGAGGTTGAAGATGAAGAAAAAAAAAAAAAGAAAAAATAAAAAATTAATAAAAATTTGAAAAAATAAAAATTAATATTAAAATTTTAGTTCAGGGTAAAATTGTCACATGTGTACCAATTTGGGGTTTTTTGTGGTATGTTTAAGGTAAAATTGTCACAAGTGTACCAGTTTGAAGTTTTTTGGGGTATGTTCGGGATAAAATTGTCAGATGTGTACCAGTTTGGGGTTTTTGATGGAAAAAAAAAAGTTCGGGGAAAAACTGTTATATGATACCAGTTTGAGGTTTTTGGTGGCATTAACCCTTAGAATAACTGCGTACATTTACCAAATAACTAAATACTATAAGAGAAATGAAGTCATTTTAGTAACTAAAATATATCAGGAAACCATCCTAGCTACCTTTTAGGGTTCTTGACAGTTTTTTTTTATTTTTTGGGGTTCTTGACAATTGACTACAACTTGTTCCGTTTCCGGTACTCGAAACGTGAAATCCATTTAGAGCCTGTTTGGTTCAGCATTTGTAAGGATCCATTGGCCAAATGCAAATAGCGTTTGGCAATTTTTTTGGAGAATTTTGGGAAAATGCAATTGCATTTCCAAAGGCCTCTAAAAGCTTTTAGCACAACGCAGGTCTGGAGGTACTTTAGCAAGTTACATTCTCGGAATGCAACTTCAATGTTCACCACACTATTCATCACATTGTTCATCTTCCTTGATTTACCCAAAGAAGCAAGTCCGGCAGCCTGAGGGGTTGCACGACCCCGGCGATCGCCACCTCGAGGTCGCGCGACCTCAGGTGTCTGCGACCTAGGTGATGCCGCCTGAGGTTGGGCCCAAGCAACAGTTGCCTAGGTCGCGGGACCCTAGGCGACGTCGTCTGAGGTCACCCGACCCTCAAGCGAGGCTGGCTGATTGCCAAATATGGCCATTAAGGGTTGGTTGGCGATCATTTTGGCCCGCCGATGGTTGAGACTTTTTAAAAAACAACAACAAAAAGTTCTTTATAAAATATAGTTTTTACCAAACGGTATTAAGATCAAAGTTGCTTTCTTGCATTTTGCAAAACTCCTTTAGCCCAAAGGCCTTTGCATTTTGCCAAAGACATTCCTTCAAAGCCATACCAAATGGGCCCTTACATCCATTAGGATTTGCACGAAGATAATTGTTCAAAAAGTCTTTAACCTATTGTACATCAATCAATTTATTCTTAAACTTTTCAATTTGGTCAATTTAATTCTACACCTTTGGACAATTTACGAATATACTCCTTCCAGCTAAATTTGGCTGAGAAACACTAACGTGAATGATTTTCATCCCATATGTCACGACCGTAGCTGACATCAATGATTTTTGTAATTATTTTAAAATTTTATGAATTTTTCCCTTTTTTTTTTTCTCTTTTTCATTTTTTTTCATTTTTTCCAATTTTCCTTCATTTTCTAGGGCTTCAGCGATGGTCGGCAAGGATGTTGTAGCCCTCACCCACCACAACGAGGGGTCCCAGATCTCAGTCGTGGCCGGCGGAGGGACATAAAAAAAAGGAAAAAGGAAAGGAAAAAATATTAAAAAGAAATGAAGAAAAAATTCAGAAGAAATTTAAAAAATGACACAAATCGTCTATGTCGGTGCCAGCTATGCCACATAAGACGCTCGGCTTCCATGCCGGCAATTTCCGACCCAAGTTGGCTGGAAAGACTACATTGGCAGATTATCAAAATGTTTATGATTAAATTGGCTAAATTAAAAATTTATGATTGAATTGACCACATTACAATAGAATTAGGATTTTTTGAACAATTTTACCCCATTTGCACAAATTGGGTGCCTGATTTGTTGCACCCTGCATCCATCTGTACTTATCGAAATCGATGATGCTATTATTTCGATTTAATATATCCTTTACTCAATTAGATGTCGTTAATACGTGCACGGATAAAAAGGCTTTGAATTTCCTATTTTGGTCGTTCGATTACATGGTTTGTTTCCAATACTCTAATTCGATGACACTAGCCTCTGAAATGACGAGTTAAAATTTATAAGACTGTCATCCATTTCAAGTTGAAGTTTGAAGAAACAAGATTACATCATGAGCCATGGAATTGAAAAGTCGAAGCAATTTGTACTCATGCATCCTTGATATATCCATATTACCGACCTACACTTTAGAAACATTAAGAGACCATGCACAATAAAACCACATATGGTTCTTGACCGAAGCAGCAGCGACGTCGTGCGTTGCAAACATCCGGTTCTTGAAAAGCTCGTCCATCCGGCACTCAGTTCGATCAAAAGAATGCACTCTAATGCGATTTAGGATGCCAATCCTCTCCCGCAAATTGTCAAGCAGGTGATACGCAGTGATCCCAGAATGCGATTTGTGATTTTCTATAAATATTTCTCTACTTCTGATGGTTGGAAAGCACTTGAATGTCAAAACATAACGGAGAAAATGTGTGCTCGCCGAATGTTCGCTGAACTGTCTGAATCACTGTTGAAAATTTTCTATGTCCTTTACGAGCAATCAATGGCCTGTTTGTGTTCTTGTGCGAAACCTAAGCTGACTGTGAGAGAGAGACGTCACTGTAGGATCACTTTGTTGCAGTTTCAGCACGATGTGTTATCTTGTGGACAAGGACATTGTGGTAACGGTGCATGGAATAGAGGTCACCTGCATGGAGGCTGGCAATATCTGCTCGTGCATCTCACTAACCTTGTTGTACCAAGGCATTTAAGCATTTTAACGAATTAAAACTTATAAAGAACATGATTTATTTTAAGTATAGGTTTTGAAAAACAAGATTACATCTTGAGGTATCAAATTAAAAGTCAACGTAATAATCACTTATGCATGGTTTGTGATTATACGTCTTACCCATCTAAATCGTGATTTTTAAGAGACCATGCACAAATTATACTACATTGATCATAGCAAATCTTTGAGTGTGTTTTGCCCAAATTGATCCCGCGACGAAATACTTTTTACCAAAAGTCGTTCTTTGATTTTTAATTAGAGGAGACAAGGTCCAATGGCAACTTCGGACATGAAATATTATAGGTAAATAAGGAAATCAACATCTTCACTTCAGATAGACTTGGACAAATACAAACTGTGTCGGAATTTAATAGACGAATAAGCTTGGAAAATACAGCCACTATAACAGAACCGAACGTAAACAAATCCTGCCGGAATTTTATTGACAACAAAGCTTGAGAACGCGAAGATGTTACGTCAGAATTTAATCGACGACATAACACCCACAATAGAGACACACAGCAGTATTTAATCGACGATGCGGATATGAAAACTACAGCTAAAAAACACGTTTGAATTTAATCGACGACGCGAGTTTGGAAACTAAAATTACAGTATAGGAAAGTAAAGATAATTGAAAGATTGTAGTTTTGTTTATTTGTGCGGGGGAGTCTCTAAAGAGTACAATATGGCTTTGTAAAGCCTACAATCAACGATTATCATTGATGGTTACAAACATATGTTACAAACGGTTACATCAATAGTTATGTTGTCTCTGCTACCTTAATGGTTTTTTCGACTCCGCTATTTTGACATTTGTTTTATTCCACTACGTTGACGGTTACTCCTTTGATTGCTTTATTCCACTACGTTTATGGTTACTCCTTTGATTGCATTCGAGATTATCAACTCCACTTTTTGTTGATTCCTTCAAGCTGTTGATTCATCAAGTTATCGATCATTTTGTCCATAAATTATCAAACTCTACTCTCATGGACTAGTCTATCACATGTTGATAATAACCAAAATTGGTCATTTTTTTAGTGCAAACAAATGCCTTATTTAAAAGAATTGAATGATTCATCGATCATTTGATTCTTTTAAATTAGATCATTTAAGAGTCATCATGTTCCCCCTTGTCATCGGCCAATTTGATTTTTTTCTTGCAAAATATTATCTTGGTCAGATTCATCATATGGCTTATATCTTTTCCACAAAAGGCACGTTTTGTGTAAAGTCTTCATGTGGCTCTCTATCTATGTCCTTAAGTAATTGTTCATACTTAGATACTCTCGTTACCAATTAAAATAAATTGGCAAAATTTAGGCCTTCTAATTTTTCTTTAAGATTGAATTTTAATTCATTGAAAGCCAAATTTGTGAAATCTTTCTATGAGAGTGAAGTATGACATCTATTTCCAACCTTGTTGAATTGAGCAACTAACTAATCGGCTAACTCATTATCGTATTGATAGATTCTAACCAAATCAGAATCAAGATGTTATCGTTTTATATAATTGAGAATGAAATTGTCTTCCATCTTAGCCCAAGTATGGATTGAATTAGAAGATAAATTCATATACCAAGTAAATGCAGTTTTTGATAAAGACATAGGGAACAACGTAAGTATCAGGAATTCATTTGTTCCGGCCTTTCACATTAGGCAATATTGTTGGATAATTGACTGGTTATCTTCGCCAGCGAAAAGAGCGAAGTCAGGAGTTTTGAATTTTCTTGGGTAAGGTGTAGTGTCGACCCAATTAGCATGCGACTTCCTATATATTGGCCTGATCGTTCCTCTGTCGACACCTAATTGTTGTAATACGAGTTTAACCACTTGATTAGGATTTGCAAGATGACATCATTCCCGCCCCCTAGGTTCATGGTAGTTAGGTTGATAGACTTGACCTTCTTGCCCCTTAGGTTTCAGGGTTAATAGGATTTTCAAGCCTTTGTAAAATCCTTACTAGTGGTGGGATCACTTGGCCTAAATTGTTTCCATCGTTCAATTGACTAAGAGTTGGAGGAGCATACTCGGAAATCGCCATATTGAGTTGAATCGGTATGAATTGATTCGATGTATTGGGCCTGGAGATGACATCGTTGATTGCATTGATGACCATTGGCCTGATCACATTTGAGACGTGTCTCACTATGTGATTTGCCATCTTATTTCATTGTTCCTTGAGTAACCTCTTCATGGCAGCCAATAACACAGGACTTAGCTCCAACTGTCTTCTTTGCTCATCGATGAGTTGTCTTAAGATGTCGACATCTCCACCTTGTTCTTGCTCTGCCATTGGTTGTGTAGTCGATGACTCAAAATGTCCTGTCCTGTCATTAAGAGCTGCGATGACAGATTGTTACCGGTAGCATCATTAGGTGAAGTTGATTCATTGTTCTCACCATCGTGTCTCCTTATATCAACCCCATTAATCCCATCGGGTTTACCAAAAAGATGTTTCACTCAATTGATCCGACGACGAAATATGTTTCACTAAAATTGTTCTTTGGTTTTTAATTAGAGGAGACAAGGTCTTATTGCGACTTCGGATAGAAAATATCACAAGTAAATAACAAATCCACAACTTTACTTTCAGATAGAATTGTATAAACACAAACCGTGCCGAAATTAAATTGACGACAAAGCTTGGAAAATATAGCCATTACAACATAACCATATGTAAATAAATCGTGTTGGAATTTAATCAACGACAAAACTTGAGAAAGCGAAGATGCTAAGCCAGAATTTGACCGACGACGTAACAATCATGATAGAGATACACGCCGTAATGTAATCGACGACGCGAGTCTAGAAACTAAAAGTAGAGTGCAAGAAAGTAAAGATAATTGAAGGATTGCATTTTTATTTGTTTGTACAGGGATTCTCCGATGAGTATGATGTGGCTATTCAAAGCCTACAATGAACGGTTATCAACTGAGGTTACATATAGATGTTACGAATGATTACATTGACGGTTACGTTGTCTCCACTACTTTTATGGTTTCCTCGACGATAATATCTTGACGGTTGCTTTATTCCAACACGTTGACAATTACTTCCGTGACTGTTGCATCCGAAATTGTTGACTCCATTTTTTATCGATTCCTTCACGCTGTAGATTCGTCAAGTTGTTCATTCTTCAAGTTGTGATAATTCTATTCATAAATGACCAAATTTTGTTTATATCGACCAAGTCTATCACATGCCGATAATAACCAAAATCGATCATTCTTTGGTGCAAACAGAGTGTCTAAATATGCATCTTTAGAAAGTTTCTCTAAGTGGCTGGTAGGTAGGTAAGGTTTCGGAAGTTACTAAGAGGAAGGAGAAATGAGAAAGGAAATTCTTTTGAACATGAGCAGGGATGCCAAATGGCACTCAATCTAGTATATATTTAAAGTACGACATGGGAGCCAATATAGCTCAAGGACTGTTGTTAGTCAAGACAAGACAACAAACATTTGAACTTATTCGTAGTTCTTTTTTTACGTCGACTTGGAGACTAACAAGTGGACCTAGCTTAAGAGCTTAGAGAACCTATCTCTTTTCATGGGTTTTAACTCGTCTTTTCCTACGGCTGGTGTAGTTGGACCTCAAGCCAAATCTCAACCAAGCATATGGTGGAGGTAAAGACATGAAAATATACCCTCCAATGCAAGATGGTCGTTTCTTAAAAGGAAATCTTTTTAACGTAGCTACAAGTGTGTAGTTGTCATGTGCCACCGTTGATCTACAGACATATCCATTTAGGCCAACTTGAGAAAAGTTGTTCTAGAATTTCACATGAAATTGTCAAATCATTAGAAGTAGACCTTTGTTGTAGACAATGTCCTGATACGCACGTGATTCCTTGCTATGGGGAAGAGTTAGTATCGCACACAAGTTCTATCAATGAGCGGGAAAAAGTTGAGAGCGCATGAACGGATGGGCGAACATTTCAGCCAACGTGAACACGAGGGAGCATGCAAAAAATTGTTAGGTTGATGAAAGATGTGTGTAAAGCAGTAACCAAGCTGTTATAACTCACAATGACTAAGGCCCCCTCTAAATTTCCAAAAGCTCTCAAATGAATTATTTCCAATAAGACCTTACGACGTGGAAGTCTAGGTTTAGTCGAAATCAACGGTTGGTTAATTTTCTCTGGAAGGACGATCATCTTCTTCTTCTAGAGAGGCTGGACACAGCTCATACTAGCAGTCCACATCCCAGTAACAGTGTCCTTTAACTAGGTCTTTAAAGTAGTAAATATGATTACCACTTACGTCAAATGAAGGGCCTATTCGGAGTCTATCTTCCTCATGTTTTTTGGTGGTCTTGAATATATTGGACCATAAGAAGAGTAGAGAAAATAGGGCTTGACGCTTCATGAGGACGTGAGCCAAAAAAGTTTGAGGGTAGATTGTAACGCCCTGCAACATTATCCTGTTGAATTCTGCCGTTGTGAAATGTGATCCAAACGCGAATATTTCAAAATAGGAAAAGCCCGAGAGGTCAAATAGAAATTTAGTAACATGGGTCGCTTCTCATTCATATACTCAAGCGCAATTTTTTTTTTCTCTCTACACATGCGGGATTAGGATCGTCCAATTATTAAATTTCCTTCCATACAAGCCTTGCAACAAAATGTCTTATAAGTAAAACATATCTCAATTTTAATAGAATTAATACTCCAAAAAACTCTAAACTGGTACACTCACGACAAGTTAACCCTAGACTAATTTTTTGACCACTAAAAACTCTAAACTGGTACACCCGTGACAAATTTACCCCCCGTTAGTTTCCGTTAAATTTTACCATCGAATTGTTGAATTGAATGACACGTGACACATTGACAAATGTACCAATTTAGGATTTTACCCCTCAATTTGTCACATATTTATCGGTTTGTAGTTTTTCTTGGTATTAATTCAATTTAACGGAGGGTAAATTTATCACGAGTGTAACAATTTGGGATTTTTGATGGTCAAAAAATTCGTTTGGGATAAATTTATCACATGTGTACTGGTTTTGGATTTTTGGCTGTCAAAAAATTAGTTTGGGGTAAATTTGTCACGAATGTACAAGCTTGAGATTTTTCGTGGTAAGAGTCCATTTTAATAAACCCAAATTGTGATTCTTCAGTTTGCCGATACAATAAGGATAACCGTTCACATTTCCAAATCAAAATATTACCGGGTGTAAAGCCCGCTTGAAAAAAAAGAAAAAAGCCCCAGTTACGCATTCGCCGTTCGAACAAACGGCACGCCCGTTCGGTATTTTGCTCTCGCAGTAAATTCTTCCGTATCCCAAAATATCCGACGGCGAATGTGCACGTCGTATGGCGCCCCCGGCCGCGAGCCTGATAAGAACATCTCCAAAATTCCCGAAACTCAAAAAAGGCTCGATCGGTTTCCGCACAAGGAAAAAAATTTCTTTCTTTTTTTACCAAACGCCGTGCTTCTTTTGCTTCCGAAGAGGCCAAACAATTTAGGCAACAAGTCGGGGGGGTCGGGACGCGCCCGGAAGTGGGGGAAACGAGCCGGTGCTGGAGCTTCGGAAGCGAGACAAAACCCTAACGCACAAAAAAACTCTCTTGGCTTTGCTGCGCGCACCCCAACCCCCGCCCCCCCATCTCCTCCCCTCACTATATAAACCCAGCTGATCTCTGCGCCTCTCTCTCTCGAGCAACCCCCAGCCCCCGCCGAAAACCCTAATCTCGCTTCCTCCGTTTCTTTCATCTTCATCTTTCTTCTTCTTCTTCTTCTTCCTCGCTTCCGCCGAGTCTCTCTTGCGGTGAGTCTTCCGGTGAGTCCGGCGTTCGGCTGTCGTTCTCGACCCGTCTCTTCCCATTTCTTTAGCTGGGTTAGGCTTATCTTGACTCGTTTCGCACGTGCTCGTGCTGCGGTTTCAGGGGAGGAAAAAGAAGGAGGGCCCGTGCTAGCCGCGCAGCGATGTCGGACGACGAGAGGGAGGAGAAGGAGCTGGATCTCACTTCCCCCGATGTCGTCACCAAGTACAAGGGCGCCGCTGAGATCGTCAACAGTCAGTGCCTCTCATTTCGTCTTTTCGTTTCGAGTCGTGTTTCCCCTGTGTGGGCGGTTATCAGCTGATGTGCCGGTGGGTTTTGAGGACGACGATAAGAGGGCCTGCGTGTTTGTGAGGGATGTTTAGTGTGACTGATGAGGGTCAACTGTGTTTGGTTTTCCCTCTTTGTGTTCTCCTTGCGATGGTTATGGTTACCCTTTTGTCAATCTCGTTTTTTGATACTTGCCCTTTTGAACATTTTCTGCGGTACGCTCGATGCTTGCAGAGGCCTTGCAGCTAGTCGTTTCGGAATGTAAACCGAAGGCTAAGGTTGTGGACGTTTGTGAAAAGGGCGACTCCTTTATCAGAGAGTAAGTCTATTCGTTTGGGGTTTTCGCCGAATTCGCTTGTCGTGTATGTCCTTAGTTTCTTTTCACTTCCTCTGCCTCCTTTCGAAAATGGGCAAAATGGTTTCTCAATAAGTGCTTTATTCTATATGCAGGCAAACGGGAAACATGTACAAGAATGTCAAGAAAAAGATCGAAAGGGGTGTTGCGTTTCCAACTTGTATTTCTGTTAACAACACCGTCTGCCATTTTTCTCCCTTGGCGAGTGATGAGACAGTTTTTGAAGAAGGTGATATATTGAAAATGTAAGCTCTATTTACCTTCTTGAAGCTTCGGCGTTCTCATAATTTTACATTTTTTCCGATATGTTGCTGAATCCTCGAATTGTTGAATCGAAAAGTGTGCCTGTGTTCTTTAACTAATTCGTGTTGGTTTTGATGTTGATACAGTGATATGGGGTGCCATATAGATGGGTTCATTGCTGTAGTGGCGCACACACATGTTCTTCAAGAAGGACCACTAACGGGTCGAGCAGCAGATGTAATTGCTGCGGCAAATACCGCTGCAGAAGTTGCTTTGAGGCTTGTGAGACCGGGGAAAAACGTAAGTCACCTGCTTTTCATGACATGTGTGCATGTAGTTATTCCTTGCACTTTGTTATTAAGTTTTGCTCAGGGAATGCTGAAAAATTTCTGTCTCTGCTTTTGTTGTTGTGTCATTAGCCTTGTCTTTGAGTTGATGTGTTGGTTCTTGGCAGCCATTTGTGTAACTGCATCCTGGTTTAGGTCAAACTTATGGGAGGCAATACATGCCTGGCATTTTATGCAAGTATGCATTATTTTAACTATGTATTTTATTTTGACGAGTCTTATATATAGTGGAGTTTGTGCGGTGAAAATGGAGGGAAGTGGTCTGCCAATGATGTGCTATGGGATCCTTATACAGCTGTTTTACGCTCATATTTTTTGCCTCCTCTGCTAAGGGCAAGCATGGCGATTTTATGATGATTGATTGAGAGTAGGATCTTGGCTCCGTATAATTTGTTTGCCTTGAAATTACAAGTTCTAAAAGATTGCCACTGACAAGTATTTTTTTAAATGACCTGGCAGCTTACAACTCTTGCTTTGGATCTTCAAATGTTGATATATTGAGATGTTTCAATATATTATCATAGTTTTGTTTCCAGGCCAGGTTGAATTAAATGCAATCTTTTTGTTTGCACTTTTAGGGTTATTCATACGGTTTTGATACCTCCTATGTCTGCCCGGGCTTATTGTACTTTTTGTAAAGGAAAGTAGGCTTATGATGCCTCTTGGATGGTTAAATCCTTTTAATGCAACATATATTCTGTGATAATTCTTTGCACGTTTGGTTTTCTCATAGCTCATTCTTTTATTAGAATGAATCGTGATAGGATGTCAACTTTATCTTTGTTTTTCGTCAAATGCGTTGCCCCCTAAAGGATGAATCTTTGTAATAAGCTATGGACTGACATCCAAATGAAGCTGTTGTCATAGTTACTCTGATAGGGGAGTTTCTGTGCACCTTAACATGTATCTTCTTGTTCTGGCTTTAGCTAAAATGTACTTTTCATTCTTAGCGAAAGTCTATCCATTGTAAGGCTGTTAAAAAATCTGTTGACAGCTTACAGGTATTTGAGGAAATTTGTATATATATATATATATATATATATATATATATATATAGAGAGAGAGAGAGAGAGAGAGAGAGAGAGAGAGAGAGAGAGAGAGAGAGAGAGAGAGAGAGAGAGAGAGAGCGTGGACTAAATAACTTTGTTGATTGAATTTTATGGCAACTTTGCCGAGGTGATCAATGATTTCTTGATTTCCTCTTTTTCCCTGTTGCCAATATTATGTTTGGCTGTAGCTGGGATATTTGAGATCGATTGTAATGATGTAGATTGATCCGTACCCCTCTGGGCCAACATTTTCTCATTGATTAATTAGTTCGGGTTGAATTCAGATTTTGCATTTTTATTTCCAGTTGGGATGATAATTAGGTGCTGCCATTCTGTTCTGCTTTTTTTGTGTGATCATACCTTTAACGTGGACTACATAACTCTGTTGATTGAATATTTATGGCAACTTTGCCGAGGTGATCAATGATTTCTTGATTTCCTTTTTTTCCCTGTTGCCAATATTATGTTTGGCCGTAGCTGGGATACTTGAGATTGATTGGAATGATGTAGATTGATCCATACCCCTCTGGGCCAACATTTATCATTGATTAATTAGTTTGGGTTGCATTCGGATTTTGCGTTTTTATTTCCAGTTGGGATGAAGGTTAGTGGCTGCCATTGTGTTCTCCTTTTTGGTGTGATCATACCTTTGATGGGACACATATGCCAATTTCAGCTTAGTGTGGCTGAAATAGTCTCTACTTGATGATGAGTACAATGAATCCGAAATCAAGTCCCTAGACTCCCTGCAATTCCTTGTTTTGTTGATAGTTCTTTTTTTAAAGAATCGCTTGCTTTATTCTCTCATGTTTTTTACAGTGTCCCAACATTGCTTTGTATATTTGGAAGCTTTAAATTTTAAATGTTGATGGACGCTGACAATCGGAGCATAGCATTTTGAGCTCTCCCTGTATAGTGGATGCCATTTTCTCCCTCCTAGATTTTTGCATATGTTATTTTCAGTTTCTGCTAACCCGTGGAAGTGTCTACTTTTTCGGGGGAAGCATGGAAAACCCTGGGTATGTACTGTGTTGGCAGTGCCCCTGCGTGATGAATACTTTCAAAAGCTATGGACCAAATATCCACATGATGCTTTTGTCATAGTTACTCTGATGGGAAATCTGCAGCAACCACTGAATGCCTCTCTCCCCGGCAACCAAAATGGGGAAGGATGCAAGACAATAGTGTATATCATGCAATCCTTTAGTTGCTAGTTATTCTTGCTGGTCTGCTTTGCCGCAGCAACTTTCTTTTGTAGGGATAGTTAATTCTTAGCTGTTAGTTGTAAACACTGTTCACTAGCCGGCATGTGTCTATCAGCAGATTTGTTACTTATTCCCGATTTGTTGGGTACCTGCTCTTTATGATCCATTCCTCGACCAGCCCTTTACATACTTCTTTTTTAGGTTTTGGAGTAGCGGAACACATCTTGTTGTTCCTTTTGTGAGATAATCCCTTTTAATCCTTTTGGCTTGCTTCTTGTGCTAATCTTTGAAATCCCTCGAAGGAGATAAATCTAATGTGAACAGTTTGATGATGATGTAATTTCTAATTCTGTGTTATGGGAATATAGTGGTGAGTCATGATATATCAGTATGGGTGATAATCGTATAGCAATATTTTCTAGAGAAGAAATTCGAAAGAAAGTCATAATGGACACGGGATCCATGTTAATAGCAAAGTTTGCTTTTTCTTGCCTCGTTCAGTTCAAGTTGAGGAAATCATCTAGATGCTTTGTCCAAAGTGAATGGTAGCACATGTTTTAAAGAAACTTGTGACCCAGGTAGCAACTTTACTTTGGATACAATCTTGCTGAGATAGACCATTCTGTATTGGTCTCCATGCATATCTCTCTTAAGGTTGCATTTCATACTGTGAAGTATGTATGTACTAATTTGACACACATTGTGGGAAGCTGTTTGCCTTTAGAATTAGCGAAGAGGCAGATGCATGAGATGCATTTTCATTAAGAAGGGTTTCTAGGGATAATAGATAGTGTTAGTGGGACCTTTTTTTTAATAATTACTGTTCAAGAGCCACGATAGTTTGTTTGGAGCTGCTTCTGTAGCGATGGACCTGTTTTGCATATTCTCCAGAATGTTAATAGAGACCGAGATGGGGATATTTTTGTTGAGGGGCCTAATTATAAGCTTAGATTTTAATTTATTCAAGTGGAGATAGGTGTTATGCTGGACCATGGCTTTTATTCACTCCATGCTGGTTCTGCAGAATATTCTACAATCAGCATCGTACTTCTAGATTTGATATGACGTACTGCTCTTACATATTCAACTATTGTTAAACTAGAGCACCCAAAAGAAGTCGGCTTTACGTTGTTTGAATACCAGGAGCTTCATTTGTCATATTATTCTGTAGGAAGTTGCAACAGCATTTATCAAGGAAGCAATCCAATATTTTGTTATTGAAGCAAAAAATTTGTTCCTGTTTTTCTGTATCTTTGTTTCAGTCTACATTTAGATTTGTGTTGGAATTTTTAAGTGAATTCTATTTCTTTCTTATGGCAGAACAAAGATGTAACAGAAGCAATCAATAAAGTTGCAGCTGCATATGACTGCAAGATTGTCGAAGGTGTGCTTAGTCACCAGCTGAAGCAGTTTGTGATAGATGGCAACAAGGTTATCTTAAGCGTCTCAAATCCAGACACAAAAGTTGATGAGTTTGAATTTGAGGAGAATGAAGTTTATGCAATAGATATTGTCACAAGTACAGGCGAGGGGAAGGTAAGTTTTCCATCTGCAATACGATGGATACATGAAAGAAAGGTTGCAGTATCTAATCTTCTGTTGAGTAGTTTCACCTGATTATGTGTCATGTATACAGCCTAAACTGTTGGATGAGAAGCAGACTACTGTATATAAGAGAGCTGTGGACAAGAATTATCACTTGAAGATGAAGGCCTCTAGGTTTATTTTCAGTGAAATAAACCAGAAATTTCCCATCCTACCGTTCAGTGCAAGGTTGTTTATGCCTTAGAATGCATTTTTTAATGTGCCATGGAAGTTTTGCTAGTATTATTCTATTCAGTGTTGGAAGTTTTCTGGTATTAATATAATCAGTGTTCTTGCTAATTCCTCAGGGCACTAGAAGAGAAAAGGGCCCGGCTGGGATTAGTTGAATGTGTAAATCATGAGCTCTTGCAACCTTATCCTGTACTTCATGAGAAGCCTGGTATGATATCTATATTTCTGGAGGCATTATTGGATATTTCTAGAGTTTATTTCCTAATAGCAGCTGCCAGGTTGATATAACCTCAAGAGGGAAATGCCAAGCTTATCTAATAATTTCAGTTCATTGAGAGATTGGCATAAATCTTAATGGCACGTGTTGCTACCCATTTTACATTGCTCATTCAGAAACTAAATTGGCTGTTTTGCAGGTGATTTGGTTGCCCGTATCAAATTCACTGTCTTATTAATGCCGAATGGGTCAGATAGGATTACATCCCATTTGCTGCAGGAGCTTCAGCCGACAAAGACGATAGACGATCCCGAGATCAAGGCTTGGTTGGCTTTGGGGACCAAAACCAAGAAGAAAGGTGGAGGGAAGAAGAAGAAAGGTAAGAAAGGTACTGAATCAGCAGAGGCCGAGCCAATGGATGCGACAACAAATGGCGCCCAATCTCAAGAATGATCCCCTTTTTTTTCTGGTTGTTCCTTTTCTCCAATTTTGATACCCTAAACCATGTTAGCATGATTGTGTATTTGTGACTTATCATAGCATGCAGTCGAGCCGTTTAAGGGTTGTCGAATTCAACATATTTCATCTCGACACTTTTCGACTGCCATCCATCTTTATAAAGGAAGTGACGACGCCTAATGCTGTCTAGTCAGTATATCCCAAATCTCATGCGGCCGTTGCATTATGATGCGGTGAAGCTTTACTGTTTAGGTGAGGTTTGGATACTTGAATATTCCCTACGATGATGATATACCTTTCTTAGTCAATGGCATTATGGCATTGTTGCCGTGTATGGAAGAAATTACAAGCTACTGAGCAACGATTAGAAGATTGCCTGCCAGGGGGTTATAATTAGCTATTCGTATAAATGTTGTTAATGAAATAATTATGCGGAATAGATTGAAAAGGGGTGGCTTATTCTTGCTAACCAAACTGGATGTGAGGTAAAACTAGATTCTGCCGAGTTGTGTAAGATATATGCACAATTTTTTTGAGGTGAGGTAACGAGCTTGTAGTTTAGTACTTACAATTATGATTTTGATCATTGGTAGATGATCGAGGCATGCTTTCTGGTAGGTTCTCCCTTTTCCTATAATCTGAAGATAAGTGCGTAAATGACCGGTTATCTGGAGGTCCGCGGAACGTCATGCAAACGTCATAGACCTGCTAAAACTGACTATGCTAACGGTTTACAACAGCTAACAACAAATACAGAGGATTCATTCCTATGTTGACTGTACAACTATAATTACAAGCAAAGATAATATACAAATCAAAAAAATATAATATTAAGGCAATCGATTGGCCTCCAAAAATGTGGTACCGCCGTATGTGAGTTTGCAAATCAACGCGAGGATCTTGAGAATGACCTATACTATACGCCTCTGACGCTTCAGTGCCTTTTGGAATCTTTGGGCCATGAACAGTGTGGTTCAGAACATTCTTACCCGACCGTTTGGTAAGAACGGGTATTGCTATGATACGATCGTCGTACCATACCATGCAACATTACGACGCACCCATCACAAAGAACAAAACGTCGTATGATGCGTTTTTTCGATTTTCCAAATACACCAGCAGACAGCAGCTTAGATACCCCCAGGACTCTTCCAGGTTTCTCTAAAAGCTGTGGATTCATTTGCAAGATGAGTGTGCAATCTATTCTCCAGTCGCCACTAGCAACTTGATGTACCGAAGATGATGATGAGAGCAACATCCGAAATTGGCATAGTACTATGCCAGAGTGAATCTCTGGCTATATAGATATAAAACCCAATTATCAGTTAGCATTGATGGTCGAACATGGCCTACAGATCGTGTGCACCAAATTCATTTGCACTGTCGATTGTGTGAGCTGCATGGTAAGACCTACATGATGAATAGTTGATATGATGTCGATCCACATAGATTATAGACTATGAAAGAATTATTAGACCGTCTCTAAATCATGTGGACCAAATTCATTTGTACTATCAATCATGTGGGTTCCATAGAGAATCTACCTAATTAGTAACTTCTCAAAGAAAAAATATTGGTCTACATGATCTGTGCACCACAATAACTTCCTGAAGAAAAAATTATTACATGGTCTAATCATGTCCATCTAATTGCCATGATTTATAGATCATGTAGCAACTTTTCAAAAAAAAAATTACATGATCTACAGATCATGTAAACTAAGTCCATCCATGCCGCTGATTATGTGAGCACCATACCGAGATCCACACAACCAATAATTTGGATAATATTGATCCGCATGGTAAATGCAATTTCTTCTTCCCTTCAAAGGTTAAAAACGCTGTCCCACTCATGTACCGGTTGAGCCAGTTCAGTACCATGATTACTCCGTGATCAATGGTTTGCATGTCGTCTCACCAATAATAGGACATGACCTTGACAATTCATGAATTGGGAATCATGCGTCACACCGGCATCTTTCCGCAAACGTTGGCTTTTCTAATGGTTCAAATCGCCACGCTTTTCACAATTATAGTGTTCGATAAAGTTGCATTAGTGAAAAAAGAAAGAAGAAAGAAAAAAAGCTTTCCGAGAGGCGAGAGCGTGTTGGAGATTGGAGGCGAGAGCGACAAACGAGAGAACGAGCGTGAATGGTCGAGAGCTTTCCGAGGAGGGAAAACAAGAAAAACGACGGATGTGTCTTGTTATATGAGAGAAAGGAGAGGCATGGGAGAAGGTGGATTGTGAACAGGAGGGCAAAACAGCACTTCAGTCATCAATCGT
Organism: Syzygium grande; assembly: GCA_024733475.1. Classification (NCBI taxonomy): domain Eukaryota; kingdom Viridiplantae; phylum Streptophyta; class Magnoliopsida; order Myrtales; family Myrtaceae; genus Syzygium; species Syzygium grande. The sequence goes on from JAMXDD010000010.1 coordinate 27,929,309, forward strand.
TAGTTTCAGACTACATTCTAAGTGGAAAAATGGAGATACGACTTTCGATAGTTTCCATGAATTTTATTTAATTTTTAACGAGTGATTGACGATAAATAATCTTAAGGTTAATTACAAAAAACCTTAAATTGGTATATTAATGATAAATTTATTTAAAATTAATTTTTTGATCACGAAAAATCCCAAGCTGGTACACTCGTGATAAATTTTTACCCACCGTTAGTTTCAGTTAAATTTTACCATCAAATTATTGAGTTGGATAACACGTGACAATTGACGAGTGTGCTAATTTGGAGTTTAACCCTCCGTTTGTCATACATGTACCCGTTTTGTGATATTAATCTAATTTAATGAGGGATAAATTTATCACAAATGTATCAGTTTGAGATTTTTTGTGGTAAAAAAATCAGTTTGGGTGTACTATTTTGGGATTTTCCGTGATCAAAATATTAGTTTGGAGTAAATTAATCACAGATATACAGGTTTATAATTTTTGGTGGTATAAACCCATAATCTTAAAAGTTGAACAACTCTGCCTTTCTAAATTAAACAAACGGTATGTTACTAAGATGTCACAGAGAGCAAGCTAAACTAAATCTTTCTCAATCATGGGTTTCCTTACGTACATATGCTGTCCCATGGCAACTCTTGCTGATGGATTGGGCTTTAGTGGTTTCGCTTTTACTTTTCTTCGGCCGACCATTCTGTCCAATTATAAGCGGACAGCCCACTCGCTCGTCGTACTAGCAAATTTCCATGACCTGATTTCGCGAAGATAACGATGGCGGGTAACTGAAGTCAGCCACTGGGACCTCCACGGCATATCCGTTTATATTGCAGTGATGACGCGCTCCACGAATACTTTCATTATTTTAACGTGCTGATATCTGCACGCTTGCCTTCCTCATCGGCAGATAGTTTTTCTTCCCTCGTCCTAAGGAATGTCTCCGACTTTAACATTCTAGAGTTCAGATGAAGCCTTTCAAAGACACGTTTAAGTCCATGGATTGGGCTTTTAGTGGTTTCCCTTTTCTTTTTCTTCCACCGGCCATTCAATCCAATTATAAGTGGACAACCCACTCACCAGTCGTACTAGCAAATTTCCTTGATTTGATTTCGTAGAGATGACGATGCAATTGGATATGATTTATTCACACAACCTGTGTAGCTTGTACAAAAAACGTTTTACATAAGTTCAGATCTGTAAAACTTCCTTCGAGAGGGTAAGCTGATACAAATTAAATCTTTCTCAATCATGGTACCCTTACGTAAACATGCATACCAATCACTTATACAAAATTTGTCTAAAGACCTAAATGAATTCCACGCGCCGTTGTGGGTTTCTCTAGAAGGATTGGGCTTCATTGGTTCACTTTCCTTTCTTCGGCCTACGATTCTGTACAATTATAAGCGGACAAACCACTCGCCGGCCATACTAGCAAATTTCCTTTGATTTGATTTCGCAAAGATGGTGACGAGACCTGAGAAAGATCCATCCACCCAATCAGTGGAGTTAGTATAATTAGGAGTGAGCATGGTCTGGGTGATCAATTCCCACCCTAAAATTGAGAACTACCCACTAAAGATCGGTTTAGAAAAATTGGAACCGGGAATTATCCATTAGTTCCATGGATCCACTTGAGAATTAGATAGTCGGTCCGATTCCCGAGTGGATTCATTGAGCCGATCCCACTAGGCAAGGACAGAGACGGAGATGGAGAGTTGGAGACAGTGAAGTAAGCATTGACTGAGAAGAGTGAGAGTGTGAGCGTGAGGCGAAAGCGAAATGAGGTATTTCTCGGCTCAATGTGAGATTGTAAACTTTGAGCAAATTAGGTTTAATTTAGGGATTTCGATTTTTTTTTTTTAAATTAAAACTTAAATAAATATATTATATTTATTTATATTACTGGTTTGATGCCGGTGGATGGGTAGGCGGACGGTTCCATGCTTAGAACTGAGAACTGGACCGGTACCCACCAATTCCCAAAAATTGAAACCGGGAACTGGGCCAGTTCCCTTAGGAACCACCGATTTCGGGGCGGTCTGAGTAGTTTCCGGTTCTTGTGCATACCCCTAAGTATAATGAAGGTTTCACATTAATTGAATTTGTAAATGCATCTCATAATACTTTAGCATTATCTATTCGCTGAATTCAAATCGAATGAAAGTTGTTGCGGACCAAGGATTGAATAGAGGAATCTAGCGTTTCAAGAGTTACTCAAGAGGTAATGACCTCGTGAATTTTTAGATATCATTGCCATATAACTTTAGCTAGAATTAAATTCGGCGACGTCTATATTTTTAACTTATCCGTCAAAGAAACGCCATTTAACGAGAAACGCAAGACAAGCTACTGTCATTGTAGCTCCGTTTGTTTCGCATAAAATATAACATTTCTAGTGGGCAGATAATTTTTCTTCCCTCGTCCCAAGAAATATCCCCGACTTTAACATCCTCGAGTTCAGATGAAGCCTTTTAAAGACACATTTAAGTTCATATATTGTGCTTTTAGTGGTTTCACTTTTCTTTTTCTTTGACCGGCCATTCAGTCCAATTATAAGTGGACAACGAACTTGCTAATCGTACTAGCAAATTTCTTTGATTTGATTTCGCAGAGATAACGATGCAATCGGATATGATTTATTCACACAACCAGTGTAGTTGGCACGAAAAACGTTTTACATAAGTTCAGATCTGTAAAACTTCCTTCGAGAGGGTAAGCTGATACAAATTAAATCTTTCTCAATCATGGTACCCTTACGTAAACATGCATACCAATCACTTATACAAAATTTGTCTAAAGACCTAAATGAAATCCACGCGCCCTTGTGGGTTTCTCTAGAAGGATTGGGCTTCATTGGTTCACTTTCCTTTCTTCGGCCTACGATTCTGTACAATTATAAGCGGACAAACCACTCGCCGGCCATACTAGCAAATTTCCTTTGATTTGATTTCGCAAAGATAGTGACGAGACCTGAGAAAGATCCATCCACCCAATCAGTGGAGTTAGTATAATTAGGAGTGAGCATGGTCTGGGTGACCAATTCCCACCCTAAAATTGAGAACTACCCACTAAAGATCGGTTTAGAAAAATTGGAACCGGGAATTATCCATTAGTTCCATGGATCCACTTGAGAATTAGATAGTCGGTCCGGTTCCCGAGTGGATTCATTGAGCCGATCCCACTAGTCAAGGACAGAGACGGAGATGGAGAGTTGGAGACAGTGAAGTGAGCATTGACTGAGAAGAGTGAGAGTGTGAGCGTGAGGCGAAAGCGAAATGAGGTATTTCTCGGCTCAATGTGAGATTGTAAACTTTGAGCAAATTAGGTTTAATTTAGGGATTTCGAATTTTTTTTTTTTTTTAAATTAAAACTTAAATAAATATATTATATTTATTTTATATTACTGGTTTGATGCCGGTGGATGGGTGGGCGGACGGTTCCATGCTTAGAACTGAGAACTGGACCGGTACCCACCAATTCCCAAAAATTGAAACCGGGAACTGGGCCGGTTCCCTTAGGAACCACCGATTTTGGGCGGTCGAGTAGTTTCCGGTTCTTTTGCATACCCCTAAGTATAATGAAGGTTTCACATTAATTGAATTTGTAAATGGATCTCATAATACTTTTGCATTATCTATTAGCTGAATTCAAATGGAATGAAAGTTGTTGCGCACCAAGGATTGAATAGAGGAATCTAGCGTTTCAAGAGTGACTCAAGAGGTAATGACCTCGTGAATTTTTAGATATCATTGCCGTATAACTTTAGCTAGAATTAAATTTGGCGACGTCTATATTTTTAACTTATCCGTTAGAGAAACGCCATTTAACGAGGAACACAGGACAAGCTACTCTCATTGTAGCTCCGTTTGTTTTGCATAAAATATAACATTTCTAAAAACGAGTTTTCAAGGAAGTCATTTTCAGGAAATGGCAATGTTTTTTTTATTTGGCTGAAACTTGAAAATGAATTGAAAAATATTTTTGTCATTTGATAATGAAAATATGATTTAATTTTCTTAATTAGATATAAACTATTCAAGTGCCAGTGACTTGTGTGTGGACAGTCATGGACTCGTTCTTGTGTGGGGTTTCGAGCTCGGTCATCGGGGTCCCGAGCTTGACCTTGATGGAACTGGGTGCAAGCACTGGAGTCACGACCCTGGCCTTGATGGACATGGGCCCGGGCACTAGCACTGAGATCCCAGGTCCAACCTTGATCCTGGGTGCAGGCTCAAGCGCTGGGGACCTGGTTGTGGGCATAGGCACCTGAGTCCCAAGCCTTGGGCTTAATGGACTAAGGCTTAGGCACGGGGGATTTAGGCGTGGGCATTGGGGACTCGAGCTTGGGTGTTAGGGACCCAGGAGAACTAGGGTCCGAGGCTTGACCTAGATGAACACGCACCCTGGCATGACTATTTAGATATAAAACCCAATTATCACACTAAAAACTCAGTTAGCATTACTACTCGAACATAATCTATAGACCACATGCACCGAATTCATCTGCACTGTCTCGATTGCATGAGTCGCATAGTAAGACCTACATGATTAATAATCAATTTGATGTCCATCTTTAGACCCATGTCCGCTTCCAAGGGCTCAGGAATGAGCATTGAGGCTCCCGTATCCAAACACAGAGTTTTTATCCATGCGCCGATATCTAGCCATGCATTGAAAAAAGATGCCTGATTTTTTAAAGAAGAAATTATTTTCTTGAATTTAAGCATAAAGCATCCGTTGACTAGAAAAACATTTTCTGTTGACTTATTTGCTTAAGCGATCCATACACCGTAAAACGAGAAAAATATTTTGCGTGAAACAAAAACGGAGCTTGTCTTGTTATTAGGATGTCCGGTGCTTAATCAAAATCTCTAGTTATTAATGCAAGACGTAACTATTCCAACCAAATTGGTCTAAGTCCACCTTGTTCTTTCTATTTCCTCTGTAACCGGCGTCCAATGACATGCAGTTCCTTCTTTTGTCAACGTCACTGCGCTTAGAGTAGCACTTCCATTTGCTCCATTAACTGAAACCTAATTACGACGCTCAAAACTAGATTAGCATCATGAGTCGGACAGCGATGTTAATGAGTAGGTGCAAAGGTGAAAATTGCGATCCCCACTTCATGCAGTGATCGACTTGGTTTAGATTCAAATTAAAGAGAACACGGAGTACACAAGTTGGCTCTGTCGTATGTATGATATCTATCCTCGCTCGCACTTGTGATATTGCCCATCAAGCTTCGAGAAATTACCGCGTGGATGGAGTATATGTACAAAACTGAATTTGTACCGTTGAAAGTGATGGATTCCATGTGGGTCAAACCTTGAATCTCACTAGATCTGATGGACCAATTTTAGTCTTTACTGAATAATTTAACATCGAGTTTAGATTAAGTGTAAGGCTAGGAAGCACGGACACTCTTTGGGGGCCTCCGTGTCGTGTCGGACACGTCAAACACCGACACTCATCCGATACTCTTTTTTTTATTATTATTTATTTATTTTTTGGATTTCAATCAAATTAATTTGATTGAAATAATCATAAAAATAATATTTTATTATGTATATATAAAATATACAATAAATATACAACGTGTTCCAACGTGTCGAATTTCTCTATTTTATGGGAAATGACGTGTTGACGTATTATGTTGTGTCGTGTCGTGTTGCATGTCTCGTGTCTGGTGTTGGTGCTACTTAGGTCTAAGGTTGTTCATAAAATAGTTCGTCATTTGGTAGTTGGTGTTTTAAGGAGCAATTAGGGGTTAGGAATCGGTTTGGCTGGTTTGTTTTTAGGCCAATTCCTGTTTACAAGACTAGTTCGGTTCTTGATTCCCAAGGTTGAAAACGCCAACCGACTCTCAACCTCTTTTCAACCTTCCTTTATTTAAAAGAAAATTGTACTAAACAATAATTATGGTAAAATTACCAAAAAAAAGTCTTAAACCTATTGTAATTGTGCTAATTTGACCATAAATCTTTTTTTTTTGTCAATTGAGTCTTAACATTTTTCATTTATGCTAATTCAGTCCATTTGGCCAATTTTGGCTATAAATCACTAACATAGACATCGATCATCCTACATGACATGGTGGACATTGATGTGAACAATTTTTAATAATATTTTAATATTTTTTTCTAATTTTTTATAATTTTTTTATAATTTTTTTCTTCTCTTTTTTCTCCTTGCTGGTCGCCGGACCTCCGTGACCAGCCAGTGGCAAGGATGAGCCTCATTCAGCCACTAGCGAGATCGAGAAAGTGAGCGAAAATATCTGTGAGATTGAGCCACGTAGCTTTGAGGATCATAGGCGGCAACGGCATCGTTGCGCGCACCGTCTCCTCCTCTCTCCACCTTCGTTCTAGCATGGGCCTCCCTATTGGCAAGCACATCGGCCCCTTCAAGCTCGTAAGCAATTTCATCTCGCTCATAGAAACCCTAATCCACCATCTTCGTTCTAGTATCTGCATCTTGGAAATGTCGTGCGAGTGAAATGCAGTCGATGTGATCATTTTCGGCATTTTCTGAAATCATTTACGATTGTTGATTTGCCGTTTTAGGTGACTATGAACGACGAGCTCGTTTGGGACAACAAGACCGTAGTTGTCGAGCCCTGCATTGATCGTATCGCCGATACTGTTGGAAAGGTTGGAGAGGTTTTTTTGTTCTTTTGATTGATTCATTGACGAAAGACTGCGTGACATCGTTTCCCCGAGGCTCGGCCTTGACAGTGGCCAGCGACGTCACCTCCAGCCGGTCGTCGAGGTTTGGAGACAGGCTAGAGGAAGAAGGAAAAAAAAAAAAGAAGAAGAAAATTCTATCATTTCCCGAAAAAAGCCTAGGACGGGCCTGGAATCACCAGCTGAGGAGTTCTCGTGTTGGCTTAGGAACCTAAAACTCATAGGTGATTTATTGGGTTCTTGATTCTAGCCACGAATTAAACCACTTAAAAACTGATTATCCTAAATAATGGATATCACAATTAGGTAAATTTATGGTGAAGTCGAAGGTAACTTTAGGTTTATCGATTAAGTGCACCTATTGCATTTATTGCCCTTAGATCATATCTGAGGGGGATCAGATCATCTACTCCATTGGTGTATTCGTTTAGCGTCCCATCTATCAAAACCATCAGTGTCGATATCAATTAGAACGGCGAATTTTATTGCTACTCTATCATGGCTAACACTCATTGAATCGCCAATAAGGGAAACAAGTAGGGTAGAGAGGATCCAAGGGCTGTAGTTTCACAGGGTGCACTCGATCGACGCACATGAAAAGTCCTCACGACACCGTGCTACTTGTACATATAGGTCGGCTCAAATTTAGATTTCCCACCATTAGGGGTGAATAGTTTTGGGTTCCGTCCCAGGTTCCGTCTAGAATCCACAACTTACCTGTTGGAACACGTTTATCATTTTTTGGAACTTGGAACCTATCTTATTGTAGGTTCAGGTTATAGGGTCTACCCATGTTTGCATGTATTATAATTGAACGATTGCAATGAATTATTACATTTAATGACCATCACTTGTTGTTATAATCAACTAACCACAACTTATATTTAGACACACACAAAATATAAAGCATTAATAAAGTAAAGGTCTCAATCATAAAATAGAAGCTCATATTAGTGGTTCTAGATTATATATTCATCATCGGAGGCCATGAAATATTGCAGGATCACGCAAAGACATAGATCAAGAAAAATACAAAAACTTTTACCGTGTTCTTGGTTCTAGGTTCCACTTATCTAAAACTTGAAATTTACTCATCGAAATTGGTTCTCCAAATTTTTGGAACTTGGCATCTACCCTTCATATTCTGAAATCTGGAACTTACCCATCGAAATAGTTTCCGATTCTAGGATTTACATGGAACTATGCTTATCCCTACCTCCCATGACTTCTTTAGTTACTACGGATCTTGTTCCTTTGAAATAGAATCTCACGTCCCTCTTACAAACTTGCGCCGAGATGGCAATGTCGTCGTTAACACCGCCTTGTTTCCTCTCAATCACATCCTCGAGCCAACGCCACCGGAAAACCGGCCACCTGACTCCGAAGTCAGCAAAAATTCATAGTGCAACAAACCTGGACAACAATATTGGCTCGCTCGAGACGTGCAAGTCCCCATGCAACCGCGTGAGCAGCCTCCCAATGGCGTCGCCTCCGTCATCCAGCCCTCCCACTCCACCACGGCCCTTGGCCCCTCAAAGGCCGCCCTTGGCCCCTCAAAGGCCACCCTTGGCCGCCATCTGGCGCGCCGGCTCGTTAAGATCGGTGTGGACGATGTGTTCTCCGTCCTGGGGGACTTCAACCTAACGCTCCTCGATCACCTCCTCGCTGAGCCAGGCCTCAACCTCATCGGCTGCTGCAATGAGCTGAATGCCGGATACGCAGCCGATGGCTACGCGCGCAGTCCCGGGATGTGGGTGCCTGTGTGGTGACATTCACCGTCGGCGGGCTCAGCATCGTGAAGGCGATAGCCGGTGCGTACAGCGAGAACCTGCCGCTCATCTTCATTGTCGGTGGGCCCAACTCCAACGACTACGGCAGCAACCGGGTCCTCCATCACACAATCGGCTTGCCCGATTTCACCCAAGAACTGCGGTGTTTTCAGACTGTCACTTGCCATCAGGTTCGGTCGTAGGAATCAAGCACTTGGGCACTCACATTGCCCATGCTCTTCTTTTTCTTTCCTCGTGCCGTGTTTTCCTTACAAATCGCTGCACTCAATTTCAGATTTTAGTGGGTCCATTATCGTTTTGAGGGGTCAGGGCAGATTGCATTGTTCAGAGGGTTGAATATGTTCTTCGTCAACGTGAATAATATTTAAACTTCTTTTTCTTTAACTCTATAGGCGGTGGTGAATAACCTTGAAGATGCACATGAACAAATCGACACTGCAATCTTTACGGCTCTGAAAGAGAGCAAGCCTGTGTACATCAGCATCAGCTGCAACTTAGCTGCGATCCCTCACCCTACTTTCAGCCGCAAGCCCATCAGCTTTTCGATCTCTCCCAGGTTGAGCAATCAAATGGTTTTGGAGGCTGCGGTGGAGGCGGCTGCCGAGTTCCTGAACAAGGTGGTGAAGCCTGTCATGGTTGGCAGGCCTAATCTCCGTGTCGCAAGGCATGTGACGCCTTCGTCAAACTGGCTGATGTCTGCAGTTATGCCCTCGCGATGATGCCCTCTGCCAAAGGTCTCGTCCCTGAGCACCAACCCCGCTTCATCAGGACGTACTGGGGTATGGTGAGCACTGCGTTCTGCATGAAGATCGTGGAGTCTGCCGATGTGTACTTGTTCATAGGGCCCATCTTCAATGAACTTAGCTTTGTTGGGCACTCTTGACGCAGCGTTTAGCGAGTAATTCAAGCAAAACCTTGCTTAGAGAGAAAAATCTTGAAATTCAATATTGATGGCAATATTCTGTCCTTCAAATAGAACCTTAAGACAAGCTTATATATATATATATATATATATATATTAAATATAGTATTTCGGATATGTCTCTAGTTCTAGCAACAGAGTAAATATACTCCAATATAAAAGTGCAGATTTCCACACAGAAGACTATTAAATAAATAAAATTAAATAAAAGCGCGAGCATTAAAAATAATAAATAGACCGTAAGCAATATAAAGAATGACAAGAAGAATAATTAGAAATTCTAAACCAACCATGTAGGTGGTATAACTATGTAAAGATGAAAAGAGCAAAACGGTAAGAAGAAGTAAAGATATGTAACAAATGCAGAAAATTGCTGTATACTAAAGTACAGACCTTCCACAGGCGGTTCGACCTGCCGTTTGTGGGGTATGTATATGTAAATGCAAGGAAGGAGATAGAAATGACTTGTATATAAATAATACTGGAAGATTACAACAACAGTATTGAAAGATTACACAAAGTAAACATTAAAGTACAAGTGCATAAATTTGGTAGAAATTCTCCCGTTACTCAGACTATTTTGTAGTCTAGAACGACAAGATTTTCTACACTATAAGAACTAAGAAAGAGTTTGAAAGATCTTGAAAGTATGGGACAAGATCTTCAGGGGATTAGAAACTTCTTTGGATATGGAAAGGTTATAGAAAAGGTTAGGAGATTTGTGCGAGACAAATGATCTCCTTTATTCTTTAAAGAAGACTGAAGGGTTTTTAGAAAATTGAGGAGGTTTGAGAAAGGCTTCCGAATGGTTCTGAAGGTATCGAAAAGGATTGTGCCTCCTTCGGGTGAATGAGGTCTCCTTTTATAAACAAGTGAGGTTCTGAGAAAATTATTCACTTAGTAGTCTTGTAGAGTGCACAAAGTGTTACGGTGAACGAGATTCGGCAGGTTTTCTTAGAAAAGATGAAAAATAGTACATGGATTCTTTCGACATAGGTCTTCCACCGACAAACTTCCTTCTTCTTAGAAATGATGAGAATATTGACGATGGCTAAAGTCTCTTGTCTTTTCATCAATTCTTCAGCCGCTTCATGATGATATTGAAAATGGCTAGAGTTTCTTGTCCTTTTGTCATGGTTTGGACAAATCTTTAGCAGCATTGTCTTCTTCTTCTCCCCATGGGATCCTTGGGAGGATTCTCAGCAATCGTCTTCATTGGAATTCCCACTATGATGAGGCGGGAACTCTCTCGAGTCTTCTAATTTAGAAAGAGCCTGTTTCAAAGCATTCCCGCCAATTGTTGGTGGGATTGTGCGAGGCTAATTTAGAAAGAACAAATCCTCTATCATGAAGAAATGGAGTAGTTTCTCCAAGAGGAGGAGGACGGCGGGAGCAATTTGTCTAGTTACAAGAAATTTGTCGATTGCCTCTATGGATACTCTGTCAAAAATTTAAAGCCATCCCATCATTTTACTTTGAATCTTCTTACCAAAATAGGGATGCGAGTAAGGATGTCATTTTTATAATCAAAATTCCATCCTAGTACCCATGAAACTCAAAGAAGTAGAAAAATAGCAAGAGTCTGGGGAATCTTTGCTCATGAGGAGCAAGATTATTGAATCTTTCACAGAAATGTGGATAATTAGATTTGATTTTTGGATGAAGGATTTCCTCGATAGGTCCAAAATGTACCCACCATTGGAAGAACCAGTAGGGGACTCCTGTTATTTTGAGGTTCTCAAAATAGAAAAGCCATGTATGGGTATGGTTGGGGTTTTGTCTCCGTAAAGTATTCCACCTGGGCTTGTTTATAATCAAAATAGGAGTATGATGTCCTGTATGGAAGTGAATCAGACATCTTGATATTGAATTTTCTCATAGACCAAGGGTTTGGTTTCCATTCTTTTGGATGGATAACTTTATGAATGATGGCCTTTGAGTAATTGATGTGTCCTTTGTCTGAAAAATGTTTAATGGTGATAGATTCTGTTTCTACCAAAATTCTTTCATAAAACTCAATGGTTTTGTAAACATCATGTGGGGTGTATAAAAGTTTTTGAAGAAAACATGTTTTTAGCAAATTCAATAGGATTTTGATCAAAAAATCCTTCTTCAGTGTTACATACGTTTGCAAAATCTTTTTTGAAATAGAATTTTGATTTTGGAGGGGTTGACATTGTCGATTGAATAACCACCTCGCTAGAAATTCTTTTTCCCAACTGTTTTTGGGTAGCAATAGGGTCAGGACTTACCATTCTTTGTGGATGATTGTGAGGGACTATTAAAGGCTTGTTGAAGAAGTTGTAGAGCTTCTTCTGGAGAAATATTAGAAATATCGAAAGAGGGTCTCAGAGATAATTCAAGGTTTGGTTTGGCTTGTTCAGAAATGGTGGTAACATTCAAGGATGGGTTTGATGGTGAGTGAGTAGTTGCCTGCAGCCGGCGTTCTTATGTTGGTGAGGAGGCCGGGGACCTTCTTTCCGAGGATGGTTTAGCAATTTCTTTTCCTTTGTCTCTCCTAGTTGGTTTGTTGGGAGGTTTCAAAGCATTTTCCCTAAAAAAATTCTCGTGAGAAAATTAGGAAGAGAATTTGAAGAACCATTTATGAATTCGATATCAAAATCAAAAAATCGATAAGATAGCTTGCCATCGGCAAAAATTTATTTGGAAGCAATATTTTGAACATCTTTTTCGCAAAACATCTTTTGCAGATTTGCAATCAATTCTTAATAGAATTTTTTGATTCAAAAGATCTCCTTGAAATTTAGAGATAGAAAGTACAATAGCAAGTATCTCCTTCTTAATGGTAAAGTAGTTCTTTTGGCAATCATTCCAATGTTTAGAGACAAACTGAACAATTTGTTCTTTATTGTCTTTAGATTGCTTAAGAATTCCTCCATAACCAATATCAAGCATCAGTCTCAACAATTTTAAAAGCATTTGGATCAGCAAGATGTAAACAAGGAATTTTTTAACAGTTTGTTTGTTTGATTTTCTTTACAATATCGGTATGGACCTGAGTCCATGGGGGAGGATCTTTCTTGAGCCTCTGGTGAAGTGGTTTACAAATAATGTTGATGCGAGGGAAAAATTCAATGATATAATTTAAACTTCCAAGAAATCTTTGTAACTGATTTTTGTCCCTGATTTCGTCAGGAAATTTTTCAGAAAATATAATTGATCTTTCTATGGGTATGATAGTACCTTGATGAATGTAATGTCCTAGAAATCGTATTTTTGTTTTAAAAGGGATATTTTAGTAGGTGAGACTACTAAACCATTTCTTTTACAACATGAATGAAATGATTGACATGTTTAAAATGTTTTTCTATGGAAGTAGAAAATATTAAAACATCATCAATATAAACAATAATGTAATTGGAACAATGATTAAAAATATCATTCATAATCCTTTGGAATTCAGAAGGAGCATTTTTTAATCCAAAGGGCATGACATTCCATTCATATTGGCCAAAAGGAACGGTAAAAGCTGTTTTGTACCGATCTTTTTCGCTGATTTGAATTTGCCAAAATCCTGATTTCATGTCAAACTTTGAAAAGATTTTTGCATCATAAAGTCTATTTAATAGATCCTTTTTGTTAGGAATCGGATATCTTATCCATTTTAGGGCGGTATTCAAAGGTTTATAGTTTATTACTAATCTCGGAACTCCTCTTTCTAGTTCAGCATTTTTGTTGACATAGAAAGCAGAGCAACTCCAAGGAGATTGGCTTTTCTTAATAAGTTTTTTCTCAAGAAGTTCTTGTATTTCTTTTTGGCAGAAATTTAGAACTTCATGGTTCATCCTGAGAGGGTCTAGCTTTAGTAGGAATATTTTTCTCAGAAAATTCTGGTTCGTAAGGTAGATCAACAATATGATTTTTTTCGACTACCTTTGGGTGGCGCCGGTGGAACTCTTCCTCCTCGCAAAAGGTTGAGTGTTGAACCCAAGCGTAGGTGACTTAACCGGTGGCACGTGTGTGGTGGCTAGCACGATCGCCTCGGGGTTTACTCCCAAAAGGGATTCCACAGGTTACCAAAAAAAAAAAAAAAAACAATATGACTTTTTCGAGACCAAAAGGCATTAGGAATATTGGAACATATGGAATTTTTGATTTGGTTTTCAAGATTAGAAATTCTTTTTGAAGACTTGCTTTTAAAGGTTTTTATCAATTCTTTTGTATTCAAGATCTTCCTTAAGAAATTGGAGATGAATTTCCTTATCCTGAATCATACAATTGATTTCAGAAATAGAATGTTCTTGAAGAGTATTCAAATTTCTGGTTTGAGGTTTTGAAATGAAATTAAAGCAGATTTTCTTGCCTAAGGTTTCGGTTTCAATTCCTTTTTCAGAAACTTTGAAGGGCTGTAGTAAGTTTATGAAAGGTGATCCTAAAATAACATTTTGTTTGATATTTTTAACAAGAAGAAAAGGAGTTTTGAAAGAAATTTGGTCTTTCACAATCTCAGCGGAGATTTTGTAATTAACAATTAATCTATCACCGGATGTTGATTTAAGAGATTGGGAAGTTTTTTCAAAATATTTGGTTGGTATAAGACCTTCTTTTATACAGTTAAGGTCTGCACCAAGTATCAAAAAAAATCTGTCGTTTCCAAAATAATTTCATTTTGGATTCTGATAGAAATATTGATAATCCATTTTTTAGTGGTTATCTCGTAAAGCATTAAAAGAAAGCTTGTATCGGAAGAAGGAATTTGAGGAATATCATTTTTTCTTGAGGGTCTTCTACCCTTTGCTCTTCTTTTAGAAATTTTAGCTTAATATCTAAAATGTCTTCTATACTTATGGTATCGAGCCAAGGGGTAGATAAAGATATTCTTTATAAATTCATCCATGATAAAAAGACGATTTCCTTCGTGGTAGTCTTTTTCGTGTGATTTCTGGATGTGTTCCAGGCAGTAAAACCCGGTGGGGTAGTAAGTCCGTTGGTAAGCATCGCCGAAGTCAATTGAAAAGAACAAAGTAGTCTTTTGCAATGGATTTATTTAGAAGATCTGAGTCTTCTTCTAGTTCTTTATCACAAATGTCCCTTGATCAAGGACCAATAAATAGGGAAGAGATTAATATAGAAGATTTCAATAAATCTATTGAAAATTGGTTTATTCCGAAAGTGAAACTTGATAAAATTTATGAACACTCTAAGTTCAGGTTCTTTGGGTATAATGACTATGTCATTGTAACGGAAGAACGTGATGTACCTCTTTCTAATTCTTTTGTTTCAATTCAACTTTTGAATAAAGATTCCATAAAGAAACATTCCAAAAAATGGAATTATATACATATAGGTCTAGTTCGGGGTAGGAGCAAAACCTCTTACCAAAGAAGGATTAGATACTTCATTACTTCTGGTCTTAAGAGATGCAAGACTTTTAAAATACGAAGAATCCATTCTTGGAGCCGTAGAAACAAGTCTTTGCAGTGGACCAATACATTTTGATAGTCATCCCAATCTCACTGTTTCTCTCAAAGATAAAAATATTTTAAAATCTCTCACTCTTCAGATAAAAACCCATAATTATTCTATAGCTGAAGGATCTATTCCCATAGCCCTCATCTACGAGTTCATTACAAAGTAATGAATTCTGCTTTTGGTAACAAAGCTTTTAAATTAAATTCCAATAGAGAAACCCTTCTTTTACAAACAGACATTTCTAAAGCAAATGTTACAATTCCTAGGACCATTCCTTGGAATCAGATAACCCTTCCAGACCAATGGGAATTAGAAAACCGAATTCCTCAACCAATAGTTCAAAATTCTGATCTTACCAATATTATCCAACACCCGAAGGAAGAGTAACTATCAATTTGCGGAAGATCAATAGATATTCCTAGAAATTCTTGTGATATCAGATCTATTCCTTCATGGCATTCTACTCCTTCTCGAAGGTCAGTAGATATTACTCAAAATGTTCCTCTTAATATCCCTTCTAATAATCCTGAGGAAGCATCCGCAAGTGCTCCTCCTTTTCCTAATATCAGCGGAGTAGATAACAGGTCGGGAATTTCCAGACCAGTCTATCATCATATTCCTGATTTCCCTGATCCCACTCCTTCCGAAATGGAAGACCCTGAAATCAATGTGTTAGAAATAGCTTTTGAACCAGACAAAATCCTTTTGAATAATGAATTCAATTCTTCTGATAACAAACATATCAGAGAATGGTTCTTTGCTAATTTTCGTAGCCAAGCTTTGGAAATCAAAAGGGAATATTATGATTACATGTATTTGCATGAAATCGAAGTATTCTTCTTTGATTGGTTTGAAAATATATTTTTAAATGATAAACAGATTTTTAATTTAGATCAGTTTTATAAATGGAAATTAGATGATGGTCACATCATTGAATCCAATCATCCCCCTCTCAGAAAGATTAAGATTGATCATCGAGAAACTGAAATAATTGCTTCTCCTTTCAAAACAGCCTCAGAAATAGATGGCATAGGCATCAAGAAGATTGTTGAACAAAATAATTTTTCAAATCAACATCTTTACACTATAGGAAAACAACTTGATAGGATTGAAAATCTTACTCAAATTAGTTTTCCATCCTCTTCTATAACGATTGCAAAAAAGGATTTAAAACCACCACTATTTAAGAATTTTGAAATTCCAAAAAATCCTAGCCTTGAATTTGCTAAAGCTCTAGAGGAAAGAAAAAGACTCCTCAAGGGAAAATCAGTTTTAATCCCTAAAAATCCCATATTTCTAGATACACCTTTAATTCAAAATCTGAGTGTCAAAGACACTCCGGATCGTGTCGAACCTTCCAACCAAATCAATCTTTTAGATAAATCGATCTTGAATCTCCCCAGAGATAAACCGTATCACCTGGAAGGATCCTCAAAAATTATATTACTCTCGTGCCACTCCTCCTGATATTCTCTCCGAAGAAACCTTTTCTAAAGTTCAAAACAAATACTCTTTTGATGCTATCTATGAATGGAACATAGATGGTATTTCTGAACAAAACCTTGTAAATGTTTTAATCCAAATGGTTATGCTTGCAAACACTTATAAAACCATTCCGGATACTTGATCATTACATTGCATATTTTTTAATAGCTGGATTCACAGGCCAGCTCAAAGGATGGTGGGATAACTACCTGAATGAAGAGCAAAGGTCTCAAATCCTAAATGCTTATAAACTCGATCCCTTTGGTCAAAATATTCTTGATGAAAATGAAAATCCCATTCAAGATGCTGTAAATACTCTCATATTCTCTATATCCCAACATTTCCTAGGAGACTCTTCTCATATTCTCGACAAAAATCAAGATCACTTGTCTAATATGAAATGTAGATCTTTAGGAGAATTTCGAGAATACAAAGAAATATTTTTGCAAAGAGTCTTTCAAAGATCAGATTGCAATCAATCTTTTTGGAAAGAAAAATTTCTTCTTTGGTTTACCAAAACTCATAGGAGAATAAGTTCGCGAAGAAGATAAGAGAAGAATATGGAAATCAAATTCCATATGACCATCTTTCTTATGGTGAATTAACCTCTTATGTTTATAAAGTAGGAACACAATTGTGCACTAATATTCGCCTCTAAAAACAAATCAAGAAAGAACAAAAACTTTCTAGAAAAGGATTAGGAGAATTTTGTGCCCAATATGATCCATCTTTTCAGTCTTTTGAAAAATCAAAGTGTTCAGGAAAATATTCCTCTAAAAGAAAAGAACACAAAAATTTTATAAAAACCTTACAAAAAGCATTACAAAAAGGATTTTGATAAAAGGACTTTCAAAAGAAAAGAAAAGGATATTTACGAAAAACCCAAAACCCAAAAGAAAAGTTTTAAAAATGTTACTTGCTATAAACTGTGGCAAGAAAGGCCATACTTCCGATTTTGCAAAATTAGCAACAAGGTTAATGAATTAGATTTAGGCGAAGAAACTATTAATCAGCTTAATCAATTAATGATTGAAGTTGATAGTTCTTCCGAAGAATCTAATTTTGAAGAAGGATTACAAGTTTGTGATTTAGAAACCTCTTCTTCATCAACTTGAGAAAGTGAAGAAGAAGAATCAAATGATTTTGAAATAAATGTTTTGACAAAAGAAGAAGAAATTCTTTTACAAACTTTTGATCGACATCGATCTTGAAACAAAAATAAAATATTTGAATAATTTTCAAAAACCAAAACCCTCTTGTCCAATCCGATAATTCTTACAATATTTCTACTATCCTTAACAAAACTAGAAAAGCAGTTTCCAAACCAATTTCTATGAGTGATCTTACTCACGAAATCAATAAACAAAAACAAGAAATCCAAGAGCTTAAAGCGCCCAAATTTCTATGGAAAAAGACATTTTAGATATTAAGCTAAAATTTCTAAAAGAAGAGCAAAGGGTAGAAGACCCCAAGAAAATGATATTCCTCAAATTCCTTCTTCCGATACAAGCTTTCTTTTAATGCTTTACGAGATAACCACTAGAAAATGGATTATCAATATTTCTATCAGAATTCAAAATGAAATTATTTTGGAAACGACAGCCCTTTTTTTTTGATATGGTGGTGCAGACCTTAATGTATAAAAGAAGGTCTTATACCAACCAAATATTTTGAAAAAACTTCCCAATCTCTTAAATTAGCATCCGGTGATAGATTAATTATTAATTACAAAATCCCCGGTTTGAGATTGTGAAAGACCAAATTTCTTTCAAAACTCCTTTTCTTCTTGTTAAAAATATCAAACAAAATGTTATTTTAGGATCACCTTTCATAAACTTACTACAACCCTTCAAAGTTTTCGAAAAAGGAATTGAAACTCGAAACCTTAGGCAAGAAAATCTGCTTTAATTTCATTTCAAAACCTCAAACCAGAAATTTGAATACTCCTCAAGAACATTCTATTTCTGAAATCAATTGTATGATTCGGGATAAGGAAATTCATCTCCAATTTCTTAAGGAAGATCTTGAATACAAAAGAATTGATAAAAACCTTTTAAAGCAAGTCTTCAAAAAAGAATTTCTAATCTTGAAAACCAAATCAAAAATTCCATATGTTCCAATATTCCTAATGCCTTTTGGTCTCGAAAAAGTCATATTGTTGATTTACCTTACGAACCAGAATTTTCTGAGAAAAATATTCCTACTAAAGCTAGACCCTCTCGGATGAACCATGAAGTTCTAAATTTTTGCCAAAAAGAAATACAAGAACTTCTTGAGAAAAAACTTATTAAGAAAAGCCAATCTCCTTGAGTTGCTCGCTTTCTATGTCAACAAAAATGCTGAACTAGAAAGAGGAGTTCGAGATTAGTAATAAACTATAAACCTTTGAATACCGCCCTAAAATGGATAAGATATCCGATTCCTAACAAAAAGGATCTATTAAATAGACTTTATGATGCAAAAATCTTTTCAAAGTTTGACATGAAATCAGGATTTTGGCAAATTCAAATCAGTGAAAAAGATCGGTACAAAACAGCTTTTACCGTTCCTTTTGGCCAATATGAATGGAATGTCATGCCCTTTGGATTAAAAAATGCTCCTTCTGAATTCCAAAGAATTATGAATGATATTTTTAATCATTGTTCTGATTACATTATTGTTTATATTGATGATGTTTTAATATTTTCTACTTCCATAGAAAAACATTTTAAACATGTCAATCATTTCATTCATGTTGTAAAAGAAAATGGTTTAGTAGTCCCACCTACTAAAATATCCCTTTTTAAAACGTAGGTAAGAACAAGTTCTCTTACCTACTAAAATATATATAATATATATATATATATATATATATATATATATATATATATATATCCCTAAACCAAACCCTTCTAGGATTATAAAACATAAAATATCAAAATTACAAAACTGCCCTTAAAATTAAAACCCATAAAAAATTATTAAAAAATAAAAAATCCATGTAAACGATCGAATTTGAGCCCAATCCGATGTCATCAATCGGGTCCGCCGATTCTAGTCGCATCACCGTTTTGCCCTCCATTTGGACTTCTATCTGTCCAATTAGTCCAGAAACGCTTCACTAATAGATTCTGCATCATTCTCCTCCACTTGAAAAGAACTCATCCTCGAGTTAAAATCAGGATCTGGATATAACGGCTATGTAAACTCATGAAATGGTGATAAATCAGCAACATTGAAAGTGTTAGATAAGCCTATACTACGTGGAAGGTCTATAACATAAGCATTATCATTGATCTTCTTGCTGACAGTATAAGGTCCATACTTTTTTTGCTGCAATTTGCTATAAGATCCAATTGGTAAGCGCTCTTTATGAAGAAAAACCATGACCTGATTACCTACCGCAAACACCTGCTTCCACTTGTGTTTATCTGCTGCAGCTTTATACTTCTGATTAGCTTCCTCCAGCTTTTGTTTGACGTCATGATGCACTTCCACAATTTGTTTAGCCATATAATCCGCTGCTACACTTTTATCAGCTTGCTTAGGCAACTGTACCAAATCCAGAGTATGCTGAGGCGTCTTTGTATAAACAACAAAAAAAGGTAATCTACCAATAGAACTATGAACTGCATTATTATAAGCTAACTCTGCTTGTGATAAAGCAACATCCCATTGTTTCGACTTATCTCCACAAATGTTTCGAATCAAGTTTTCCAGAGTTCTATTAACCACCTCTGTTTGCCCATCAGTTTGCGGGTGAGCTGTGCTACTGAAATTCAAGGATGAATCGAACAGTTTCCACAAAATCCGCCAAAAATGCCTTAAAAATTTACTATCCCTATTTGAGGTAATAGACTTGGGCACATCATGCAAACAAACCACTTTTTTAAAGAATAATCTAGCTATACTTACTGCATCAGAACTCTTCTTACAATGAATGAAGTGCGCCATCTTGGAAAATCTGTCAACCACAACGAAAATAGAATCCACATCTCTTTGTATCCGTGGTAAACCAAACACAAAATCCATGGACAGATCTTCCTATATATTGTTAAGAACAGGTAAAGGCATATACAGACCTGTATTCTTAGATTGACCTTTAGCAGTTTGGTAAACATAATACTTTTGTACGTACTTACTGACATTTCTACGCAACTGGGGTCAGTAAAATCACTCCTGGACTGCAGCAACAGTTTTATCACAATCTAGATGTGTAGCTAATTCACTATTATGTAAATAACGAATTAGCTTTTCTCGTAATGATATTCTAGGAAGCCAAAGCTGGTTGCTACGCATCAAATAGCCATCCTGCACATAAAAGTCTTGCACAAGTTGACCAGCAGCACATGACTTCCAAATTTGCCCAAAGTCATCATCATCTTGCATAATAATCTTTTAGCTGCTCGAACCCAAAGATATTTTGGCTTAATGTAACCAAAAAGCCAGCTCTCCTACTCAATGTATCTGCTACGACATTATGCACATCTAACTTGTGCTATAATTTGAAAGGAAAATTTTGCAAAAATTGACACCATCGAGCACGCATATCTTCGCTAATCCTCTTCTGACTATTTAGATACTTCAAAGTTTCATGATTAGAATAAAGGACGAATTCTTTCCCAATCAGATAATACTCCTAGGTCTTCAAAGCTCTTACGATTGAATAGAATTCTTTATCATAAGTGCTCCATTTCTGCCTTGTGTCACTGAGTTTCTCACTAAAATAACAAATTGGTCTGCGCTCTTGAGATAAAACGGCTCCTATACCCACTCCATTAGCATCACAATCCACTTTAAACAGTTTATCAAAATCGGGTAAAGCAAGAACATGTGTAGTACATAACTTCTCCTTCAAAATAGCAAAATTATTTTCAGCTTTCTCTCCCCATACAAATTTACCTTTCTTCATACATTTAGTAATTGGGGCTGCGATAGTACTAAAATTTTTAATAAATCGTCGATAAAAAGTGGCCAATCCATAAAAACTCCTAATGTCAGAAACTATCTTAGGAGTCGACCACTCTCTAATTGCTCTTATCTTCCCTCATCTACCTCTATTCTTTCAGCAGTAATAATAAACTCTAAGAATAACAGCTTATTAGTTAAAAAATTGCATTTATTAAGATTAATATACAGCTTATTAATCTGCAAAGCTGTCAACACCTCCCTTAAGTGCATCAAATGATTCTCCTCAGTCTCACTATAAATCCGGATATCATCAAAATAAACTACAACAAATTTGCCAATAAAAGATTTTGAACCTGATTCATAAGCCTCATGAAAGTGCTTAGAGAATTGGAAAGTCCGAAAGGCATCACTAACCATTCGTACGAGCCCTCCTTAGTTTTGAAAGCTGTCTTCTACTCATCTCCAGGCCGAATCCAAATCGATGGTACCCATTTTTCATTCCAGCTTCGAGAACTACTTAGCATCATGCAACCTATCCGCATGTCATCCAATCTCGGAATTGGAAACTTATAAAACATGGTATTTTTATTAATAGCCCTGCTATCTACACACATCCGCCAACTCCCATCTTTCTTAGGAGTCAACAAGGCCGGAACAGCACATGGGCTCATGCTTTTCTGAATATGCCCTTTTCGCAACAACTCCTCCACATTCTCTTTTAGAATCTCGCTCTCTTTAGGACTCATCTTGTAGTGCGGTAAATTAGGCAGACTAGTACTAGGAATTAAGTCTATATAGTGCTAAATATCGCGCATAGGCGGCAGCCCATCTGGAATCTCTTTAGGCATCAATTCGCTAAATTCCTTCAATAAAGGCTTGACTGCTTTAGGCTGCTACTCCACTTGTAATTTAGCCTCAGTCTCAATTACTTGTTGTCACGCCCGCACCCAACGGGAGCACGATCATCCGCCTAGGGTCGAGGACGGCGCGACGCGCTTGTTTTCCTTTGTTCACCGACCCGTACAACCCAATCAGAGGAAACTCGTCGCAAGCGGAAATAATTAAAACCACCCGTACATATAAGAACACATAACCAAGGGTAGCCACTGAAATCAACACTTGTACCAGTACTGGAAAATCATATACAATATTCTTATACAGCCCAAACTTCAAAAATCCAAAAGCGGGTCAAGGCCACTACTAACAAAAAGGGGTAAGTGGCTCAGGTTCAGGCTCTACTACTAGCCGGGGGCTCTTCCCAAAAATTGCATCGGTACGCCTGCCGTCCTCATGGTCGGGGATCTGAAAATTTTCGGTTTTACCACAACCGTGAGAAACTCAGCAAGTAATAATCCCTAATCCTAAACTAGGCTAATGTGCACCTCCGGAAGGTAAATAAAATGCATAATTAAATGAACAAAGGCATAATCAATGCCATTATAACATCCAAAGATGAAATCACCCGGCTCATAGCCCGTTCACTACACTGCCCTGCAAGTTAGGCAATTCACGTCATTACAACAAATAAGCAATTATACTGGCCCAAGGGCCCCGACCCTAAGGCCCACAACCATTAAACCGACCCGAAGGCCCGGCCCGGAGACCACAACTGTTTCGACCAAGGCCCGGTCCGAAGACCCCAACTGTTCCGACCCGAAGGCCCGGTCCGAAGACCACAACTGTTTCGACCCGAAGGCCACATTTGTTTTCGACCAAGGCCCGATCCGAAGGCCCGCGGTTGTTTTCGACCAAGGCCCGACCGAAGGCCACGATTATTCACAATAGGCAAGGCGCATCAACGTATTCAACCTCGCTCAATTCAAAACATAATATGCAAATTCACATGTCATGGGATTCAAAACAATCGTTAAACCCTGATGTGCCCAGATCATTGAATCACGATTTCCCACTTGATCGGCACATTAACGGCACATATAATTCATTTTATTTTAGTCTACGTATACTCGGTATTTAACGCCCAACTTAGCATTACCAAAGGTCCAGTCCATTTAGGACCCGCCATAACCAATCACACTCAACCATAATAAGTCCCGATTAATCTCCTAATCAGCCTATCTATATACACGTCCATTTAGGACACAATTTAACTTAATTAAACCCAGAAATTTTCCCTAAAATTTGCACAATCAAACTAGTTCGGGGTTTAGGGAATTTTACTCGCCTCAATTTATGAACTATTGTAGCGGTGATTGTGTGGCTAAATTAGTGATTGAATGATATGGGTGACATGGCCGAGTTATCGTGGGTTTGTGGGCTAAAATGGAATAATTGAATGTGCCAACTTGAATGTCTAATCGAAAGCTGATGTGGAAAACATGACTTGAATTGGGTGTTATGGCATGTTAAATTGACATTGGTGAAAGTGTGGTGATTTGAATTTGAACTATATGACCGAGGAAATGTTGAATTTTGTGTTGTGGTGCATGTGCATGAGAAAAGCCCAGATTGATTGGAGGGTCGAGCAACGAGGTGCCTGGCGTAAAAAAATGAGATTGGGCACGAGGCGCAGCGGCGCCGCAAAGAAGAATGGACCCGAGGCGCAGTTGACGCTGGTCGTGAGAAAGTTGCTCTAATTACCTAATGTAAATTGAGTGTGATTGAATTGATTAAATGTCGTGGTTATGGCACTTGAGTGGCGATGTTATATTCTTGAATTACTACTACTTTATGGTGGATATTATAATATGTAGACTTTGGCACGTAGCGAGGGAAGAAGGAGAGAGCGGGCCGGGTGTCGACGGAATTGATTGTGTTGGGGCCGGGCGGGTTAGATGAAAGGGCGGTGACCATTCGGCCAAGGTGGGCAAAGGCTGGAGGTGGTCGGGTTATTGAGAAGAAGGGAGGAAGAGGGAGAAGAGAGAGAGAAGAAGAGAAAGAGGAAGAGAGAGGAGGAGAGAGGAGAGAGAGAGTGGGTTCTCCATGGGGTGGGGCTGAGTGGACGTGAGGGGGTGCATGGGGAAGAGGCGAGGGTGGCGTGCACGGCTGGGGAAAAGGGAGAGAGAGAAAAAGAGAGAGAGAAGGAGAGAGAGAAGAAGAGAGAGGGAGGGAGAGAGGAGAGAGAGACGTGCGCGGGGAAGGGTGCCCGGCAGAGGAGAGAGAGAGAGAGATTTCAAACTTTTAACTCTAAGCGTGAACCAGAGGACACGGTCCGAACTAGAAATCGGCTTATCGGTGCCGATTTAACTTCGGAAAAAGGCCTAACAATTCCCGAAAAGTCCCGAATAATATTCTAAGGCAATTGACGGAAATAAAATAGTTTCCGGTCTCACTACGAGGGCGGTCTACCAGTCCAAATTCGCACCCGGTCTAAAAATTCACTTTTTAACCATTCCCGATAATCTCGATCTTTGGCAACAATAATATCGACACCGTCCAATTTATTTCGATTCGAAACTCCCAAAAATCGACTGCCAAGTTCGGGGTCTAAATAACGACAAAATTCGATCGAGTGTGATTCTAGCGAAATCTCTAATTTAAAATAATAACCGAGAGTGATCAGTTCTCGGGCGAGATTTTTACTACAAGCACACCGACAAATCACGCGTTAAATAAATCCCAAAAATTGGTCAAAATTCAGGCTGTTATACTTGTTTCACAACCAGCACGTGAATCTATTGGCTCTCCTTAACCTCAACTTCAAATTTTCTCGTAAGGGTAAGAAAATTATTTTCAGCAGCTTGTTTTCCATTGTTCTTTAGTAGCAGCAACGTATACTTCATTCCATCATTCACAAGGTTCTACTGATTGCTTTTTCTCGAATGCTGAGCATCTACATCAAATTGCCACGGCCTCCCAAATAACACATGACATACATTCATGTCTACTACATCACAATACAGCTCATCATGATACTTACCGATGGAGAATGGAATCTTGCATCGTTCAGTCACCTGAATACTTCCGTTTCAGATTTAATCCATCCTAATATATAAGGATTAGAGTGCTTCTCCACGGGTATTCCCAACTTCTTCATTGTTTCCTTCCTAATGATATTCTCCATGCTTCCACTATCAATAACCACGGCAAAGATCTTTCCTAGAATGGTGCACTTGATTCGGAATAATTGATGGCACTGCGAATCATCTTCCTATTTTGGAGCCAATATCATCCTGCGCGTACCACACAGTTTACTTGCTCCTCTTTTTCATCTTTAAAATCATCGTTCTCACCATCCAGTGCACAGCAATATCCATCTTCCTCCTCTTCTCTCGCTGCTACGTTTATGGTCTTTCTCTGAGGGTATTCATTAGATTGGTACCCATGCTGATTACACCTGTAATACTTTATCATGGCTGGTTTAGCATAAGGGTTAGGTTTGCAGTTTTCTGTGCTTGCATTCCTTTATCCCTCGGCTCGTTCATAGGGCATTTTTCTACCGTCTTATCTTCCTAATTTCGCACTGCGTTAAAGCGATTACCGAATTTGCTCATCTACCGAACTGCTCGAACTGCTATCTCGATAATTTTCGTAGCCTCTTCTTCCCCTGTCTTGTTGTATCAATTCTGCCTTCATTGCCATATTCTTCGTTTCAGTTAAATTTCGCAGAAACTGTATCCCAATTTCATCTCAAATGAAGGGCTTCAAACCATCGAGATATTTGGTCACCTGCTGTCCCCTGTCTCTGATAAATTATTTCGCTCTGCCAATCTTATAAATTTGGCCGTATATTCATGCACAGTCCGATTGTCCTGCTGGCAATGTTGGTACTACTATTGGAACATAATCTGTTTATAGTTGGGTGGAAGGAATTCCTACTTCAACAGCCTTCTCATTCTAATCCAAGTTCGAACTCTCTCTTTCCCTTCTCACTCTTTCTTATTCTGCAATCTTTCTCACCATGCAGATGCACCCCCTTTAATCTACATGCTACTAATCGCACTCTTTTCTCACCAGGGGTCTCCATATAATCGAAAAATCTATCTATATCAGCAATCCAATCCATAAATTCTTCTATACCTAGACTTTCATTAAAATAAGGAATATCGACTTTCAATTTAAAGTCGTTACCTTCACGATCGTCGTAACGTTGTCTTCCATCTCTCCTATCATATCCTCTTTGAAATCCTCCATGACGATGTCTGCCGCCATAATTAACACGTTCCTCATCAAAATAATTGTTCTCTTCTTCTTCCAAACTCTCTGAAAATAGAGGGTTATTTTGCTTGCGGACAAGAACAGGCCTATCAACAAGATCATCCGCAAGCAAGATCTGCACCCGATCTTTTGCTGTTTTGCCGATTCCGGTTCACATCAACGCCGAGACCTTCGAACCGATCTGTTAACTCGTCAAATCATTCTTCAAAACGATAAAGACTTTGATCGAGTCGTTGATCTAAGCATTCCATTAAACGCTGCTCCAAACGTTGCAGCGTGTTGTCCCCAAGGATTGGGGCTCCAGTCTCCTAATCATCATCACGAAGACCCTGTCAGTCGCCATAGGCTTTGATAACACAGCATTCAGCGAGTAATTCAAACAAAACCTTGCTTGTAGAGAAATCTCGAAATTCAATATTGATGGTAATGTTTTGTCCTTCAAAAAGAATTCTAAAACAAGCTTATATATCCCTAAACCAAATCCTACTAGGATTATAAAACATAAAATATCAAAATTACAAAACTGCCCTTAAAATTAAAACCCAAAAAAAATTATTAAAAAATGAAAAACCCATGTAAACGATTCCGAATCGCTAAAATTCATTGTTAGTCACGGCTGAAGGTGTGAGTTTTGTTCAGAATGCCATTTCGCTTCAAACGATCGAATTTGAGCCCGATCCGATGTCAACTGGGTTCGTCAATTCTAGTCGCATCACCGTTTTCGCCCTCCATTTGGACTTCTGCCTATCCAACCTTCCCAAAAATGCTTCACTAATAGATTTTGTATCACACTCTCTCCTTATCAAGAAGGAGAAGGCGAACATAGTGCAGCCCGATCGGGTCGTGATCGCGAATGGCCCCACGTTCAGGTTTGTCCTGATGTCGAGCAAAACTACCGTGATCGCTGAGACAGAAGATCTTTGGTTCAACTGCCAGAAACTTTATTGCCCAGGGGCTGTGGGTAAGCAAAGCAAGCATTCTTTCGCTATGATACTTCAAGTCTTCAACGTGTTATATCAGAATGTTATATTACTAGCTCAATGGCATTCATTGTGCCTGTGTTTTGCAGTTGTGAGCACCAAATGCAGTATGCATCAATTGTTTCGTCCGTTGGAGTGACTCTTGGATACGCTGCGGGTGCGCCTAATAAGCGGGTGGTCACTTGCATTGGCGACGTGAGCTTCCAGGTATAATACCGCTTTCCTAGTCATTGTGGTGGTTGTTCATGTTCAGCCACGGTTCGAGATATCTTCTCTTCGGAAGTTATTGATAGAAAGCTTTATCTAGTTCAAATTTTGAAGACATTCTTCACATGATCATCATCTACTATAATGAATCGATACTCCTTTTGCTTTACCGTCGATCCACAGGAACCATGTAGTTAATTGGCTGATGGGGTCGGGGACCATTTGTACAACCTGCAATACCATTATTCGGTACACTGACTTTCATTATTTTGATGTCAAATAGATGGCTGCTCAGGATGTCTCAACGATGCTGCGATGCGGACAGAAGAGCATCATCTTCCTGATAAACAACGGCGGATACACCACTGAGGTCGGGATTCACGATGGACCCTACAACGTAATCAAGAACTGGAACTACACCGGCTTGGTTGATGATGCTATCCACAACGGGGAGGGCAAGTGCTGGACAACGAAGGTGATGGAGCTTGTTATTATACCACTCAGACTCCATTTCCCGTGCCACATCGGCCTGTCGGGAGATCATGGAAAGTAAAAAAAGACCTCATTGCTTGTCTTGCAGGTCTGCTGCAAGGAGGAAGTCGCGGAGGTGATTGAGACCACGACCGGGCCTGAGAAAGATTGCTTGTGCTTCATTGAGGTGATTGTACACAGGGACGACATGAGCAAAGAGTTGCTGCAGTTTGGCTCCAGAGTCGCAGCTGCCAATAGCCTCGCGCACATTCCTTGCGGCACCATTTGAACTCCTTTTATGCTTGCCTTGGAAATTGCCGTATTGTTTATTAGCAAGGCGTTTGCACATTTTCCAGTTAGTAATGTTATTTCCATGATGCGAGTTTGGCTCTTTAGAGTATGTTTTATCCTCTCTTGGCATTAATTTCTGAAAAATCAGAGGAAAGAGAAAAAAATAAGAGAAAATAAAATTGTTTGGACGAAAATGCCATTGACCGCCTAGAATATTTAGTTGGCAGGCGATCGGGCCCTTGTACAAAACCATCATGGCTACTTCAGACCCTTATTTGAGAATAACATAACCACTTTAGGACCTTATTTGATACAAAATCCACTTTATGCCTTTATTAGAGAAAATGAAAGTATTTCAAGTTCTTATTTGAAATTTTCCCTAGAAAATGGTGTGTGACCTAGTAACAAAAAGCGAAAAAAACAAAACAAGTGAAGAGATGGGGAACAGTGTGAGTGGCGGATAAAATTACCACATGAACCACTTTCTTTCTAAGGTTAATACTACAAAAACCCATAAATTGGTACACTTGCAACAATTTTATCCTTCGTTAGAATTGCTTGGTTGGATGACACGTAATAGTTGACGGGCGCACTAGGGTTTTTCCCATTTGTTTGTCACAAGTTTATCAATTTGTGATTTTTCGTGGTATTAATCTAATTTAATGGAAGTTAAATTTGTTATAAGTATTTTAGTCTAGGGTTTTTGATGGTCAAAAAATTAGTTTAGAGATAAATTTGTCACATGTATATCAATTTGAGATTTTTTGCGTTATTAATCCTTCTTTCTATGCTAGAAGATTGCCCCCGCCATGCACAAGGCAATATATGTTAAAGTAAGCAACGTTGTATTAACTATTTTCATTAACAAAGAATGTCCAAAGAAGCAAAACATAAGGTACCAATACATCCAGAGAACTCGTACGGTGCTTTTTCTACTTTCAAGAAGCCTCCGAAGACTTCAATGATCTTCCAATCAAGTTGTGTTAACGGTAGTCGCGTCATGATCAGCGGAATCGGATAAAGAAATTGGGCCAGTGCCCCGGAGCGAAGGCACCGTGCCGGGCACGGCCCCTTGTTCGCGTTGGGCCCGGCATGGCCGGTGTTTAGGTGGAACACAAAGGCAAATGCATCAGTATTCTCGCACACAAGAATGACGAATATGAATTTAATCCCTAGACTCCTTGGTTAATTTGGTTTTCAAAACTTTTCTTGGCAGAATGTTGTGAAAAAAAAAAAGCCACGAATGCAATAAAATAGCTATTACAACATGTACTCGTTGCAAATTATTTTTATTGTAACGAACAAGTTAACGTAACCAACTGCAGTGACCACCTTCCCTTCCTCGGGAAGGAGGAAGTGGGTAATTCAATTCTTCATGTTTTCAAGAAACGGCTAGAGGTGGGGACGTTTAGTTTTAGATATGGATTTCGATTCTCACTTTCTACTAAAAAAAAAAAGCATGTCAAAAGTATGAGAGTTAACACAGTGTATTAAAAAACCCACGTTGAGGAAGGGTGTGCGTTCTGGACTTTGTGTCTTTGGTATAGACGAATAGTTCTAGATTTTATTTATGAAATATAATCAAAATCTAAAGCTTTTAATTGCAAAAAAAATCAATTTTATTTATTTATTTAGGAATACGTGCATTAAAAGTTTTAAAATTTATCACGAAAGTGCAATTAAGTCCTAAAAATTTCAAAAAGTGCAATACTAAAATTTGTCAATAAAGTATAATCAAGTCCTGAAACTTTTAAAAAGCACAATCAAAACTTAAAACTTGTCAAATTAGTTCAATCATGCCGCGCCGTCGATTGCACTCTTTGAAAGTTTGAAGACTCAATTGTACTCTCGTGACAAGCATTTCCTAAAAGTATTCTCGCGACAAGTTTTAAGACTTCGGGCACACGTAATCCCTAATTTTTTTTTATATTTATTTTCTTATTTAAAATTTGGTCGATTTTCGAAAAAACCCTCCTCGTTGTGTTTTGTCTACTCACCATTGTCTTTGACCTTTGGAAGGAAGGAGCTTCTTCTGGGTTTTGGGGTTAACCTCTGTCATCATCATCGTCGTACTTAAACGAGCGTGCGCTCTGTCGATAGGCCGAACCGACCCTGTTCCCTCGCATCAGTGGCCTTTGCTTTCGCAGCAATCTTGATTGCGCCTGCTCCTTGTTCAACTCCGGAAAGACAGTCCCCAAAAGAAGAAGAAGAAGAAGAAGAAGAAGAAGAAGAAGAAAATTTGAACTCGCGGGGAGGATATCGAAGCGGGAATGAAGTCGGGTCGGCCTCGGAGAGAAGCGGCGGAGGTTGGTCCGGAGAAGAACAAGAACGAGGTAGATTGGGAGATGAGGCCGTGCGGCATGCTCGTGCAGAGAAGGGAGGAGGACGACGCCCCTTGCAATGGGGCCGGCGGAAATGGGCCGATGATCAAGGTCAACGTATCGTATGGCTCGTCCCAGCACGAGATCTTTGTGCCCTCTCGCTCCACCTTCGGTATTCATCTCTTCTCGCTTCGCGGTTTTCCCTTTCTTTTGTTTTGTTATTCTTTTGCTCTATCTGGGTGTGGTTCTTGAGACTCGAATTCCTTGATTTTTTCGGTTCTGTTCTCAAATTCTTGGCAATGCTGTAGTGATTTACTAATGATATGTGAGTGTTAGATTTTGGGTTATTTCGGGTGTTCTGCTGTAGTGATGTTTGTCCAAATGTTTGCCTAAGTAGTCAACGCGGGAGTTTAGCTTTCATGTGCTTTTTGCTTGGTAGGGTTTGTTGTGTCTGATGCCTGTAATCGGTTCTATATCAGATTTCTCTCGTTCTTGCCTATGTGCGTGTGTTATATGGTACATGGGCAATTTTGCATGATTAATGCTTCCCTTTCTTTCTTGTGGCTGCGCAAATTGTGTTTTACTGGCGTAATGTGTGTGAAAATTGATAGGATGAGCTTGCCCATTAGACTGGGCCAAATGTGCAAGTCAGATTTTCCACCACTGGCTTATGTGTATTCTTTCTATTAAAGAAGTTACAGTGGATTTGTTGAGAGGAACAATACAATCGCAACTGCGAGAGTGGAGGAAGAAAAATAGGAGAGATTGTAATTCCAACCCGTTTATATTGTTACAGTGATGAGCCTGGGTTATGATTGAACTTATTACCTTTAGGATCCTAGGTTATTATTGATAGGCATCTTTACGTGAGAAATCCCAATGCCTGGTATGTCAAGTTCTTCATGGCAAGAAAAGTGAAGTCCTCTTTTCATACAGTAGATGATATATATGATCTTCTCACTATAAATCTTCCTTCAACTAGCATAATAATGGCTGAACATAGGACATTGGTGTCATTCGATGTGCGCCACTATTAAAGCACTCTCACGATCATTCTCAATAGAGTAGATATGTTTAGAGCTTTATTTTAGGAAAACCATATCTGCATGATCAATTTTACGACACTTGAAATCCCAATCTCTGTATTTCAAGTTCTTTAGTATTACAAAAGTGAAGTCCTCTTTGCGTATGGTAGTCAATATATGATAGGAAAAATTCACCTTTTCTTTCTTGTACTTTCTCGCCTATTCTAATCAAGTCCCTGTATTTTTAGTTTATCTAATATAGTGAATCTACTTTCACAAATTTTCTAATCAAGTCTCTCTGACACAAAATCCGATTAAATTTAGTTGATGTGAATGTCGGACAATGCCAAAGTATGATGTGCATAAAATATGCGGATTCCCACATGGACGTGTGGAAAAATTAGCCAATGATGTGAATAAAGTTAAAGTCAATATGGACACCCACATGGACATCCACATTGAAAAAAATTTATCCATATCATATCATGACGTTGTTCGACAGCCACATCAGCTGAATTTGGTTGGATTTGGTGTTGGAGGGACTTAATTTGGCAAATTAAAGGTCAAGAGACTTGATTAGAGAGAACTTGAAAGTACAAGAACAAAAGGTAGAATTTTGCCTACATGATATCTTGGACTTAATGTTCGTTCAAGTAGTATAATAATAGCTGAACATGGGACATTGGTGTCGTTCCATGTGTTCCACTGTTATAGCACTCTCATAATCCTTCTCTACTGAGTAGGTGCTGTTGGAGGTTTATCTTGGGAAAACTATATCTGCGTATCCAATTTGCAACATTCATTCGCTCCTACTTTTATGCCTCAACTTATGCTCCAGTTGGCTCTTCAATGCAGGGGAAATGAAACAAATTGTCGCTAAAAGAATTGGCTTGGACCCTGTAGAGCAGAGACTTTTGTTTAGGGGTAAAGAGCAGGAGGATGAAGAGCGTTTGCACCTTGCAGGTATAAAGGAAAACTCCAAGGTTGTGGTTTTGGAGGATCCAGCTAGTAAAGAGAAGAAGCTTGAGCAATCCCAGGAGAGTGAAGAGGTCTCCATAGCATCTGAAGCTGTTGCTGGTGTCAGAGCAGAAGTTGATAAACTCTCTAAAAGGGTAACTTCTCACACCTTTGTAATTGGTTGCTTTGTCCTTTTCTTGGTTGATTAGTCTAGCCGCTTGGCTAATTAAGTGGAGATTCAGTTGATGTTTTTGGTAATTTCAGGTAGCTGCGCTTGAAGTGCTTGTGCATGATGGCACAAAAGTAGAAGAGAAGAAATTTGTGGAGCCTACAGAGTTGCTCATGAGGCAGTTGCTGAAATTGGATGGTATTGAGGCTCAAGGAGAGGCTAGGGTGCAGAGGAAGGCTGAGGTTTGTATCAATGAATTGTTGGTTTAGAGGTTCATGTCTTTAAAATTTGCTTCCGTACCAGGATAGAGCATCGAGTTGCATGGAAACCATGTTGATGATAGTCTTCTGCAAGCAATACTAGTATAATCACTAAATCTGACATGCAGTGTTTTTCACATCAAGTGTGAAAACTAAATTGTGTAATAGATTACCTTGGACTGTTTAAGCATGCCTTAATTTTTTACTTCATCAAGTGATTAATATTTCTATGAGCAAATTGCAGCTGTGAAGTGGTAGAAATTACTTGGAAGCATAGGTATGGGGATGTTAGGCCCTGCTTCATGTTCAGTTCTGTTCACAGGGATAGTCACAGAGCTTTATTTGCTTGGTGCCAATCAGGGAATTAACTGCTTGTTTTGTCCATATAGGGAATTGACACGTGAAAGAGGCAGTGTTGCTAAGAAGGGCATTTAAAGACTGAAAGAAAAAGAATCAGGATATTATATAGGGGTTCAATAAAAATTCTTGCTGTTTTTTTTCATAATTTTATTTAGGAAGTCATTGTTTGTGGTGCATTTATTAGTTTACTCTTATAAGAGATAAAGTTCCAGGTAAATAGATGATATTGTGAAAAAAAGATGATATAGGGTTCTTGAGAAGGCATAGGGGCTGAAACTTACTGCTAACATATCACTTTTGAATGTCAATGTGATAGATTTCCTTTAAGGATCATTAGTATCTTTGCAATCGAAACTAGACTTTTTTGAATTGAGAATTTAGTTAAATTAAAATCAGCAGTTTGACCTATGTGAATGGTGACATCAAGTGGATGTTTGAAAAAAAATATGTATTTGTGCTTGGCAAGCAGCTTATACAGGAAAGAGATCTAAGAAGTACTGAGTAAAGGGATTGAAATTTGTTTAGATGTGGCTCTGTGGGTGTTTGGTGTTGCTTTTGCCTTTTACTTCAATTTTTTTTCTTAGACTTTAGAATTTCAAATCACTCTGTTATTTAATGTAAGGCACCACAATCTTTAAAAATACACAACCTGAACTCTCATAATAAATTTTCTTATACTTTCGATTAATTTTTGTTTTTGGCTGGAAATTTCTGCTTCAAGCCAAACCAAAATTTCTTGTTCATCCTTTTGTAAAAGGTGCTAGATGTCATTTCATAATATTTCAGTTGTTGGTCAATTGGGGAGGTAATTGTTTAGCTCTATAAGCTGTCAGCAATAAACATTTTTTCTTGGGTTTTATTTTAGAGTGGGAGAGTCAACATTTGCATATTTAACCCGAGTGGCTGTTAGAGTGCTTTTACCTGGGATTGTATGGTTGCATTAAATGAGTTGATTTTTGTTCTTCTATATGGGGGCCAAGAATTGTTATATCATTGTAATGTCTAATCAAAGTTGCTATTTGTACTTGCAGTGTAGTGATTAGGCATGGACTTGCATTGCAACTTTTAACTGAAATATCTGCCATCTGGATATCCCATTTGAATTCATTCTCCTATTAAAAGAGCACATCACCTGGTGTCATCGTCATCGCATCTGAATGAAGCATCTTCTTGAAATGTCCTCGCCGACCTTCAGAAAGCCCCTTTCCTTTTCCTTTGTTTCCTTTGCCAGGATATTATTGTCTTTTTACCTTTTTCTTCATAGTAGAAATCATAATGAAGTGGACCTGTTACTGGTTCGCCTTGTTATAGTTTGCCTCTTAATTTTATCATTTTGCATTCTCAAGCTACTGTAAAAGATGAAAAAAAAGTGGATAGGACAAGTGAGTAAAATGTTAATTGGGGTTTCCTGTTAATAAGTTTGTCTTCTCCCCGATGAGGAGGCTTGATTATCTACCTCTCTCTCTTTTCCCCTAGTCAATAAAAAGTAATGAGGAGACTTGAAGTAAGATGGACTTTACATCATGTAGTATTCTTAACCTAAAAAGCTTCTAAATTTCGTATTAGTAGTTTCAATGTTATCTGTGTTGCTGTGCTGACATACCTTGCTTGCTCCCCTGGGGTTCTGATGGGGTTGAGGGAGCACACATGGCTGCTGGATGGTTTAAACTGATGTGGAAATAAATGTCCTCCTTTCTTAAGCTGTGCAGGATTTCATCATGCTTCTAATAACTTAATTGCTCTTGCAGGTTGTTGTTTTGTGTAATATTCTCCCAATTCATTTTATCTTAACAATTATGAAGTGTTTGGATGGGGAACAGGCTGAAATGTTTAGCTATTCTATAGTGATAGAGTAGAGGGGTTGCTGACTAAGGATAGAGATGAGATAGCCAAAATGTGCTATTATTCTCAATTATCTCCACCACTGGTTGCTGCTGCATGTCGCCATCGATGGTGGTTGTCAACATGAGGTCACTTGTGGTGGTGTGGTCGGTTGCCAAAGGTGGGTTGGCACTTGCCAGAGAGGGGTGGCAGCAATGGTAGCTTGCCAGTGGGCGGTGGAAGGTAGTCGCTGGTCACTGATGGAGGTGGGGTGGTGGTTGTAGGTGGGAGTCCCACCACCAGGTTTGGAGAGGGAGGGGTTTTCGTGAATATCATAGTTTATCTAGTATAACAGGTGCATAATTGCTCTCAAGTGGCCCCATTAGGCAATAGCTGTTACAATTTTGAATATGGCGCAATATCTCTTGCATAGTAGCTATTCTTGCAAATAAACTACTTAATTTGAGATCGACATGTACTATATTAAATGTTATTGTGAACAAATGTGGAGTTAATGTCCTGTATTCATGCATTGTGCTTTCAAGGCTGTGCTAGCATTTGTCTGACTTGCATGCATTGTGCTTTCAATGACAATTGCCTCTTTTCTGACTTCAATTTCCTTGGACAGGTGTGTCGGGTGCAGGGTCTAGTGGATCAATTGGACAGTTTGAAGGCAAGAAATGTCAATCCATTTAGCGACAGAAGTAATGCGGTTTCCATAACAACGAATTGGGAGACATTCAAGTCAGGAGTAGGAAGCTTGAAAGCCCCTCCTCCCATGTCATCTTCAACAGAAGTTACTTGTGATTGGGAGCAGTTCGATTAAGATATCCTTGTTGATTAATGCAACGAAGGGGAGCAGAAGTTATACTGCGTGTACAACCATCTGAATTAGTTTTGGACTTTTAGTTTAATTACGTTTCTTTTTTGGGGTGTTTTGAGTTGCTCCTTTTGTGTTGGTGTCTTTATGCTTAAAAAAGCAAACTCTCTCTGCTGGATCAATGATTGGGATCTGCACAATATGTTTGTAAATTTATGATATTTGTACTTATTTAGCGTAGTTAATAGATTATTCGTTTTTCACTGTTTGTGTTACATTCCTTGCACACTCACTTAAGTATATTGCTTGCTGCTAGCGTGATCTTGTTCTATCTATGGTTTTTGCTGCATCACTGTTTGGTGGAGGCATGGGTTGATTTTCTTGGAGCTGCATTAGATTAAGCCTGATTAGATAACCTTCCTCTGACATTTTCCAGGAGCTTCAACACCCTATCGACTGAGTCAATGCTTGGACTAACCTAGTACTCCGACCTTTACGGGCTTGCAGGTGGAAGAGCACACCCCAGCTAAGTTCGTACAAGATGCCCATCACGTCACAGGTGAATTTCATGAACTGCGAAAGGAAAATGTTTATTCTTAACGGTATTAACAACAATGGCCATGGGCTGGAAGGTTGAGATGTTGCTCTGGTTTATTCTTACAAGCGTGCCAGGGGAAAGCTAATGGTGTATTGACAGGTCAATGAGAGCGGCCAAGTCCTATTTTGCTCTGGAAGGGGACAAACAAGCTCCTGATGACAGCGTGAATGGTCCATCACTGCCCATACCAAGTTTCGTTGTCCTCCCCGAGTCACAGCTTCAGGTCGTCGCGTCTAATGTTTCAATGAACCACAGGAATTTACAGCTGTTATAGGTGCATATTTTCCCATTGAGACCTTAATTTACGGGTTGATGCACGGGTAACTGCATCAGCAGCATCAAGAGAACATTGGTTCTAGACGAAAGAATAGGCCGGATACTTTTGAATTGCTGTGTGCTGGATTCTCATCTCAGACCCATTTAAACGGTTCGTTCATGGAGGCTTGATCTTTGCCATCTCTGGAAGAGGATAGACTGCTTTCCATTGCTGGTATTTCTTAAGCTTTACTGAGTCATGCCATGCACTTAGGCTAGGGCGACAACTTACTGAACTGCGATGAAGCACTGCTTCGGATCTTCTTTGACTGCAAGCCATAGCTAAACCTGGTTTCCCGTGCTTCAAACATGCATCTATGACTTTGGAGCATGACTGATATGCTCTAATGTATAATTTGGAGAGAAAATTCAAATCTAAAGTTTAGTGTGCATGTCAGTGTGCATGTCAGTGTGATATGGCAATAGTCTGTCGTTGGAAGTTCCATATTTAATTGATGGTGTTCGGACCATATCATATGAACTCAGACGCAAAGGTGGACTGTAATCGAGTGAATTGCTTACCTTTGTGGATTTGGAGGCTCGATCTAGATTCTAGAGTTCGACACCGCCGTTGAATTCGAATAGTTCCACGGGCACCGGGGACAAGGATTTTGGGTGCGTTGGGAGAGAATTTCCAAAGTCTTTTGGGCCTCCAAAGGCCCTTTGTGCCAAAATTGAGGCATTTGGTAACATAATTTCGAATACCCTCGAGCAAAAGCGTGCATTTCCAACGAATTCTAATCCAATGAAACACCCTTTTAATATTAGCTTTTAGCCGTTTCAAAAATGCTACTTCAGCCGTGTGAATTTTTTCCCTTAATCTTGCTCTTACTAATATTTTCGTATTCTTGCCTTGCCCTCCGTTGTTCATAGTCTCTCTTTCACTAACATGGTAGCTCCGTATCTAGGTCGTCGGCCTCCGGTCGACGGTCATCCAAGGTTGGCGGTCAACGGTTGCGGCTATCTCAAGTGAGATCTGGAGGGTTGTTGGTCTGTCTCAAGGCAAGGGTCGTTGAGGGTTGCGTGAGCTAGCTAAGGGTTGCCCAACGAGGTTCAGGCCCTGTTTGGTTCAGCATTTTAAATGAGCTTTGGGGCTCTAAAGTCCCTTATGTAAATACAAATGGTGTTTGGTAAATTCATTGAAAAATTTTAGGGAAATGCAATTGTATTTCCAAAGTGCTCTAAAGGCTTTTGAGCCGATGCGCCTCTGGAGCAGCATTCCCATTCCAGCATTGTCGGAATGCTGAGGGGGAGTCAATGAAATTTTTCTTATTTCCCATCTGACCCTCATTTAATAATCAGAATTCCCGTTTTACCCCTTTCGAAAACGACTCTATAATATTGATCGGTTTCTCCTCTCGCGAAGCTTCTTCGTCACAGACTTCGCTCTTCCTCGTGGACATGCTCAGGTGAAGGTTGCGTTTCTCCCATGTTTCCGTTCTTCTTCCATCGTCAACTTCGTCGCGCGTCTTATCTTTCCATTGGAGCAGAACTCGTCGTCTTCGCTACACGTCGGAGGTAAGATTATCTCTCTCGAAAGGATATCGAAGAGATTTTTCTTCTTTTTTTCAGCGACGGTGTTTTTGTTTTTTTTTTTTGCTTGGCTTATGCTCTGTGGTAGCTTGTTCTTTTGATTTCATCAGATCCATATGATTTTCTGATTCGTAATGCTGGCATCGAGTTGGTTTCACTTTTCTTTTTTGTGGTGGAATGAAGCGTGTAATCGTTTTAGTTTAACGGTTTTGTTTTGCGGTAGCTTATCCTTTTGTGGTATCGTTGAGTTATTCTTGTTTGGGTTTTGTTCTGTGGTAGCTTGTCCTTCGTTTTCTTCAGGCTAATATGATTTTGCTTGTGGTGGAATGAAGTGCCCACCAAATGTTTGGTTTAAGTTCCAATAGAATTGGTGATTTCACCCCCTCCCCTTCTCTTTGATCCCCCATTTTCCTTTGACGATACTTACCGTTCTTCTCCGCAGCTATGTTCAATTCAGCCTTCTGTTTGTTTTCTTGGTCTCATTGCATTCCGAACTCGAGTTCCTAGGAAAAAGTCTTCCTTTTTGCCCAGTTATCTGCTTGTAATGCGTGTGTCCATCTGCATCTTCTTTAATTTTCTATTTTTCCTTTATTGGGTATGATCAAAATGCAAATTTCGTTGTGCCCATTTGGTTGATTTTTGTTTTAGCACTTGTGACATGAGAGTGTGTTTTGGAGGACTGGAAAAACGTCCAGAGATTAATTAGCTATTGCTTCCTTAGGAACTCGGATTGCTGATTACTTTTCAAGCATATGTTGCCAATACTATCTTGTGGCTAATGAGATCAAGTTATACAAATGGAAAGCCTTTTATCAGTGAACTGTGTAGTACCCATATGTCAATTACCTCTTTCGATAAGTTAATTTAAGCCACAGATTTTTTTGTCATGTGAATTCCCTGCTGTGAGCATATTGATCTCCCTCCTCTCTCTTGGATCCAGCAGAAGATTGTAGTGTGTCCTTCGAGATTTCTGTAGACATCCACGAAATTGAGAGGTTTTAATTTGGTACACCTGGTTGATGATCTCAAAGAGAGATAAATTTGCACTTTCTACCAGTTTGAAATTTAATTTGTTGGATTACCATTTGCATTCGGTTTTATTACACGATGGTTTTCCTTCAGTCATTAAGTTTTTTTTTTTTGTCGGAACCTTCAGTCATTAAGGTGACATGATCTTATTCTTGCCAAATCTAATTCTTGGTAAAAGGAAAAAAATTAATCCCTTAACCTGTACATTTGTCTTCCAATTCCAATCAAGAATGACCTGGTATTTTTTTCCCTTGTGATTTAATGCTGTAGGAGATAAGCAAGTTCATAAACCACTGCAACAAAGTGAAGGTAGCAGCCCTTGCTGATAAGGAAGGTGGTTAGCTAAGCACTGTCAAACCGCCACTCGAATCTACTGCCAGTGAAAAGAAATAAGTCAGTGTTGGGAGATATGTATGTATCTTTTCCTGAAGGCTAAAGAAGGAAATTCTGTAACTTAAGAGTACAAAAAATTATAGTAATGGATTGTGCCATCGCTTTAATTGCATTTTGGACATTGTTTGAGCAGGATATCACGGTTTTTGTATGTTCTATGGTAGAAGCATTGCAGTGGTTTGAGCACCATGTGAAACTTGTTGCCGTCTCTGATGGAACCTTCCTGAGTCATTCTTCTTTTCTGAAGAGTTCGTTGTTAGAGAAGTTTATGAGCTAATCAGTGTAATCTAGTTAACCGTATGGTCAAAGATTGGGAAATATTCAAAGCATTTCTAGATCATGGAAGAGCTCCCTGATAATTATAAAAGTCATATTTGGATCCCGATTATGGATATTCAGTTGACTACGATGCATATCCTGAAATGGCACGTTTACGTGATCAAATAACTATGAATTTAAGAAAAAAGTTAAGTAGGTTTGTAATAGTAAAAAATAACGTATTTCTTTCCTCGGGACATATGTGACCATGCTTATTACAATGAAATTACTCTCTTTTCGTTGAGAAAGATCCACTTTGATGACATTTTTCTATTTATAAATGTGTTAATACTTCTCTTTTATTTTACTCTCAATGCGAAAATAAAAGTTATATTCAATATTTTTTCTTCAATTTAAACAAATTAAAGATAAAAAAACTTAAATTGGCATATCAAAGGACTTTCTAAATGTATATTTACCAAACAGAATTTCTCCCAAAGTTGCATCTTAAGGCACTTTTCAATTACAATTTACCAAACAATATTTGCATTTCACCAAACCCCCTTAGGCTAAAAGCCTTTGCATTTTCCCAAGAACATTCTCGCAAAGCTGAACCAAACAGGTCCTCATGGAGGGTCGTCGAGGGTCACTCAGTCGATGCTCATGTGAGGCTCTTTGATGCTCGCCTCTAGCCTCTAGCTTGCATGAGGCTTGCCAAATCCACATGAGTTTTGGCCTTTCTCTCTAATTTTTTTTTACTTTAAATTTGCTTAACAAAAGGTACATCAAAAGCCAATTATTCAACCGCTGTTTGTTTTAGACAGATACGTCTTGAGTCGAAAAACTTTGGGAAAATGCAGCTCTCCCAAGAGTCCTTGTAGAAAAGTTACATGGTTTTCAAGCCTTTTCATGGTTGATTGCATCTTGTCTAGGAGTGGGTCGCTCCAAGTTCCACTTGGAACCTGAAACCTATCCATGGGAACATGTTCATCATTTTTTTGAAATCTAGAACTTATCCTATATATCTTGAAACCTAGAACTTATTCGGTCACATGTTTCGGGGTCGGTTATAGAGTCTATCTAGATTCTACATGTATTATTAATTGAATAATTATAGTGAATCATCACTTTTAATGACCACCACTTGCTGCTATAATCCACTGACCATAACCTATATTTAGACACACAAAAAATATGAAACATTAACAATTCATAAAATGAAAGCTCAAACTAGTAGTTTCATATTATACACTCATCATCTAATATCATGGAATACTGTAGGATTACACGAAGACATAAACCAAGAAAAAACACAAAAAAACTTGTTTGAGCTTCAGGTAGAACTTGAAATTTACCTATCGAAATAGGTTCCTCAATTTTTAAAATCTAGAACCTATCCTACATACCTTGAAATCTGGAACTTATAGATTTCCACTAGTCAGGTTTCAGGTTCTATCCTGAAACCATGCTCACCCCTAATCTTATCTAGACTTACATATTTCTCGAAGTTAGAAGAAACAAATTGAGAATTGCTCGATCATCTTTCACTTGAATGAATGTAACATTAGTAGCTAGACTTTCTACTTTTCAAATCAAGTAGTTCCAAATAAATAAAAAGAAATATTCAATCTTACATTACCAAAAAGAGTTACATGTTCTCTTTTGGATGCAACTCAATGCAGAATGGTTAGTCTTGTAGGCATAAATCTTAACACCAGTTTGTCTAACAATATTACCATAGTTGAGTTCAACGAAATACATATATTATTATAATTCAGGGGCACAAGCATGAAGATCTGGTTATTTGGAGGCTCAAGAAACATCCTGGGCCCGTTTGGTTCAACTTTCCAAGTGCTATTTGGGGGAATGCAAATACCTTTAAGTTAAAGTCTCTTGGAAAAATGCAAGTGTCGTTTGATAAAAAATCATTTATAAAGTTATTTTGGTCCAAGTAGTGTTTGGTATTTTTCTTTTTTTGCAAAAGGGCTTTGGAAATTATCTTTTTATCATTTCAACGATGGAAGGGGGAAGAGACAGAGAGAGTAGAGAGAAGAAAGGGGGGGAAATGATTATCCCACGAAAAAAATAAACGTTGAAGAGGCAGAGAGAATCACAAAGTGTTCTTCCATGTACTTGATGAGATGGAGAGAGAGAGAGAGTCCAATGAAGAAGGGTGGGGGACCAGGGAAGGAGGCAAGGCAGGAGAGCAGTGGATTTTGTGGGAGGAGGGGGAAGGGGTAGGGGCCATGTGAGGAGGAGTGAATGGCAGGACATGGGATGATATGGCGACGAGCAGGTGGCGCCGAAGTAGGCGATCGGAGTGCGAGGCAGGCTCTGGTCCTTGAGCTCCTGGGACATGGCGCCGATCACGCAAGGCAGAGGCGCCGGGTGCTCGCCCTGCGGCGCAAGCCTAGCGTAGCGGGCGAGGATCGAGCTGCAGAAGTCGTTCTCGACGGCATCTGAGCATCACGAAGTGGATCTGTCTGTGAATCATCAAGTTAGGCATCTTGCATTGCATTTGACATCTGGTGTTGAAGCAATGCCATATTTGTTGTTTCGCATTAGGAGAGATAGATCAAATAGCAATCTTTTTTGCTGTGCTAATAGATTCGATATTTTTCCCTTAATGTGACAGGATCGATGAATATTAGCAATTACATATGCAAATCGTGGGTGTCTTAATTCATGTTCATGATTCACCGTCATCACGGGGGAATATTAAAGTTGGCCAACGAGCAAATATGGGTCCAGGTGCAAAGGAAGAAGGGTCATCTCCAAGGTATGCAGATGTTAATGGCTCTCTGAATGAATCCAAGTTGGAACTGTTTGGTTTTGATTCCCTTGTGAATATTCTTGGTCTTAAGAGGTAAGCAGGTTCGTTTGGTTTCTGTGTTCTTTTAAACCAGTATTTAAGGATGTTTAAACTTTGTTTCAATTCTATAGTGATTTTTATTATTCATCTTTTATTTTGAATCGTTTCATTACTACATATATTATTTTGCTAGAAAAAAATGAAACCAGAAAAAAAGGAAAAAAAAAAACAGGTTCTCGGGTAGACCCTGAAACCGGATCGGAAAAATAGGGTCGGTTCCAAAACAGGGTCCAAGAAAACAGGGTCGGTTTCAGGTTCCAAAAATTGGGAACCGATTATAACAGGGTTGGTTTTAAGGTTTGGGTCTGAACCCAACCCACTTTGGAACCGATCACCCCTACCCTCGCCGACCACCCTTGCGAAGAAAATGAACAGTACCAAGAGTGGGCAAAACTGGAATAAGCCAAAATAAGTGATGGTAGTTTGGGGACAAAAATTTGTGTTCAACATTTTGGGAAGGGGCTTTCGAGGCCGAAAGCTCCTTCCTAAAGCTGAACCAAACAGGATCCCTGTAAAATCCATAAATCGGTTAAAGCAGACTTTGGACCTATACAGGTGGCTCCGACTTAGTGTAGTTTGCATGCCGATAATGAGATTCGAACGGATGACCTTCATTTTGTAAATTGAAAATTTCCCAATCCCGTTGTCAATTCCGCCAATTGGGGTTGATAAAATATTCATCAAGGAAGACTATTGTTGGGGGGAAAAGGGAATATATTCTTGTCACATCATTTCGCGCAATGCTGCATGCGTACAGAGAGAAGATATAAATAGGCATGTAAGGTTTGGCTTGACAATAATATGATTTTTTTATGTTTGGTTGGCGGTGACCCTGATATCCTTTTTT
The DNA here is from genome assembly GCA_024733475.1 of Syzygium grande. NCBI lineage: Eukaryota > Viridiplantae > Streptophyta > Magnoliopsida > Myrtales > Myrtaceae > Syzygium > Syzygium grande. The sequence goes on from JAMXDD010000010.1 coordinate 27,973,161, forward strand.
GCTGTGTGGGAAAAGAAGACCACGTGACAACTTTGTCCCGACCTGCCAATAATCTCCGAAGTTTTTTTAGGGTTGATGAAGAGTCCAGAGATGGCAAGAAGCCAAGAAGAAGCCAAGGACGCCTTCAATCATCAAATTGTCATTTGGCTTTTGGACTAAAGTCAACATAACGAAACTTCATCTTAACAGAACAATAGACGAATGCGAGATATGCGTGGCTGTGATCGACTCGATCCATGATGATTGGGTCTATCCATAACTTGTTTCTTGTAATGACAGTTTTGTTTCGTGGATGTTGGTTTGTGAAAGACAAAAACCACTTAAAAACAGGGTAAAAACATACAAGCTAGAAAAGAAAATTGCTTTTCAGAGAAAACCTCCAACCAGTAGATCCACTTCTAAGTCATTCCTATTATATCATTGGCATCATGCCAGTCGCTACAGGATGCATAAGGAGGTACACACACACATACAGCTATATATATACATGCATAGATACGTGCAAACACACACTGCATTCTTACATAGTTGTGTGCCAAACTGTCTGATTCTCAGTGGGTGAGTCGTACTTTAATATTACATCTCTCTTGACAAATTTATCTAGGTAATAGGGTTGGGGACACAATATTGTTTTTCAAATCTAACTATAACTTGGCTGAAAAAAAAACCCAAAAAATAAATATCACGTGGAGTGGATGAAGCCTTAGTACCTACAAATCTTCCCATCTGTTTTTGCTGTAATTAATAATCCAGTCTCTAGCTAGTGTCCAACTTCTGAATCATGGACTTGCGGTTAATTACTATGATGGTTAACTGGCGTCTAAAAGCTTACTTTCGACAGATCCACAGAACCTCTCTTTTTTGAGCTTGTCCTTGTGCTTCTCGTGTAGCCATGGTTATCTGGAAGCTGACCGATCTGATATTTTATGTCTGAAGAGTATCCAGATTTGTCTGTTTTTTTTTTTTTTGCAATTTGTTTTGACGCCTCTGTACATATAAATGTAAATCGTCCAAAGATACACGTTCCAGGACTATATTCTTATTCATTTGGTCTTCTACTCTAGCTAACTATTCATTTTCAAGTGTTCAACCAAGTGCATGAGTGTTTAATAGGGATAAGAGTGAACTTCACAGCTGAAATTTGATGCCTTTGAAGTATATACTGTAGGTGTCTGGTTTGAAATGTTAATATTGGCTAAATTGCCTTCTGAATAATTTATGTGCATTGAACCAAGTGATTGTACTTGTTTAGAGAGCTAGTCAGGCATTTGCAGTGATCCTGCTAGATTATTCTCGCAAGACAACCCCATGAGGAAGAAACGAAAGAAAAGAAAAGAAAGAAAAGAAAAGGACAAAACAGCTGGTTAATGTAGAGGAAATCAAGAGTAAAACTATATCACCTCAAATATATAGTCGCTAAAAGTACAAATTTATAGAGACAAACATGAGTTACTTCATCATTACTCCGGATAAGTACCTCGAGATCTCACTTAGAATGGTCTCATTCATAGAGTCAGATCAAGAGTACTTGCCCTTCCAATACCATGTTCTTTAATTCCATTACTTTCTTCATTCGATTTCCTATGTTTTGATGCTCTTGCAGAACACAGAGACAAAGACAAACTACTATCAACATCGTTCGCCTCCTCTGAACTCCCATGTCCCTCGTCATGGGCATGATTCACCTGAAGAGAGAGATTTAGGTCGATGTCGCGACCGTCGACCTTCCTCTTCATTTCAGAAGTGATACTCTTGTAGAAATTTCCATTTTCTCCACCTTCGGCTCGTTGTGCGATGCACGGATGTTCAATTTGGCTCATTTTGCTTTTGATATTTTTCCAGGTTTCTTGATTGTGGGAATATATGTATGGATACTCGACTTCTTGTTGGTTGGTCCAGTTGGGTTGGCGGCTAAAGGAGGAAGCACCCAGCAAGAAATTAGACCAAATGCCATTTTTGCTGCCGAATAATTTCTCAGCAACTCTCCCATATAATCTGGGTCTGGTTTCGTCCCTTGAGCTCCAACCTGAGAAGGGATTGTTATGCATTTGGTATTCGCCAGCTCTCCAACAGGGATCTCCGTATCTTTTAGAAGTCCAAAACAGACACATGATAGAGAGATCAGATTAGCAGAGATGTCTTCATACATATACACATATATAATTATCGAAGATTATATCGTTTATGTTTAGCTTAATTGAGAATAGATAATGAAGGAGCTTCATAATGTATGCAGTCAGTTGTCAAGAAATTTTCCATTAGTGGTGAAAATAGAACGATGTTATGTGCTTAAAGTATCTAATAAATAAGTATTTAAATCTTTACAATAAGATTATCCCACTGCATTGCTTATTGAAAAGGAAAAATAGCAATGTTATAATTCGTTTAGCAAGTAGAAGAGCATTGAACCTCGACGCCTCTTTTTACTTGTCAATGAACAAGCATAACTCCACTCTAAACCCTTCCTTAACTTACTAAATTTAGAAAAGGTTAGGTTTCATTCCACTTGATATGGTTAAGCATCTGAACTTCACTAAATAAGTGAGTATTTTCCCCAAAATTTTCAAAAGAATTTGTAAATGCCGTTGTAAGAAAGTTACATTTTCATGAGTCTAGCGCATGCCCTTGCGTTGGTTGTTGTGCAAGGCACCCGCAATTCTAGGGGGAGTTTTTCCTCAATCGAAGAGGCTCTTAAACTTGGAGGTTGAAGCACCATAATACTCGAATTAAAAATTGTTGGGGCTAAATTGATTAACAATTCCATTACCAATTTATGACAGTATTTTTCTCCCATACCAATGATCCAGGGATATAATCAGATTCAAACTTTTTTTCTAACCAATATAAAATAAAAACTTTGAATACATGGATTAAACCTCGGTTTGATTTTAATAAATCTTAGATATTTAGAAGGAATGATGGTGGTAATTCCACATAAATGGAGATGGATTTGATTACCTGAAATTTGAAGTTTGGCCGCTATATCCTTGAAGCATTGGCAGTTGACTGAGTTTATAGACATTATTGTTCTCACCACATCCCACAAGATGCCTATGATCCGCCAGCACTGAACAAGAAAAGCAGAAGTCAGGATATCCCAAATAGGAGAAACCCTAATCTCGTCCCTCGCAATGAAAAGAAAGGACCATAGGTGAAATTGGATATTACCTTGACCGTTTTCATCCATCTTTTTGTTTCTATACATCTGATCAGACATTCAAATGAGAAAGGTTGGAGAAAAATGAATTATCAAAGCAGGAATTGGAAGTGAAACTGAATTGGCCAGGTAGGTAGCTGGAAAATGCACCTAAAACCTAATTGAACAAAGTTATGTGCATGTGAAGATCAAGACATATAACTTGATGCTAAATCGAAGACCTGGGGAAAGAAAATAACCTGAAGATGACTCTTGACATGAGCAATGCTAAGGCCTTTCATGTTCATCAACTGAAGAACCAGCTTTGGTGTCGCTCCTATGAACGTAGGAATAAATGGAAATTCAATTAGATCAATCCATTTACTAATCTATGTTTCAATACGGGTACCAACGACGAGTTAAAAACATAAATCATCTTCATTTGGTAAAGGATTCGAAAGAAAAGAAAAACAAAGACAAAATTAACGACAATTTTGCCTACGATTTGTCTACGTGTTGATTTAGCCAAAAAAAAGGAAAAAAAAAGACAGTAGGAAAAAGAAAAGAAACTCACTGTCTTGACCGCCAAGCCTTTCGACAGCATGAATAAAGCGGAGGTGAAGCTCAGGTGTCCAGCGAAGCCTTGGCATCTTGGATCTGACATACGGACGCACCGACGGCTTCTTCTGATGACGACGACGACCATCATGACTCATCTCTTCCACGGTGCTGTTGCTGGAGCTCCCGCCGTTCGGGGCCTTACTTTCGTCTTCATTGTCATCGCTCTCGCCCTCCTCCTCGTGCTGGTAGGATGACTGACACTCCACCGAACACTCCATACGGCTCTCTCCCTCTGTCTCCTTCATCTTTCGGTCTTTGTGTGACCCTGTTCAAAGCCCGGAGTTAATCAGATCTCGAAACTGTTTCTTGCAGCATCGGTCATCGCTGCTTGGGAGCAGAAACACAAAAAGGAAGAGAAACCCTTCAATTCAACATGGAGAATTTTGGGAGGGGCAAAAATCTAGCTTCAAGAAATGACCTTGAAGATGAGCTTATTAGCTCTGTGAAGAAGAAGAAGAAGAAGAAGAAGGGAGATGGAAACCCTAGAGTCTGTAGATCTTGACAGGGGGGAGATAGAAATGACCCTGTGTCGTCTCTCCCTTCATCTCTAGGGGCGAGTAAACAACTACTGACCTAAATAATTAATCAGAGACAAGACTTGATTTAGTACATATGAATGCATGCATATCGTTCGTGTGCATGGGTGCAGGCCATGCCATGCCATGCATGTGATGCGAGAAAATGCACAACCAGTAGGAAGAGTCCAAAGCTTTCAAAGCTCCAACTTTAGCATATGATAAGCATTTCTTAACAAGCCCACGCTATTAATAATTGGTTTGAGAATTGTGAATCCTCAATTCCATCTATACTATTCAGAAAAAGAAACAAAATCAACCTTAAATGTATGTACTCTAAGTAGAAAATAAAAGGATTAATACCACGAAAAACCCTAAATTTGTATACTTGTGACAAATTTACCAAAAACTAATTTTTTTACCACAAAAAACCTCAAACTGGTACACCTGGGGCAAATTTACCCTTCGTTAGTTTCCGTTAGATTTTACTGTCAAATTTCTGAATTGGATGATATGTGACATTTGACGGGTGTACTAGTTTGGGGTTTTACTCTCCGTTTATCACAAACATAATAGTTTGTGATTTTTCATGATGTTAATATAATTTAACGAAGAGTAAATTTATCATAAATGCACCATTTTGGGGTTTTCGATGGTCAAAAAATTAGTTTGAGGTAAATTTATCATAGATATACAGGTTTTGGATTTTTGATAATAAAAAAATTAGTTTTGGTAAATTTGTCACATGCGTACCATTTTAAGGCTTTTCGTGGTATTAACACAAAATAAAAACAAAAGATGTAATTTTGGGATATTCCATTGTCCACTTCCAACAACTGAGTGTGAAAGTTCAATATTTTATCCATCGTATCAGTTTGCTTTTTTTTTTTTGGGTCGGACGGTGGCTTGCATTTTTAAGAACTTTATCTTTCCTTGGGTAAGAAGATGCTTTGGAACTCTTCTGCCTCCCCTTCAGTTCCTTTCCTCATCAATTTTAGAAGGTTTCCTCAGTAGCCCTCTTATGAAGAGTTTCGGAAATCCTAATATTAACCACCCTCACATTTACAATTTCAACACTTTACACACTCTATTTTTGAAAGGCTAGGCTCAGCTCGCGCTTTCTCTATCTCAGATATGGCCAGAGATACCCTACCATTTTGAATGGATGACATTATCCCTTAAAGGTTCCACTTAAGCATGAGGTTGGAGCTTAAAAATTTTCAATTACAATTCTACCTGCAATATAAAGGCTAAGGTTAAATTTAGGGTCCATTCTTGGTTTAAGCTTATTTCTTGCCTTCTATCTCTTCTTTTTAATTTGGTTTATTCATCTTTTTTTTTTCCATTTGGGACAAATGTAGTGACCTTTTTTTCTAGAAAAAATAGTTTATTTGGCAAATAGTCAGCTAGTTATTATGTTACCGAGTTGTATATTTTTTTTATTTTGTTCTAGGAAGCCGTTATTCTAAACATAATCCATAAGGGTGAAGAGAATCGTCAACAATTTTTAATAAATATAGTTGATTTAACTAGGACTTTACTTTATTTCATTATGTTATAGTTCATCTATAATTTTTAATGAATATAGTTGATTTAATTAGGACTTTACTATATTTCATTATGTTATAGTTTGTCTATTTTAACTTGTCAACTTTCATGTTATTTTGTGAATCCAATAGTCCAAATTTTAATAGATATTTCACAACAAAAATGAACAACATGACAAAGTTAAGTACATTAAAAAATCTAAATATTGATTATTATCTTGTAGATTCAAAAGAAAAGGCTCCCTAAAACATCATTCCATAGTGACTGTACTACAAAAAAAATAAAATAATGAAAAATGAGTAAAATTCTAAATTTAAATGAAAATTTTTAATTGCTAAGAATTCAAAATATTAAATTATTTAGTCTTACATGCTTTTTTTAGAATACATGTAGTCGTAAGGATCAAAGTCTCTAGATTAATAACAGGAGATATGAACTGTATGTATGGGTTGGGGTTGATCCCTAATTTTCTATACAATGACTAACTAAGCAAGTCGTCAAAATTGAATGTCAACACATCGTAATTGATTATGTTTATCATATCACTAATAAACTTAGTCTACACAATATATTCTCCGCTAGTACAAGCAAGATGGCCAAGGTCTTTGATACCCCACCACCCTATTGGTTAGTGCAACTCAACTCATATTTGATGGGCTAAATCATTACATGAATTAATTATATTTAGTAAATGCGTTTAGAATGGAAAATGTCAATATAATGTGGGTATTAAATGGGTTTACCACTTACTTAGATCTAACTCACCTTTATGACTCTCTTTTCGCTTTCTTTCACCCTCACTCGATCTTGCGCTTGCTTACATCATACTCTTACCTCAGTTTGGGTATGAGTTTTCTTAAATATGGTCAAATACGGAAGTGTTTTAGCAATATAAGTCGGGTCAGGTATGAGTTGGGTCGGGTATGGGTCACTGGATTTGTATTGTATGAAAATGGGTCATTTTGGATTATACCATTTTTGACCCTATCCATACGTTCCCTATTTTGGAGAATAACGTTGCTCGACACGCATGCATGATGCAATGCGGTCGCCAATGTGGACCTCAGTTCGAAATGGGAAAACCAAAATCGCCTTCCCATCGAGAATCACGGGGGATGTTTCCATTAATATAATTTTAGGGTTTCACGCTACGTCATCGTGAGCCACAATTCAAGGCTTACAGAGAATATTCAATATCGTGAAACTTTGGTTTTGTTATTGAAAATCTTAATATTTTTAATACTATTTGTTCGTTGTATAATTCTGATGATATCCTTGGCCAACTTTGTTGCCCTATATATACTCCACCTAGTAAGTAAAAGAGTGACTACATGTCCTCGCGTCACCATCATATCATAATATCCTAACAATGCTGTGCTAATTAAGGTTTAACTTGAACATGACCCGATTATTAATCGTTTCAGAACTTTGAAAACCAATCATGATATGTTTATTATAAGAGTTACACAACACAACATGTTTGATTCGCTTAAAATAGGAACGTATACATAAACACGTACATTTTGTTCAACCGTACATGAGAATATCTAAATATGTCTAAATGTATCATGTTGACACAGATAACAGATTTTACCTATATAACTCAGCGCATCAATATGACATTATTAAAAGGGGTTAACCTGCATTCATAAGACATTTGTTATTCGTGTATAAACCGATTGACCCAATTATGATTTTCACACGATTAGCCTTGACATGAACACTTTTAGTTATGTGTCTTGTACGTAGTGGGTAAACGGATTGTGTCAATTTTGTGAGCCTTACTCCTCAGTTCGTTTGAAGAAAATCATGCACGCTGGGACCAGAGTCGTCGAAATTTCTTTTTAGGGACCCATTTGAATGGTACGATGGAAAGTTTCTTTTTTATTTTTTTATTTTATTATCGAGGTGTATGATTATAATGAGCTGGGCACCTGGAGGGGAATTACCATAACAATTCACAGCTATGACATCCTATTTACTTTCGAGTTTTTCAAGGTAGGAATCGAACCGACAACCATCGATTCTTGAGCCGAAAGCGTGAAAAGGCCCTTACCATCCGGTTAACCCTAGGATGAGTCGAAAGTTTAATTCCAAAACGCATATTAGTTGCTAGTTAATGTGTGATTTGTATTCTTTTGAGCTCTTTCGAATTTTATAAGCGTAAATGGTACAATACTATGAACAGAGCTTAAGCAACAATCTTCTTAATCACAATACATCACGGAAATCATTTTCCGATGCACTTGTTTTCTCATAAGCCCTTACTTGAAAAGAAAACCATGAATATTTCAATTTATGATCAGAGTCACGAGAGAGAAGAATTGTGCTATTCGTTATGTTGCATTGTGGTGGGATTAAGATTTTTCAAAGGCTACATTGGTTCAGTTGGGATGTTGCATGCGCAATAATTCGATTCAATAAATTGCTAGAACAATGGCAAGGCAAAAGGAACCCTTTTTACAAGCTGTATGAGACCTGTCGCGTCCTTTGCACGTGTGGAGGCATTGGTATTTAATGATGAACCAGAAAAGCGGCTTTACAGGATAAAAGCATCACTTAACTCGTGTTGCACCCCTTTTACCAGTCCAAGTCATTCACAGGTGTCCCGGCTAACTTCTCCTGACTTGAACATCTCTTTTTTGCTTCTGAATTTGGGATTTTGGCAATTTGAGAACAATAAATAGGTCGACTCGATTCACGCTGTCGAGATCGTGACATTGTGCCTCACCATTTGCGGATGCATCTGAACGTCGTTTCTCGTGTGATCCCAAACTCCTTAGCATTCTTCATCTACCACTTGGCCCAAGTTCGCCAGAAATTGCCCTCTCCTCCTCTTCTTTTATTCTCTATCCTATAAATTTCGTAGAAAGATCCATCTCCCATTGTATAGAACCGGGATGGAAAAGACAATTAATTATCACGTGTACATAGCCCGGCAGAAATTTCGTAGAACACTTAATAGTCTTTATCTTGTCTAGACTTCCTCTCTCATGTTCCCTCATGATCATAATCTGTCAACTCGGAATATTAAGATTACTTGCACATTGGAATGTTTATTGCAATAATAGCCAATTCAAAGGTTAACATATTTGATGGAGAGAGATATAAGTATATAAAACTTATTACCATAATGCATTTGAGCGAGTCGGGATATACCTTGACATCCCTCTCATGTGCAAGTAGAAATAAAAAATGACGGGGCAAGTATCTTTTATGTAGAATAGAAAAATAGGGGATTGAGAAAAAATAAGAAACCAAATTGGAAAGCGATCAAACAAGGGTGTTAATGATGTGGAACTTGACTATAATATTGTGTTAGAAAGTCCAAGTTAAAATTCTAAACTATCAGTAGGAGGGAGTCTACAAGTGCATATATAAATGCAAAGCATGTCCCCGATATGTTTATATTTCTAGCTACATAAAGATGTTCTCATAACTCTTAGTTCCTCCGCAGTTTGAAGTTAATCGTTTTGGTGAAAAGTACAACCTCCTCTAGATTGAAACCCTTTGTGGCCTTCTTCACTTACAATCACGATGGATAGGAATTCTTCTAGCGAAAACATACAGGGTTTTCTCATTAGAAAATTATTATTCTCTGAAAGATTCACTCCAGCTCTTATTGGCCTGTGAAGTCAACTCCCAACAGTGGCTGCATTCCATTTTTCTATCGCAAATGCATTGTTTATTCTGTAGTTTAATTATTTGCATGAGAAAACGTGAAGCTATTATTGCGGATCTACCATTATTTGAGAATGAGTATGTCTGTCCTTTGCGAGTGTCTGCTTGTCATAAACTATTGATAAACGTTCGTCATGCATGTTGCCGTATAGCTCTATGCATGTCATTATTGCATGCCATGCATGTAATAACATCATGGTATCCATGCATGCCGTCTACTTAGATGCGTGATACATACGTGGAATTTCTAATCTTGAACTTAAAAAGAAATCTTGACTCGAGGGCAAATTGGGGTAGTTCAGGTAATTTTTTCTTTATCAACCAAGGTAAGAACCACACCCATAGTTCTAGCAAGGTTTTCGCGTCTCATCTTCAGTGTTATTGTTTCAGTCTGGTTTATAATGCTTTGACGATGATGTTTTGTTTCTGGGCATAATGTTAGAATCTTTTTTCACCACATTCGCATTTGAAATTGATATATGTGCAAAAAATTCCAGGAAAAGAGACTTATGTCTTCTGTGGAAAATTTTGGGATGTAGAAGTTTCATGGGATAATTGTTGGCCATGAAAATGGCACACCCTGGAACACCATAAATAGAAACTGAAACATATAAATGGAGAAGTTATCAATTCACGCACTTGGTTTGGAATCCATCGAACTTTACATGGAATTGGCGACGGTTGACGAATATGAACTCAAGTGCTTCTATCCTATTCCCTTCTCCGGAACATTGGTCTAATGAGATTGCCACTCATGAGAAGAAATTCCTCTCTAGATCCGTATGTGAGTCAGATTGTGTATCATCATGTTAGAGGAGGGACTTAAGCACTATTTATAGAGTTTTCGGCCATGGGCCCTCTCATCACTGGCCGGGCCGTACTCGACCCACACTAGCTAGTCCCATATTATTTTTATTAAGAACCCATATATCTTACCTTTATTAGACCAAATTAATACGGTTAATCTCAATTAATGAAACCCACATTAGGAAATTCTTACAATAATTACCAAAAAAAAATTCTTAAACCTATTGCATCTATTCCAATTCAATTCTTAATCTTTCAATTTGACAAATCAGTCATAAATCTTTTGACGATTTGCTAATGTAGTTTATCTGGTCAATTTTGGTCGAAAATTTCGACGTGAACACTCGCCATCCTACATGGCACGGCCGGCACTGACGTGGATAATTTTTCAATTTTTTCAAAATTTTTTATTTTCTTTTTCCTTTTCTTCTCTTTTCCTTATGTTCTTCTTTTTCACTATGGCCAATGAGGGTCGCTGTAGCTTGCCGGCCACTAGGCAACTGCCAAGCTCTCGCCGACCGTTGGCAAGGGTTGCGGTCCTCGCCCAGTTCTAGGTGAGGCAATTGTGGTTGCAAGCAAGGTCGCCTGGGTGAGGCCTCGCCCAGACCATTGTGGTGGCGAGCCTTGATTGCCTTGCCTAGATCTGGACGAGGGTTGTGACCCTCACCAACAGCCAACGTGGCCCTTGCTTAGTGGCCGACCCAATGGCCAATGAGCTCCACAACCTTCATCGACCATAGTCAAAGCAAAAGGAAAAGAAGAAAAAGAGAAATAAATAAATAAAGTTTGGAAAAAGATATTATAATTTTAAAAATTATTTACATCAGCCCTAGTTGTACCACGTTATACAACTCACGTTAGATGGTTGACGTTCATATCAGCGATTTCCAGCCAAAATTGATCGGATATACTACACTGGAAAATTAAAAAGGTTTAGTACTAAATTATCCAAATTGAAATGTATAAGACCGAATTGGTAAAAGTGCAATATGTTTATGACTTTTTGGTAATCTTCCCGAAGTTTCATTCACCAGAGAAATTTCTATACCAATTGCATACGAAGCCAACTAATTTGTTCACATAATATAAATTATTGTTGCGCGTAAGAGTTAAATTATTGTTGCTAATGAATAGGTGTTTTTAGCAAACAAGCTCTCACTAGTACAACATGCCAGCCTAATTCTCTTAATTTATGGAGGCAAACTAAAGAGGATGTGAAACTTAAACTGATTAATCCATGAAGTTAAAATTTTAGCTTGGGTGGGGAACCCACAATTAACTTCCTAAGTCCATCCATGTTTATGTCATTTTAAACTGGAGAAAACACAATTAATAATCATTTAAAGAAAATGCTAAGTTTATTAAGATTGGCTTACGAATTAGTTTAAACGTCCACTCATAGTCTGCCATTTCAGTAAATAAATCAATTTTGTAGATTAGTATTAACATATCTTACATTGCTCTCAATTAACTGATTTACCTCCATTGATGCACAAATAAGAGAATCAAGCTTAGTTGCGACCTACCCTACACAGGTAATGAGAAACTTGATATAGATTCGTGCACCGGGAATATGCGACCGTCTAATTCAGCATGGGTCTTACTAGAGGAAAATTATTGTATGATCCAGGTGCAAGTGAGCCCAACTCACATGCATCGTGACGACTAACGCAAGATCTATATGATCTAACGGTGCATGTGCATTGGACTTACATGCACAAGGATCATGTAATAATGGCTCCTTACTAAGTTTAAACTTCGCCAATCTAAACTTTTTTTTTCGTTTCTAGTAGCTCACCCCCTATTGAAAATGCACTTGCATTATCGATCGAATTCAAAATGTCAATTTGAAGACCAAGTCATCACATTGACAAGCTTACCCTCTTAGATAAACTTAAGTGACCATTAGAAGAACGATTTCCGATAGAAACTGTTCGCCTCCAATTAGGGCAATAGCTGATAAATCTATCTCATGTTCCCTGTGAAACCAACTGATGTGATTAGATTTATTTGAAGTCAAAAGTTTTTGGCCAAAGCTGTGAAGTCAAATTTAGATGTGCAGATGTTAGGATTACAAAGAAGTGACTAATGGACTTATAACACTTGTCATGTAGGGGACATCAGTTAGCTATCTCCGGTCTGTTTTGGAGGCAAGTATTATTCTCTAGTTAAAACACATGTGATAAAGGCAGAATTCTATTGTGTAGTGTCCAAAAACACTGGATTTTTTTCTATACCGGTTAGCTTCAAAAGTGTTTGTAAGTGGCAAAAATCTGTTGGAGAACATATTGATCTGTGACTTTTTTTCAAATAACTTGTCGGTACTTATCGACATTTTTATAAAATTAGAAACTTTTGTTAGTTTGGAAATTAGAACCTTTCATACTAACTTTTGTAAATAAAAATTAATAAACTAAAAGAAAATCCTTTTTCGGTTAAAGATAAGAGAAGTTGGTATTTTAAGAAACCAAATAAACATTAGTGAGTAACTCGAATAGGAGTTAGTAATGTATAATTAGTTGGAAACTTGGATCAAATCGTTAGCAGTCACTCCAATTGAGATTGATAATCTCTCCAAGAGTTGGTGAAATTCAGAAAGCTGGCAAGCAAAGCAAATAAAAGTAGTAACTCAAAGGAAAATTGTTACATTAAACAAAATTAGGTAAACTTGGTAATGAACAACTCAAATGAGAGTTGGACACCCGAAACTATATATTTGGTAATTTGATCTGAGAATAATGATAGTTCACTCACATAAAGTACGGCAATTACAAATTATTAGGGGATAAATTTAAGAACTTGGTAAGAAATGAATAAAAATTTGAAAATGATGAGAGAAGTTTTCCATCAGTGGTAAGATAATTTTCTCTTTAAAAATCATATAAAGCTTCGTAATTAACTTAAATAGGAGTTAGTAATACAAAACTTGTTGTAACTTAATCGGATAAGAGTTTGAAATAACTCCAACTAAGGTTGGTAATTTTTTTTTATGGTGGCAATAAATTTAATGAGTTGGCAAGGCAAATGAAAATTGGTATCATTTGGTAAACAACTCAAACGACACTTGGCATACCATAACCTAGTTAGAAACCTAAGGGAAGAAAAACCGGTAAATTTCACAAATAAAGGTTAGCAAATTCATATAAGAGTTGATACAATAAAGGGATCTGTAAGAGAGACAAATAAAAATTTGCAAAAAATAACAAAGTTTAATAAATTAAAATTAAATGAGCGCTGGTTATTAATTCAAGTGAGAGCCAGTAACTTAAAATTAATGGCTATTCAATCGAAAAAAAAGTTGGTAAGTCACCTATACAAAGATTGGTAAATTCATGTAGGAGTTGGTACATTTGAGGCAATGATTAAAACAGACAAATAAAAACCAGCAAAATATAAGAACGGTTGATAATCCATAAAATTTTGATAGTAATTTCATACGAATGTCAGTAAGTTATTAATAAATTATTGAAAAATTATGTGATTGGTATTTTCTTTTGCCGACGATTATTTGGCACTTACTAATTATTTTAGAAATCTACCAGCATGTAAAAAAAATCGTACTTTTTGGATATATATTTTGGAATGAAACTGCATAATAATCTACAATGGCAGTGGGAAGAAGCTGTTGGGTTGGGCTCCTGCAAGGTTGGGTTCGATGATGGGTGCTGGGCAGTGGGTTGGAGCTTGGAGGAGATGGAGTAAGGGTGGGAGGTGAAAGGGGGATACTGAGGGATTTGATCATATTTGGTTAGGTCTTGGAGGAAAAAAAAATATGTCACGATCTCGAAATGGAGATAGGCGATCGGACTACAAATGGTTGCGGAGGATCCGGATCCGGTTAGACAGAGACAAAAAAATATACAAGTTGACTCGCCTTTCTATATCTTTTTAGCCAGAATAGACTTAAAAGAGCTGATGATGTTGATGTGAGTATAATAACATTAGTCACGAGGCTTGTTATGAAAATAAAAGCCCATTCGCTCTAATTCTCGATCCGATTCGACGATGCGGTGTGGTTTTCCACTCGAACCTCATTTAGTGCCATTTTACCACAAGCTACTCAATTACATGAATGGCTTGCTTGCATCCACTCCAACATTTTCCAACCATTAAGATCAAGAAGAACATCTGAAAGTCAGATCAAATAAATATCTATCAAATTTCTGAAGGTACAAAGAATGTCCCCTCCAACTAATTGAAAATTCACGACATACTGTCATGGTTCCCTCTCTACTTGAGAAAGGGGGTGGGGAGTTCGATTCATCATCTTCTCAAAGGGCTTAAGTGGGGACGTTTAGTTTCAAATATGGGTTTCGACTTCCAGGCTTTGTAAAGAGGCACGGCAAAAGTCTGAGAGTGAGTTGATAGTTATAGTAGGATAGACCAAAAAAATAAAAAAAATCATGATTTACCCTAAAACCAAAAGGGGCCACTAGAGATAGCAAAATATACATATAAAAAAAGAAATTAATTTTAAATTACAAAATAAAAAAGAAATTTTCTAAATATGTTAGTTTGTCTTTCTTTAAGTTGGCCTGGTCCAACTTCAGAGTCTTTAATCCCGTAGGTAATGTGTGTTGTCTATCGCCGTTGGAGGGGGACCAAAGAAGAAAATTCTGCGCCAAAAAAAATAAATAATGCTCGAGCAGCAGCCTTCGTAACGTATGCGTGACCGGAAGACCACGCATTATTAAAATTTAAAACCCCATAATGATAATTATAAATATTCATGTCAAAGGTATAAACATGTCTCCCCTTCAGACATTGGGCGTGACCCCCTTGGGAAGTAGCCGCTTACCGATTTGTCTCTTGCCCCATTTTTCTATGCCGAATTATTGAATGCATGTACCAATTTCACACAAGAAGTCGTGCATTGGACTTGCTTGGAAGGTTCGCAGCTCTTTCAAACACGAGCCCTTGATTACGATTAAGGGAGGATTATTAGATTATTAGGGTTAGATGCTTGTGTTGTCTTCCATCGCATTCACTTCTTGTAAGTTACATGATTCGCATATCTTATGCCTGTGGACTTCGTCAATGTATTGTAATCCTAATTCTTTTCTTGACATGCATGCTAAGAGTGAGCATGGTTCAAGGATAGAACCTAAAACCTAATAACTGGATTGGTGGGAACCTGTCCGGCTCTAATTTCTAGGGTATGTTTCAGGTTCTAAAAATTGGAGAACTTGTTTGACAGGTAGGTTCCAGATTCTAGTAGGTGGAACCTAGAACAAGTTTTTGTGTTTTTCTTGATTTATTTCTTTGCGCAATCTCGTGGTATTCTATGATGTCCGATAATGAGCATATAATCTAGAAACACTAGTTTAAGCTTCCATTTTATGTCTGAAACTTTTATTTTGAAAATATTTCATGTTTTTTGTGTGTTTAAATATAAATTGTGATTAGTAAAATGTAACATCAAGTGATTATCATTAAAGGTGACGATACGATCGTTTAATTAATAATACAGGTGGAACCTTGTAGACCCTGGAATAGACCCTCAAACCTGTGATAGAGTAGGTTTTAGATTCTAGGGTAGGTTCCAGGTTCCAAAAAATGAGGAACCTATTCCAACTGATAGGTTCCAGGTTTCTGGTGAAATCTGTACATAACTTTGAACCCATAATCGTTCACCCCTAATGCATGCCCTTGAAACCCCCCCTCCTCCCAAAACTAAGGTTGATTAAAAATTTAATCTCTTATCATAATTTTGGGAAAAAGTGTCCAAGAAGTCCTAAATCTATTGTACTTTTATCAATTTAGTCCCAAATCTTTTAATCGTGCCGATTGAGTCTTAAACATTTCACCTTTTGTCAATCAAGTACATCCGATCAATTTTGACAAGAAATGAAGTTGATCT
This sequence comes from Syzygium grande, assembly GCA_024733475.1. Classification (NCBI taxonomy): domain Eukaryota; kingdom Viridiplantae; phylum Streptophyta; class Magnoliopsida; order Myrtales; family Myrtaceae; genus Syzygium; species Syzygium grande. The sequence continues at coordinate 27,989,329 of JAMXDD010000010.1, forward strand.
TTGGTACATTCTAGGGTGGTACAATCAACGCCGAGGCGAGGGCGACAACAAGCTAGAGGAAGAAGGAAAAAGAAAAAAAGAAAGAAAATAAAAAATTAGAAAAATATTAAGATGTTATTAAAAATTATCTACGTCGACGTTGACCATGCCACATAGAATAGCTGGTGTCCATGTTAGCGACTTGACCAAAATTGGCATGATGGACTTAATTGGCAAATAGTTACAAGGTTTAGAGTTCAATTGGTACGATATAAAGATTTAGGATTAAATCTATGCAATTGAAAACTAGATATATAAGTCTACTTACTGAATTTGTTTAAAGATTCACATGGCCTCGCGCAGCACATCAAAACATCTTCCTGACTAGTTCTCGATCACACCATGAATATATAAAAATATATAAGAGAAGTGAAATAGAATAAGAAGTCTACAACTCAGCATGGACCAGGGTCATATAGTATAACAATATATATGTACATGGATCCTCTACAGCAAGAGATTACATAATTAAACCTTCTTCTTGTCCCTCCTCGCGCGTTGTCATCTCTCGGTAATGCGATGGATAGATTCCATGTCTTAGAAAATGGGTCGATTTTGATTTTTTATTTTTGAATTGCGTAATGGTCATTCATATTCTATAGAAGTTGCATTGACTAGTTCACATCGTGTAAATTGATTTATGATTTCCTCGACCAATATTTTGGGTGCCACGTCGTTCTCCCTTTCTTGCACTCTTCCTAGTCAATGTGGAAATCGTGGAAAACGACGTTAGGAAGAACGAAAAATGAAGGAAAATTGTAAGCATTGAAAGGGTCTAAAGTCGTAGCCATGCGGCCACCGTTTGAGCAATGCACACACAGGTCCTGAATTCCACCTCCATTGACCTTTCACATGTTGTTTGGTAGTGTTGTTTGTTTGAAGAAAAATTGTTTTTTGAATTTCCAGTGTATAGATGATGGAAAATTAATTGATTTATGAAAAACGTGCTCATGAACGGTTTTAGCGGGCATTGCTCATTTAGTTCACACTGTTGATAATGCAATGTGCTTTGTCCGTGTCATCTAGAAGACTCTTCTCCTATCCTATATTTGGGAGGTGGAAATAAATTTATTATATAGAAATATATTGTAGTCAATGAAATTTTTTATGGCAAAACTTGATTTCTTTTATTACGGAAAATTTAATTGAAAATCACCGATTAAACATTATTTTCAATTCATTGGATGTGATTAATACTATTTCCAATTTTCTAAAGAGACCGACCTGTTTATTGACACTTTTTTTGTGGTCGAAGTTTATTTACACTTAAGTAAAAGGAAAAAGTAATTTTTAACTTTCCCCGTCAAAATACAAACTATTATTCAAGTTTAGAAAAACTAATACGTTTCGACATTTGTGTGTTGTAAAAATTTCATAAGTTTTAGATATAAAAAATGTAACTATGTGTGAGACGCAAAATTTTGATTAGCACAAAAAAAAAGTGAAAGTCAATCTAAATAGATTGCCCTGCAAAATTAACTTGGGTTGTAGATTTAAAAATGCTTTGGTTATTGATTTGCAAGAAATTATCTGCTGGGACTATGTTAGGAGTTAGGACTTTCAAATGACAAAAGGGGTTACTTTATTGGCTTCGTTTGTTTTGCAAAAAATAATTATTTGAGAAATATTTTTTTAAATGATCACTTATATTCCTTACAAAAATAAATGAGCGAAAAATATTTTTATCGTTCATGAAAATGTTTAGACATAAATTATTATCGATAATGAAAATATTTTGTATTGATTAATTATTTCAAACCATACAAGCATATATTTTTAGGAAGCTATTTTTTGAATCTATTAATTTTCCATTTTCCACTTGTGATTTATATTTTACATGAGATCGAGCCACAAAATCAAGATCCATCACACATGAATATCCGAATGTCAAACTTCCGTGGATTCACATCCATCAACTTATTGTGACAAAGGATTGACTTACTTCTTGTTTTGCCCGAATTTTTTCCACGACGAAATCTCTTTCAACAAGTTGTTCTTCACCGTTTAATTAAAGGAGATCAAGGTCCTGCATTGACTCTAGATAGGAAATATCTAGGCGACTAAAGGAATCAACAACTTTATACATAATGGGACTGTATAAACGCAAATTGTGCTGGAGTTTAATCAACGACAAGACTTGGGAGATGCAAACTTGATGGTGTAACCAGATCTTATCACACTTTGCCAGAATTGAATCAACGACACAGCTTGAGAACACAAACAAATACACTATGCTATAATTTAATCGATGACATATCACTTGGAAAGGCTGGGATAGAGATTGCACGCCGAAATTTAATCGACGACGTGAATTGAAAAGCTACAACTAAGAAGAGAAAGTGCATGTAGGAAAGTAAAGAAAAGATAGTAAATTGTTTGATTTTGTTTGGGGGTTCTAGTTGATGACAACCGGTGGTATTTATAATGATCTAGTGATAAATGCTTTCAGGCGGTTTTCAACGGTTTCTTCTGCACCTCTAAGGTCCAAAAATCTAGCGCCTGATGCAATTTCTGAACAGTTATTTCTTTGCACTAGCTATTCCATGACCCCGTAGCCGTCCCATCCGCTTGTCCTTGGATGATGACTTGTAATTGCTCATCGATGACTATCTCACGATCTTGTCTTCCAAATCATGTCCCATTATCTTATTTTCAAATGGTAATTGTTCCCTCCAAACATGCACATCCATTCCTCTTCAAATTCAGCTGCTTTGTTTTGTAGTTGTGCTTCTGTACTCTTTAAGCGAATCCCTACCGGTTATCCTAATGTTTCCCAATTGCTTCATCACAAATTGGTAACCATACCCCTATGCTTCTCGTGCTTTCAAAGAGCTCAAATGGCATTCTGTTGTCTGCCCATTACCAATGTCTATGTCAATCGTCACTGGTAGCTCGTTATCATGCATCAATAACTGAATACGTGTCACTAATGTGTACCGATACCGATCGATAAAATATCAATCTCTACGATAGTCAATAAGATGTGTGTGGTAATACTCACGTGTCACTCATGTGACTGTCCATGCTCACGTGTCAAGCATGTGCTTACTCATGTCGACGATCGGATTTATTTTGGTGTAAACACGAACCCACCAATAAAATCGTTGCTATCATGATAAAACAAATCCGTAAGTATGGCAAAGTTAGTTACATATTACAGGAATTGGAAAGAAAGGGGGACCGAAGCAAGGCCCAGTCCATTCTCAAAGTGATATTGTAGCCCAGATGTGGGCACGACCAATCGGTTGAGAAAAACCCAAAGTATGCAGACGATAACATCAAGCATCATGAAACTTTTTAAGGGAGGGAAAATGGAGAAGAAGTCAACGAAAAATGTGGAAATGAGCAACGCCCGCTAAAACCGGTCTATAAGATTAATGCGCAACAAATCGAAAGCGAAAAGCACGTTGTCATCTGACGCTCAACATTGCTCACTGTGACTTTGGTATCGTTGCAGGCAGGCCCACCCAAGCCCGTCGCCGGCACAGCATCGTTTGCTGTAGTCACGGCTCATGCACATCCACGGGATATTGAAATGCACTGTGCTAGTTCGAGGTTGCTTGAAAACCAATCTACTAGAACGACAATCCGGACATGCGATCATAAACATATTGTGCACAAACCATGAAAATGGTGTGTGCTACTATTTCATTGAAAAGAAACTAGCTCCTTTAATCTCAGTAACGCACATGAGTAGATTACATGAGGGCCTGAGTGCTCCCAGTATACTATAAGTTTTCATCTTCTTTGATACCTCATCAACTTCAATCAAATAGACAGCTGAGGTCCCTTATCTTTTCAGCTGTTCTAGATAAGTACATAGTTGACCTACCTTTTTATGAGATGCTCTAGACGAGAGTGGGATCGAACCAGTTATTGATTCCATCGTTCAGCCTGGACTTTTCGCACAAGTCTCAAGTGAATTCTTTTGAATCAACTCAATCGGTCATCTTTTGCAACCTCTAGCGTCTGCTAGCTTACTAACTACCGCCCCTCTCGGGAACTATAATTCAGAGACCCCAAACTGAGAGATGAAGAAGCTGACCCGAATACCACCTGGCCGCGAACATTGACGTCCGGCGAAAGATCGCTGGGAAAAGCGTCGCTTCCATCTAGAAGACGAGTCACTTGCCTCGTACTAGGCCTGCGGCACCATTTGCGCACAAAACAGCCCAAGCTTTAGCATCAACTCCACCTCCTCGACCACATAGCATCTTCGCAGTTTTCCATCAGCAGCTTCAACTTTAGAATCATCCGACCAACACCTCTTAACCCAATCAACCAACAGGATCCGATGATTTATGATATGATTTGTATTGAGTTCGGAGAAGACGAAGCAAATGGTCATCCTATTTATTCCTTCGATAGACTTTTCATGCCCAGCCGCTCATTGACTTTCCGTCGATTAGGGCCTGAGCTTGTCTTAAAACGACATTCCTTCGAGGCCTAATCTCGTAGGGTTATCTTGCTGAAACAAGTATCCACTCCATCGGATAAATGAATTTTTGCAGCGTAAGAAATTTGTGAAAATAAGGTTTCATTCTTTTGCCTTTGACTTGTTACATTAGAATTGTATTTTAGTATAATAATTATCCCGTTCTCCTGGAGCAGAAGAGGAATAGCTATAGTTTACCTTAATGTAAATGTACTAAAACCTTACTTTAGCAATATTAAGGCAATCACCAAAGGCGTCGATCATCTAACTTGAGTATATAAACCGATACCGAGTATATGCAAATTGTGAAAGAAAAAACTATTTTTTCCATAGACTTCACAAACTTCTTCTTATAATAGATGAAAAAAAAATTCTTTGTTTTCGAAAGTTATGATTTTTATTCAAAAAGCAAAACTAATTCAAACGTAGATTCAAATCTTGATTTTGCATATCATGTAACATCGCGCGTCATGTTACATGCGCACATGCCATTTTTACATATTGCGTTGTTTTCCAACATCGTTTGAATATGTCTCGATACATGTCATGTCATGTCATCCGCACATGTGATCTTTCGTCTGTCACGCCATTCATGTCATGTCATTTTGCATGCATCATTATGTCTTGTCAAACCCACCATCTCATACCTCATATAAACCACATCACAAAGTAGGGACAATTATCAAAAAAGTCCTAAACCTATTGTACAGCGGCCAATTCAGTCCTAAACCTTTTAAGTTTGCCAATTCAGACCTAAACCTTTTTAATTCTTGCCAATTTAGTCTTTCCAGCCAATTTTGACCGGCCGGCGCTGACGTGGCTGCTGGCCGTCCGGCCAACGATGACGTGACAATTTTTTTATTATTTTGTTATTCAATTTTTCAATCTTTTTTTTTTTTTTTTCTGATTTCTTCCTCTAGCCGGTTCGACGACCGGCGGCTGGCCAAAGGGGAGGGCCGGCGAGGTCGACCTCGTCGGCCTCTCCCAACAGAGGTGAGGCCCAGTAAAGGCGAGGCCGACTTCGCTGACGCCTAGGTCGCGATAGCGAGGTCGGCCTCACTGCTACTGGGCGAGGCGAGGCCAACCTCTCCATCGCCTAGGTCGCGACGGCGAGGTCGAGCCTCGCCAGATTTGGACAAGGCTCGATCTCACCGTCGCGACCCAGGCGTCAGCGAGAATATAACCCACGTCACACAGTATATGCATTGCATATTTTTGTAAATTGCTCTTTTACATGCCGATAGAATCCCTCCAGTTCGAAAGATGATGCAATGGAATTCATTCGATTGCAATGCATTAATAGGACGACAACTCATCTTTAGGCCACTTGGAAGACCTAAGTTGTCGTCAATTTCTCTCTCTTTCTTTTCTTCTTTTTCCCTTTCTCTTTTTTCCATTTATGCCCCTCACTCTCACTCATCGCGGCTACCACGCCTCTGACTGAACCATGTGATCCAAGTTGTCGTCACCGTTGTCGTCATCTGGGCTGTGTAGTTCATCACCTCACACACATACCCATAGAAATAAGTGGACACGTGCGAGTGTGTGTAGCCAAATCAGGTCACAGGAGAGGTCGTGGCCTCTAATCTAAGGCTGCCCCATATGAGGGGTCGCATGAGGTTGGCATCGCCATTTTGCATGATGATCTTAACCTCTCTTGCCATCGCCGCCATGTGAGCGAGCCGTCAACCTTCAAACCTAAATGGTCGAGGGCAGGGAAAGAGAGACTAAGAATGATCAATTAGGCGACGACGATGAGAGAGGAGGGATGGTCGCATGGTGCAACGGCAGCCCAGTGTAGTAATGGCTCAAATGTCAAGTGCGGCGGGCGTGGCGGCTGTGTGGAAAGGGCAGCATAGAGGAATTTTTTTGGGTTTTAAGCGGATTCTATTAGACTTTAGGGGTATTTTGGTCATTTTACTCCAAAGGTTCCAATCCTTTTTAGTAAGGGTAAAAGATACCAAAAATCCAAAATTATGCCTATTGTGATATATTTATCTTGAGCTTTTTTTTGTGATACAAAAAATTCTAAACTTATACCATGTGACATATTTATCTTTTGTCAAAATTCTGTCAATAAAAACTGTTAAAAATCCATTCACATGAACACTAAAAATAAACAGTGTTAACATGGTGCCTACATGGCTTAAGTGAAATAAAAACGACATTATTTTGGCTGAAAATCATCTAATGAAACTTAGATAAAAGGGTAAATGTGTCATATAAATATAAGTTTATGATTTTTATGTCACAAGAAAAAATTTAGGGTAAATATGTCACAATGGACATAATTTGAGATTTTTTTATGTCATAAAAAAAGTTTGATCACAATAAATATAGTTTGAGATTTTTTGTAGCTTTTTCTCTCTTACACATCTAACATCCTCTGCCAATAAGAAAAGACTGGGAAAAGCTGTAGTCCAACGATTTATTTCACCTGCAAATTAATCCACCTAAAGGAATACATAGGTCAACATGTCAATGAGATAATTCTTATTTAATGACTAAGCCAGTTGCCATCCTGGCTTCAAAGCACAACAAGAACTTCATGAGATAATTAATATTTTATATTTATCTTTTGAGATGAAAATGACAGGAAGAATCACATAGACAAAACTAAAAACAATTGGCCAAGAAGGAGACGAACATCAGAAGACAAAAAAGATCCTATTTCGTGGCCTCCAAAGCTGGAAGAAAAGTCACCAGAGCCGTCAAATGCTGCAAGCAGTCTTTTGATCAGCAGTAATTGGCATTTGCCGATCACGTAGCAGGAAAATATTTTTTGCCGCCGCTTACGACACCAGGAGGAGCCTCGTACATGAGCTAGAAAAGAGACGTATTTGCTTCAAACTAACAGTATTTCATGCATATGCATGGTCCCGCGAAAACATCTCTATCAGATGAGTCTGGTTCTCTTTAACCACCAAGAAGTTCCAAATCAACATTCTTCAGGCTAATTTAATAATAGTCTTTCAAGTACTTAATCTTGTTTCGTTTGACTTACAGAAAAGTTAGTCTTCACTTTTTTTTTTTTTTGGGTTATTTTTATGTAAGGGTAGCTGAGACTTTTTTAGTGCCCAATTAATCTCCACGGATACAAGTCACCCATCCCATGCATATGTTGGGGTAACATTCCTATGGAATTTTGATGATTCCAAAACTATGTTTAGTACTAATATATATTATGACTGAGTGCATATTGTAAATTTGGCTAAAAAATTATCAATGATTCCTTGTATCAGCAAAGATGAGAAACTTTGCTTTGACAATAAGGAGAACAAGTACGAATGTCAGTGGTATCTTACGGTAGCTTGGAAGGACTAGTCGAGCTAGTGTTCTTCGAAGTCTTTGGGTACTGATAAAGGTGGGAAGATCATTGGTCCTGACATCATGTGTCATTTGGTCAGTATAATTATTGAAGATCGTCAACCGGATCATGCACAATCCGCGCCAGTGATGGTTGTTGACGAAATTCAAACGGCATTAGCTTAAATATCACAAACAATTCGGAATTACAAAGAAACGAAATTGCAATAACAAAGTTGGAATCGATACACTCAAATACCGAGGCCTGTGTTTGACACAGTTTCCTTAAAACAGATTCGTCCCCTCCGGTACGCGATTGAGGTTTTGCGAACGTCTGTCTCCCAAGATACAACGGCTAACAGCGAAGAAGAGATCGCGGCACTTCCAAGCTTTTTCGTGAACTTGAACAAACTTGGAGCGAACACTATCGAAAACAATGCAAATGCAGAGAACGTTTTTCAGGAAGGAAAGTAGCGAACGGCACCGTTACAAAATCAATTTCGCAACAGTTTGCCGTTTAACGCACCATTAATTGAGTCGAAAAGGCTAGCAAAATTGGGCTCGCCGCGAGGCCCAATTTTCGGTCCCCAATCGTGTCTACGCAGGATGAGCGCCGCGCCCAAGTTCAACTTGTCGGGCGCCGGATTTACCCCCCCGCGCTGCTTGGCAGGCAGAGAGTTTATGCTACAATAGTTACCACTTCAAATAAGTGTAACCATATATAAAAGCACTCCATAGCCTTCTTCTTTTCCAATGTGGGACTAGTGTTTTCACTTCCCACTTTCAACTCAAGGGTGTTCTTTGAGTATCAATTTCTCATTCATTCACCCATCAATTTTTTTCAAATTTTCAACAATGGTATGCATTGGATCGTATGGTGATGCATTGGCTCTGATGTTCGTGAGATATGTAATGGAAGATACCGTTGATGGTACATAAATAGCCGTTAAAGAAACTAGACTCCATAACTGGACAACCAAGAAAAAAATCAGAAAAGCAACCGATAGTTTTCTACTTTAGGATAGTTACAGCATACTCCATTTTAGGAAATCTGTGACAATCGAGCGATTACAGGATTAGTCCCGATTATATCTGAGGTCTCCAATGACTCTCAAACGGCTAGCTAGGCGTCCTTGAAGGTCTCCAACGGATAGATTGATGACTTCAGTATATAAGGAGCACCAAAGCTAAGAAGAGGGTTGGGCACGCTGAATATTGCAACTACAATCTAAGCTAGAAATTGTCTCTAATCTTGTTCTAAGTTTCTCTTTGTAATTTTTATAGCACTGTAATAGTTGATAGTCGAGTGTACAAGTGCAAGTGCAATGATTGTGTCTTGATAGCGTGATTTATCATGTGAAAGAAGCAACACTAGCCGGTTGTAACTTGCTTTGCTGATTACTGATGTAATCCATCCATTGTTAAGGTTGTTATGAGATAGTGGACATAGGCTTAGATATAAAGCTGAACCATTATATATTGACATGTGATTTACTTATCTCACTCTGTTTACTTACTAGCATCACACACATTGACTTACATCTAACACTATCTTGTGTGCTACAAAAATTTTACAGTATCATCACACAACCTATTCAACCCCCACTTCTAGGTAGTATTGTTATTGAAAATGCACACTTTTATGCTCCTAGGGCAGTCTTGAGAGAATTTGAAAGTGTAGTAATTTGAACCAGGCTTGAATGAGGAGGGTAAACATGCTTACCACTTGAGCATGCCCATGGGGTAAATCTGCTCTTCATTTTTTGATACCTTTGGACCTGCTTCGAGCTGACTAGTCCCCTCATTTTGATTTGTCTCAAGCAGGAAGTCGATATCCCATTCCTCCCAATAATTCTTGGAGGGTGAAGAGTTTCCCCTAGACTCTAGTCGATTCATCTTAGTTGCTTCATTTTCTGAAGTGAGAAGAGCTTTAACTGGAAAAATTGTCCAAAAAGTGATAAACCTATTGTATAATTGTCGATTCTGTCATAAATTTTTTAATTTTGCTAATTGAGTCCTAAATCTTTTTACGTTTTGCCAATCAAGTAAATTTGGCCACTTTTGACCGTAAATTGATGATGTGGGTAGCGGTTGTCTTACGCGGCATGACCTATGTTTTTTTTTTTTGATCGACGCATGACCTATGTTGATGTGGATATTTTTATAATAATATTTTAGTTTTTTATAATTTTTAAATTTTTTTTCCTTTTTTTTTTACACCTATAGTCGGTGACCTCGCCGGCCACAAGCTAGGACCAACGCCCTCGTCAGCTACAAGCAAGGACATTGGGCCCTTGCCCAAATCCAAGCGAGGGCCATAAGCCCCTTACCTGTGGCTAGCGAGGCGTCGCGTCCCTCGTCAGATCCAGGCGAGGGCCATGAGCCCTTCGCTATGCTAGCCGGCAAAAGGTGTAAAAAAAAAACAAACAAAAAAAAAAAAAAAGAAAAATTATTAAAAAATATTTACGTTAGTGCCGGTCATGTCACATAAGTTGGCCGACGTTCACGTAATCCTGATTGGATGAACTCAATTGGCAAAACGTGAATAGATTTAGGACTCAATTGGTAAAATTAAAATATTTTTGAATAAATTGGTAAAAGTGTAATAGGTTTACGACTCTTTTAACGATTTTCCCAGCTTTCACAGCAAATCCAATAGCAAAGGAAGGCCTCGGGGAGCATCCCAGCTTTAGCAAAAAAGGCAGGGTCGCTCTCCCACTTGACGAGAAAGCTGTTGTACCCAACAAGGAGCAAAAAAGATTCATGGCACTGAAAGAGACACAAACAAAATAGAAAACACTAATCAAGATCAAAATCATGAGAAGAGAAAAAGAGGGATTTTCCTAACACACCGTGTAAATAATACAGAGTGAGGATCTACCTAAGCCCCTTATATGCTCTTGGCTAATCTATTTTGAAACTATAATGTGTTTTGCCGTGGGCTTCGAATGTTCTGCCGAAGGAGCGGTGGACCGTGGTCAAGAAGGGAGGGTGCAAGTGATGGCGGGAGAGAGAGAGACTTTTTGGTGGGATGTTTGGTAGATATGAGGTGCAAATCCAATCGTTAATTGGGTTGGGATTGTAGATGAGTCTTTGGAAGTAGGATAGTACCCCTCATTCCATACTTTACATCTTAGTAAGCAGGTAATCCATGAAGTCATCTAATCAAAGACCATAATTCCTTTAAAACAAACCCAGGTTGCCTTTTGTTGAATCTAAAACATAAAAACATTGTGATCAGGGTCGTAACTCGGCTTAATATGTTTTTCACTTATGTGGTATGCTTAGGGTACTTTTATTCAGAAATTAATGTGGCAAAAAAGTTGTAATTGAGCGGACTTGGACAGAGATCAAAACCGCATAAACTTATTCAAGTTGGGTTAGAAGCTGCCATCAAGAAACTTGACTTTTAAATTCAACTAGGTTAATCGAGTCCTTGCTTTGGATAGAATTAATCCGTTTTTAATCGTACATATACCGGCAGAACCTGTCTGACCGCAAGATCATTAGCCGTGCAAAACTAATATTTATTTTGTGGCCGCAGCTGCTTGTCCTTTCAGCGTAATAGAATAACCATTTCACGAAGACGAGGATCTCTATGTTCACGTGCAGGTTTTACTACAAAAGAGGGTCCCACTTCGACTCTCTTTCCGCTCTTTGAAGAGTACAATATAAAGATTAATCTATGGCCCGAAAGAGACCCGGACGGTCTTAATTACCAGTTAAAAGATAATTACCTTGAAATGACGTGGCCGACCATGGCCCCATTAACAATTAAGTAATAAATAATACATAATAATTTCCATAAAAAAATTAAATAATAGTTAATTAAACATATTGCGGTATTGTAATGAACGCTTCCGCAACGTAAGAACTTCCAAGAATCTTCCAAGAAAAGGAAGAACCTACCCGGGAAACTTGCCGGAACAATACTCTTCCTCATCTTTATCTCTATTATTATATTGCATAAACAGCAGATATAAATACCCTTGCCGTCTCATCGATCAAACTCCCCCCAAAAACCTTCAAAAAAAAAGAAGAAAATTCCACGGTATCTTCAACAAGATGATGCCGTCAGAATTCCATAGAGTACCTTCATGGCCTTTCTTTGAGATCGTGAACGATCCTGTTGGTGGTGTTATGGGGTCTTGTCCCAACTCGGATTTCTACATTGGAGGACATGAATTTTGTTCACCCTTCACCAGTACAGAGGACTCCTCTCAGTCTCTATCCTCCTCTTACTTGCCCTCTGAGTTTTCGCCAAATCTCGGTGAGATTCATAGCTCCAAGATTAGCGAATTGGAGACTCTTGAAGCTATCCTGATGGAGATCGATGGGCTCGAGCCAATCTCAAGCTGCGATGATAAGGGATGGACCGCTAGCCCCAGTATCGCTAACGATGTCTCATCAGTCCAACCGACTTTAATCCTGCCATTCGAGGGAATGAAGGTCGATAATAAACTCGGCCTCCCTCATCTCCTTAAGGCATATGGAGAGGCCATGGAAAGCGAGCAGAGCGAGCTCCTCGATGTGATCTCTGGATGCATTAGCGAGAGAGCAAACCCACTCGGTAACGCGATGGATCGCCTTACCTTCTACATGTTCGGCAGAAAACAAGACCTTAATTACATAAAACAAGAGGCTGTCAAGAACTTCAAGCCTGCATCAAATGCAATATACCAAATATCCCCCCATGGGAGATTTGCCCATTTTGCGGCAAATTCAACGATTCTCGAATCCATCCCCAAACACATCGAGGCCGTGCATGCCATAGACTTTGACATGGGAGACGCGTTCCAATGGTGGGCATTCATTGAGTCCATGGCAATGGAGAGGAGACGTGTAGCTCTAAGGATAACTTCGATGAAATGGGATGATGAGGACAGTTTGATCGGATTTGAGGAGGCGAAGAGGAGGCTTCAAGAGCAAGCAAAGGCTCTTGATGTGGAGTTGGTGGTGGAAGAGATGAGGATTGATGCGTTAGTGAGTGAGATGAACAGACTAAGCAGAAGAGGAGGTAATAGTAATGGTACGAGATCACAATGGATGGTCTTCAATGTAATGCAGGGTCTTCCACACATGGGAAGGAGGAGAAGTGAGAGGCTAGTTGGTGAGTTCTTGAGATTGGCCAAAGAAGCGATTGCACATCCCGCGATCGGAGGCATAATAACTTCGGGCCAAGGAGAAACTAGCTGCAAATCGCGAAATTGCTTGGGTTTTGGCGAGTTCTTCGAAGAGAATATCAAGTATTACCATGCAATTTTGGAATCAATTGAGTCAGATTTCCCAAGCCAGCAGCTTGTAGAGGCAAGGCTGGCTGTGGAATCTCTTTTTGTCTCACCCTTTGTTTCTTGTCTTGACTGGTTCCAAACTTGGGAAGAAATAAGGGAACGTTTGGATGTTCCGTTGGGGTCTTGTTGTGTGGATGGTTGGAGAATAAGCCAAGCAAGTCTGATGGAAGCCATGAGGTTGATCAGTGGGAAGAGGTCATATTCAGTGGCAATTGGAGAAAATGAGAACGAGATGGTGTTGGAATGGGAAGACTCCCACATGCCTCTGGTCAGATTTTCAGTTTGGGGGAATCTCTCTATGTTCAAAGCAATTGTATAGAATTTTACGTTCCAAATGCGTTCTTTTTCTTTTGGAACGCATCGAAGAGTGAGAGTAAATATTTGTGTATATGATTTGTTTTATCTGTGAAAGGAAATCTCAATTCAGTCTAATAATTGTTTCTATGATTCCATTGCATGGTAGAAAAATTAAAGGGACGATTTGATGATCATTGAATCCTATGCGTAGACTATGATTTCGTATAAGACGACGTGGCATCTCACCTTAGTTTTACATACTTTTAGCACTAGACTGGTTAAATCTTGACCTGGTTAAATATTTACCGTATTTAGAAGGAAAACTCAAACTTGGCATAATTAAAATGTGCATAATGTCTCCGTCAGTGTTCATCTTCTCATAGAAAATCAATAATTTGATAACCATTTCCCCTTAATTCCCAACTCCTTGTGGAGGTTCGTTCTCTCTCTCTCTCTCTCTCTCTCTCTCTCTCTCTCTCTCTCTCTCTCAATGTTCGCAAAACTCCTCATGCCGATTGTCTCAATCTGAGGTCACGGCATCACGGGCTTGGAGCTGAAGGAGGCAATTAATGGTAATCAAGAGAGAGATAGAGAGAGAGATTGGTAGGATGTTCGGTAGATATGTGATGCAAATCTGACCGTAATTGGGTGGAGATAGTGGATGAGTCTTTGGAAGTGAGACAGTTCCATACTTTACGACCTAATAAGCAGGGATCACCATGAACCCTAAAATCCGTGGAGTCATATATCTAATCAAAGACCCCAATTTCTTCAAGATAAACCAGGTTATATACATCGTTTTATTGAATCTAAAACATACGAACAATATGATAGTGATTGCTACATGGCTTGAGATGATTTTCACATATTGTGTGTGCTAGAATACTTCTATTCAAAATTTATCGCGGAAGAAGAGTAGTAATTGACCGGATCTCAACAGGAATCAAAATCCCATTTATACTTATTTGAGCTGGGTTTGAAACTTCCATTGAAAACCCGACTTTAAAATTCAATTAGGCTTCTCGAGTTCACGCTTTGGATAGAATTCATCCATTTCAAGGCAGTCTCGCAGACATTCCCAACTTCACAGGGAGACGTAACTTCCAGATATACGGGTAGAAACTATCTGATCTTAAGATTATTAGCCATGCAAAACTAATATTTCTTTTGTGGCGACGTCTGCTTGTGCTTTCAGCGTACTAGAATATGTGTTCCTCGGAGACGAGGATTTCTATGTGTGTAGTGGTTTTACTACAAAAGAGGGTCCCGCTTCAACTTTCTTTCTCCTCTTTCAAGAATATAATAAAAGATCATTTTTAACCCTAATGTGATACGATACACACGGATGATTGCAATTTGACGTTGACACCCATCGCATTCCTGTCCTTTTCTAGTTCAACTTGGGAATATTTCTGACTAATGGAAAGGTAATTATCAAGAAAAGACACGATAATGGCCCTTAACGATTAAGTAACCATTATTTAATCTTATTGTGTTATAGTAGTGAACGCTCACGCAACGTAACAACCTCCAAGAATCTGCCAAGAAAGGAAGAAGACCCCAGCAAGGACACTTGCTGGAATAAAACTCTTCAATACATAATCCTCATTTATGTATTGTATAGCATAAACCACAGACGTAAATACCCTTGACGTCTCATCGATCAAACTCCCCCAAAACCTTCGGAAAATAATGCACAACATCCTCAACAAGATGGTGCTGTCAGAACTCTATAGAGTACCTTCATGGCCATCGTGTGAGGTCACGAACGATCCTGTTGGTCATACATGTTATGGGGTCTTGTCCCAATTCGGAATTCTACATTGGAGGACATGAATTTTCTGTTTGTAAGAAATGTGTTTGTAGGAAATGAAATCGGAATGTAGTCGGACTTTGAGGCTTATAATCACTCTCTTTTATGATCAATTTGCCCTATGAAGTTGCTATAGGTTATTGGCAAATTCCCTTCAAGATACAACAAAGTCACTATGAAAATACTGAATAGCAATTCTAATAAATCTTCTAAAATTCTCTGCGAAACAATTGAGAAAATGGTTGTTTTGTTTTTCTCTTAAGGAAGACGAAAATGAAAGAATTTCTATTCATCTTTTAATCGAACAGAATTGTCCAATATATATAAGCAAATAAAACACACATCTTGGTGTCTAACTGCCAATGTGGACACACCCATTCATGTCCAAAAAGTTACAATTTAGACATAACCATTCATGTGCAAAAATCGCCATTCGAACACAACCGTTCATGTCCGAAAAGTTGCAATTCGGACACAACTTTTCAAGTACAAAAACTGTCAATTTTGGACATACCTTTTCATGTTCTAAAATGGACAGTTTTGTCCGAACATACACAACGTTCCAAAGGTTGTAAGAGAAGCAGAAAATAAAAATTCGAAATTAAATTATTAAAATTAATTGCCACTTGTCGCGACCGACCTCCCGAGCTTTTTTTTTTGAATAACGTGCAAAAAGCAGGGGGGGCTCGCCTGGTACGTGCTAAGTCTAGGTTCAGGACTTAACTCGGGCTCTCCCAAGCCCATACCATATCGCGACTTAGGGTTTGAGTTTTTTAACATGTAGGTGATTTGCATGCAGGAGTCGCCACTAATCAGTTTGGGGTAGGTCGATTAGAAACCCAAATAGGGTGACGGAGAATCACCCTATTCCTACGAACTAGAGATTAAACTGAATTCGGGGACTTGGTTACACTAGTTAGATAACTAATGCCCTTTCGGTACCATTCTACCCTGTTCATTTTTGAAAACATTTATCAGGCAGTTTGGATTGATTTTAGGACCTTCCTCCTAACATGTGAGGTGATCGAGCGAGTGCATAATCAGACATGATCAGCAGTCAGGAACACAAGTCATGCAGCCTAGGGTTCTAATCCTAGCTAAGCCAGATGACATTCAATATTCGGCAGTTCATGCAATTGTATTAAAACATGCATACTAACTACACTACGGTAATTAAAAAACATGCAACATGCTATTGTGCAATTCAAACTTATTTAATTTAAATAAAACCACAACATGCATAATTATAAAGGATTATAACATTCACATAAGTCATGAAAGAAAAAAAAAAAAATTTTTTTTTTTTTTTTCGGGGGAAAAAAAAAACGAGATGAAAAAAACAAAATAAAAAGAAATAAAAACATTTTAAGAAATTTTTAAATTTTTTTTTTTTTTTTTTAATTTTTAATTTTTTTTTAATTTAAAAAAAAAGCGGAAAAGGAAATAAAAAAAAAAAATTTTTTTTTTTAAAAAAAAAAAATTTTATATAAAAAAAAAAAGGAAAATAAAAAAGAAATAAAAACCATTTTTTAAAAGTTTTTTTTTGTAATTTTTGTAATTTTTTTAAAATTTTTAAAATTTTTTTTAAATAAAAAAAATAAAATAAAATAAAATAAAAGAAAATCCGGTCGGGCCGGGTCGGATCTGGGTCGGACCGGTCCGACCCGGGTCAACGGATCCGATCCGGGTGTTGACCCGGGTCGGATCTGATGATTCGGCCCGATCCGACCCACCAATCCGACCCGGCGGGGAAACGAGGCCTGATTGGCCGATCCGACCCGAGGACGGGCCCCTCGGCCGACTCCCGACACCCCGACAATCCTCTCCACCCTCCGGCCTCGTCGTCCGACCTCCCCTCACCGACCAACATAAAAACACCATTGAGGAATCCTCTCCACCCTGAGGAAAAACTGGAACTTTGGCCTCCTCGTCAAGTCCGATCGACCGGGGCCTTCCGCACGACGGTGACGACCAACATAAAAATCGGGGGCTTCATTGAGGAAGTCCCGCCAAAACAAGGCCGGGGAGGGGGCGATGAGGAAAATCGAACTTCGCCTCCTCAGCGGCGGCCTTGGGCGGACGGCGCAAACACTACTCTCTCCTCTCTTTCTCTCTCTATTATTCTCTGTTTCTCTCACTCTCTCTCTACATTACATTCTCTCTCTCGGTCTCCAGGAGCCTCAGCTTCCTCCTGACTGACGGCCGGGTGCTATTTTTGCTCGGTGAGGCCGCCTTACTCGCTCACTCTCGATTTTTCTCTCTTTTCTCTCTCGATCTCTCTGGGTTCTCTCTTTCTCTCTCTCGGTCTCTCTCTTTTTTTTTGGAAAATGTGGGCCCCCCTCACTCTCTCTCTCTCGGCCTTTTATAGGCGGAGGCAGTGTTTCTTGGCTCCCCCCTCCCGTGGCGTCTGCGTGACGATGGTGGCGTTCACGGCGCGACTTGCGAACCCGGTGACCCGAGCAGGCGAAGAGAGAGAAACAGAGGGGGCGAGAGAGAGGCGGGATAAAGGAGAAAAGGAGAGAGGGACCGGCCTTAATGGCTGGGCCCCCTGGCGTGTTCATCTCGGCCCCGCCCGACCGGATGACGACGATGAGGAGGGGCGCGCGCGGCAAGCGCCATCGCCCGGTCGCGCATGTGGGAGAACAGAGGAGGGAACAGCGACGCGGAGGGAGAAGGAGAAGGAAGAGAGGCTGGGCCGGGCTGGGCCTGGGACGCCGCAAGGGGGGAGAGGAGAAAGGAGAAGCGGGCTGGGCCGGCCAAGGAAAAGAAAAGGAAAATAGGAGAGGAGGGCAGGGCCGCGCAGGGGGAAGTTGGGCCGCGCGGGGAGGAGAGGAAGAGGAAAAAAGGGGTGGGCTTGGGCCAGCCTTGGCCCAGCCCGATCCGATTTTTTTTTTTTTTTTTTTTTAAATAATAAATTTAAAATAGACTATTATTATTATTCATTATTATTTTTTTTTTTTAAATTTTAATTAACATTTTAATAGACCCTATTAATACAAATATGCCTAATTTCTATATGCAATGCACTTAAATAGAAATATTTTTTGTTTTAGGAATTAAAAAAAATTAATTCCTAAATTTTGCATAATTAATTTTGGGCAAATTAAAAATAGGTGTCAACAGCTGCCCCTCTTTGAAGGTGAGCTCGCAGAGTTTGAGCTCGCAGAGGTTACGTTCAAAGATAAAATGACACCTAAATCTGGCCCATGCATGTTCGATGAATGTTATTTTTGGGAGATTGTGAGTCTCATTTTTATGATGCAATAAGATGATGCATGCTAAAGTAAATAAAAACATACCTAGGGCTACTTACCTTGCCGAAGGGTAGAGCAACTCCAGATAGTTGATATTGCGGGTCAAGGACTTGAACCTTTCTTCTGTCACCTTGACTGGGGAAACCACTTGCACAGGACCCGAACCTTTCTTCGGTCGCCTTTGGGTGGATTTCGTTTGTCGAGGACCCGAACCTTTCTTTCGCCTCGCCGCCTTTGACCGAGAAATCGCTTGCACAGGACCCGAATCTTTCTTCGGTCGCCCTGATTGGATTTCATTCGTCACGGACTCGAATCTACCTTCGGTTGCCGTGACTGGGGAGAAATCACTTACACAGGACCCGAACTTTTCTTCGGTCGCCAGTTGGATTTCGTTCGTCTAGGACCCGAACCTTTCTTTGGTCGCCTTGACTGTCTGGATTTTGTCTGGGACCCGAACCTTTCTTCGGTCGCCTTGACTGTCTGGATTTTGTCTGGGACTCGAACCTTTCTTCGGTCCGCTTGACTGTTTGGATTTTTGCCAAAGTACCTGGGAGTCTTTGCCCAAGAATTTGACGGTTTGCCTGCTGGGTCCTTGCCATCAGGTCTTGGAAAGCTCAAATGATGAGCACCTCGGGGTCCTCGCCCGAGGATTTGATGGTTTGCCTGGTGGGTCCTCGCCAGCAGGTCTTGGAAAGCTCAAACGATGAGCACCTCGGGGTCCTCGCCCGAGGATTTGATGGTTTGCCTGGTGGGTCCTCGCCAGCAGGTCTTGAAAAGCTCACATGATGAGCACCTCGGGGTCCTCGCCCGAGGATTTGATGTGAACAGAGGGAGTCAGTTCCGTGCTCAAAAGGGTGAACAGAGGGGTTAGTCCAATGTTCAAAGGGCACCATAACAATTATAGGTACATGGATTTTTGGAACCAGGCATTGGTAGAATATACTTACCTGGATACGTTCCTGCCTCTTAAGGGCATGTCTCCTGTCAGACAAATTTTTCTTTGTGCAAACATATATGCATTCATTGAAGGAATAGACAACTGAGGCTATTCTTGAATATTGTACGAAATATCTTGACCAGCTAGTCAAGATGCATTTCATTTTCAAAGAAACACCCGGTTTACCTTCTGGGTAGTTTGAAAAGCAATCAGATGATTTTGAAATCAAGTAAGGGTAGAATGTACTTACCTGGGCACGTTCCCGGAGGTTTGATGTATCATCTGCTGAATAACCAACCTTTTTCGGGGCATCTCTCTTGGGATGATAATGAGGGCTTTTTCAGTGCCCGAATTTTTGTACTCCATCATTGGGGATTAAAACTCTGAGCTGTCAAAGATGATTAGCACAAACATACATGCATTCATCAGGGATAGACAAGCTGGGTTGTTCCAGAGTGTGCATTTGAGGGTTCATGCATGATGATTTTTATCATGTTTGCATCACCAAAAATCCACCGAGGGTTAACCAAGATAATTTTTCGCAAGGTGGACTTTCTCGAGATGATGAGCAGTGACTTTCGGTCGAGAGGACTTCCCACTCGCTCTCATTGAAAAAGGCTGTTTGTCCCGTCCATTAATGCAGGAGCATCGAAAACACTCAATCTGACCGTTACCACATCAACAAGGGTCTGAGTTTTCATAATGATACGACAACGCCAATCGAGAGGTCTTCTTTGGTCGTAATGTAGGCTTGGTCAATGGCTTAACAAAGGTATTTATTCAAGTCAAGGCCATGAAAGAAAATATTTTGCAATTATCTCCAGGTCTACAAATCAAGAACCCTGCAAAAGAGATAAAAATAGTCTTGCTCGCACCTCCTTGAGCATTGTTTATAAACATTTGAAATCCCGCGTTAATTCAAATGCCCCAGTCAAAAGAGACTTCATGAGGGATGTAACGTGGGTTTGGTTTATGGGATGAGAAACGAAATGATCGTTAGGCTCAAAAATGTGTGTAAGGGTGAGAATTGGTGATCCTCTTGGCATTGTCACTAGTCTTCCTTTCCACTATCAGGATCCTTTTGGAAGACTCCGTGGATAATCCTGTGTTTCAGTACCTTTAACAACTTTTCCTTGGGGAGTTTTTGTCAAGAATTTTAGGGACACCATTTTTATCATCTTTTTCATGTAGCAGATCTTTTGCCAAGACAGAGTTCCTAAAATAGGAATCAGTATCAAAGGAGAGCTCAAGTATATTTTTCATTTTTTTGGTTTTTTTTTTTTTTTTTTTTTTTTTGGTTTTTATTCATGGGCATTGGCCTTGCTTTTACCAGCACAATCGCTTTTTTTTTCATGCCCCTATTTTTTCAGCATTTTTTTGCTGTTCTTTTTGGTGTTGTCAGGACTAGCCTGAATAAGATTGAACAGAACAATGTTTTTAGGCTCTTGGAGTCTTCATCTTCATTCGGTACTTGAGACCGTGATGCTCAAACTGTGGTGACTTTTGTCTTGCCCCGACGTGGAGGATGATCACCAACTGGGTTCATATGCAATGAAATTGATGGCTCAATTGGGCTAGCAAAGGATATGAGTGTATGAGATAGAAAAAAGAATTGCTCTTCATCATCCTAGGGCACTTAAATTATCGCGAGAGTTCATCTGCAATAAAAACACTCAAAGAATGCAAGTGAAAGCAAGAAAATTTCTATACATCTTTTTCGCCTTGTGAAAGTTGTTGCAGCAGAGATGATCATAGAAAATTTTAGATATTACAAACTCTTCATCCTTCTTATCTTGCTCAGTGAAAACATCACTGTTATCAATAATATCATTGGCATTCTGGGCAAGCATTAGTTTGCTGCTTCTCTCTTAACAAAGCCCTCTTAATCTCGACTGTCTGGCCGTCGATGAAGTGTTTGTCTTGGAGGACTCCGTCAAGGATCACGGGTTTCATGAAAACAGCGAGGTCGAAGCCGTGAGGGCAGTGACCGAAAGGGAAGGGATGTTTTTCTTGTTTCCTCTGAGTTTGAATCCATCCTGTGTGGCTAATTTGCCTCAAGTTGCCCCAATGCGGGGTGGTTCTTGACAGGGGTAATTTGAAAGGAATCTCTGAGTGTATGGGCTCAAAAATGGTCAAGCAAAGGATCAATGGTAGTGTATGGGGCAGAGAAATGAACCGCCTCTCGTTACTTTGGCTACCGTACCTTATGCGAGAAATCCCTTTACCTTGTAGAAATGCAACTCTTTCGCTCATCTTGCACGAGTTTGGTATGTGTATAGACCAAGGATTGCCTCTCATCATCCTGATACACCTCGTTCAATGCATCGGAGCAGTTCGACACCATTCGTCGAATTGTCAAAATTTTCACTGGGAATTGGTGAATTAAACAGGTAAAATTACCATGCCAGGGGCCTTTTCGTGTAATGCACTTGAGGAAGGAAATAGTATCCATTTTCTTTAATTATTTCTTCCTTCTTGTTTCTTTTTACTCTTATGAGAAAAGTTTCTTTTAGAGAAAGAGATACTTACCTATGCTGGGACAGCGGAGCATACCTGCAAGGTAATAAGAAAGATCATGTTAATGAATGGGCTTTTGAAAGGGAAGGAATTGGAAACGATACAACATTACCCTTCGTGATTCCCTTCATTGAAGATTTGACTAACAACTCCTTGAGTTTTCTCGGATGTTGATAACTCTCTTCTGACAAAAACAGGAGTTTATATTAGAAGTGAAATGATTAAGGGGAAATTGAGAACGATCTGATTTACCCTTCTTCCATTTTGCCTTCAAAGCTAGTAGAGTCTTTTCTCCTCTTTACTTTGTTCAGCTTCTTCTTTGCCTCTCGGTCTATTCCTCCCTAAACTTGAGCTCGAAGCTCGAATGAGATCCTCTATAATTAGGGGTGCCTCCAACTTGAAAGTGCTATTGTCGGCGCATATTGTGCCAACGTGATTCTGGCATGCTGAGGAGTTTCTTGTAAATGCTTTGATTCCTGACACGCGGGGTATGTGCAATTGCTTGCATGGGGATCTTCGCAGCAAAGCTAATCTCTACTTTAAAGGTCTTTGGCCGATGTACGCGTGACTCTTTGTTAAGACGTCAATGGTTGTCGGGGATCAGCTTTGGCACAATTCGGACATGCATGTGGTATATGCAATTGCTTGCATGGGGGATCTTCGCAGCAAAGCTAATCTCTACTTTAAAGGTCTTTGACCGATGTACGCGTGACTACTGTTGAGACGTCAATGGTTGGCAGGATCAGTCTTGGCACAATTCCAGACAAATTCTCCAACAAGGATTCTTATTAATAACTTTTCTGCCAATTCCCTTGTTATCAATCAGGGCATAGCAATTATTTCAAGAGTAGTACTTCTTCACAGCATCCGAGTTGACCGGATTGGAGAATTGGCGTCCATC
Source organism: Syzygium grande (assembly GCA_024733475.1). Classification (NCBI taxonomy): domain Eukaryota; kingdom Viridiplantae; phylum Streptophyta; class Magnoliopsida; order Myrtales; family Myrtaceae; genus Syzygium; species Syzygium grande. The sequence goes on from JAMXDD010000010.1 coordinate 28,012,119, forward strand.
CATTTCAGTCAGAATCAAGGCTCCTCCCGGGAGTGTCTTTTTCACGACATAGGGACCCTTATAGTTCGGAGCAAATTTGCCTCCAAGTTCAGGAGGTAGTGGTAGTACTTTCCTCAAGACAAGGTCACCTGCTTCGAAGTGTCTTGGGCGTACTTTTTTTGTTAAATGATCTGGCTATTCTCTGTTGATAACATTGTCCGTGACAAATAGCTTTCAACCGTTTTTCATCAATCATATTTAACTGCTCCAATCTTTGCTGCTTCCATTCCGCTTCAGACAATTTCACCTAGGATAAAACTCGGAGCGAGGGAATCTCTACTTCAATTGGCAAAACTGCTTCCATGCCATATACTAGAGAAAAAGGGGTTGCTCCAGTGGATGTCCGGATGGATGTTCGGTATGCCATCAATGCAAAAGGCAATCTTTCATGCCAATCTCGGTAGTTCTCGGCAGATCTTGGCTAAGATTTTCTTAATGTTTTTGTTAGCGGCCTCAGCAGCTCCATTCATTTGGGGACGATAGGGGACGAGTTCAAATAGCGGACTTTGAATTCATTGAGCAAATCATCAACAAACTTGTTATTTGATTTGTCCCATTATACATAACGATGGCTTGGGGATACCATAGCAGGCGATTATATCTCGCTTGATGAATTTCATCACATTCCGAAAGCGGTGACATTAGCATATGACGGGCCTCGATCCATTTAGAAAAATAATCAATTGCGACCAAGATAAAACGATGTCCATTTGATGCTTTCGGATTAATTGGGCCAATCACATCAATGCCCCACATTGAAAATGGCCACGGTTCTGACAACTGATGAAGCTCAGTAGGTGGAGCGTTTATCTTGTTTCCATGGATCTGACAGCGATGACAATTTCGAACGTGTCGGATGCAATCACCTTCTAAAGAAAGCCAGTAATAACCCAATCTGGTTATTTTCCTAGCCAACATGTGTCCATTCATGTGTGGACCGCATACTCCTTCATGCAATTCTTGCATGATTTGCGTCGCTTCAATCGCATCCACGCATCTTAGCAACATAGAGTCATGGGATCTCTTGTACAATTTCTCCCCGTCGACAAAGAACTTCGTTGCCATCTTCATTATATATTTCCTGTCTGCAGAGGTAATTCCTTCAGGGAATTGTTGTTCCGATGTAGTTCATGATGTCATGGTACCAAGGTTTACCATCAGGTTCTCTGGTCACAGTCATGCAGTGAGCGGTTTGGTCGAGGACATCAATCTTCAAAGGTTCCACTTCAAACCATTGGTAACTTTGTAGCATGGATGATAGCGTGGCCAACGCATCAGCAAATTGGTTATGAGATCTAGATAGGTAATCAAACCGAGATCTCATCGAATTCGAAACCAACTCGTCCAGATAGTCATGATAGGGTATTAGTTTAGCATCCCTAGTCTTCCATTCTCCGACGGATGCGGGGTATGATTAAGGCAGAATCACCAAACACTTTTAATTTGGCGATTTTCATATCAATTGCTGCTTGTAAGCCGAGAATACATGCTTCATACTCGGCTATATTATTGGTACAAGGGAACACCAATTTTGCAGCCACAGGATAGTGCTGTCCATCTGGAGATATCAAGGCGCCCAAAGATGCGAAACCGGATAGATTTCTTTGCTCCATCGAAAAACATGGTCCACGTGTGTTCCTCCGTTGATAAAATGCGATCATCTGGGAGATTATCCTCATGTATTTCTCCAGGGCATTCAGCCAGCATATCAGCGATCACTCGACCTTTTACTGATTTTTGTGATGACATCCCGAATGTCAAATTCAGAAATTAGAATTTGCCATTTAGCTAATTTTCCCACTAACGCTGGTCGATTAAGCAAATACGGACAGGGTCATTTTCGATTCACGAGGCGTCGATGGTGCAAAGTATATTGTCGAAGCCTATGCAAAACCCACACCAATGCGACACATGTTTTTCTGATTTGGAATAATTTTGTTCGAAATGGTGAATTTCTTGCTCGGATAATAAATGGCTCGTTCTTTTCCATCATCGGGGTGGCTCTCGGGCCAATAGGGCTCCCAGCGATTCACTATGAATCGTTAAATAGAGAGTTAGAGGATGCCCCGCAGGCTGGTGGGACTAATCTTGGGGGACTCATTAAATATTGCTTGACTTTTCAAATGCTTCCGGCGGTCTTCATCCCAATTGATTTGGGCGCCTTTCCTCGAAGTTTGAAGAAAGGTCGTGCGGTTTGAGGAGAGTTGGGAGATGAACCGAGCAATATAGTTCAACCTTCCCAATAGGCTTGACCTCTTTTACCGTGGGACGGGGTTGTAATTCACATATTGCTTTGACTTTTTGAAGGGTCAACCTCAATTCCTTTGCTACTCACGATAAATCCAAGTAACTTACCAGAGGTCGCTCCAAAAATGCACTTTGCAGGGTTCAGGCGTAATTTGAACTCACGCAACCGGCTAAATAGTTTCTTCAAGGCTTCAATATGATCTTCTCCACACCTGGTCTTGGCGATCATGTCATCGACATAAACCTCAATTTCTTTGTGCATTAGGTCGTGAAAGAGAGTAACCATAGCACGTTGGTATGTTGCCCCGGCATTCTTCAATCCAAAAGGCATAACTCTGTAATGAAAGGTCCCCAAGGAGTGATGAGCGCGGTTTTCTCCTTGTCACGATCATTCATCCTTATTTGGTTGTATCCGGAGAATCCATCCATGAAAGAAAATATTTGAACCGGCGATTGCTATCTACAAGGACATCTATGTGAGGAAGCGGAAAGTCATCTTTCGATTTGGCCTTGTTCAAGTCGCGATAATCCACACAAACTCGAATTCGACCGTCCTTCTTCTTCACTGGTAACGATATTTGCTATCCAATCGGGATATTGTGAAACCTCGATGAACCCAACTTTCAGTAACTTCATCACTTCTTCTTCGATCTTTTTCGACAGCTCAGGCTTGGTCCTTCGTAGCCTTTGCTTTTTGGGTGGCATGTCGGGATTGGTAGGCAAGCTGTGCTCGACAATCCGAGGATCTAATCCTGGCATATCAGAATAAGACCATGCGAAGACGTCCCGGTATTCCTTAAGAAGAGTTGTTAGTCGTATGGCTTTCTCTTCAGGAAGACTGGCCCCAATCTTTACTTCTTTTGGATTCTGAGTATCGCCCAAATTGACGGTAATGGTATCTTCGACTGTAAGGGGCTTGATCCGTTCATATTGCTCCCAACTTCTTTGGATTTCGGTAGGGTCATCGCTTGAATCGTCAGAATCACTACTGTCAGCATTTACCTCGTCAGTCTGGACTGTACTAACTCCCTTGCAAGCCGCAGGATCATGCCTGAAACACAAGGTAAATCGATCAGACAAACAAACAGGGATAAAAATTTTTTTGTTCCTTTCGTTTTGAAACATTTTTTCGAAAACCTTATGAGATTTTTTAGAAACGAGGAAGCATGGGGTAGACCGGGCCTCAGAATACTTTCCTTTTTCATGGCTGGATATCATCAACGGGCCGGTTTAGTGTACTACCTCATGCCCTCAAAACATCATTTATTTATAATACAAAAATTTACAACCTCAAAAGAGGGAAAGTTTGAAAAGACATTTCTTTCAACATAAACAACATAAAAAGAAACAAAACACAAGGATAGCCCCTTGTCCGGGGGTTCATGCAGGAAGAGGAAGAGGAATTCTACTCAGGCGGGCTTGCGCCCAATCCCTCCACCGGTCCTTCGCCTATTGCGCCCACGAAGAAATCTTCCAAATCATCGTTCCAGGAATCCAGTTCCTCGACCCCTCTCTTCATTGGTGTCAGCTTTTCCAAGTCGTTCCATCCGCTAGGATTACCATTCTGATCGTCTTCATAAAAAGTGGATGGCATCTGGTAGTCAACGTAATAGTCGAATTTACCCTTTGGGTTGGGCCGGGGTATCCATAATAGCTTTTCCTTTGCGTGCCTTATCAGAAAACTCAGGGGCAGCGGTGCGAAGGCTGGGCACCACCAAAAGGTCATCTTCACCATGACACAGCCACGGAGCACGAAAAGTAAATGCCCTGGCATCCAATAGGTCCTGAACCTTATTTTTCAGAGCATCGCAATCATCCAGCGAGTGCCCAACCTCTCCTGAGTGAAAGTCACAAGACCTGGAAGGATCATAATTAATGAAGTACTCAGGAGTAGGATGACTTGGCCTCCTTGTGATTAGTCCTTTTCGCAAAAGGATAGGGAATATGACATCCAAGGATTTGGGAGCTGGCGAATATCGTCGTACATTGCCCTGCCACTGTAGGAGTTGAAGGTCTCGCCAAGTTTCGTCGGGAAAAGTTTCTGACGATGAACTGTCTTTAGGACGATTTATCTGAGTCACCTGCTCCTGATCGGAAACCGGAAGTGACACGTCAGAGATTTGGCGAACAGTATCTGTTAGCGACGCAAGTAATTCTACTAGCTCGTCTAACTGGAACTGCAAACGCGTGAGTAAATCAGGCGGGTTTGTACTCGATTCTGAGGTTGAGTCCTCGTGTATGGCCCCTATAAAAATGTCGTCAAATAGAGTGACCACCTTATCCAGCACTTCTTCTCGTCCACAATCTTCTTCAATTGGTAGCTTGTCTGGGTTCTGATGTTGATTAACAACAACATTTAAGGGAAGCTTAGAGGAACTCTGCTGGTTTGAACATTCGGCCTGACGCTTGGATCCCTCATTAAATCGTTCTGAGGGATTAAGATAAATTTTTTCCTCCTGTAACAATTTAGCAGGTGACGGGAAGGTTTCACGGATATGGGGAGGTAACAAACCGGCGACACATCATATGCCCCTTGCTGGTTTGTGGATTTCCTCCTCGATACCCCAGACCCGCGGTACGGTGATGTTTGGTGACTTGGATAGGTTCTCGAATGCCCCGGCCTCCTCTGCCGAGTCCCTGACCTGGGGTGAAACCATTTCCAACCATGACTTTTCCTACCATGACGGAAGCTTTTGACATATCGGGGACAAAAGGAGAAGTTCCCCGATTACCATGAACAGTTGAAACGAGTTCAATGGATTGATAACTAGATTCCACCTTGCCGCTTGGCTCAACATACGGGATGGCGGTTTCCTGGTAGACTCGATGGTCTTCCTCTCCAAGGACAGTGATCAGCTTTCCTTGGGCTACAAACTTTACACTTTGGTGAAGGCTAGAAGGTATAGCTCCAGAAGAGTGAATCCAGGGACGGCCCAACAGGAAACTAAAAGCAGTGGGGATGTCCATTACTTGAAACAGGATGCTGAATACTATTGGGCCAATTTGGACATCCAAGTCGATTTCTCCCACAGTGTCCTTTTTCATTCCGTCAAAAGCTCGGACAGATGTTTTGGAGGTGCGAAGCTTAGATGTGTCCACATTAAGACGATGTAAGGTTGCGAGGGGGCAGATATTTAAAGCGGACCCATTATCTACCAGAACCCGAGCTACATGAGCATTTTTACATTTGACGGAAATGTAAAGACCCTTGGTATGTCCCCTTCCTTCAGCCGGAAATTCGTCTTCTGAGAAAGTTATCTGATCCTTCAAAAGGATAGACCCCACAAATGCTTCCAGCTTGTCATGCTCAATTGTCTCCGGTACATTTACTTCACTGAGTACTTTCATCAGGGCTTTCTGATGTTTCACGGACGTTAAGCGATTCTAACGGGGAAATCAGGCGGTGCAATTTTTCGTGGTGATCCACGACGTTATATTCACTAGCCTTAATAATGGCTAGAATTCTTTGGCTTCCTCATCGAGACAAGGCGAGGTTGAGCGTCCGCTTGGGCATACGCTCGTCCGACACGTGATTAGGTCCACATCCAATTCGTAGGACCACTGGATCTGCGTTTCATTTTCATACCCGGTAGGGCTGAGGTATTTCGATCACTACTTGCTCCGCTGGTAGAGGTACCTCAATTGTCAGCTCCTTCTCCACGTCTGGGCTGTCAGACAGAGGTTCGTTCACAAGCGTGGGGGTAGATTCACTTGCCTCAGCATTCAGTGCCGAGAGTTCTTTATCCCAGTCAATGATGACCTCAGAGATGGTGGCCACTATGCCGTATACGGCCCGGTATACACAATCAATCCTGCTTCCGCCATGCTGGCAACTCTTTCTTTCATTAGGGACAAGGGTAGGACTTCGCCGGTAGGATAATACCCTGCTCTCACCAGAGCATTGTAAACATCAATGGTGTATACCCTCTCACTTCCGATTCGAACCAGCATGAAAGATGGATATGACATTGATTCTGTTTTCATGTTCGGGTAGCGGGTTGCTTTGAACATTCGGTTTAGATGTCTGAAAGGAAAAGGCTTTGGTGTCAAGCAAGTTTTGGATTCGGTGTTTGAGAGTATAACAGTCATCCGTCGAATGCCCTACTTCACCCATATGATAGTCACATTTTTTGGACGGATCATAATTCGAAAAACTTTCTGAGTTGGGCCGTTTTGGTTCGATGAAAGCGATTCTTCTTAGGAGTATGGCGGGACTTGTGAAGGGATCCGACAACGGAGTGAATTGTCTTTTCTTATCTTGCCTTGGAGGTTGACGACTTGAGGTAGACCGCCGCTCGGTGTTTACTTGATTTGTCCGGGAGGATGAGCGGTTTGAGTGTATGAAACGTTCCCTTCCGTAAGGGGCTCTTTTCTTTTCGTGTATTCGGCCTTTTGCTTGTAGAGGCAGGGGTCCGTAAACCACCCATCACGCAATCCCATTTCAATTCGTTCTCCCGGGAACAAGGCGATTAAGAGATTCAAAGATGGCACCAACCAGCGGTGTCTATATTCATATGGGAGCGACTTTATGAACAACTTCACTTGTTCATGATCAGTGAGTTGTGGAGTAACCTGGGCGGCCAAGTTTCTCCATCTGGTAGCATATTCTTTGAAGGATTCACTCTTTTTCTTTTCAGTGCGTTCCAGATCATCCCGAGTAAAGGTGACGTCGAGATTAAATTGATACTGCTTGAGAAATGCATCAGCAACATCGTCCCAGGATTTGAAAGCATCAATATCCTTTGACATATACCATGTCGGGGGCTGGTCCCGTTAAACTTGCTGAAAAGTCCGAATCATGAGGGGTTCATTATCAGCGTCTTTGCGTCATCCGCACATGATACATATGCAAATGGTGTCGGGGCATGTGGTCCCATCATACTTTTCGAATTCCGGCATCTTGAACTTCTACGGTACTTTGACCCGTTTATATATAGGCGGTCGAGTGGGATGACATTTTGCGGACCTTGGAGCAATTTCAAGCATCTCTTCGACTTTTGCAAGGCGTTTGTCATGTTACATTCTTGGTGCAACTTGATTCGGGCTTCGACAGCAAGGGAAGTGGATCGTCCTCTAGCGGGGGCATTTGATTGTCGCTAGCGGAAGCTTTATCTTTTCCAGTAGAAGGTGAGGGCAACACCACTTCAAGCAGTGCGGGCGTGGGCGTGAGCTTGCCACGAATGGATTCCACCTGTTTTGTAAGATTTTGAATTGCATTAAGAACAGCTTCATTTCGTCCTCCATGGCATTGAGACGGACGTTTTCTTGACCATTTTTATAACTACCGTGAAAATGTTAAAATAAATGAGTATAATGTTCAATTAAGAATCATTCCATAATCTAAAGATATCATTATTGCATAATTTATTTATTTGCAACAAAAATAGAGAAAGAATGAGAGAAAAAAAAAGATTTTTATTAATATATATTACAAAGCGGCGTCCCGGGTTTGAACCCGGTCGCCTTCGGACCGCTTTCCCCATTCCCGGATACCCTTTGGGCCAAAGGCAGCGGTGGTGTCACGAAGGACAAGGAAATTCATTTAAGGCTTAAAAAAAAACGGCGCGGGCTAAATTAACATTAGTACAACCCAAAACGTTTTTACAGACAAAAACCAAAACCCCTAACATAACTACCAATAAAATAAAATACAAAGGCTTTTTAAAAAAAGGCGGTCCTCCCACTATTCATTCTATAAGCGATGGGAAGCTACGGTCTCTCGACGCTTATTTTCGCGGACAAGCTCCGCAATAAGCGTATCCTTTGTCCCCATTGTCCTTTCGAGCTGGTCGATTTGTGTTTGACGACTGGGCTTGTTGGTCACATCCGGGACCTTTGGCTGGAGATCGGCCGGAATTTGGTGATGTACGATGTAGTATAAAGAGGCATGGTGAGCCTTTTCCTGTCCCTTTAATAGCTTGGGTACAAGAATACTCTCGGGTTGACACTGAGTCCATTTTCTCTGGATGTCACGAATTTCCTCGGCATAGTTGTAGTTCGAGCGGGTACATCGAACTCGAAACATGTCTATCTTGAGGGGCGGTGGGGTTTCCTGAAGGGCCCTGTACTGGCGGGCTACCGGTAAGGGTAGTATGAAGTAATACCGGATAGACCAAGTAGCGGCACGGGGTTATGGGCGGCGGTAGGCTTAAACGGGCTCGACCCTCATGGAACCACTTAGCATGCCACAAGAAAGCCTCGGGATCGGGGTTTTTCAAAAGTTTATCCAAGTAGAATAATCTTTATGAGGGGTATTATTTTTAAAACTTCAAACCTTTGAATCGGATCGTAAAGTCATCTATTTCAAAAAGCTGCATGAGATGCCCAAATCCCCTCAAATGAGATAAAAACCAAATTTGCAAAATCTGGGCGGCCCGCATGATTTTATCATCATTTTGTTTAAAAGCGGTTTAAAGATAAAAATGTTTTACGCCAAAACCGAGTTAACATAGCCCGAGCGATTGCAAATTTGTTTGGCCACATATGCAATCGAGGGGTTTATTGAATTTTGCGATGGGGGAAAAGGACACATCCGACAAAAGCAAGGATAAAAATCTTAGCTTTTTGGATCATGGGTTGACTTTCAAAGCGCTCATTTAGGAAAAACCGGGTGAGGCATTGCAATGAGCTTTGACAACTCTTTTCACGGTGTTGCTATCGGTTCGCAAAAAGCGGGATAGTTCGGACGAGGGGGCACACCCAAGAGTGGTTTGATGAGGTCGGATCCCAAAGGCTTTCCAATGAGAGTGCTATACTCTTCCAAGGTCGGGGTCATTTCAAATTTACCAAATATGAAAGTGGATGTGCATGGGCACCGAAATGTCCTAATGCCCGCATCATGCCGAATGGATGTTGATTTTGAGCAAGGGGAGTAGGCGACCAATCCTTGATTTGACATCTTTGCTGGGCATTTTGATCGAGTCGGTCCCACCATGCCAAAAGCTCTTCTTTAGGAGTGGGGACGAATTGGACATCAGCTCTTCCCATCGTGTATAGAATGCAATCAGCGGAGTGACCTAATAATAACAAATCAATTGAATTAGTAGGCTGTATAATAATAATAAAATAAGAGGGGATAGAATGTATACCTTTCCTTGAACCATGGCAATCACAAAGACATACACATGAGGAGTGAGGCTCGATTTCTATCTAGACTGGCTTAGCAAAGTGAAATTAAAAGGGTGCACGACCATCGCAGTCTCGCGTTGGTGTCAAGTCCTTTTAACCTCGGCCGTCGAAAGGAACATCTTATAGTCACGCGAATAGCGGCTAAAGATATTTCTTTACGATTTTTAGAAATAAATTTCGGGGAAAAGAAAGGCAACCTCTACATCGCGGACTCGCGTTCGAGGTCGTATCTTTCTTAACACCATCCTAAAATGCCCTATCGCGGCCCGGGTCCGGCAGCGTGGTTGTGTGTGCAATAGTGTAGTGCTAAATCATTAAAACATGCCCAAAAAATTATAAACAATCAATTGGAACCTGCAAGAACAAATAACACCTTACTGTCAGGCTCATACCTGAAGTCCTTGCTGCCAAATAAAAATTATTTTGAACAGGGTATAAAAATTGGCTTAAGTCCACTTTAAAAAAAACAAGTCCCCAGTGGAGTCGCCAGTCTGTCGCGACCGACCTCCCGAGCCTTTTTAGAATAACGTGTTAAAAAGCAAGGGGCTCGCCTGGTACATGCTAAGTCTAGGTTTGGGACTTAACTCGGGCTCTCCCAAGCCCATACCATATCGCGACTTAAAGTTTAAGTTTTTTTTAACATGTGAGTGATTTACATGCAGGAGTCGCCACTAATCAATTTGGGGTAGGCTGATTAGGAACCTAAATAGGATGACGGGAGAATCACCCTATTCCTACGAACTAGAGATTAGCTGAATTCGGGGACTTGGTTACATTAGTTGGATAACTAATGCCCTTCGTACCATTTTTTACCTGTTCATTTTTTGAAAACATTTATCAGGCAATTTGGATTAATTTTAGGACCTTTCTCCTAACATGTGAGGTGATCAAGCGAGTGCATAATCAGAAATGATCAGCAGTTAGGAACACAAGTCATGCAGCCTAGGGTTCTAATCCTAACTAAGCCAGATGACATTCAACATTCGGCAGTTCATGCAATTATATTAAAACATGCATACTAACTACACTACGGTAATTAAAAACATGCAACATGCTATTGTGCAATTCAAACTTATTTAATTTAAATAAAACCACAACATGCATAATTATAAAGGATTATAACATTCACATAAGTCATGCAAAAAATTTTTTTTTTTTTCGTTTTTTTTTTTCGGAAAAAAAAAAAAATCGAGAAAAAAAAAAAAAAAAAAGAAATATAAACATTTTAAGAAATTTTTAATTTTTTAAGTTTTTTTTTTTAAAAAAAAAAAAAAAAATAAAATAAAATAAAAAGCGGAAAAGGAAATAAAAAGAAAAAAAAAAATTTTTTTTTTTTAAAAAAATTATATATATAAAAAAAAGGAAAATAATGAAATAAATAAAAAAAAAAAAAAAAAACCATTTTTTAAAAGCTTTTTTTTTTTTAATTTTTGTAATTTTTTTAAAATTTTTTAATTTTTTTAAATAAAATAAAATAAAATAAAATAAAATAAAAAAAAAAAAAAAAAAAATCCGGGGGTCGGATCGGATCGGGGTCGGGGACCGGTCCGACCGGGTCAACGGATCCGATCCGACAAGGACCCGGTCGGATCCATCGACCGCCTGCCTGGGACCGACCCGAGTCAACGATCCGACCCGGGCGTTGACCGGGCCGGATCATTGATTCGGTCGATCGACCCGACCAACAGACCCGTGAGAGGAGGCGGCCGGCGAGGCCAAAATTGGCCATTCGGCCGGCCGACCTGGACCGCGGCTCCCCTCGACCGACTCCCGACACCCTCGACAATCCTCTCCACCCTCCCGCCCTCGTCGCCCGGCCGTTTCGCCCGGCGGCGACCAACATAAAAATCGGCTTCATTGAGGAATATTGTCGAGCGGTGGGCGATGAGAAAGCGGGAACTTTGGCCTCTAGGCGGCCGTCGACTCGGGGCCCTTACCTCGCCCTCGGCCCGGTGGCCGCCGCAGACGGCGAAGACAGCCCGGTATGGGCGGGAATCGCGCCACAAGGCGGCCTTGATCCCAGCCAAAATCTGAACAAAAGCAGGGGAGAAACGGTATTTCGGGCGGGAAGGGAGGCTCACCGTCGGACGATCGTCTTGAGGGCTTTTTCCGGGAATCGAAGGGCGCCGGCTTGACGCTACCAAGGGACAAGCGGACACACTACCTCTTCCTCTCTTTTTCTCTCTGTTACTCTCTATTTCCCTCACTCTCTCTACATTACATTTCTCTCTCTCTCGGTCTCCCGAGCCAAACCTTCCTCCGTGACAGCGAGGGGTGCTATTTTTGCTCGGTGAGGCCTTACTCACGCTCACTCTCTCGATTTTCTCTCTTTTTTCTCTTGATCTCTCGGTTCTCTCTTTTCTCTCTCGGTCAAGGAGAGAGCCAGGAGGAGGAGGAGAGGAGGAAAAATGACGAGGGAGAGGAGAAGGAGAAGGCCGGAGCCGGGCTTACCGAAGGGAAAAGAAAAGGAAGAGAGGAGAGACAATGGGGCCAAGAAAAGAAAAGGGGAAGGAGGGTCACAATGAGGGGAAGGAAGAGAGAGGAGGAAGAAAAGAAAAGGAAAATAGGGGAATTTGGGGGAGGGGGAAGTTGAGCGGGGAGGAGAGGAAGAGGCCTTGGCCTGATCCGATTTTTTTTTTTTTTTTTTTATAATTAATTTAAAATAGATTATTATATTATTTATTATTATTATTCATTATTATTATTTTTTTTAAATTTTAATTAACATTTTAATAGACCCTATTAATACAAATATGCCTAATTTCTATATGCAATGCACTTAAATAGAAATATTTTTTGTTTTAGGAATTAAAAAAAATTAATTCCTAAATTTTGCATAATTAATTTTGGGCAAATTAAAAATAGGTGTCAACAGCTGCCCCTCTTTGAAGGTGAGCTCGCAGAGTTTGAGCTCGCAGAGGTTACGTTCAAAGATAAAATGACACCTAAAATCGGCCCATGCATGTTCGATGAATGTTGTTTTTGGGAGATTGTGAGTCTCATTTTTTTATGATGCAATAAGATGATGCATGCTAAAGTAAATAAAAACATACACAGGGCTACTTACCTTGCCGAAGGGTAGAGCAACTCGGATAGTTGATATTACTTGGGTCAAGGACTTGAACCTTTCTTACATCACCTTGATTTGGGAAACCACTTGCAGGGACCCGAACCTTTCTTGATCGCCTTGGGTGGATTTTCGTTTGTCGAGGACCCGAACCTTTCTTGATCGCCTTGGTTGGGAGAAATCGCTTGCAGGACCCGAATCTTTCTTGATGCATACGATTGGATTTCATTCGTCAGCGGACTCGAATCTACCTTGGTTGCCGTGGTCGGGAGAAATCACTTACACGGGACCGAACTTTTCTTCGGTCGCCCGGTTGGATTTCGTTAAATCTAGGACCCGAACCTTTCTTGATCGCCTTGATTTGTCTGGATTTTATGCGGGACCCGAACCTTTCTTGGTTGCCTTGTTTATGCGGATTTTATGCGGGATCGAACCTTTCTTGATCGCCTTGGCTGTTTGGATTTTTGCCAAAGTACACAGGAGTCTTTGCCCAAGAATTTGACGGTTTTACTCTTTGGGTCCTTGCCATCAGGTCTTGGAAAGCTCAAGCGATGAGCACCTCGGAGTCCTCGCTTGGGGGATTTGATGGTTTGCCTGGTGGGTCCTCGCCAACAGGTCTTAGAAAGCTCAAGCGATGAGCATCTCGGGGTTCTCGCCGAGGATTTGATGTGAACAGAGGGAGTCGGGTTCCGTGCTCAAAAGGGGTGAGCGGAAGGGTCGGGTCTAATGTTCAAAGGGGTGAACGGAGGGGTCAGTCCAATGTTCAAAGGGTACCATAACAATTGTAGGTACATGGATTTTTGGAACCGGGCATGAATAGAATATACTTACGGATACGTTCGCCCCTTAAGGGCGTGTGTCTCTGTCGAGACAAGTTTTTCTTTGTGCAAACATATATGCATTCATTGAAGGAATAGACAAGCGAGGCTATTCTTGAATATTGTCGAAATATCTTGACCAGCTAGTCAAGATGCATTTCATTTTCAAAGAAACACCGGTTTACCTTACGGGTAGTTTGAAAAGCAATCGGATGATTTTGAAATCAGGTAAGGGTAGAATGTACTTACACGAGCACGTTCCGGAGGTTTGATGTATCATCTATTTGAATAACCAACCTTTTTCAAGGTATCTCTTTTGGGATGATAGTGAGGGCTTTTCTAGTACCCGAATTTTGTACTCCATCACTGGGGATTAAAACTTAGAGTTGTCAAAGATGATTAGCACAAACACACATGCATTCATCGGGAATAGACAAAAGCTGGGCTATTCAGTGTGTATTTGAAGGTTCATGCATGATGATTTTACCATGTTTGCATCGCCAAAAATCCACCGAGGGTTAATCAAGACAATTTTTCGCAAGGTGGACTTTCTCGAGATGATGAGCAGTGACTTTCGGTCGGAGAGGACTTTCCACTTGCTCTCATTGAAAGGGCTGTTTGTCCCGTCCATTAATGTAGGAACATCAAAAACACTCAATCGACCGCTATCACATCAACGGGGTGGGGGTTTTTTCATAATGATGCACACGACAACGCCAATCGAGAGGTCTTCTTGAGGTGGTCGTAATGTAGGCTTGGTCAATGGCTTAACAAAGGTGATTTATTCAAGTCAATACCATGGAAGAGAATATTCTTCAATTATCTCCGGGTTTACAAGTCAAGAACCCTGCAAAACCGAGATAAAAATAGTCTTGCTCGCACTTCCTCGGCGTTGTTTATAAACATTTGAAATCCCGCGTTAATTCAAATGCCCCAGTCAAAAGGGACTTTATGAGGGATGTAACGTGGGTTTGGTTTATGGGATGAGAAACGAAATGATCGTTAGGCTCAAAAATGTGTGTAAGGGTGAAAATTGGTGATCCTCTGAGCATTGTCACCAGTCTTCCTTGCCACTATCAGGATCGTTTTGGAAGACTTCGTGGGTAATCCTGTGTTTTATCATCTTTGACAACTTCTTCTGGAGGAGTTTTTGGAAATTAGGGACTCCTTTCTCTTCATCTTTTTCATCGTTTTTCTTCTTCTCCATTTCTTCTTTTCTTTCTTTCTTTCTTTCTTTCTTTTTTTTTTTTTGGTATTTTTTTTTGTATTTATTTTTTTTTTTTTTTTTTTTTTTTTTTATGGGCATTGGCCTTGCTTTTACCAGGCACACTGCTTTTTATGCCCCTGTTTTTTTTTTTTTTTTTTTTTTAATTTGCTCTTTTGGTGTTGTCGGGACTAGCTTTGAACAAGATTGAACAGAACAATGTTTTTAGGCTCTTGGAGTCTTCATCTTCATTCGGTACTTGAGATCGTGATGCTCAAACTGTGATGACTTTTGCCTTGCCCCGGTGTGGAGGATGATCACCAACTGGGTTCATATGAAATGAAATTGATGGCTCAATTGGGCTAGCAAAGGATATGAGTGTATGGGATGGAGAAAGAGCTGCTCTTCGTCATCCTAGGGCACTTAGATTCTGCGAGAGTTCATACGCAATAAAAACACTCAAAGAATGCAAGTGAGAGCGGGGAAAATTTCTATACATCTTTTTTCGCCTTGTGCGAGCTATTTGTTGCAACAGATGATCATAGAAAATTTTAGATATTACAAACTCTTCATCCTTCTTGTCTTGATCAGTGAAAACATCACTGTTATCAATAATATCATTGGCATTCTGGGCAAGCATTAGTTTGCTGCTTCTCTCCTGATAAAGTCTTCTTAGTCTCGACTGTCCGGCCGTCGATGATGTGCTTGTCTTGGAGGACTCTGTCGAAGACCACGGGTTTCATGAAAATAGCGAGGTCGAAGCCATGAGGGCAGTGACCGAAAGGGAAGGGGTGTTTTTCCTGATTCCTCTGAGTTTGAATCCATCCTGTGTGGCTAATTTACCTCAAGTTGCCCCAATGCGGGGTGATTCTTGACAGGGGTAATTTGAAAGGAATCTCTGAGTGTATGGGCTCAAAAATGGTCAAGCAAAGGATCAATGGTGGTGTATGGGGCAGAGAAATGAACCGCCTCTTGTCACTTTGGCTACCGTGCCTTATGCGAGAACTCCCTTTACCTTGTAGAAATGCAACTCTTTCGCTCATCTTGCACGAGTTTGGTATGTGTATAGACCAAGGATTGCCTCTCATCATCCTGATACACCTCGTTCAATGCATCGGAGCAGTTCGACACCATTCGTCGAATTGTCAAAATTTTCACAGGGAATTGGTGAATTAAACAGGTAAAATTACCATGCCAGGGTCCCTTTCGTGTAATGCACTCGAGGAAGGAAATAGTATCCATTTTCTTTAATTATTTCTTCCTTCTTGTTTCTTTTTACTCTTATGAGAAAAGTTTCTTTTAGAGAAAGAGATACTTACCTATCTTTGGGACACGGGAGACATACCGCAAGGTAATAAGAAAGATCATGTTAATGAATGGGCTTTTGAAAGGGAAGGAATTGGAAACGATACAACATTACCCTTCGTGATTCCCTTCATTGGAGATTTGACTGACAACTCGCTTGAGCTTTCTCGGATGTCAGTGATTTCATTCTGACAAAACATGAGCCTATATTAGAAATGAGATGATTGAGGGTAAATTGAGAACGATACAGATTACCATTCTTTCATTTTGCCTTCAAAGCTAGTAGAGTCTTTTCTCCTCTTAACTTTGTTCAGTCTTCTTTGTCTCAGTCTATTCCTCCATGCTCTTAGTCTCGAAGCTCGAATGAAATTCTCTATAATTAAAGGTGTCTTGAACTGGAAAGTCCTATTGTCGGCGCATGCTATGCTAACTCGGTTCTGGCATGCTAAGGCATTTCCTGAAAATCCTCTGATTCCGGACATGCACAGGGTATGTGCAATTGCTTGCATGGGGATCTTCGCAGCAAAGCTAATCTCTACTTTAAAGGTCTTTGATTGATGTACGCGTGACTACTGTTGAGACATCAATGGTTGGCAGGATCAGCCTTGGCACAATTCCAGACATGCACAGGGTATGTGCAATTGCTTGCATGGGGATCTTCGCAGCAAAGCTAATCTCTACTTTAAAGGTCTTTGACCGATGTACGCGTGACTACTGTTGAGACGTCAATGGTTGGCAGGATCAGCCTTGGCACAATTCCAGACAAATTCTCCAACAAGGATTCTTATTAATAACTTTTCTGCCAATTCCCTTGTTATCAATCAGGGCATAGCAATTATTTCAAGAGTAGTACTTCTTCACAGCATCCGAGTTGACCGGATTGGAGAATTGGCGTCCATCCATTTCAGTCAGAATCAAGGCTCCTCCCGGGAGTGTCTTTTTCACGACATAGGGACCTTTATAGTTCGGAGCAAATTTGCCTCCAAGTTCAGGAGGTAATGGTAGTACTTTCCTTAAGACAAGGTCACCTGCTTCGAAGTGTCTTGGGCGTACTTTTCGGTTAAATGATCTGGCTATTCTCTGTTGATAACATTGTCCGTGACAAATAGCTTTCAACCGTTTTTCATCAATCATATTTAACTGCTCCAATCTTTGCTGCTTCCATTCCGCTTCAGACAATTTCACAGGATAAAATTCGGGCGAGGAATCTCTACTTCAATTGGCAAAAGCGCTTCCATGTCATATACTAGAGAAAAAGGGGTTGCTCGGTGGATGTCCGGATGGATGTTCGGTATGCCATCAATGCAAAAGGCAATCTTTCATGCCAATCTCGGTAGTTCTCAGCAGTCTTGGCTAAGATTTTCTTAATGTTTTTGTTAGCGGCCTCAACAGCTCCATTCATTTGGGGACGATAGGGGGACGAGTTCAAAATAGCGGACTTTGAATTCATTGAGCAAATCATCAACAAACTTGTTATTGATTTGTCCCATTATACATAACGATGGCTTCGGGGATACCATAGCAGGCGATTATATCTCGCTTGATGAATTTCATCACATTCGAAGCGGTGACATTAGCATATGACGCGACCTCGATCCATTTAGAAAAATAATCAATTGCGACCAAGATAAAAGCGATGTCCATTTGATGCTTTCGGATTAATTGGGCCAATCACATCAATGCCCCACATTGAAAATGGCCCGCAGTTCCGACAAGCGATGTAGCTCGATGGGTGGGGCGTTTATCTTGTTTCCATGGATCGGCGGCGATGACAATTTCGAGCGTGTCGGATGCAATCACCTTCTAAAAAAGCCCGGTAATAACCCAATCTGGTTATTTTCCTAGCCAACATGTGTCCATTCATGTGTGGACCGCATACTCCTTCATGCAATTCTTGCATGATTTGCGTCGCTTCAATCGCATCCCGCATCTTAGCAACATAGAGTCATGGGATCTCTTGTACAATTTCTCCCCGTCGACAAAGAAACGTTGCCATCTTCATTATATATTTTTCTGTCTGCGGAGGTAATTCCTTGAGGAATTGTTGTTCCACGATGTAGTTCATGATGTCATGGTACCAAGGTTTACCATCGGGTTCTCTAGTCACGGTCATGCGGTGAGCGGTTTGGTCGGGACATCAATCTTCAAAGGTTCCACTTCAAACCATTGGTAACTTTGTAGCATGGATGATAGCGTAGCCGCATCAACAAATTGGTTATGAGATCTAGATAGGTAATCAAAGCGAGATCTCATCAATTCGAAACCAACTCGTCCGGATAGTCATGATAGGGTATTAGTTTAGCATCCCTAGTCTTCCATTCTCCAACGGTGCGGGTATGATTAAAGCGAGAATCACCAAACACTTTTAATTTGGCGATTTTCATATCAATTCTTTGCTTGTAAGCCGAGAATACATGCTTCATACTCGGCTATATTATTGGTACAAGGGAACACCAATTTTGCAGCCACGAGGATAGTGCTGTCCATCCGGAGATATCAAGGCGCGATGCGAACCGAGATAGATTTCTTGCTCCATCGAAAAACATGGTCCACGTGTGTTCCTCCGTTGATAAAATGCGATCATCGGGAGATTATCCTCATGTATTTTCTCGGGGCATTCAGCCAAAGCATATCAGCGATCACTCGACCTTTTCTGATTTTTTGTGATGACATCGAATGTCAAATTCAGAAATTAGAATTTGCCATTTAGCTAATTTTCCCACTAACTTATTTGGTCGATTAAGCAAATACGGACAGGGTCATTTTCGATTCGAGGAACGTCTGATGGTGCAAAGTATATTGTCGAAGCCTATGCAAAACCCACACCAATGCGACACATGTTTTTTCTGATTTGGAATAATTTTGTTCCGAAATGGTGAATTTCTTGCTCAGATAATAAATGGCTCGTTCTTTTCCATCATCGGGGTGGCTCTGGGCCAATAGGGCTCCCAACGATTCACTATGAATCGTTAAATAGAGAGTTAGAGGATGCCCACTGGCTGGTGGGACTAATCTTGGGGGACTCATTAAATATTGCTTTGACTTTTCAAATGCTTCCCGGCGGTCTTCATCCCAATTGATTTGGGCGCCTTTCCTCAGAAGTTTGAAGAAAGGTCGTGCAGTTTCAGAGAGTTGGGAGATGAACCGAGCAATATAGTTCAACCTTCCCAATAGGCTTCTGACCTCTTTTACCGTGGGCCGGGGTTGTAATTCACATATTGCTTTGACTTTTGAAGGGTCAACCTCAATTCCTTTGCTACTCACGATAAATCCAAGTAACTTACGGAGGTTGCTCCAAAAATGCACTGCGGGGGTTCATGCGCGTAATTTGAACTCACGCAACCGGCTAAATAGTTTCTTCAAGGCTTCAATATGATCTTCTCCACACCTGGTCTTGGCGATCATGTCATCGACATAAACCTCAATTTCTTTGTGCATTAGGTCGTGAAAAGAGTGACCATATGCGTTGGTATGTTGCCCCGGCATTCTTCAATCAAAAGGCATAACTCTGTAATGAAAGGTCCCCAAGGAGTGATGAGCGGTTTTCTCCTTGTCGATCATTCATCCTTATTTGGTTGTACCCGGAGAATCCATCCATGAAAGAAAATATTTCGAACCGGCGATTGCTATCTACAAGGACATCTATGTGAGGAAGCGGAAAGTCATCTTTCGGATGGCCTTGTTCAAGTCGCGATAATCCACACAAACTCGAATTCGACCGTCCTTCTTCTTTCTTTGATGCGATATTTGCTATCAATCGGGATATTGTGAAACCTCGATGAACCCAACTTTCGATAACTTCATCACTTCTTCTTGATCTTTTTCGACAGCTCGGGCTTGGTCGCCCGTAGCCTTTGCTTTTTGGGTGGCATGTCGGGATTGGTAGGCAAGCTGTGCTCGACAATCCGAGGATCTAATCCTGGCATATCAGAATAAGACCATGCGAAGACGTCCCGGTATTCCTTAAGAAGAGTTGTTAGTCGTATGGCTTTCTCTTCAGGAAGACTGGCCCCAATCTTTACTTCTTTTGGATTCTGAGTATCGCCCAAATTGACGGTAATGGTATCTTCGACTGTAAGGGGCTTGATCCGTTCATATTGCTCCCAACTTCTTTGGATTTCAGTAGGGTCATCGCTTGATCGTCAGAATCACTACTGTCAGCATTTACCTCGTCAGGCTGGACTGTACTAACTCCCTTGCAAGCCGCAGGATCATGCCTGAAACACAAGGTAAATCGATCAGACAAACAAACAGGGATAAAAATTTTTTGTTCCTTTCGTTTTGAAACATTTTTTCGAAAACCTTATGAGATTTTTTAGAAACGAGGAAGCATGGGGTAGACCGGGCCTCAGAATACTTTCCTTTTTCGTGGTTTGGATATCATCAACGGGCGGTTTAGTGTCCTACCTCATGCCCTCAAAACACCATTTATTTATAATACAAAAATTTACAACCTCAAAATAGGGAAAGTTTGAAAAGACATTTCTTTCAACAGAAACAACATAAAAAGAAACAAAACACAAGGATAGCCCCCTTGTCCGGGGGTTCATGCAGGAAGAGGAAGAGGAATTCTACTCAGGCGGGCTTGCGCCCAATCCCTCCACTGGTCCTTCGCCTATTGCGCCCACGAAGAAATCTTCCAAATCATCGTTCCAGGAATCCAGTTCATCGACCCCTCTCTTCATTGGTGTCAGCTTTTCCAAGTCGTTCCATCCACTAGGAGTACCATTTTGATCGTCTTCATAAAAACTGGATGGCATCTGGTAGTCAACGTAATAGTCGAATTTACCACTGGGTTGGCCCAGGGTATCCATAACAGCTTTTCCTTTGCGTGCCTTATCAGAAAACTCGAGGGGCGGTGCGAAGGCTGGGCACCACCAAAAGGTCATCTTCACCATGACACAGCCACGGAGCACGAAAAGTAAATGCCCTGGCATCCAATAGGATCTGAACCTTATTTTTTTGAGCATCGCAATCATCCAGCGAGTGCCCAACCTCTCCTGAGTGAAAGTCACAAGACCTGGAAGGATCATAATTAATGAAGTACTCAGGAGTAGGATGACTTGGCCTCCTTGTGATTAGTCCTTTTCGCAAAAGGATAGGGAATATGACATCCAAGGATTTGGGAGGTGGCGAATAGTATCGTACATTGCCCCCGCCCTTTGTAGGAGTTGAAGGTCTCGCCAAGTTTCTTCGGGAAAAGTTTCTGACGATGGACAGTCTTTAGGACTATTTACCTGAGTCACCTGCTCCTGATCGGAAACCGGAAGTGACACGTCAGAGATTTGGCGAACAGTATCTATTAGCGACGCAAGTAATTCTACTAGCTCGTCTAACTGGAACTGCAAACGCGTGAGTAAATCAGGCGGGTTTGTACTCGATTCTGAGGTTGAGTCCTCGTGTATGGCCCCTATAAAAATGTCGTCAAATAGAGTGACCACCTTATCCAGCACTTCTTCTCGTCCACAATCTTCTTCAATTGGTAGCTTGTCTGGGTTCTGATGTTGATTAACAACAACATTTAAGGGAAGCTTAGAGGAACTCTGCTGGTTTGAACATTCGGCCTGACGCTTGGATCCCTCATTAAATCGTTCTGAGGGATTAAGATAAATTTTTTCCTCCTGTAACAATTTAGCAGGTGACGGGAAGGTTTCACGGATATGGGGAGGTAACAAACCGACCGACACATCATATGCCCCTTCTTTGGTTTGTGGATTTCCTCCTCGATACCCCGGACCAGCGATGCGGTGATGTTTGGTGACTTGGATAGGTTCTCGAATGCCCCGGCCTCCTCTGGAGTCCACGACACAGGGTGAAACCATTTCCAACCATGACTTTTCCTACCATGGCGGAAGCTTTTGACATATCGGGGACAAAAGGAGAAGTTCCCGATTACCATGAGCAGTTGAAAGCGAGTTCAATGGATTGATAACTAGATTCCACCTTGCCGCTTGGCTCAACATACGGGATGGCGGTTTCTGGTAGACTCGATGGTCTTCCTCTCCAAGGACGGTGATCGGCTTTCCTTGGGCTACAAACTTTACACTTTGGTGAAGGCTAGAAGGTATAGCTCGGTGAGAGTGAATCGGGGGCGGCCCAACGGGAAACTAAAAGCGGTGGGGATGTCCATTACTTGAAAGCAGGATCTTTGAATACTATTGGGCCAATTTGGACATCCAAGTCGATTTCACCCACAGTGTCCTTTTTCATTCCGTCAAAAGCTCGGACAGATGTTTTGGAGGTGCGAAGCTTAGATGTGTCCACATTAAGACGATGTAAGGTTGCCAGGGGGCAGATATTTAAAGCGGACCCATTATCTACCAGAACCCGAGCTACATGAGCATTTTTACATTTGACGGAAATGTAAAGACCCTTGGTATGTCCCCTTCCTTCAGCCGGAAATTCGTCTTCTGAGAAAGTTATCTGATCCTTCAAAAGGATAGACCCCACAAATGCTTCCAGCTTGTCATGCTCAATTGTCTCCGGTACATTTACTTCACTGAGTACTTTCATCAGGGCTTTCTGATGTTTCACGGACGTTTGAAGCAGTTCTAACAAGGAAATCTGGGCAGGCAACTTTTCGTAGCTGATCCACGACGTTATATTCACTAGCCTTAATAATGGCCAGGAATTCTTTGGCTTCCTCATCAGAGACAGGCTTCGGAGGTTGAGCGTCTGCTTGGGCATACGTTCGTCCCGACCTGGTGATTAGGTCCACATCCAATTCGTAGGACCACGGGACTGCGCTGTCATTTTCATACCGGTAGGGCTGAGGTATTTCGATCACTACTTGCTCCGCTGGTAGAGGTACCTCAATTGTCAGCTCCTTCTCCACGTCTGGGCTATCAGACAGAGGTTCGTTCACGGCGTGGGGGTAGATTCACTTGCCTCAGCATTCAGTGCCGAGAGTTCTTTATCCCAGTCAATGATGACCTCAGAGATGGTGGCAACTATGCCGGTACAGCCAGTATACACAATCAATCCTGCTTCCGCCATGCTGGCAACTCTTTCTTTCATTAGGGACAAGGGTAGGACTTCGCCAGCAGGATAATACCCTGCTCTCACCAGAGCATTGTAAACATCAATGGTGTATACCCTCTCCGCCGATTGAGCGGCATGACAGATGGATATGACATTGATTCTGTTTTCATGTTCGGGTAGCGGGTTGCTTTGAACATTCGGTTTAGATGTCTGAAAGGAAAAGGCTTTGGTGTCAAGCAAGTTTTGGATTCGGTGTTTGAGAGTATAACAGTCATCCGTCGAATGCCCTACTTCACCCATATGATAGTCACATTTTTTGGACGGATCATAATTCGAAAAACTTTCTGAGTTGGGGCGTTTTGGTTCGATGAAAGCGATTCTTCTTAGGAGTATGGCGGGACTTGTGAAGGGGATCCGAGCAGCGGAGTGAATTGTCTTTTCTTATCTTGCCTTGGAGGTTGACGACTTGAGGTAGGCGCCGCTCGGTGTTTACTTAATTTGTCGGGGAGGATGAACGGTTTGAGTGTACGAAACGTTCCCTTCCGTAAGGGGCTCTTTTTCTTTTCGCATACTCGGCCTTTTGCTCGCAGACGAGGGGTCCGTAAACCACCCATCACGCAATCCCATTTCAATTCGTTCTCCCACAGGAACAAGACGATTAAGAGATTCAGCAGTGGCACCAACCAGGCGGTGTCTATATTCATATGGGAGCGACTTTATGAACAACTTCACTTGTTCATGATCAGTGAGTTGTGGAGTAACCTGGGCGGCCAAGTTTCTCCATCTGGTAGCATATTCTTTGAAGGATTCACTCTTTTTCTTTTCAGTGCGTTCCAGATCATCCCGAGTAAAGGTGACGTCGAGATTAACTTGATACTGCTTGAGAAATGCATCAGCAACATCGTCCCGGATTTGAAAGCATCAATATCCTTTGACATATACCATGTCGAGGGGCTGGTCCCGATTAAACTTACTGAAAAGTCCGAATCATGAGGGGTTCATTATCAGCGTCTTTGCGTCATCCGCACATGATACATGTGCAAATGGTGTCGGGGCATGTGGTCCCATCATACTTTTCAAATTCCGGCATCTTGAACTTCTACGGTACTTTGACCCGTTTATATATAGGCGGTCGAGTGGGGATGACATTTTTTGCGGACCTTGGGCTGTTTGACATCTCTTCGACTTTTGCAAGGCGTTTGTCATGTTACATTCTTGGTGCAACTTGATTGGGCTTCGACAGCAAGGGGAAGTGGATCGTCCTCTAGCAGAGGCATTTTGCTGTCACTAGCAGAGGCTTTATCTTTTCCGGTAGAAGGTGGGGACAACACCACTTCAACAGCTGCAGGCGTGGGCGTGAGCTTGCCCTGAATGGATTCCACCTGTTTTGTAAGATTTTGAATTGCATTAAGAACCAACTTCATTTCGTCCTCCATGGCATTGAGACGGACGTTTTCTTCGGCCATTTTTATAACTACCTGTGAAAATGTTAAAATAAATGAGTATAATATTCAATTAAGAATCATTCCATAATCTAAAGATATCATTATTGCATAATTTATTTATTTGCAACAAAAATAGAAAAAGAATGAGAAAAAAAATTTTTATTAATATATATTACAAGCGGCGTCCCCGGGGTTCGAACCCCGGTCGCCTTCGGACCGCTTTCCCCATTCCCGGATACCACTGGGCCAAAGGCCGCGGTGGTGTCGAAAAGGGACAAGGAAATTCATTTAAGGCTTAAAAAAAAGCAGTAGCGGGCTAAATTAACATTAGTACAACCCAAAACGTTTTTCTGAGACAAAAACCAAAACCCCTAACATAACTACTAATAAAATAAAATACAAGGGCTTTTTACAAAAAAGGCGGTCCTCATTGTTCATTCTATAAGCGATGGGAAGCTACGGTCTCCGAAGCCGCTTATTTTCGCGGACAAGCTCCGCAATAAGCGTATCCTTTGTCCCCATTGTCCTTTCTAGCTGGTCGATTTGTGTTTGTATTTGGGCTTGTTGGTCACATCCGGGACTTTTGGTGGAGATCGGCGGGATTTGGTGATGTACGATGTAGTATAAAGAGGCATGGTGAGCCTTTTCTGTCCCTTCAATAGCTTGGGTACAAGAATGCTCTCGGGTTGACCTTCGAGTCCATTTTCTCTGGATGTCACGAATTTCCTCGGCATAGTTGTAGTTCGGCGGGTAAATCGAACTCGAAACATGTCTATCTTGGGCGGTGGGGTTTCTGAAGGGCCCTGTCTTGGCGGGCTACCGGTGGGGGTAGTATGAAGTAATACCGGATAGACCAAGTAGCGGCACGGGGTTATGAACCGGGTGGGCGAAAGCGGGCACGACCCTCATGGAACCACTTAGCATGCCACAAGAAAGCCTCGGGATCGGGGTTTTTCAAAAAGTTTATCAAGTAGAATAATCTTTATGAGGGGTATTATTTTTTAAAACTTCAAACCTTTGAATCGGATCGTAAAGTCATCTATTTCAAAAAAGCTGCATGAGATGCCCAAATCCCCTCAAATGAGATAAAAACCAAATTTGCAAAATCTGGGGCGGCCCGCATGATTTTATCATCATTTTGTTTAAAAGCGGTTTAAAGATAAAAATGTTTACGCCAAAACCGAGTTAACATAGCCAAAGCGATTGCAAATTTGTTTGGCCCACATATGCAATCGAGGGGTTTATTGAATTTCTGCGATGGGGAAAAGGACACATCCGACAAAAGCAAGGATAAAAATCTTAGCTTTTTGGATCATGGGTTGACTTTCAAAGCGCTCATTTAGGAAAAACCGGGGCGGGCATTGCAATGAGCTTTGACAACTCTTTTCACGGTGTTGCTATCGGTTCGCAAAAACCGGGATAGTTCGGACGGAGGGGCACACCCAAGAGTGGTTTGATGAGGTCGGATCCCAAAGGCTTTCCAATGAGAGTGCTATATTCTTCCAAGGTCGGGGTCATTTCAAATTTACCAAATATGAAAGTGGATGTCGTGTGGGCACGAAATGTCCTAATGCTGCATCATGCGGAATGGATGTTGATTTTGAGCAAGGGAGTAGGCGACCAATCCTTGATTTGACATCTTCTTTGGGCATTTTGATCGAGTCGGTCCCACCATGCCAAAAGCTCTTCTTTAGGAGTGGGGACGAATTGGACATCAGCTCTTCCCATCGTGTATAGAATGCAATCAGCGGGTGACCTAATAATAACAAATCAATTGAATTAGTAGGCTGTATAATAATAATAAAATAAGAGGGGATAGAATGTATACCTTTCCTTGAACCATGGCAATCACAAAGACATACACATGAGGAGTGAGGCTCGATTTCTATCTAGACTGGCTTAGCAAAGTGAAATTAAAAGGGTGCCTGACCATCGCAGTCTCGCGTTGGTGTCAAGTCCTTTTAACCTCGGCCAAATCGAAAGGAACATCTTATAGTCACGCGAATAGCGGCTAAAGATATTTCTTTACGATTTTTAGAAATAAATTTCGGGGAAAAGAAAGGCAACCTCTACATCGCGGACTCGCGTTCGAGGTCGTATCTTTCTTAACACCATCCTAAAATGCCCTATCGCGGCCCGGGTCCGGCAGCGTGGTTGTGTGTGCAATAGTGTAGTGCTAAATCATTAAAACATGCGCAAAAAATTATAAACAATCAATTGGAACCTGCAAGAACAAATAACACCTTACTGTCAGGCTCATACCTGAAGTCCTTGCTGCCAAATAAAAATTATTTTGAACAGGGGTATAAAAATTTGGCTTAAGTCCACTTTAAAAAAAAACAAGTCCCCAGTGGAGTCGCCAGTCTGTCGCGACCGACCTCCCGAGCTTTTTTTTTTGAATAACGTGTTAAAAAGCAAGGGGGCTCTTTGGTACATGCTAAGTCTAGGTTTGGGACTTAACTCGGGCTCTCCCAAGCCCATACCATATCGCGACTTAGGGTTTATTTTTTTTTTTAACATGTAGGTGATTTGCATGCAGGAGTCGCCACTAATCAATTTTGGGGTAGGTGATTAGAAACCCAAATAGGATGACGGAGAATCACCCTATTCCTACGAACTAGAGATTAACTGAATTCGGGGACTTGGTTACATTAGTTGGATAACTAATGCCCTTTCGGTACCATTTTACCCTGTTCATTTTTGAAAACATTTATCAGGCAATTTGGATTGATTTTAGGACCTTTCTCCTAACATGTGAGGTGATCAAGCGAGTGCATAATCAGAAATGATCAGCAATCAGGAACACAAGTCATGCAGCCTAGGGTTCTAATCCTAACTAAGCCAGATGACATTCAACATTCGGCGAGTTCATGCAATTGTATTAAAACATGCATACTAACTACACTACGGTAATTAAAAAAACTTCATCATACTATCATGCGATTCGGGCTTATTTAATTTAAATAAAACCACAACATGCATAATTATAAAGGATTATAACATTCACATAAGTCAAAAAAAAAAAAAATTTTTTTTTTGGGAAAAAAATCGAGACAAAAAAAACAAAATAAAAAGAAATAAAAACATTTTAAGAAATTTTTAAATTTTTTTTTTTTTTTTTTTTTTTAAAAAAAAAATTTTTTTTTTAAAAAAAATAAAAAGGAAAAAAAATAAAAAAAAAAAAATTTTTTTTTTAAAAAAAAAATTTTATATATAAAAAAAAAAGGGAAAAAAAAAAAAAAAAATAAAAACCATTTTTTTAAAAGTTTTTTTTGTAATTTTTTTTTAAAATTTTTAAAAATTTTTTAAATAAATAAAATAAAATAAAATAAAATAAAAAAAAAAGAAAATCCAGTCGGGTCGGGATCGGATCCGGGGTGGGACGGATCGGTCCGACCCGGTCAACGGATCCGATCGGTGTTGACCCGGGTCGGATCTGATTGATTTCGGTCGATCCGGACCACCAACAGACCATGGGAAAAGGCGCCCACGAATAAAATTGGCCATTCGCCGGCCGACCCAGACCGGCGGCTCCCCTCAGCCGACTCCCCGACACCCTCGACAATCCTCTCCACCCTCCGGCCTCGTCGTCCGACCGCCGTTCGCCGGCCGGCGACCAACATAAAAATCGGCTTCATTGAGGAATATTGTCGAACAGGTGGGGGGCGATGAGGAAAACTGGGAACTTTGGCCTCCTCCGGCGAGCCGATCGACTCCGGGGCCTTACCTCGCCTACGACGGTGACGCACGGACGGCTGGGGACGGCGGTATGGGCCGGGAATCGCGCCACAAGGCGGCGCGAACCGGCCGTCTGAACAAAACAGGGAGAACAGAGGCGATTCGGGCCGGGGGAAGGCTCACCGTCGACGGCGCGTGCGGGGGGGACTTCTGGCTGCTCGAAGGGCCACGGCGACGCGGCTGAGGACAAAACACTACTCTCCTCTCTTTCTCTCTCTATTATTCTCTGTTTCTCTCACTCTCTCTCTCTGTTCTGTTCTCTCTCTCTCTCGGTCTCCCGAGCCTCTGGCTTCCTCACAGCGACGACGGGGTGCTATTTTTGCTCCGGTGAGGCCTTACTCACGCTCACTCTCTCGATTTTTCTCTCTTTTCTCTCTCGATCTCTCTCGGTTCTCTCTTTTCTCTCGAAATGGCCGTCTCTCTCTCAGGCCAGACCATTTTTTTTTTGGCGTCTGCGTGAAATGGTGGCGCCCACGGCACGACCCCCCTGAGGGGCACTCTCTGGACGCAGAGAGGCCTTAAGGAGAGGCAGAGAGACGGGACTGGCCTAATGGCTTAGTCCCTCCCCATCTCTGGCCCAGGATCGAGACGACGATGAGGAGCGGGCGCCGCTGCAAGGCCATCGCCCGGGTCGCGCATAATGGGAGAAACAGAGGAGGGAACATCCGACGACGGAGGGAGAAGGAGAAGGAAGAGAGGGGGCCGAAAAGGGGCCTGACGAGGGAACAAGGGGGGAGAGGAGAAAGGAGAAGCGGGCTGGGCCGGCCGAAGGAAAAGAAAAGGAAAATAGGAGAGGAGGGCTGGGGGCTGCCAGGGGGGAAGTTGGGCTGGGAGGAGAGGAGGAGAGGAAGAGGAAAGGGGGGGGGGGGCCAGCCTTGGCCCACCTCCGATTTTTTTTTTTTTTAAATAATAAATTTAAAATAGACTATTATTATTATTTATTATTATTATTCATTATTATTATTTTTTTTAAAATTTTAATTAACATTTTAATAGACCCTATTAATACAAATATGCCTAATTTCTATATGCAATGCACTTAAATAGAAATATTTTTTGTTTTAGGAATTAAAAAAAAATTAATTCCTAAATTTTGCATAATTAATTTTGGGCAAATTAAAAATAGGTGTCAACACCACTCTATTGCAAATAGTCACATTGCTTCAATAGGACAAAACAATTATTTTATAATAATAAATTCGAAATTTAATAAATAAAAAATAAATAAAATAAAAATAGATTGTTGATTAAGACTTATTTTGGTCCGTGGCGCACTTGCGTGCTAAAGTGCGTGTTAAAATCACGGACCCGCATGCAGGTATAGTGGGGTTTAGCACATTCACCCATTTTCTTCATTTATAATAAAGGATAATACCTTAACTTATAAATAGACTAAAACTTTCCTTTTTTGTTTGTTTTACAAACAAACACCAACATTTTCCTCATCCATCCCTAAACTCGAAGATCACCAATGATGTCGGTAATAAACTCGGCCTCCCCCATCTCCTTAATGAATATGGAGTGGCCATGGAAAACGAGCACCTCGATGTGATCTCAGGATGCATCGAGAGAGCGAACTCGCTCGGTGACTCGATGGATTGCCTCACCTTCCACATGTTCGATATAAAACAAGACCTTCATTACATAAAAGAAGAGACCTTCAAGAACCCGAAGCCAGCATCAAGTGCAATATATGAAATATCACCCCATGGGAGGTTCGCCTATTTCGCGGCAAATTCAACAATTCTCGATTGCATGCCCGAATAGGTGCAGGCCGTGCATGTCATAGACTTCGACATGGGAGAAGTGATCCAATGGTCGGCATTGATCAAGTCCATGGCCATGGCGAGGAGATGTGTAGCTATAAGGATAACTCCGATGAAATGGGACGATGAAGAGGGTTTGATCGAATTTGAGGAGGCGAAGAGGAGGCTTGGAGGACAAGCAAAGGCTCTTGGTGTGAAATTGGTGGTGGATGAGAAGAGGATTGATGCGTTGGTGAGTGAGATGAATACATCACTCCATTTGTTTCGTGAAAAATATTTTTCAAGCAAATATTTTCCTTATTTTTCAGTGTTTGGATCGCTTGGAAAAATGAGCCAACAGAAAGCCTATATTTAAATTCATGAAAATGATTTTTTTTAAAATTGTAAATCATTTAAAAATATGACTAGATATTGGCATTTAGACCACAAACTCGTGCTTGGATATGGAAACTCTTTCTCGAACCTTAGCAGTAGGCCCAAGTTGGGGTCGATTTACTGGGGTCCACCAAGGGCAAGCCCGGGTATATCAAGGCAAGGTCCAAGACCCTAGTGCCCATGCCGGGAACTTGACATATGGGCCCGGGTCCATCAAGCCCGAGCCTAGGACCCCCATACCCGTACTTGGGTTCCTAGCACTAGGGCCTGGATCCATCGAGGCTGAGCTCGAGACACCCGTATCGTGCTTTAATCCTCATCGCTTGGGCTTGGGTCTATCAAGGTTAGGCTTGGGACGTTGGCGCCTAGGATAAGGTCCTAAGCGCCCGAGCCCAAGTCCATCGTGGTCGGACTCAAGTCTATTGAAGTCGAGCCCAAGACCCTGTTTTCGTGCTCAAGTCCCTAGCGCCCATGCCCAGGTCCTCGGTGCTCAAAGAATGTGTCCATTGAGGTTAGGCCAAAGATCCCGGCACTTGAGATCAGATCTATGAGACTTGAGCCTAGGCTCAGGTTCCTAGGTCCCAAGACTCGTGCTCGGGTCTTCGGCGCTCGCATCCCTAGTCAATTGAGGCCAAGCCCAAGTCCCCAGCACCCACAACCGGCTCGTAAGCACTCGAACCTGAGTCTATCAATGTCGAGCCCAAGACCTTGGTGCTTGTACCGGGGACTTTGGTTCTCACGCCCAGGTTCATCAAGGTTGGGCTTGAGTCCCCAATGCCCTTGCTTGAGTTCCTAGCTCTCAAGCCTGGGTCTATTGAGGTCAGGCTAGGGTCCCCAATGCCCATGCTAAAGTCCCTAACACTCGGGCCTGAGTCTCGGTGTCCGCACCTAGGTCCATCAATGTCGGCCCTACGTCTATCGACACTAAGCCCAAGTCCTTGACACCCGAGCTCGGGCTTGAGACCCTAGTACCCATGGCCAGACTTGGGCACCTGGGACCCGCGCCCCGCCTCTATGGACCACAGCTCGGGCTTAGGGACTTGGTCTTGAGCACTCGGGTTCTAAGCTAGCCTTAATAGACCTGAGCACGAGCACTAGAGACATGGGCATCTGCACCGGGATCTCGTGCTTGGCCTCTATAGACCCAAGCACAAATGTTGGGGTTTCGAGCTCAGGCGTGCAAGACCTGAGCATTGGCACCGAGGTCTTAGGCCCGGCCTCGATGCACCCAAGCACCGGCACCAGAATCCTGGTGACCCTAGTGCCCACGATCACGGCCCTAGCCTCAATGGACTTGTGCTCTAGCGTCGGGGTCCCAGGCCTGACCTCGAAGGGCCCATGCTCAGGCGCCAGGGCCTTGGCTCGGCCTCGACGAACCCATGCTGAGGCGTTGGGGTCTGGAGCTCGGCCTCGATGGACCTGAGATTGGTAGCTCAAGAGCCGGGGATCCTGGCCCGGGACCTCGATACCCACACCCGATTCCCTAGCTGCCCATGCACTAGTCATGAGCGCTTGAATAATGTATATCTATTTGGAAAAATCAAATTAGATTTTCATTACCAAATAACGGAAGATATCTTTTAGTTCATTTTCATCTCACACTCATTGATTTCTGAAATTTGGAACCTACAACCTACTTTGCAACATTTGTCAGCAAAACACCAGTACTTTTACTTAAAATACATGTATATACATGATTTAAGTAAACCTTCCGACTTTGGCGTGTTAATCGAACATACAAAAATGCTTGTTCTTTTAAAACAAACAAGTAATATACATATAGAACACATGGCATATTATACGCGAGCAAACCTACTTTAATGTTTAAATTGTTTCATATCTTTTCATTAGCGTATTCAGGATGTAACATGTTAATTATCACTTTATTTTTCGAAGCACTTCAGGATATCATGGTCCAAAGTTCTTTTGATAGCACGGAACAGTAACAAAATTTCAATTATTAGATATGATTATCTTTACATAACTTTGTAATCCAAATGCTACTATTCTAATATGCAAGCTCTTTCAGTCGTAGCACCATCGATCTAAAGTCATGAAAACATCATTTTCAATTATGATTATAAGAACGCCAAAGTTTTTTCCACATACTTCTACAAATGGCGACATAAAATCTAGGAGTGTGTTATCCCGTTGATGCTAAATGGTAAGCTTTATCCTTTAGATGAGGCCAATTACATCTTCCAAATCCATGTATTCGAAAAAATAGATCTGAGACGTGGTTTCGCCTAGTCATACTTCAAAATCGAGCAATCTCAATCTCGAAAGTAATTCCAAGCAACATAAAAATCTATAGCCAGACTATACGCAAACCAGATGACATGACCATGCTCTAACAAAAATATTTGGCGACCTAAACTCGATTAACCAGTAGCCAATAGATTTGTTTAGCTGAACATGCATGTGCATTTTATTTAGAAACATACCACAAACTATTAGTTAACCACACATGGTTTTATTCTTCCACTCCTAGCTGATTTGGTCTACATGGACCACAAACAGGGGAGGACTAAATCAACAGACATTATATGTGCATAAAGGATCTGCGTTATCTTGCTTCATCAGCACCACGGACAGCGGAATTCACTCCTCGACGAGCTGAGTTGCAAGCGAGGGGTTTTGCCGGGCCGCCCTTGTAAGCCTTGCACACATGGTGAATGAAATTCAAGAAGTTCTGCAACCACAACGTATCAGATCCAAGCTAGAGAGAGAGAGAGAGAGAGAGAGAGAGAGAGAGAGAGAGAGAGAGAGAGAGAGAGAGAGAGAGAGAGAGAGAGAGAGAGAGAGAGAGAGAGAGAGAGTGAGAGAGGGTATTAGGATACGAACATCGTAGAGCGGTTGGTTGTTCACAGCAACCCACGGGGTGTACTCGTGAGGTGGGATAAGCTGATCGGTCTCGGTTTTGTATCGTAGTTCAAGCTGCAACCGACAAGTTTATTAGTTTAGATCACAGGACACAGGCGCATCACAATAATTACTGAGGTGATGATTCTAGGAGTAATAGTTGTAGTCACAGCTTAATTCGACGTAGGAGAGACATTCAAAATGTCGTCGTGCGAAATGCGAAACAAATTTCAAAGTGCCAAGCAAATCTAAGCAGGAGAGTGTGGGTTCTGAAACTGACCACACTATTCTCTTCCAATTCCTAGACTCAGAGCAGGTTAAAACAGAGGATTGGTGAGAGAGCGGCAAATCCATTAAAACAAGCATGGTTTGTCGAGCTACGACACGTTTCTTCATGTATGGATTGCGAAATGGTGGTGGAATATGCTGCGAGCAAGCATCGGCTTATGATTACGAAATTGTGGTTTTACCTCTCTTCCACGTCCGCTGGTGTAGCACTTGTGAATGTCTGCTTCCTCCAATTTCTGCTCTTCAGCACAAGACTCCCAGACTTTTAAGGCTGCAACGTTTGAGGACTTTTCCTGATACACAGCAGAGACGTTCCCCGATTCCAGCCCGCCCTTGGAGATATTACGCTCCACGCAGCGAATGAAATTGAAATGCCGTTTCTGAACCGAGTACAGTACATTAAGAGAAATAATTTAGTCAATTCGAACCAAAAGCATGAAATCTTTTGGCACATCGTGTATTTAGATTGAAAATATAGATAAGGGCCAAAGCAGCCCGAAGCCACTCTTACCTGATCAGACCAGACATCGATGGCACAAGCTTGAATGGTGTTGAGGTAGCATTCATCTTCACCATGCTGAAATAGAATTCAGAGGACTCATAACGGGTAGTAGCCAAATCATCAGGCGAGAGAACTTATTGACACGAAGAAGAAGGAAATTTGAGTTTCAATTTCGAAACTACACCTGGCATATGAACGCTCCGGTGTGATTGTCGATTCGAGCATTGCCCCAAGGGACCATTCTGAGGTTGATGATGTTTATGAGATCAGTCTCGAAGGCCTTCACGAGGTAGTCGGCTATGAAATCTGCGCTGCCGGGGCACAGGCTTTCGTAGTAGACGGACAAGTTCACCTTATCCTCATCAGAAGACAACGAAGGAGACGGGGAGATGAGGAAGAGGAACAGAGTCACAAGGGCGAAGGGGAATACTCTGCCACCAGAAGCCATTTTTGTGCTTGCTTGTTAATTGCCAAGCACAAATGCGACTTGCATGACGGCCAATTTATACGCGCCAATCCACCAGGACATACATCCGTTCACGTCACTCTAAAACGATCGCCTTTTCTGACTAGCTCGTAAGTGAGATTACAATCTTCATGTTCATTAAATTCTCGACTGATGAATCCGATGTCACCAAGCACATGACCGAGGTTCATGTTCCATTTGCAGCGGGTGAATGAAATGTGACCAGACACTACACGCAGGGTCGCATCCAAATTGAGTTAAACCCACAGAAAGGACCAAATCGACGCGTACAAACGCAAGATCAGTCTCAATTAGGTTCGGATCTGACGCTTAAAACTTCACTGGCCGGATACAAAACCATCTCAAAACAGCTAAAACGTTGACTCAGCAGGCTAAATCTGAAGATGCATCGCCAATGCATTAATTTGCAGCGTGCGGCCATGAACGTTTAAGTGTCATCATCCCAACCTCAATGAATGAAGTCAACTGCATGCATCTCTCCCTTGTAGAAGTAAAGAGATGGAAGGTGGTGGCCCTATTCTCTTTCTTATATTGTTCACAAAGAGTCATTCTTAGCTATAAAACTAGTGTCCTTACACACATGCTTCGCATAGAATTTATAAGTTTGTTGGAAATGTATGTTTGCTAACACTCTTTCTCCACTTTTTCCACATTCAAAATTAGGATTAATATCACGAAAAGCCCCAAACTGTTACACCCGTGACAAATTTATCACTAACTTAGTCTTATGACAAATTTTCCCAAAACTAATTTTTTTAACTATAAAAAATCCTAAACTGGTGCGCCTTGTGACAAATTTACCCTCATTAGTTTCCATTAAATTGGACTAATATCGCGAAAAATCGCAAATTGGTATACCTATGACAAACGAAGGGTAATTGGTACACTGTCAACTGCCACGTGTCATCCAAGTCAGCAAATTGACGGTAAAATTTAACGGATGGTAAATTTGTCATAAGTATACCAGTTTTGGATTTTTGGTGGTCAAAATATTAGTTTTGAGTAAATTTGTCACAAATGTACCAGTTTAGAGTTTTTCATAGTATTAACCCTTCAAATTATATGGAAAATACAACATTTTTGTAGTGTTATACCAATAACAATAACCATGGAATTTAAATAACGAAGAGCCATTTGTTTTGTACATAAATTCACTCGACAATTTAAACTTCATGTGTGTCCCTACCTAAAAGGGGAAAAAGAAAAACACGCCTTAATGGAAATGCGATAACTGGTCAAAATATGGGGAAATGAAAAGAATTGCATCGATATAACCCGTTTCAATAAGCCTAGCATTGGCAAGGACTATTCACGAATTCGCCGACCTTACATTTACGTCAACTAGATATAAAAAGAAATCATGTGCTCATAATCGAGGACAACAATGATCTCACTTCTTGAATGTCTTCAAAAAACAAGCACGTACTTCTATTTGAGGGAAAATGGGTGGCTATGTTTTCCGTTCAATTGATCCTACGGGGTAATAGGCGGTGCATTTAGATAATTACTTGGCATGCATGAGATTAGAGGTGATCGGACCAGTGCCCTCGGGAACCACCCAGAACCGGCAGGTCCGATCCGATTCAGGCAGTTTCTTTTGCTCACCCCCTACGTGAGATGTTTCGAAGGTCCCCCTTGTTAGGGGCAAAGGAGAGGGGAGACATGTTTCCACGGATCCATCCTCGAATCAAAGCCCATGAAGGCCGTTCTTGGGCCGTCGACGTGGGCCTGTTGGGGCCCGTAAAGCCCAAGCTGCACGAGGAGATAGAATAAAAACAGGATCTTAGGGTTTCGACAGAAGCCTCTCCTTCCTCCTTCCCATCCACCGTCCCTCTCGCTCAAAGCGGCCGACGCGAGGACTACTTCAGGGAGGACTGGTGGGGAACGCTCCTCAACCGTTTCCGTCCGAGCCGAAGAGCAACCAAAATGGTCAGCAACCCTTCTCTTCGGATCTTCTTTCTCGTTTCTGGGTACCCTTCGGTTTTATGCTTTCGTTCCCCCATCCACCCCACGCCCCGCGATGTCTGGCCCTTGTCTCTGCGACCTCCTTGGATAGTTTTGGCTGCGGTAGTGCTTAGTAGATTGGAGGTCTCGCATGGCGTGTTGACACCCTTTAATGCGAAAGGTTGGATGCCTTTTTGGGGGGAGGTGGTTTTGCAAGTAGTTGCGATTGCTGGAAGATTTGCGTGAGGGTGGTGGTGATGAGCTCTCGAGCTCGCGGCTCTGTTCCTGGCCGGTGGAGTGTTTAGACGGGATGGGGGCTCTGCAGATGCCTGACGTTTCCCTGTGAACGAGAATCAGTGACACCCGTCTCATTCTGGAGTGATTGATGGGCGCTCTGTTTTTCTTTGGTTGGGCTTTGTTAAGTTGGTTTCCTATGGATGTGTTTGCTCTGACAAGTAAACCAAAGATTGGTTGAATATGAGTTTTGGTTGAAATGATCTGAGCCCTGAAGGCCCAGAAAGTTTGTGAAACATTTTGGGATAGGGGAATTTGTTCAGATGCGAAGTCGGTCACATTATATTTTTTATCTTTTCCCGCCATTAATTCAAGGAAGTTTGTTTTTTTTTCCCGTGTTTTTATCATCAATTCTAATGTTCTTTGCACATAACAGGCGCGTGGATTGAAGAAGCATTTAAAGAGGCTCAATGCTCCCAAGCATTGGATGCTTGACAAGCTAGGTGGTGCATTTGTAAGTGACCCCATCAAATCCCCTTTTCTCTTTCAGATGAATGGTTGCTTTACCTTTTCGGCGTCTTTCCTTTCTGCATTCTAATGTCATCTCTGGATGTGCAGGCGCCTAAGCCATCCTCTGGACCCCACAAATCCAGGGAATGTTTGCCTTTGATCCTCATTCTACGTAACAGGCTGAAATATGCTCTTACGTACCGTGAGGTCATAGCCATCCTGATGCAGCGCCATGTTCTCGTTGACAACAAAGTCAGGACAGATAAGACTTACCCTGCTGGTTTCATGGGTATGTCGATGCCTCGCTTTTCCTTTCTGAGACCTCCGTGCTCTTTTCTGTTTTCAACCATTCCACTGGAAGCAGTGGATGATATCCGGGGAGCATTTTGTATACTATGTTTGTCTTTTGGTCTGCAAGATTGTTGTTTCGATTGCTGATATATGTTTTATCGTTTACGGTAAACTGTAGAGTGAATTGTTTCTTTCTGGCAGCTATGTGAGAACATCAGCACCCAAGATATTTGCCAATATTGTATTACTTAATAGGATAATTCATTTGTCATAAGTTGCCAGTTCCATGTTTTTTAGGAGGATATTCTTGGTTGCAGATGACTGTTGTGAATTGCAATTTGTGTCATTGAGTTATTTACTATATATATGTTAACGCTGTCCAATATCTCACTTATCAGATGTGGTCTCAATTCCCAAGACAAATGAGAACTTCCGTCTCCTCTATGACACTAAGGGCCGATTCCGACTCCACAGCATTAGGGACGATGAGGCAAAGGTTGGTTTCCCATGTCTTTCTGTGGGCTATGTTGGTTGCGTTAAATCTACTTAATGCATAAAGATTGTATTAAGTTTTCTTATGTAGTTTCCATTCACTGTTCATTTTTTACGGAATATGTTCATTGCAGTTCAAGCTTTGCAAAGTTCGTTCAGTCCAGTTTGGGCAGAAAGGCATCCCATACCTCAACACCTATGATGGCCGTACTATCCGCTACCCAGACCCTCTGATCAAGGCTAACGACACCATCAAACTTGACCTTGAGTCCAACAAGATCACTGAGTTCATCAAATTCGATGTCGGGAATGTCGTCATGGTTACTGGAGGAAGGAACAGGGGACGTGTTGGAGTTATCAAGAACCGTGAAAAGCATAAGGGAACTTTTGAGACCATTCACATCCAAGATGCGCAGGGCCACGAGTTTGCTACTCGCTTGGGCAACGTGTTCATCATCGGAAAGGGAACAAAGCCTTGGGTCTCCCTTCCTAAGGGCAAAGGTATCAAGCTGTCCATCATTGAGGAGGCAAGGAAAAGGCTTGCAGCTCAAGCATCTGCGACCGCGTGAGTTTACTTTTGATGCATGTGTTGGATTAGCAGAGACTAGCTGTTCGTTATTTAACTACAAGAGGATTTTGGGAAGTGGGCATTTTGTTATTTGTTCCAGTGCAATTCTGACTAATTTTGCTCTTCCGAGTTAGATTTTCCTGTCAAATTTTATGGGCAATTTGAGGTCATAATATCTGTTACAGTGTGTTTCTTTGCATGCTTGATTTCTGTTCCTGTTTGACGTATCCTGAAGATTAAGGAGTTATTCTCGTGTAGAAGTAGAAAAGGCTTACAGGGATTGTAATTATGTTGCACTGATGATCTATTGAATCTATGCACAATTTTATCTTTTTTGAGCCGTATTCAAATCAGTGAAACAAGGAAGTTCCGCTATAGCTTTCGACATTCCTTTGTATAAGTCAAAAAGTAGAGAAGTTCTGTGCAAGAAAAGTAAAACGCAGAGATGCAGAAAAGAGGGTAAGTCGCAGCACAGTCCAGCAGACTAGCCTTGATTCATTTTATTGAGGGTATGGAAACGGAAGATGACATGTCCTTCAATGACTTTAAGTTCTACCCACAGACTTTCAATTCACTATACGAAATAGAACGAGGAAACGGCAGCTTGTTTGGTGAGCAGCTGAACGATCTACAAACACAAGCTCTTGAAAGAGCATCTGAACTATCTACAAACACAAGCTCTTGAAAGCTTTCTCCTGATGATTTGTTCAATCTTAGAACAGGAAAAGATTCTAATTGAACCCCCTGGTTGTGATATTATGCCGCCTCGCCTTCATGGAGTAGCATCTGATCGAAATGCCAT
This sequence comes from Syzygium grande, assembly GCA_024733475.1. NCBI lineage: Eukaryota > Viridiplantae > Streptophyta > Magnoliopsida > Myrtales > Myrtaceae > Syzygium > Syzygium grande. The sequence continues at coordinate 28,051,212 of JAMXDD010000010.1, forward strand.
ACACCTGGGAGTCATCAAAATGGCCCGAGTTAGAACTCAATATTAAGACGGCGAGACAGGAATGCATGTAAGGTCCTATTGTGAAGCCTATTGTCTGATTTGTTGAAGGCTTGAACTTGAAGCAGAATGGTGATGGCATTTTTATTCCAATATGGAATACGAAAGAAATTAGAATGTCTTTCGGTTTCGGATTCGTACCATGGCCTTTTCCGACCATTCTCAGCTGCGTGACAAAATCCGCCATCTTCTTGATTGCTTCGACCTATGGACATGCCAGAACAGATTAGGACTAGTAGATTCTTTGAAATAACAACAATCAAATCTTTGAGAGTGCAGAAAAGTTTGAAATCAGCGAGCAGATGCAATCGTCCTCCTGATAATCAAAAAGTATGTTCGAGAAAGCAAGCAAGATCTCTGGTTAACCTGCTCATACAAGAACTCGCTTTCTATGAAATCGGCGAGCTGCGGGTCATTGTTTTGTTCCGCGACCTGTGAATATACAGGAGAAAATCATCCAATAACACTTTTCATTTCACTTGGAAAAGAACATACAAGAATAGATAGAGTAGGCACAGGAAGTTTTAAGAGTATTATTATTACCCCGTGCAGGCTCAGGAGCTTCTGATTTGTTAACTTCTCCAGAGATAACGCTAGTTCCATTGCTGAATCAGTGAATCACGTCAGAAGAAGATGTGAAAGAACCGATTCAATGACATCGATTTCGCAAGAAAGAAACTGCACTTGATTGAGAACTTCAAAGCTACAAAGGAAGTCGGAGAAATTAGCAAAAAGCTTACAGTAAAGGGCATCCCCTTTCTCGACATGATCGAACTCCGAAGGCGGCATCAAGATGGAGTGCAGTTTTACTTTCCCCCCACGTTTGTTCTATGTATTAACAGAAACAAAAGCATATATAATCATCGGCAATTATCGCGCCTACAGCTACATGAATCAAGACCAAAATGAAGCCAATTCCATTTTCTTTCTATCTAACCTGATACTCCATCAACTTCTCAGCGTGCTCTCTTTCCTCTTCACTCGACTCCTTATAAAATCTTCGATAATCCAAAGACATTGAAACGAGATTCAGTATCAAAACAATCAGAACGGCATCGAAATGAATCCTTTCGATTGGCTTACTTGGCAAGGCCCTTGAGAGCAATGTTGTCCCGGTCGAAATATGCGTACATGGCGTGGTAAACGTATGACACAGCGTATTCCACACTAGTCACAAGACCAAGAACAAAAACAAAATGATTCAAAAAACGAAAATGGTCGTGTTATGCATAATCCATTCTTTTGAAAAGCTTAAGCTAACCGAAAAGATGAGCCTCCAAATGGATCTATAGGATATATCTTGACATCCACAACTACATCACACAGACAATCAGTGGCATAATATCACAGGGAGTAAAAGACGGAACAAAAATAAGGAACAACATTAAAACTAAGGGAAAAATTACTCAAAAAAGTCATAAACCTATTACACTTTTATTAATTTAGTCCTAAACCTTTTAAGTTTACCAATTGAATCCTAAACCTTTTCACTTCTTGTCAATTAAATCCATCCGATCAATTTTGACCGCTCGGAGCTAACGTGGACATCGGTCGGCGCTAGCCAACGCTGATATGGCAATTTTTTAAAATTTTTTTTTATTTTATTTTTTTTTTCTAGCCTTCTTCCCTCTAGTCGGTTAGGCGACCGGCCAAAGGCGAGAGCCAGCGAGGTCAACCTCACCGCCCTCTAGCTGAAGCTCACCCCCGCTGGCCACTGGCGAGAGCGAGCCTTACTGGCCCCTAGTTGGGCGAGGTCGAAGCTCGCTCGACCTTGCCATCCCGACCCAAGAGACAACGATGATGAGGTCGGCCTCGTCTTTGCTAGGCGAGATTGAATCTTCGCCTAGCTAGTGGCGGCGAGGGCGAGCGTCGCCAGAGGCCGGTGAGGTCAACCTTGCCGGCCCTCACCTCTGGCCGATCGCCGAATGGGCTAGTGGGAAGAAGGCAAGAAAAAATTAAAAAAAAACAAAATATTAAAAATTCGAAAAAAAAAATATTTAAAAATTATTAAAATTTGTCACGTCAACGACGGTCGGCACCGTCTAGCATCCACGTCAGCCCCGAACAATCAAAATTGACCGGATGAACTTAATTAATAAAAAATAAAAAAATTTATGACTCAATTAATAAACTTAAAAGATTTAAAATTAAATTGATAAAATTACATTAGATTTATGATATTGTAAATAATTTTTTCCGATACTAGGTGATATATGCGCTCTGATCTCGGGTTACACGAGCCATTGATATTTCTTAGCTCGGAGTTTTATCACAAGCAAAGGAAGGAAGAGGAAATCCATTAATATGCCCTTCTTACTTGATCTGCTCGTTGATCGCGGCTTCGCAGTCGTCGGAATAGTATTGACGAGCGAGGGAGAGCTGAGGAGAGATTGGGATCGCAAGATCTTCTCTCTTGACCTCTTGGAAAGGCTGGAAGACGACCCCCGTGAGCACTGGGCCACCGGCTTCGGCGGAGGCCCGCACCCTCGCCGCACCGACGCTCTTCCGTCTCGAACTCGACGGTGGGGATCTCGGAGAAGGTGTAAACGAGCCCGCCATGGGCACGGGCGAAAGCTTATCGCGTGGCGATCGAGAGAAAGCCGAAACAAGGCTCAACGACATCATCTCCGGTCTCTAGAGAGAGGGAGGGAGGGGGAAGGGATACGCCGAACCAGATCGAGAAAGAAATGGAGATCGGAAGCGAGAAGGGCTCGACCGCAGTTGCACAGCGCGACTTGGCTTTCGACATTTTTTTATAGGCCAGACGGAAAGAAGCACGGGAAGCCGAAGAGTTCCAGACGGATGGGGAATCGGGGGAGACCGTCGGATCGGATCCACGTGGCGAGGACCGGTGGATGAAGTTGGGCGGGGCGTGTGGCCGCCTCACGACGACCCAATGTGAAACCGGGATGTCGATAAGGTATCCGATGCACGTTGCCATCCCCCTTTTGTGCCATCGCTGGCAGAGGCCACAGGATTTTTGTCGTTTCTTGGGTTAAAGAATTTAGGTCACGCGCCACGACTGGAAACTGGACACGCGAGAACCGGTCCAGTTTCAAAGCGTGCAGAGTAAGTTCCGTGCTCCAAAAAATTTGAGAACAGGTTCTAGGTGAAATTCAGATCAATTTCGATCCCGAACATTTCAATTTCGAGTAGATAGAGTTGTTACCGCTCAGATAAAACAATCCGTTACAAGTGTGGGATAATTATGGTAACATCTTCCTTATTTTTCACTTGTAACAAGAAGGTACGATTGAGTTTTGTCAAGTTGAGTCAAGATAATCTACTACTCGGGAACTATTTGAGTCAATTGTTCAAATTTGTCAATACTAGATTAACAAAATGTGAATTTCGATCTAAGCTCATATTTAGCCGGAACTCGAATTCTAAAGCGATCTTAGACCGAAACCAAAGCATAACATTGTGAATGTGTTTCTAATCAATAACTTGATTAAGCTCAAACCTCCTTGACTGGGGTAATCTTTTGTTTAGGTCGAATCTATTGAATGTTTAAAATCAAAGTGGCTTCACCCGTAGACCTGGTCATTTTCACTTTAATAAGCGAAAACTCGCATTATTGATTTTCCCACCCATTTAAAAAGTTATGAAAATATTAAAAAACAAATCCTTCTATCATTAACTTTTATGTTCGAAGAGTCTCAAGTATTTCTCGTTAAATAAAAATCCAATTGCGTTAATCTCGAGTGTTAAAAAAATATTTAGAAGCAATAAGTAAGATTCATTAATTCCAAGACTCGCATATCACGCGAGATATAAGTGATATTTATCCACGTAATGCGAGTAAGCTTTGAAAATTCGGAAAGGAATGCTTATCTTCTCATCACACGGCTTGACTAGTTTCATATGGAGACAACAACAGCTTCGTGGAAAGTGGCACAGTTGTGGGAAAACACGTGCCCATAACAATCGAGTCTTAGTATCTAGAAGCCAAGAAGAGTACGCAACATCAATTTAAATGGGAAAATGATATAAATGGTTCCTGAACTTGGCTCAATGTACATTGTCGTTTATAATTTTTTTATTTGTTTGATATAGTCCTAACTATTGATAAGTGTTTTAATGTAGTCATTTTGTTTGCTCAAATGATAAATTGGACGGAATTTGATGATGTGGATTATTGTATCCACAATTGGATTATTAAAAATAGTGAGGCAACATGTTCATCTTTTTATTCATTTACTTTAAAAAAAAGGAAAAAAAACAATAGGGCAGTGCCATTTCTAACGTTATTTGATTACAGAGATTATTATATCCCGATTTGAGATGAATATTTTATTAGGGTAATCCATGTGTATCTTTTTTTTTAGCATTGTTCAAACTTAACAAATTGGAATCCACGTCAGCAGATTCCGTTAACTTGAATTAGCAGAAAAATGACATTGAACGTTCTCATATAGTTTAGTTACTAGATTGAATATTTACCAATAATTCAAAAGTCATATTGAATAAATTAATGGTCTACTAATGATATTATTGGACTAAAGTTAAAAGACTATTTGTGTTATTTTCCTTCCATATATCAACTTATCAACTTGAATTGGCTGAGGACTAACCTCTGTATAAACTCGTCAAATGGACAGGTTGGATTGGATCGAAAATAGTCCTACCCAAATTGATCTATTTTTTTGGAATACAATTGAGCGATCCATAGCCGAATGGCCCATACTAGACCCAAGTTGATTTCATTTTATAGCAATTTTTCTCCGCATATTGTTACCTTTGAAAATTGAGTGACTTCATTAACCAGCTTGTCGAGTTAGTAAGAGAGCTCGGGTGTTCTGGTCAAGTTATAGGCTAGAACTTCACGCGGAACATGAGCAATGTGGAGACCATCGCAACCCTCTCAAGGTGGGACATAATCAGATATGTTACCTCGAGGAGAGTGAATGATTACCATGTAAGATCGGATGATTCCTCTTCTAATTCATACTTAACTCGAGTTCTTCCAAATCTTATCAATTACAATTTGGTTTTGACTTGATTGATTATGAAAATTTAGTCTCTTACTTTAAGTAGTCACCATTAAACTATTGAAGGCCAAGGAAAACATGGAAGACCTTTCTACCTCTACGAACGAGACACCTTATACTTTCTTAGAGTGTAAAGTTTCGATCGCCTTATCAACACCACTGATCCCCTTAAGTTAAATACTTTAAAATTGCTACTTGTTTTACTAGCACTGACTGTTCAAAATGCAGACATGCATTTTAAACAACCACATCTTCTTCCACTTAACTAGGGGCATATTGTAAATATCTTGTTCATGTGCCCCTCTCGGTCTTCTTCCTTTGTTTTCTGTCAAAACCATCCCCTGGCCCATTTAGTTTCGATCCTTCTTCTATACTTTAACCCAAATTTAGGTAATAAAAGGTTCAGAAAACCTATATACCACCCGATGAATTGAAAAATGAGTTAAAAAGGGCGTCTACAACCCATGTTGCCACCTTTACCTATGCATCAGCATTGGGAAAATTATCCAAAAAGTCCTAAATTTATTGTACGACGGCCAATTCAGTCCTAAACCTTTCAATTTTGCCAATTCAATCGTAAACTTTTTAAAAAGTTACCGATTCAGTCCTAAACCTTTCAATTATACTAATTTGGTCATAAACCTATTAACTATTTACCAATTTAATCCTAAACCTTTTAACGAATTGTTAATTTAGTCATTCCGCCTAATTTTGGCTGGAAATCGCTAAAGTGGCGATCCAGCAAGTGTCGACCGTCCTACGTGACACTGATGTGGATAAAATTATATTTAAAAAAGATTGAATTTTTTATTGATTTTTATCGATTATTTTACTTTTATTCTTTTCTTTTTTTTCTCTTTCTTTCTTCTTCTTCGTTGAGCTCATCGGCCACTAGGTGACGACCGGCAACCCCTGCCAGCCCAAGGGCAAGGGCCGCAAAGCCCTTGCCGATGGGCAGCGAGGGCATCGCAGCCTTCACTGTGGCCAGCAAAGGCTTGGGCGAGGGTTCTCGATGTAATTGCTGGCCACAGCGAGGCAGGCGACGTCCTTGCCGGCCGTAGTGAGGAATCGTGACCCCTTGCTAAATCCAACCAAGGACTCACAATATCCTGGTGAAGGCATCGCGACCCTCGCCCAGGTCGTCGCTGGCCGCAATGAGGGCGGGCAAGGGCCGCGACGCCCACGTTGTGGCTCGTGAGGGCCTAGGTGAGGGCTTCGTGGCCCACGACCTGGCGGGGTCGCCGGCCCTCGCCCAATGGCCGGCCACCTCCGCCAGCCCTCAACCTGCGAGCTCAACGAAGAAGAAGAAAGAGAAAAAAAGAAAAAAAAAAAAAAGAAAAGAAAAGAAAAGAATAAAAGTAAAATAATCAATAAAAATCTATAAAAAAAATTGTTTTTTTTTAAATAAAAAGATTATCCATGTAGGATGGCCGGCACCAACTAGATTACTATGTTAGCAATTTCCGGCAAAATTAGCCGGATGAACTATATTAACAATTCGTTAAAAGATTTAGGACTAAATTGATAAATAGTCAATAGATTTATGACTAAATTAGCACGATTGAAAGGTTTATAACTGAATTGGCAAAATTGGAAGGTTTAAGACTGAATTGGCCACCGTATAATAGGTTTAGAATTTTTTGGATAATTTTCCCATCAGCATTGGATATGAGTAACAATCGCTCTATAGTTATCAGTTCGGGGACTTCTGTTTCAACTAATATAGACATATATAACCTACTCATCTTTGCACATTGATTTTGACTCAAAAAAAAGAAAAAGAAAAATCTTTGCACATTGATAAAATGCTCCATCCACAGGATAACACGTGCACTCTCAATTTTACCTTAAGTAAGAGATACAATATGAAAAATGAGAATTGAACAAGGATGACAATGCTGACCAAAATAAATAAATAAATAAACAAGGATGACAATGAGATCAGAAAGAGCAATCGTTTTTTCTCAATTTAAACTTGCTATTTCAGTCCATGGTACACGTTTTTCGTGGATTGATGAATTTTTTGTCATCCAAACACTGAAAAATTCAAAAATAATTTCTCGAAAACAATTTCCTCCAAACAAACGAACCCTAAAAGTGAGTATTGTAATGATTGTATCATGCCAATCAAAGATATAGTTGGAGAAAAACACGGTCCTCATAAAATTTTTGTTCTCTCGTCCTCCATAGATTGATGCACAGGCCGAAGGACCAGTTGGGTAGGAACTTCAAATGTGGAGCGGAATGAAACAAACTCGAGAGCTAGGAGCCGAAGGCTTCAACGGAAAAACTAAATTCGGGCCAAGCCCGATAGACAATATAAAAACTAGGGAGACTTCGAAAGCTTAAATTTCTTAATTTCTTTATTTGGGTCTCTTTTCTCTCTCGTTTTTTTGCCTATTTTGGCTTAAATCGAAGGAGGTGAGCTCCAAAAGCAAAGAATCTTAAAGGCTAGTGCAAAGGAACGAAGCGTGATTTGGCTTCTATTGGTGCTAGGGGACCACAAGAGTGCTTCACGTCAAGCCAACCACCCTCATCTTTGTCAAGTTGTGGAGATTGTGACTATTCATCTCGTGCTCTGCCTCGATGAACCGACGTGGGAGTTTTCAATTGGGTCCTTGATTACCCAAATTTCCTGATTAATACTACTTATTTTCTATAAATTGTTAAACTTATGATTAATTATGGGTTCATCTTCGATTACATGAATTACCATATGTTGCGACCTAACCTCCACGGTGCACCACCTAAGGATTCGGCTAATGGATTAGTCTAAGCCTAACACGGGCCCTCCCAAGTCCTATCAATTCGCGATTTAAGATTTAAGTTCTTAACATACAAATATTTTCATGTTGGAATTGCCACTAATCTATTTGCGGTAGGTCAATTAGAAACCTAAATAAAACATAGAGAGACACATTCGAGGACTCGGTTACGCTAGAGCTAGTCTAACGCCCTTTTGGTACATTTTCTTTTAAAAATAAATCTTTGAGTAGGCAGTCTAGATCCATTTTATTACTTAGTTGCTAACATGTAAGGCGACTACACGGGTGCACAATCCACCAATTTAACACCCGATAAGGAAAGCAATAAATAAATTACTAGCTTATGAGAACAACGTACATTTTAGTAACGTAAGCATCTGCATTATTAGCTAGAAAATCACACAGATAGTCTTAATATGATTTCTAATTAATAAGCACTTCAATCAATATATTTTTTTTGGGGATTTTCTCTTTACTTAAATGAAACTAACCTAAGTGCTTTGACATGCAATTAATTAGACCTAGCATGTAAACTAAATTTCATGCGACGATATAACCTAATTCTAATGACGGGCAAATAATGTATCTTGGGTATTCTTTAATGAAATTCGGAATAGTAAAATATGCCTAAATTAACATGCAATCTACATTGAAAGGCAATTTTATTGATTCTAGACAACTTCTTTTTTGGCGAGGCTTGAGCCTCGCCTAGCTCGCTGGATCTAACGAGGCCCAAGCTCGGGTGAGGCCAGCAGATTCGGTGAGCTGGGCAAGCCTCGAGCCTTGCTTAAGGTCGGCAAAGCCTCACTTAAGGTCGGTAGAGCCTCGTCGACTGACAACCTCGGGTGAGGCGAGCCTCGCCTAGCTCACCGAATCTGGCGAGGCTCGAGCTCGCCCAATCAGCCTTGGGCAAGCTTGTCGGCGCCGAATCAAGCGAGTCGGAGCCTAGCCACAAGCTGGTGAGGGAATTTGGCGAGAGCTCGAGCCTCGCCGACTTGTGGCGAGGCTCGAGTTAGCCGGCCGCCACCGATGGCTAGCGATCGACAGAGGAAGAAGAAGGAAAAAAAAAGAAAAGGAAAATGTTGAAAATAAATGGTGAAAGAAGAAGTAGAAAACGGAGGAAAATGATTTTCTCTTTTTTAAAAGAGGAAATCATTTTCCTCAAAGTGAAGGCATTTTGTCCATAAGAAGGAAAATGTATTCCGTGGAAAGTGTTGTTGACACCTAAATTTTAACTAGTCATTTAGGAATAATTGCATAGAAAATTAGGGATTAAATTTTAACCCCTAAACAAAAATATTAAAATTGCATAGCGTATAGTTTAAGTTCATATAGTATAGTTGCATCTGCATTGGGCCGGTGTTGGATAGATTTAAATGAATGGCTTCGGACTTAATGGAATTGAACTAAACCCGCATGGAATAAGGATTTTGGCCTAGCCCATTTATTTTGGCGCGAGGGTCCTACACTTAGAAAGAATTTTCGTAAGTTCACAATCTAGGGATATGCGATCAAGACCGACATATAAATAGTGCAAAAGGTTATATCCTTGATTGTGTGCATATTATATGTTTGCCATATATTTGGTGCATAATTCTCGATCAAGAATAAAAAAAAAACAAAAGAGAGATTCTTTTTCCGAGTCTTGAAAGGCGTAATCTTGTTGGTTTAGGCGTGGAATCTTGGTTGAAATACGGACAATATTCTGATTTGGCAAGGGAAGAAGACAAATATGTGTGTGTGTGTGTGTGTGTGTGTCCAAGGATCTGGGGTCTATAAATAGAAGAGAAATAAATGCAGAATATATCTTCTAAGTATATTGATAATTTGATTTATTCCACGAAGTCGCCAATAAAAATCGTTTATAAAAGAATCTAAACAAACAGAAATATTATTCAAATCAATAGGTGTAGAAAAGGCTCTATGGAATGCAAGAATGAATAGCAAGATAGAATATATATATATATATATATATATATATATATATATATATATATATCGATACGTAAAGAGATAATATAAATTAGATTAAATAAAATGGCGCACATTAATGATAAAAAGGCCATAAGCAAGATAAAGGATAACAACAAGGACAATTAATATTTCTAAACTAACCATATAGGTGGTGTATCTAAGCAGAGACTAATTGCAGAATATTAAAATACAGACCATCCACAGGCGGTTAGACCGGCCGTTTGTGGGGTATGTAAAAATAAAAGCAGAAAATATAGAAGAAAATGACTGATATATTAATGCAGAAGGGTATTACAGTAACAGTATGGAAAGATTACACAATGTAGGAACTGAAATACAAGTGCAGAACAAAGAAAATTCTTTGGTAGAAATTCTCCCGTTGCTCAGACTATTTTGTAGTCTAGAACGACAAGATTTTCTACACTATATAAAAGGTTTCTAGAAATCCAAGACTTTTGCTAGGATCAGGAGCTTATCAGATAGAAACGGTTCAGTAAAAAAGAAGAAACTGATCCAACTTTTCTTAGGGTTTAGAAAATATAGAAAAGCTAGAAAGGGACTTGGAAGACTTTCAGGAAAGCAGAGATAGTGAGAGGTTCGGAAAATTTCTCGGATGAAATTTTTTGGATGCCCTCTTAGAGAATGAGAACTCTCTTTTATAAGCAAGCTGAGCTCCTGTAGAAATGGTTCACGTGTAATAATTGTAGAAGTAAATGCATGTTGTTACAAATGAATAAATGGATCCAACATAATTATGAAAACTTTGAAAGATGAAAAGCACGCGGGCTCCTTTCGGCTCAGAAGTGATGAAGTCGTCAGGAATTTTTCGGCGCCTTTTTCCCTTAGAAAATCTAGAGAGATCTTCCACTAAGAAAATCTGGAGAGATCTTCCACCGGTTTAAGCTCTTCTTCTTCTTCATCTTTCACACTAGCCCAATTACGAGGGATAGGGCCTATTCCGGGGATGCCATAGCAGTCATCCTCATTGGAATTTCCACTGTGATGAGATTGAGAAGAACCAGCTTCTTCCAAATCTGAAAGGACTTGCTTCAGCATTCCTATCAATTGTTGATGGGATTGTGCTGATGCCAGCCTAGAAAGTACGAACCCTTTGTCATGCAGAAAGGGGGTAATATCTTCATTGGTGATTGGCTTATTACCCTTAGAAATTAGCCATTCTGCCACTGCTGATCTGGTGGCCTTATGGAAAAATTTGAAACCATCTCACCATTTGACTTTAAATCGTCTTATGAGAATTGGAATGTTGGTTTCATTGGATTTTCTGTATTCAAAATACCATCCGGTGACCCATGATAGGCCGAAGTAATAGAAAAAGAGCATCAATTTAGAGAAATTTTTCTCATATGGAAATGGAGAGAATTTTTCTAGAAAGAATTCATAACTGGGTTGGAGTTTTGGGTGGATGATTTCATCGATAGGTCCTAAATGATCCCACCAACGAATGAACCAATAAGGGATATTCTGGATATTAAAGTCCTCAAAATAGAATAGCCAAGTATGGGTATTGTTGGCATTCTTTATCCAAAAGGTATTCCACCAAGCCTGTTGATAATCAAAATATGAAAAGGATGTCCTATATAGAAGGGCTTCATTTGTTTTGATATTGAATTTGGTTAATCCAAGGGATCAGGTTTCCATTGGGAAGGGTGGATGACCCTGTGAATTATGGCTTTGGAATAATTTATGTGCCATTGGCTAGAAAAATGTTTGAAAGTAATCGATTTGGTTTCTTCCAAGATTTTCTCATAAAATTTCCTCGTTTTGTAAACATCATGAGCGGTAAAAAGGAAATTTTCAAAAAAAAACATATTTTTAAAAAAAATATATGGATCTGCATTATAAAAAACCATTTTCAGCGTTGAAAATATTTTGAAATATGGTTTTATGAGAAAACTTTGATTTTGGAGGGGCATTTTGGGTTGATTGAATTAACACCTCACTAGAAATTTTTTTCCCTTAGCCATGGCTATGGGAGATGGATCTGGACTTACCATTGCTAAAGAAGTCTGTGGCTGACTATTAAAGGCTTGCTGGAAGAGTTGTAACGCCTTTTCCTTAGAAAGTTGTGTTATATCAAATTATGGAGGTTTAGGAGTAGGTTGTTTAGTAAGAGAAATAGGCTCTTCTTTAGCCTGGTTAGAAATGGTAGTAACATTCAAAGATGGTTGTGTGGCCTAGAGCCAAGTTCTGATATTTGTTAGTCCAGGGGATTTCTTCTCAGAAGAGGATTCTGCAACTTCCTTGCCTTTGTCTCTTCTAGTGGGTTTATTTGGAGGTTTTGGAGGCATTTTCCCTGCAAAAATTCTCGGGTGAGAAAATCTAGGAGAGAATTTGAAGAATCATTTATAAATTCTATATCAAAATCGAAAACAGATAAAATGGCTTGCCATCTGGCAAAAATTTGCTTAGAGGCAATATTCTGAACGTCCTTTTGCAAAACATCTTTTGCAGATTTACAATCAATCCTCAATAGGAATTTTTTATTCAAAAGATCTCCTTGAAATTTAGAAATAAAAAGTACAATAGCAAGTATTTCTTTTTTAATAGTAGAGTAATTCTTCTGACAATTATTCCAATGTTTGGAGACAAACTGAACAATTTGTTCTTTGTTGTCTTTGGATTGTTTAAGAATTCCTCCATAACCAATATCAGAAGCATCAGTTTCAATAATTTTAAAAGCATGAGGATCAGCTAGATGTAAATAAGGAATTTCCTTGACAGTTCGCTTGATTTGTCTTACAATATCTGTATGAATCTAAGTCCATGGTGGAGGATCCTTTTTGAGCCTCTGATGGAGTGGTTTACAGATTATATTGATACAGGGAAAGAAATCAATAATGTAATTTAAACTTCCAAGAAATCTTTGCAATTGATTTCTATCTCTGATTTCATCGAGAAACTTTTCAAAAAATATTATTGATCTTTCAATTGGAATGATGGTTCCTTGGTGAATGTAATGCCCTAGGAACCGAATTTTTGTTTTAAAAAGAGATATTTTGGTAGGTGAAACTACCAGACCATTTTTCTTTACAATATTTATGAAATGATTGATGTGTTTAAAATGTTTCTCTATAGAAGTAGAAAATATTAAAACATCATCGATGTAAACAATGATATAATCAGAACAATGATTAAAAATATCATTCATGATTCTTTGAAATTCAAAAGGAGCATTTTTTAATCCAAAAGGCATGACATTCCATTCATATTGGCCAAAAGGAACAGTAAAGGCTGTCTTGTACCGATCCTTTTCGCTAATCTGGATCTACCAAAATCCTAATTTCATATCAAATTTTGAAAAGATTTTTGCATCATAAATTCTATTCAACAAATCTTTTTTGTTAGGATTTGGATATCTTATCCATTTTAAAGCTGTATTTAAGAGTTTGTAGTTAATAACTAATCTTGGGACTCCCCTTTCTAGTTCAGCATTTTTGTTGACATAGAAAGCAGAGCAACTCCAAGGCGATTGGCTTTTCCTAATAAGCTTCTTCTTAAGAAGTTCCTGTATTTCTTTTTGACAGAAATTTAGGACTTCATGACTCATTTGAGAAGGTCTAGCTTTAGTAGGAATGTTCTTTTCAGAAAATTCTGGCTCGTAAGGTAGATCCACTATGTGACTTTTACGAGACCAAAAAGCATTTGGAATATTAGAACATATGGAATTTTTAATCTGGTTTTCAAGATCAGAAATCCTTTTCTGAAGACTTTTTTCAGAAAAGTTTTTGTCAATTCTTTTGTATTCAAGATCTTCTTTTAAAAATTGCAAATGAAATTCTTTGTCTTGGATAATACAATTAATCTCAGAAATCGAATGTTCTTGAAGAGTATTCAAGGTTCTGGTTTGGGGCTTAGAAATGAAATCGAAACATATCCTTTTTCCCAAGGTTTTGGTTTCAATTCTTTTTTCAGTAACTTTAAAAGGTTAAAGTAAATTTATAAAAGGTGATCCCAAAATAACATTTTGTTTGATATCCTTAACCAGAAGAAAAGGAGTCTTAAAAGAGATCTGATCTTTTATAACCTCAGCTTGGGGAATTTTAAAATTTATCTTTAGTTTATCACCGGTTTGACTTCAAGGATTGGTAGATCTTTTCAAAATATTTGGTTGGAATGAGACCTTATTTAATGCAATTGAGGTCTGCACCAAGATCAAAAAAAGGGTTATTGTTTCCAAAACAAATTCATTTTGGACTTTTATAGAAATATTGATAATCCATTTTCTAGTGGTTATTTCAGAAAGCATCAAAAGGAAATTTGTATCAGAAGAAGAAGGATGTTGAGGAATTGCAATGTCTTCAGAATCTTCTTCTATTTGTTTTTCATTTAAACCTTTTAATTTAAGATCTAGAATGTCCTTTTGCATAGAAATTTGGGCTGCTTTGAGCTCTTGAATTTCTTGCTTTTGTTTGTTAATCTCTTGGGTAAGATCATTTATAGAAATGGGTTTAGAAATAGACTTTTTTTGATTTGTTGAGAATAGTAGAAATATTATAAGGGTTATCAGTCTGGACAGAGGGTTTTGGTTTTTGAAAATTATTCAAATATTTTAATTTTGTTTCGGGATCAGTAATTTGGTCAAAAGTTTGCAAAAGAATTTCTTCCTCTTTTGTCAAAACATTTATTTCAAAGTCTTCAGTTTCTAAAGAGGAAGAAGAGGTTTCTAAATCATAAATTTGTAAACCTTGTTCAAAATCAGATTCATCTGAAGGATTACTATCAGTTTCAATCATTAATTGATTGAGTTGTTTAATAGTCTCTTCATCTAAATCCAGTTCATTGACCTTTTTACTGATTTTACAAAATCGGGAAGTGTGGCTCTTTTTGCCACAGTTATAACAAGTGACATTTTTAAAATCCTTTTTTGGGGATTTTTTGGTTTTTTCAAAATTATCCTTTTCTTTCTTTTTAGAAAGTTTCTTTTCAAATCTTTTATAGGGTTTTTTAAGAAACTTTTTATGCTCTTTCTTTTTGGAAGAACATTTTCCTGAACACTTTGATTTTTCAAAAGATTCAAAAGATGGATCATATTGGGCACAAAAATCTCCTAATCCTTTTCGAGAAAGTTTTTGTTCTTTCTTAATTTGTTTTTGGAGACGAATATTGGTGCACAATTGTGTTCCTATTTTGTGCACATAGGAGGTTAATTTACCATAAGAAAGATGATCATATGAGATTTGATTTCCATATTCTTCTCTTATCTTACTGTGAACTTGTTCTCCTATGAGTTTTGGTAAACCAGCAAGAAACTTTTCTTTTCAAAAAGACTTATTGCAGTCTGTTCTTTGGAAAACTCTTTGTAAAAATATTTTTTTATATTCTCGGAATTCACCTAAAGATCTGCATTTCATATTAGATAAGAGATCTTGATTTTTATCGAGAATATGAGAAGAATCTCCTAAAAAATGCTGAGATATAGAAAATATCAAGGTATTGACAGCGTCTTGTATAGGTTGATCATCATCATCAAAAATATTTTGACCAAAAGGGTCGAGTTTGTAAGTATTTAGGATTTGTGACCTCTGCTCTTCATTTAGGTAGTTATCCCACCATCCTTTGAGCTGGCCTGTAAATCCGGCTATTAAAAGATATGCAACCGAATGGTCAGAGAAGTATCTGGAATAGTGTTTGCAAGCATAACCATTTCAGTCAAAATATTTATAACATTTTGTTCAGAAACACCATCTATGTTCCATTCATAAATAGCATCAGAAGAATATTTGTTTTGAATTTTAAAAAAGGTTTCTTCTGAGAGAATATCTGGAGGAGTGGCACGAGAGTAATACAATTTTTGAGGATCCTTCTAGGTGATACGATTTAATTCCGGAAGGGATTCGGTATCAGATTTATCTAAAAGATTGATTTGGTTGGAAGCTTCAGCTCGATCTGGAGTGTCTTTGATACTCAAATTTTATATTAAAAGAGTATCTAAAACTATAGGTTTTTTAGGAATCAAAATTGATTTTCCTTTGAGAAGTTTTTTTCTTTCCTTTAAGGCTTTTGCAAATTCAAGACTAGGATTTTTTGGAATTTCAAAATTCTTAAAAAGTGGGGGTTTTAAATCCTTTTTTTGAAATTGTCATGGAAGAGGACGAGAAACTATTTTGAGTAAGATTTTCAATCCGATCAAGCTGTTTGCCTATGGTGTGAAAATGTTGGTTAGAAAAATTGTTTTGTTCAACAATCTTCTTAATTCCAATGCCATCTATTTCAGAAGCAGTTTTAAAAGGAGAGGCAATTCGGTTTCTCGATGATCAATTTTGATCTTTCTAAGAGGAGGATGATTGGATTCAATGATATGGCCATCATCTAGTTTCCATTTATAAAATTGGTCTAAATAAAAAAATTGTTTATTATTTAAAAATATATTTTCAAACCAATCAAAGAAGAATATTTCGATTTCATGCAAATACATGTAATCATAATATTCCTTTTTGATTTCCAATGCTTGGCTCCGAAAATTAGTGAAGAACCATTCTCTGATGCGTTTGTTATCAGAAGAATTGAATTCATTATTCAAAAAGATTTTATTTGGTTCAAAAGCTATTTCTAAAACATTGATTTCCGGACCTTCCATTTCAGAAGGAGTAGGATCAGGAAAATCAGGAATATATTGATAAACTGGTCTGGAAATTCCTAACCTGTTATCTATACCACTGATGTTTGGAAGAGGAGGAGCACTTGCGGATGCTTCCTCAGGATTATTTAAGGGGATATTAGGAGTAATATCTACTGACCTTCGAGAAGAAGTAGAATGCCATGAAAGAATAGATCTGATATTACAAGAGTTTCTAGGAATATCTATTGATCTTTATATATATATATATATATATATATATATATATATATATATATATATATATATATATATATATATATATATATATATATATATATAAAAAGGAGATGTGTGCGAGAGGGGAGGGGAAGAAAGAAATTGCATGGCTAGATTGTGCAATACATGGTTGGAAAGAAAAAAATTGTATATTTTCTTTCCTTGGTGAGCTCCATTTCTTGGCATATAAATAAAATGATAGTGCAATGCATGGGGGCGGGGGCTGTTGAATCGGAACACACAGAAGAAACACACACAAAAAATCTTCAGAGAGAAGTCAAGGGCCACCGTTAACACAGAGATTGAAATACACAGGCACATTCATACACGTTGAGAGAGGAAAGAAAATCGTGAGTTGCGTGATTGGAGAAATTGGTTCATTGGAAAAGGTGAAGAAACAACCCTGTCGTTTGGTGGTCCTGGCGCCCACGAACTCCAATCTTCACACTCAGCCACCACACTTGCTTCGACGTCCATATAGTGAGCACAAGCTCTTTCCGGAGTGCCTCAGGCGCTTCAGTCCAGCATCACCGAGCCACGCCACCGCAACGAGCTCTTAAATCAGTACAAGCGTTCCACTACCGTGGTCCATCGCCGTGAGTCCAAGGAGCACCTCCATACCGTGAGTGGTACCGAGAATTCCAACGCGTTGACTTGCTGCCTCCATCATGATCCACCGCGAACCACCAACCAGTCGAGACCCTACAACACTCCCATTCAGTGATGATCAGCAACGTTTAGTCCGCAACTAACGTCACAGCAAGCTCGACGAATTCACAACAGTTTGCTAACTTCCACGGTCAAGCTTTAGTCTGATTTTGCAGGTTTTCTGGTGACTGAAAAGCTATTTCCCCGACACCTACTCCACGTCGCTCCCTAGCCAGCCACAAGTCCTGTGGCCCTCTCACCGTCAGACCCTCCCAAGCCAAGTCACACCGCGAGCTACCATCCGTCAAGTCCCGCCGCGATTCGTAAGTCCAATGCCACCGCCAGTCCATCGCTGTTGGCCACCGTTCGCCGCTCATCATGATCCGCAATCCCGATCCGCGAATTCGAATTTGGAAGATATCCTCAAATTAGGTAAGATCATTATCTGAATATTTTCCAAAATATTTAATTTCCTAAGTTTTCGGTGTTTGAATATTTTGTGGATATTCTTTGGTGGATTGCTAAATCTTTGGATAATATTTGCGATATCCACAATATTTAAAACACTTAAAGTTAGGAATTTTGCCTAATTTAGCAACGTATCTGGACGACTATCCGACCTTATCCCTAAGGTACGATACGCGGCGATACGGAAAATCTTTATCTTGTCCATAATCACTTGGACACGATAATAGATTTTATTTACTTTCCAAATTTGACCAATCAACTTTCCATCGATATCTATAACCCTATAGATATGACCGTTAGTTTGATTTCTTTGCCTCATTTAAATTTGATAAGAAAAATTTTGCGTATTGTGTGGATATTGATTTAATGGTGATATTTATCTCTTATTCGATTTTGTTTCTTTAAAAGAAAAGCCAAAAAGATTGGATACAATTTGAATTGATTTCTTTGAAGATAATATTGCATGTTTAGAATATATCTAGATAACATTTTTGTAATAGAATAGGACAACCAAGATTTGCTAGAAAGATAAGATAATTTCTAATTTAAATTAGGAATTAGGGTAATTTGTTTCCTAGCTTAATTAGATATTATTCTAACCTTGATAGTTCATTTTGGGTTGATTTTAATTTCGAATTTCAATAAAAAAAATACCAAAAAGATTGTTCTAGAATAGGTTAATTTGCTTTCTTTAGTTTAAAATTGCATGTTTAGATAGTTGGCATTTTTAATTCCGAATTTCATAAAAATACCAAAAATAAATCATTTGCCCGTCATTAGAAATAGGTCATATTGTCGCGTGTCATATAGTTTGCATGTTAGGCTGCATTAATCACATGTTAATTTTTGCACGTCATTACATATAGGTTAGTTTCCATTTAAATAAGTGAAAATCCTAAAAAATATTGACTGAACTGCTTGTTAATTAGAAATCATATTAGAATTGTTGATGTGATTTTCTAGCTAACCATGCAGATGCTTACGTTGCTTCGAGGTAAGTAATTCTCTCAATCTTGCAATTTATTTAATGTTTTGATTATTGGGTGTTACTTTGGTGGTTTGCACACCCGCATGATCACCTCACATGTTAGTAATTAGGTAATAAAATGGATCCAGACTGCATGCATAAACATTTTTTTGAGAAGAAAAGGTACCGAAAGGGCGTTAGACTAGATCTAGCGTAATCAAGTCCCCAAACTTAGAATCTCTGGTTCGTAGGAATAAAACATATCTCCCTATGTTTTATTCAGGTTTCTAATCGACCTACTACAAATAGATTAGTGGCGACTCTAAGTATGAAAACATTTGCTCGTTAAGAACTTAAATCCTAAGTTGCGAATTGGTAGGGCTTGGGAGGGCTCGAGTTAGGCTTAGTCTTAACAATCCATTAGCCTAAGGAAAATTTAGGTCGTGACAAGTGTCGTGACCTCCCTGAACCGGCGCCCCGCCACCTAAGGGGTTTGGCTAATGGATTAATAAGTTAAACCTAGCTTGAGCTCTCCCAAGCCCATACCAATTCGGGACTTAAGTTTAAGTTGTTAACATGCATCAATTTCATTTAGGAGTCGCCACTAATTAGTTTTTGATGGGTCGATTAGGCACCCAAGCAAAGCATGGGAGAAACGCTTTACTTTTACAAACCAGAGATTCAATAGGTACGGGAACTTGATTACACTAATTGATCAACTAATGCCCTTTTGATACCTAATCTTGTTCAATTCACCACCTAACGTGTTCACACTAATCGAGAGTCTCAAAATTCCATTCCTAACTAAGCTAAGGGAAGCAACAATTAATATCTAAACCTAACACGCATAATCGACCACATGCGAAGTTAAGTTAAACGCACAATTCAATGTGTATGAATCAAGCAACATGCAATAAAAAATGACACTAATCATGCAAAAAGGGCAAGAAAAGCCAATTCCAAAGCCCAAATAACATTTTTTAAATTTCGGATTTTTTAATTTTTAATTAATTTTTTAAAAAAAATATTTAAATTTTTTTGAAAAAATATTTTTAATATTAAAATAATAAAAGAGTATAAAATAGACTGGGTCAGATCTCCACATCCAACCCAGATAAAATATATTTTTAAAAATTTTTCTTTTTTAAAATTTTATAATTTTTTCATATTAAAAAAATAAAATAATATTAAAGTAATATAAAAGGACCCGGGGCGGATCTCCACATCTGACCCGGATTGGGACTGACCCGGCGCGCCGGTCCGGGTCCACGACCGGATCGGGCTCATTTGTTGAGCTCGGTGTGGCGAAATTTTTTTTTAAGAAAGAGGGCCCAGACCAGAATTTTTTTAAACAAATTAAAGCCCAAAGCCCAATCAAGAAAATAAAATACCAAAACTCTAAATACTTCGGCTTACAACCTATTCGGCCTATTCAAACAAAATCCTAGAGCCAAACCCTATCTCGGGTTATTTAAAACATTGCCGCCGACCTGAATTGCCAGAAACCCTACCCAATTTGCCCGCATCCCAAGACCGCCGCTCCAACAAAACACCGCCCTTCACGGCCGAGACCATCCGGTAAACCGGGCCCGCGCCCACCGCCACCCGTTTCGCCTCGAGTCGTCGACCCTATCGCCGACAACCCACTATTTGACCCTACCGTCGACCCACTGAGGGCCGGTGGCGTCCTCCATCCGGGTCACTACCGTGGTGATCGGCGATTGAGTGAGGCTACCCAAGCCCCAACAAGGGTGGGCCCCAAACCCCATCCCGACAAGGATTGGCTATCCTTTCTGGTTGACTCCAACCGACCATCCGATGTTTCCAAAATCGCAACGAAACAAAGCCAAGTTTAGGAGTTGGTTTGGGTATATCATCAAACACATTGTGAGCGTCGGCAAAAACGAGGGATTTTAAGTCTGATTGAGGCTCAAATGCAACCAAAATTCACACAAAAAATGCATAGACAAACAGGGTCCAATGTTGGTTTGGGTTTATATAATCAAACACATTGTGAGCCTAAAACGAGGATTTTGTCACGAGGCTCAAAAACTCACAAAAAATGCATAGACAAGCCGGAGGTGGCTAAAACTCACGAGCGGATCCGAGCTCCGGCCAATGAACTCGAGGAATAGGGGAATGAACAACAAAAAACAAGGGAGGGGGGTCGCCATTGTGGCACTCCCTATTCGGCCTGGGAGCGGCGAACGACGGCGAACTTGGTGGATCGGACTACATCCGGTCGCCTCACACGCCCCCACGCCGGAATCCTCGGGAAATTACCCCGAATCGAACCGAACAAAAACTCGACGAAGCTCGGGGCCAGGACCTACTGTGAGAAATGTTGGAGCTTCACCGGCCCCGCAGTTGAGGTGCGACGATCGTCGACAAGAGCCCATTCGGCCTCGAATCTCTCTCACCAACGCTCTCGGCCTCACCCTCTCCCTCGGATATCTCTCAGTTCTCTCTCAGTTCTCTGGAACCCCCGATCTCTCCCTCTCGGCCTCGGATTCAAGGATGGCCAGTGGTGCAGAGCTGGCCAACAGGTGCGCATGGCCCCTGCCACCGCCAGCCTACCGTGGCCGACCTGCTCCTAACTTGAGGATCACATCGGTGTGCCCCGCACCCCTCTAGCTTCTACGTTCTCCTGCACTGTTTCTCCCTTGTTACGTTCTAAAACGTTGACTAGGGAGGGGGGAGATGAACAAACGCGCACCGGGTCGAGGGAAAGAGGGTCGGCCCGCGTGGGAAAATGAAAATGGAGGAGAAGATTAAAATAAAAATAGGCCACATAAAAATAAAAAGAAGAGGGAAAAAAGAATGGGTCGACGAACCCGGCCCAGAAATCTTTTTTTTTTTAATTTTGTGTCCTAATAGGCCCTATTAATGCAAATGTGTCTAATGTCTATATGCCATGTAATTTAATGAAAATATTTTTTATTTAGTGATTTAAAAATTAAACCCTAAATTTTTTTATGCGATAAAACCCTAAATGATTAAGCAAAATTTAGGTGTCAACAGGAAGTTATTTTTCATGAAACGAACATCGAAAAATCCGAAAAATGTTTTCCTCAAAGTTTTTTTCCGTGAAATAAACGGAGCTTTGAGGTGCATTTGTTTCTAGAAATATGCTTAGTTTTCCTTTGTTTGATGATACACCGTGAAAATCGTTTTTTAATGTTTGCATTTCATTGGAAAATGATTTCAATGACTTTATTTCAAGCAAAAAAAATTAAAATATTTAATATTTTCTATTTTTTTAAAATTGAATTTTAAATTATTTTTTATTTTTTATTTTTTTTTGGAAAAAAATTGAATTTCTTATTATTTTTCTTTTTCTTTTTTCTCTTTCTTTTACTTTTTTCTTTTCTTTCATTTTCTTTTTCGTCCTCCCTTCTCCTCCCTCCACCGTGACCGACCACCGGTGAGCTCGAGGCTTGCCTGGTAATGGCCACTAGTGAGCTCGAGCTCACCAGCCTCGGCCAAGCCCGAGCTCGCCTGGATTTGTCGAGCTGCAAGCTCGCCGGCCTCGATGGAGCTCAGGCTCCCGAGCTTGTAGGTCGCCAGCTCGATTAAGCTTAGGCTCACCTCAATCGGCAAGTCGCGAGTTTGCTGACCTCGGTGGAGCTCTGGCTTACCCAGATCGACCGAGCCTCGAGCTTGCCGGCCTGCGTCTTGGTGATCTTTGGGCTGCCAACCTAGGACGAGCTCGAGACTGCCGTGAGCTCATCGGCCTGGGGCGAGCTCGAGGCTCGCTGCCAGAGGCCGCAACTTCGTCGGTCAAGGGCGAGCTCGAGGCTTACCACCAGTGGCCGCAAGCTCACCGTGGCCAGCAATTGGCTGTGGAAGATGAAAAAGAAAAAGGTAGAGAAGAAAGAAAAAGAAAAAGAAAAAGAGAGAAAAAATAAAGAATAAATAATTCATTTTTAAAATAATAATAAATGGTTGTTTTTATAAATAAATAAATAAATAAAAATTCGAATTTTTTAAATAAATATTTTTAAGAACAAACGTTTCATTAACAAAGGACCCGAGCTTGAGCACCGAGGACTTGTGCACGGCCTTTGTGGACTCGAGCCAGAGGGTTGGATCAAGAGCTCGAGCATCGGGACCTAAGCACGGCCTTTTTGGACTCGAGTTGGGTGCCGAAGCATCAGATACGGGCTCAGCCTCAATGAACCTGGGCTAGAAACACTGAGGTCTCGAGCTCGGCCGCCAAGGCCTGGTCCTAAATGTTGAGACTTGGGAGCCAACATTGGGGTTTTCGTGTCCAAACGTAAAGTTTCAGGTCTAAACGCCAATAACTAATCATACTTCGAAAAACGTTTTCCGATTCTTTCAAAAGGAATCATTTTCCTAAATTTAAGCTTTGGCAAAGAAACACTTTCCGTTGACTAGGAAAACATTTTTCGTTGACTCATTTTTCTAAGTAAACCAAACGCTGAATATGAGAAAAGTGTTTTTTCGGAAAATGTTTTCCGCAGTGAAAGTGTTTTTCCTAGAAAGTATTTTCCGAACTTTTATCCATTTAGTTTTTCGAATATTATTTGGTCAATGGAAAATACTTTTCAATCAACACAAATATCATATTTACTTTTAGAATAGTGAATTCCCTTATCTAAGAAGGTAAAACACTTTCTGGAATTGCTCATCTTAACTATGTTAATTTTTTTCTTTTCTTTTTTTATTTCTTTATTTCTTTCTTTTTCTTTTCTTTCTAAGAAGGAAAACATTCATGTATTTTCTTTTTCTAATAAAAATAATTTAAAAATAATAAATAATTTAAAAAATACAAAAATTTTTGGTAATTTTCACCATCAGATTTTCCTCACCAAACAACTGAAAATACTTTCCAAGTATTTTTTAGGTTTTAGTCAAACATCGAAAAATGAACTCATTTTCCAAGAAAATGATTTTCAGGAAAGTATTTTCCAGAAATGGTACATTTTTCGTGAAGGGTGCATTTGTTTCCCGGAAAATATAACGTTTTTGGAAAATATTTTCCAGAAAACCATTTTCTAGGAAAATAGTTAGTTTTCCTTAGTTTGGTGATATGTGATCGAAAATATTTTTTGGTACTTGGAACTCATTTGGAAAATGTTTGGAAAATGATTTTCAATCCCATGATTTTATCTCAGGCAAAATTTTTTTTTCGAATTTTTAAATATTTTTATTTTTAAAAATAAAAAGAAAAATAAAAAAAGAAAGAAAAGAATAAAATATTTAAAAAGTAAAGGGAAGCAATTCCAGAAAATGTTTCACCTTCTTAGATTAGGCAATTCACGTTTCTAATTTTATATATGAATGTTTTCCTTAACTGGAAAGTGTTTTCGGTTGACTAATTATTTTCGGTGAACCAAACAGGTGAAAGTCCAAAAAATAGATTCCCGGAAAACACTTTTCCTTAGACAAACGCACCCTTAGACTAAAACTAAAGCATAACATTGTGCATGTGTGTTCTACTTCTCAAATGTATGCTTCGAAAAACAAACAAAAAAAAAAGTTCAATAACTTGATTAAGCTAAAACATATTTGACTCGAGTAATTTTTTCTTTATTAGGTTGAATCTATAGAATGTTAAAACCCAAACTGCACCCACAGACCTGGTCATTTTCTTTTTAATAAGCACAAAACTCGCTTTATTGATTTTTCCCACTCATTTAAAAAAGTTACGAAAATTATAAAAAAAAAAAAACAAATCCTTCTATCATCATTTCTATGTTTGAAGAGTCTTTAACTATTTCTCGTTATATAAAAAAATCAAATTGCGCTAATCTCGAATTTAAAACATATTTAGAAGCAATAAGTAAGAATCATTAATTCCGAGACTTGCATGTCGCACGAGATATTTATCCACGTTGTGCGAGTAAGCTTTTCAAATTCGCAAAGGAATGCTTATCTTCTCAGCTCAAGACTTGACTAGTTGCATATGGAGACACCGACAGACAACTTCGTGGAAAATGGCATAGTTGCGGGAAAACGGGTGCCCGTAACAACCAAGGCTTAAGACCTAGAAGCCAAGAAGAGTACACTACATCAATTTATATGGGAAAATGGTGTAAATGATCCCTAAACTTTGACTAAATGTATAATGTCATCTCGAGATTTTTTATTAATTTAATATAGTCTCAACTATTGATAAATATTTAATGTAGTCCTTTCATTTGTTTGCTCAAACGATGAATTGGACGTAATTTGATGACGTGGATTACTGTATCCTAAGTTGGATCATTAAAAATAGTGAGTCAACAGGTTCATCTTTTTATCCATTTACTTTTAAAAAAGGAAAAAAAATAGCATGTTGCCATGTCCATCGTTATTTAATTACAAAGATTTTTATATCAAAATTTGAAATGAATATGTTACAAGGGTAATCCATATATAACTTCTTCTTCTTTTTGTGCATCGTTCAAACTTAACAAATTGAAATCTACATCAGCAAATTCCATTAACTTGAATTAGTAGAAGGATGCATTGAACATTCTCATGTAGTCTATGGACTAGATTGAACATTTATCAATAGTTCAAAGATCACATTGAATAAATTAAAAGTTTACTGATGATATCGTATATTAGACTAAAATTTATAGACTATTTGTATCATTCTCTTTCTATATATCAACATATCAACTTGAATCGTCTGAGGACTAACCTCTTTATAAACTTGTCAATTGGATAGGTCGGGTCGATTGAAAATAGTCCAAGCCAAATTGACCTATTTAACCCATATTGACTAATTTTTCTACAATACGATTTGAGCAACTTATAGTCGACCAAACTCATACTAGACCACACTAGGGTCCAAATTTTAGCAACTTTTCTCCTTAAATTATTACCTCTAAAGAATAAGCGACTCCATTAACTAGCTGGTCGAGTTACTATTAGAGCTCAGGTGTTTGGGTCAAGTTACGGGCTAGAACTTCACACAGCACAAGAGCAATGTGGAGACTATCACAACCGTCTTGAGGTGGGACATAATTAGATATGTTACCTCGAGGTGAGTTAACGATTACCAAGTAAGCGCGGACGATCCCTCTACAGAGGTGGTGTTGACACTTGGCTCGAGTTCTTCCAAACCTTATCAATCACAAGTTGGTTTTGACTCGCTTGACTATGAAATTTTTTTTCTTACTTTAAGTAGTCGCCATTAAACTATTAGAGGCCAAGTAAAACATGGGAGATCGTTCTACCTCTACAAACGAGACACCTTGCACTTTCTCATAGTGTAAAATTTCGATCACCTTACCAATGCGACCGATCCCCTAAAGTTAAATACTTGAAAACTGCTACTTGTTTTGCTACCACTAAATGTTTAAAATGTAGACATACATTTCAAAATTAAACTCACAACAGAAAATATATATTTTTATTTTCATCATCAACAATAGTGGTTGGGAATTATTTTATTTTTTTTGGGCTACTCGGAGACTCTAGAGAAATTAGGCAAGCAACCACATCTTCTTCTACTTAACTAGGGCCATATTATAAGTATTAACTCAGCATCATTCCCCTCATATGTATATGTATATAATTTAAACATGCATGTGTATATATGCCCCACTTGTGGACAAATGATTTTGCATCTGAGAAATTTACAAAGATCCAGGTCATTCGGCCCTCCTGGTCTTCTTCCTTTGTTTTCGGTCAAAACCATCCCATGGCCCACTTTAGTTTCACTCCTAGTGAAATAGATTAGAAAATGGATCTATCTCTGACTTACTTTAACCCAAATTCGGGTTATAAAACATTCAGAAAACCTATATACGACCTGATCAATTGAAAAATGGGTTAAAAAGTGCATCTACAACCCATATTGCCACCTCTACTTCTGCATCAGCATTCAATACGAGCGTTAATCGCTCTATAGTTATCATTTGTGGGACTTCCCTGTATCCACCAATCTATATATGAAAAACGTTTAACTTTCCACCGTCTAAAAACCAGAAAATTGAAAAATAGTTTTTCGAAAACAGTTTCATTCGAACGAATGAACCCTAAAAGCAAGTGGCGTAATCATCGTATCGTGCCAATCAGAGACATGGCTGGAGAAAAACACGGTCCTAATGGATTTTTCGTTCCTTCGTCCTCCATGAATTGATGCACAGACCTCGAGAGCTCGGAGCCGAAGGCATCGGCGGAAAAGCTAAATTTGGGCCGAGCCCGATAGACAATATAAACAGCCAGGGAGACTCCGAAAGCTTAAATTTCTTAATTTCTGTATTTGGGTCTCTTTTCTTTCCCTCTTTTTTGCCTATTTTTTGCTTAAATCGAAGGAGATGAACTCCAAAAGCAAAGAATCTCAGAGGCCTGTGCAAAGGAACCAAGCGTGACTTGACTCCTATTAGTGCCCGGGGACCGCAAGAGTGCCTCACGTCAAACCAATAGCCCTCCTCTTCTATGTCGAGTTCTGGGGATTGTGACCATTCTCCATATCTTCTAAAAATTGCTAAACTTATGATTAATTATGGTTTCATCAACGATCACATAAAATTACTATCGATGCTAATACAAAGCTTGTACTCAATGGCGTAACGATGTCGATATCGATGCCGATACCGCTCATCTGAGCCGATCGATTAACATGATGCGGTTCTACGCTAGGATCCTTTTTAACGATCGCGATGGTAAAACGGTTTATCATCTCACAGCCATGCAAATAAAGCTTGTGGACACCACACGATGCCGCGGAAACGTGTCTCGCCGTCTAAGCTCTTATCTCTCCTTCGTTTTCATGAGGAATATGATGACTCTTTTGAGAGCGATGGATGGTTTGTTTGGCATGTAATACTTATCGTTGAGATATGGTCTTGTGGATAGCACACGGCGTGCTTTGTGGAGATGAATCTCTGTCTTGTCAAGCTCGATAGAATTCAAAGGCGCCCGGAATTGATCTTTTAGAAGTTCTGAATTTGAATGTAACAAAATCCAAAATCTGAAGAGTAACTACTAATAGAATATGCTCTCATGAGAACGCATCGTTTAGTTTTTGTCGGGAGGCGCAAAGAACTGGAAACCTTCACTTAGGAAGATCATCAAAGAAAAGCTCAAATTCGAATTCGTTAACATATAAACTTATATTCAATTTCACTCAAAAATCTAAATCAATGATTATGAGCCTATATATATATATTCACTGCTTTACTTTACGTCACATCTCCGGTGTAGGGCTTCTTTTGCACAACACCCTCACACTTGTATCTTAATAAACCTTCTCCTCAAGTATGAGCCTTCTGTCCATGCGTCCTTCCGCGCCAATCTCAACTTAAATCTCCACCTTGAACCGGCCAAGTTCTGGTGGACACAACATCCGTCTTGACTCCTCTTTAATTGCCTTGGCTCAGCCAAGCTCAGTAGGAATGCACACTATTTGCCACCTCGATAGCGAGTCACATTCGAGATTCTTTACTTTGAGATATTCGTCAAACCCCAATTCACCCATGTTGGACCAAGCCCATCCAAACCATCGGTTCAAATATCACTTATTGGAGACAAAACGGAAGTCTGATACCTTTAACTAGGGAGATCCTATGTGAAAGCCCAAGTTCGAGTTCGTCAATATATTCAGTTAGATTCACCCTTACTTAAAAGCTTAAATTAATAAATTATGAGCCAATTAAGATATATTAACTAGTGCACTTACATCAGAGACTTGTTCGCAAAACTCCCTCAACATGCAGCTCAACAGTTTTAGGCTTTCCTATCCATTTAAGTCAATAGCACAAGTGCCGATTGGCTTTCTGTAGCTTCTTTTCTATGTTAGTGTTGAAATAGGTCTCAAGTTTGAGCCCATAAATGAAATCAATATAAGTAAATTTCTTAATTTGAGAAGGTTTTCTTATCTGAATAAGTTTCCTATTTTGGAATTAAATATTTTTTATATAAAGGTGAACGGTTCCAAGGTGGGTAGATTCCAAGTTCCATCCTTGGAACCTATCCTAGTGGGATCAACTCTCAGTTTTTGAACCATGGATCTAACCATGTCAATCCGGTCTGCTTCTAGGATTTACTAAAAAAATCTGCCAATTCCTTCTCTCTCTTTATTTTGAGTTTCATTTTTTTTATTTCTTGAAAGGACAAATTTTAGTAAAACATCCCCTTATTTACAACCAAGATAAATAGCAATTACAGCAAAATAGTAAAGCGACAAAATATCGAGAATTACGGTAGGAAACAAATAGAAGACTAATGTGAGATTGATGAATGCCCTATCGAACGTCGACAAGCTTGACGGTTGATGGGTTCGCGATTTGATTTTGAGTGAGCACATCCATTGAAGAGAATTTAATGAATCCGTGCCTACTACTTTAGTAGGTGAAAGTAGAGGAGAACTAGTACCCATGTTAGCAAGAGTAATGCGAACCCAAACAAGCGTATTCAACCTAAGTGCAGTCTTGAATTTAAAAAGTTAGATCATTTAACTCTAGTTAATTATATGAACCTTGGTATTTGAGAAGATTTTAGGATTTTGGGGCACTTAAAACCAGTCATATGAGTTTGCAGAACATGCAAGCGTGCCCAGAAAAATATCTCTCTCTATACACTATATAGGAAAATATAGTGCAGTCTCTTTCCATCCTATCTCACATCCCAAAAAATTCACATTATTGATCATGGAGACAAAACCCACTCTTTTTCCTCCTCGAAAGCGATCTCCACACGCCAATAATTTCCTCCCCTTTTTAAACCTACAAACCAGACACCTCCCCCCACCAACACCACCACCACCACCACCACCACCTCCACCTCCACCGCTCCATGGCCGCCCCCGACGTCTCTCCCCAATACCGACCTGTACCCAAATCCCCGGACTTCATCCCCGAACTAACCGTCTCCGCCGACCGCCACGATGGCCTCTTGTTCTGGCAATATATGGTTGCCGGCTCCATTGCCGGGTCCGTCGAGCATATGGCCATGTTCCCCGTGGACACCCTCAAGACACGCATGCAGGCACTAGCCGGATCGTGCCGGACCCAACCCGGAATCCGCCAGGCCTTCACCTCCATCCTGAAGCTCGAAGGCCCCGCCGGGCTCTATCGGGGCATCGGCGCGATGGGTCTCGGAGCCGGGCCGGCTCACGCAGTCTACTTCTCCGTCTACGAGCTCTTCAAGGAGTCCTTCTCCTCCGGTGACCCAAACAACCCTGTGGCCCATGCCGCGTCGGGGGTATGCGCGACCGTGGCGAGCGATGCGGTGATTACGCCAATGGACATGGTGAAGCAGCGGCTGCAGCTGGAGAGGAGCCCATACCGGGGGGTGGGCGACTGCGTGAGGCGGGTCCTGGTGGAGGAAGGGATTGGGGCGTTCTATGCGTCGTACCGGACGACTGTCGTGATGAACGCGCCCTTCACGGCGGTGCACTTCGCAACGTACGAGGCCGCAAAGCGGGGTCTGACGGAGGCATTCTCGGTAGAAGAGGTGAGCGACGAGAGCCTGGTGGTGCATGCGACGGCCGGGGCGGCAGCGGGGGCATTGGCGGCTGCAGTCACAACTCCGCTCGACGTGGTGAAGACACAGCTGCAATGTCAGGTAACGACAGGTGACTCAACCCAAGGAACAGTGTCTAACGGTATTGTTACCAAAGGTCTGTTTTTATGGTGTTAAATATAAGCTCTTGTTTAGGTCAGTGTGCTAATTGCTTAAACCTCCACTCAGAGCATGATGTTATAGAGGAAGCAGGATTAAACTCACATATATGAATGAAATCGTGATATAGAAATTAAGAGTGGTCATGCTTGGTTCTCCTGATTCCTGAAGTATATGAATGGTAATCTTTTGGTCATGCCAAACAGAGGAATTGTCAACAGAGTCATAATGTAACGAAGTCACAAGTGACAGGTATATACTGAAATGTGGACATTGGCAAAATGCTGTCTCTAGACAAAGCCTGAAGATCTTTTGGTTGATCTTGACTTGATGCAGTGGTCAGAAGCATGTTTAGTTGTATAGCAGACTATGTTATCTATCGATTTCGGCCCCAAACCATTGCTATGCTACTTCAAAATTTTTGGTCAGGGGAGAGTATATAGTGACTCATCCGTTGAGTATTCTCTATTGAAGTACATAATCATTTTCGCAGTATTGTTACTTTTCCCTATCTGTTTGATAGTTCATTCATTGAATTTCCTCAGCTGTCTGTGCATCCTTGGTTCATATCATTTACAACCAATGTTCTCCGTTCTCTGGTTTGTTTTTATGTAGCTCCTATTACAGCTTCAGCGATATCGGTAGGTTTAGGACAATACAACGCTCGTGGACATATCTTTGGAATGAAAACTATTGTTCTTCACCATAAATGTGCAGGGAGTCTGCGGTTGCAATCGATTCTCGAGCAGTTCCATCGGTGACGTCGTTCGAGCTGTGGTGAGCAAAGACGGGTATCGTGGTCTCATCAGAGGATGGATTCCAAGGATGCTCTTCCACGCACCGGCCGCTGCAATTTGTTGGTCGACCTACGAGACCTCAAAATCCGTCTTCCAACGACTCAACGACAGTAAAAGCTGAGGTTACTGATACATGCGAAAGACCGGGAACCAAGGGAATCATACCAATACGTGTAGCTGTATTTTGGATTTCAGAGTAAGAGCTGTATCAGCAACTTCAAGGCTGGACTGTTCTAAACCTAAAGATGAAGACCACGCTGTATCGGATAATACTGCGATTAGCGAACGAGCGCTCGAATCGGCGTTTGACCTCTCTCTAGTGCAAGTTCAACGATGATGACGAAGAACTGTTGTTGTGCTATCATGGAACAATTGGAAACGAAATACTCTATCTTCACTTCACATGCTAATTACAATACAATTGTCCTGAACTGTGATTCAATTATATAGTGATGGAATTAGAAACCCGAAAGCTTGATCGTATGTTTATCTTCATTTTTCCTTTCTTTTGGCCATGGCATGATTCTATGTTCACGCCGCTCTCTGTCATTTCTCGTTCTCTCTTTGATTAACGTCAAGAGCTTTAGATATTATTGGTCTCGAGTGGAGTGGATGGTCGCTCTCTATGCTTTGTCTACCTTGTGGCGTTAACGTAGAGAATCGTTCTAGGTGGTCTGTATTCTACTCCGAAAGTGTCTCCCTCTTCCTCAATTTATCGACAGCCTTTAGATGCTTCGATCGTGGGAAAATTTTTAGGTGCTGTCAGAGTGAATTCTTCTTGATATTCCAGGTATTGTTATCAATATCGCTCTATTCTCGATTCCTGTCTTACGATTCGATTCGTTAAGTTCTAATCGATACATACATGGTTAGCGGACTTGTGTAATACTTAGTCGTAAGCAAATCTCTTGACCCACAATTGAACCTAAGTCCCTCGATCAACGACTGAATCTATCGATTAAATACGTTATTCAAATGATTTCCTTCGAGGACCAAAGGAAATCATTTGAATAATATCAACTACATTACTTGAATCAGTTATAATTAACATATACTAAAAAAATTTTAAATGTGTTTCAATTACTTTGATAAAGAGTTTGGGATAGATCTATTGTTTGAATTCATTTAACATATGGAGCAAATTTATAAATTAAAAAAAATGGTCATACTAAATTGATTGAGAGATGGGCCCATTTATGGAATGGATATATTTCTTCTCTTTCCTGGACAGTCTCAAGTCAGCAATGCAGCGAGCGAAGTTTTTATGACTTGATTTCTGAACAGAGCACAAGTTCCACATTATTCAGTAAATGTCACAGAAATCGTCACAAAATGCATGATGTTGCTTTCCACGATGAGAAAGCAAATACTTGAATCGCAGGTTCAATCCCCAGTTTGATGTGCAAGTCTAACATTCTTTCTAGCTTTTGATTCCTCAATAACCTGGCTGGCAGATGATTCTGCTCAGGGTTGCAAATTCATGCACATTACCTGAGTCATATTGAATCCTGACAAGAA
Organism: Syzygium grande; assembly: GCA_024733475.1. NCBI lineage: Eukaryota > Viridiplantae > Streptophyta > Magnoliopsida > Myrtales > Myrtaceae > Syzygium > Syzygium grande. Next base: position 28,083,836 of record JAMXDD010000010.1, read on the forward strand.
TAGATTTTGAGATTTGGGCAACACCAACACCATGATAGAAACATTTAGAGTGGACGAAGATTACATACACTTGAAAGTTTTCGCACTAGTAGTTAACCATGCCACATCAGTTCGAAGAATGTAAACACAGAAGCTCCGTCAGAACAATAGCAAGTAAACAAATACAAGCTTCCAGTGTTTTAGAACTTATCTACACCCACTCCATCTCTGAGAGCCTCATAAGCATCTCTGCTCCGGGTTTTCTTCATCCCAGCAGTGAAATGAAGCTTTGATCCTTCAGCTGATATCGCCGTCACCTTCACCCATATCATGACCTTCGTTTTCATCCCTTCTATTTCTGCTAGTTTCCCCTTCTCAAGATAACCGGTAACTGTGGTGAAAAAGCGTAAAACCGAAGAGTCCTTGTAGCCCACTTCGCAGATTGAGGGTATGAAGACAGTGAGCTTTCCTGTCTCTTCATTGAACTCATAGTTTGTTGCGTCACGAGGAAAGATCCCAACAGGCAGGCCATATTCCTTTAGGAGTTCTGGAAGTGGTGTTTGCATCTTCCCTGCAGAAAAAGGGAATCAATGGAAAGTCAATTATTCACTATTAAGGACAATGTCCACAACATTACAATGGCTGAAACCTCCCACTCATGTTGCTGATCAGCTATGTAATTCAAGACAATTATAGAAGAATGGAAGAAAGACAAAGGAAATGCTTAAAACAACTCCAGTGGTAGTAAATGTTTCTCAAAAACCAGGAACTGCCCATACTGATGATACTCAATGGAATTATGATAATCGTCATCTCAACTGTGTCATGCACCCAGATCATACCAAGAAGTTCCGTGCAATTTACCTAACCACACCGACAAGCACCAGGATGTATTTAGCCTAGCATAGTTGATGAAAACTTCATGCATTAAAGAATGCCCACGGTTCTGAGAAGTCACAAGTTTATGTCTCATAGCTACATCTTTCACAGAAAAACAGGAACAAGTTCTACTGACATCCACAATCCTTGATTTCTCTATATAAATTCTAGCTAAGGAACAGAGAACAATAAGTGAACCATAAGTTTTTCTTTTGACCAAGGTAGACTATAACAGCACATTTTCGATTTAAAAATCTGGGCAAGTTATAGCACCAACTTGAAAACCAAATGATAAGTTGCAGAGTAATTTAAAACTCTTGCATCCATCCTCTAGAGATCACTACTGTACATGCTAGATGGAAATTCCAAAGATACAAGAAAACTTAAGCCATAGGGATAGCAGCAAGCAAATAGTGAACAACCAAAGCATGCGACAAATAAGTTGCAGATCGCAGTTTAAGCAAACCTTTGATTTTGTTAACCAACCATTTTGCTCCTCCTTCAATGCTGCTGGACAATGACTATCAGTGAATATATAGCTATGTCAGTATACCAGAAACATTATTTAACAAAAGAAGCCAAAGGGTAAAGTATAAATAGAGTCCATGACATGCCTCATTTGTACATTTGAAATGATGATTTATTAGAAGAGAAAAGGTGTCCTTAATAGATGTTCCTTGAGAAGGAAGTTGCAAGGGATCCATTTAGCCATTGAGTAGGTTTCAAATTAATATACAATTAAACCTTGAGATTTGTAGATCAAGTCTTCTGGTGATGTAACATTGAACTAAGTCTCAACTTCTAAGAAAGTTTACCATGAAAAAGAGGAAAATCTAAAGCCATTGTAGATCTAGTGCATCTTACTATTGAGCTGGCCCGGAAATACCAGAAATATAAGCCACATAATTCAATTTTTTTCATGCTAATCAAAAGCCATGTCCTTAATATCCTTCAAAGGATTTGGATACCTTGAATTTGGCAAATATAGTTTCAATCGCCAGACTATGAAACTACAGTGTGTAATCAAATCAAGCTGCAGGTAAAACCAAGTCATCATAATAATCCGAAGCTATTAGCCTTGCCCATTGCGAAGAGAATTCAACATTCAGAATGATCAATCAACATCTACCCCTTTAACAACATACCCATCTGTATATAATATGCACACCAGAAAAATATTGAAAAGCGCCACCGCATCTGATGGTAGAAAAAGAATTTGCCAGTATGATAGGAAGGGACTGCTTGGATATGACACACGGATTAATCAACATAATAGCACTCTTATGGTTATCACATCTGGTCTTGCTTTAGATAAACGACAGCTGTTTTTCCAGTTTCCATATCACAACAGAAAGTGATCAACGGACTCTATATCCTAACTGACCTTGATGGAGACGGCACGCCGAAATTCGCTAATATCAAGAGGACACATCACATATAGAAGTTATGTATTATATGATCACAACTTTCCGCTTATTGGCACACTCGCACTTATGGAATGACGACCACACCTCAACAGGTTTTGAGATGACGCCAGCGCAGCTAAAAACAACGCAATGCATTCAAACAACTATGGTTTTTATATATATATCGAGATCAAAATTGGCGCTTCGACCATCACAAAAGAGAAAGAAAAAGCCTAACCCAGCTCACTAATCACCCTGAACATGGAATGTGATGTCGCCCATCGTCTTGGAATTTAATGGACAATACCAATTCACAGGTTAAACAAGAACCACGCCATCCAATCACCAATACTAGATTGACAGAAATAAAGTGGGAAAGGAAAACCCAATTCTCGAAAATGCAGAAACATGACTGACCACCCTCTTCTAAGCATCGCTTCTCCCAATCCACACCAAATTGTCATCGCAGCTGCATCTCAAACGTTACGACCACCCAATTCAAAACCCACATCGCATCCCCCCCGCGCGATCAATTCAAGAACCCATCTCCCAGCATCGCATCGACCCATGACCGAACCGACCCAAATCTCGCCGCAAAAGGTAAAATTTAACACGAAATCGACCCAACGAGTAACATTTGCGAAGCCGGAATCACGCACTAATTAACATCATGTGGAGATAGAGGGGTGTGGGGGTGAGAGAGAGAGGGAGGGAGGGAGGGAGGGAGACGTACATTGATGTCATCGCCGACGGAGCTGATCTCCTTGTTGGCCTTCTTGCTGAACCAGTACGTTCCCACCTTGTTCAACACCTGATCCATCTTCACCGAATTAAAGACGGCGTTTTTCGTTTTCGTTTAATCTGAATCGTTCTTCTCTCCCTCGGATCCGTCTCTTCTCCTGCCTTCGTTAAGCACGGGACCTGCAAGAGAGAGAGAGAGAGAGAGAGAGAGAGAGAGAGAGTGGGGGACAGACAGATAGGATATGAATTTTCTCTTTTCTCCCCACAAATTCTGACCTCCGGTTTTGTTTTGTTTTTATTTGTTGTCTCTTTCTTTCTCTTTTTTTTTAATATGAGAAAGGGTAAAATACAAAAATTAAACCTCGTATATTTACTATTATTATTTTATCGCATAGTAAATATTTGTTGTCCTTTAAACGAGAGCATAGAAATGTTTTCGGCACATCGCAATCAATCAGCCACTGCTGTACAATTCTGATTAATTCCGTTTATCAGACAATCGCCACGTCAGAATTGGTGGCTAGTTGTTTCTAAGGCAATTAATAAGAAATTATCTCAGTGAGCCACGTTATTTTTAATGGTTCAAACTCATATTGGAACTTACATCGTGCTGAATAATTGTTAGATAATTGGTTAGGATTAGATTAGCACAACTGAAAAGTTTAACACTGAATTAGCCGTTATATGATAGATTTAGAACTTTTTGGACATTTTTTCTCGTCAAAATCGCATGGAAATGCTTATTGAGCATGGATTTCGTGGTATGTGCATGAGAGAGATTATTAAATATATGAGAGAGATGCTTAACAAAATGCTTGCTTTATTCACTATTTATATTTTAATTTAGTCAAATTGTGGAAAGAGCACCACCCAATTCAATGGGACACAACCACTAGGGTTTGCTCCGGTGGCCACCCTTCCTGTTTGGGAAGGAGGTAGGGAGTTTGAATTTCTACCTTTTCCGGGGACTAGGGGTAAGGACGTGTAATTTCATATGTAGAATTTGATTTCCACGCCCTGCAAGAGGCAGGACTAAAAAGTTTGAGAATGAGTTGAGAGTTAGAGTAGAACAAAAAAAAAAAAAATCGATGGAGCATAAATAACTGGTGGTAATTGTATTCAACAACAAGGACTATGTTATTTTGACTAAAACACTCATTTTTTAGTATTGAAATGCCTTTATCTCTTTCTCTCTCTTCAAAGTATTATTTTCTTTTTTTTCGGATTAACCAACAAAATTAAATTTATTTCTCTCATTAGATTTCAGAATTAAATCCTATTATCACTTTGATTCGAGAACGTTGTTAATTTTAACTTATAATATCAGATTTTAATCGATGCTACATAGAAAATTAGAATTTATATTTATGATGGCTTATGAACACAAAATTAATTGCCTTTCTTCATTAGATAGTTGAGTGAAACTACATTTCAAAATTGATAATTCAATTTCAATATAATTATCTAGTCGATCTACATCAAAAATGAAAAAAAATTGATCATAATATGGAGGTTAATTTGTTAAAAGTGGGGGTGTCAAAAAAATCCGAGCTAACCTGACCCGGCCCGACCCGAAATTTTAAAGTATTTTGAGGTCAGGTCTTATTTTTTATGGGTATGAATTTTAGATATGAGTATTTGTTAGGATAGGGCCGAGCCGGACTTTTTTGGCCTGGTACCAAATATTACCCTAGCCCTACCCCCCCCTTCGCTCTCTTCTCTCTCTACTCCCCCCCCCCCCCCTTCTCTCCTTAGCTTTCTTCTCTCTCTTGCACGAAACCCATCTCAATAATCGGGTTCAGAGCCCCATCTCCCTACTTCTTCCCCCCTCCGCCGTTCACCAAAAATTCTCTCTCCATTTGTTATCCTTCCTTCACGCCGCCCCGGGGGCATCGTCGGCGCTCGGTTTCTCGATGGGGCGGAGACCACCGGCAGCGAGGCGGAGAAGAAGGCCTAGTTCGGGGTGTCGGAGATAGAAATGCGAGCTCGGGCGGAGATTACCACCTCCCCCTCATCATGAGCCTAAATCGACCCACGAGCTCAGCGAGCCCTACTCCATCTTCACCTACCGCTACTTTGTCTACCTCGGCCTCGGCTCTCTCCTTCCAGTACCTCCCTCCCTCCCTTCCCTCTTCACAGTTCCAGCATTCGCTGTTCAATTTCGCCAGCTCAGGCGCCGTGTGGGGGGTCTTCGTGTCGGTCAAAGGTTCCATAGGGGGCAAGTGCGTGGGGACCGTGGTGTGCAAGATGGGCGAGCATCAAGCACCTACCGAGGTTACATTGCCATGCTTGGTCATCATCAAGCCCTACCGAGGGAAAGGAATAGGAGTTGTCCGAACCAGAACTCTGTTGTGTTGATCGGGGTGAGGTGTGATCCTCTCCCACGCCAAGGCCCTCGAGCTGGCCGCCGCCCACCCGCCGGATTGATCTGTGTTCATGGATCTTGCGGGTTTTGGATACGAAATGCAAAGAGAAAGAGAGACAGAGGAGGAGGAGGAGGAGGCACAGAACAATGTGCAAAGAACAAACCCTAAACCCAATCCAGACTGACCTGACCCGACCCCATTCTTGAAGTATATGCTTAACAGGGTCTTGGATCGGGTCGAGTCGGGTCAAGCGAGACTCTATATATTTCAGGTCGGTCGGGTATCATGAAAGCCCGACCCGACCCGACCCATTGACACCCCTAGTTAGAAGCATGATCAAACGTTAAGCACTTGTATACTAAGACCATATCGAAACAAAAGATAAGGCAAAAAGGAGAAAAAAAGAGACTTTTTGATGTTCTACTTCTACCACGGAGAAAGTAATTAACATCTATTATAAATTGAATGTCATCGAAAGTGGATCAAAACTTCAAAAATATGCTTAAAATTTTCCTTCGAAATAATCTAATGTGAGTTTGAAAGGGCAAAAGGTGTAACTAGATTTTCAACCTCCATATTCCAATTCAGATTAAATTATGAAAAGTTCAAGAGAAAGCACAGAATAAGCGATATTTAACTTTAGATACCTACAAATTTATTCCGGAAAAACACACATATGGTCAAGATTAGCTAGATAATTAGATTGAAATTTACATTTCAAATTTGAAATATAGATTCGCTCGAATTATTTAATAAAAAAATAAGCAATTTATTATGTATTCATAAACCGTCATAAATAGGAATTTATGATCTTTTATATAGTTTTTACAATTAAAATATGAGAGCATAAATTAAAATGAATAACCTTCTTCAGGCAAAGTGATAAAAGATGTAGAATGAGATGATATTTTGTTGGGCGTAATGGGGCATTTATATTGTGAAACCGACGAGAGAAATGATAGAAATAAAATCAACCTGATAAAAAACGAAACGATGCACTGAAGAGAGAAGAAGGGTATTCCGGTAAGTCAACCAAAAAAAGGGACTGTCTTAACCAAATTGGGGATATAAATAGTGTTGGCTGGTTTTTCTAATACTCTCGTGATAGTTAACAAATTTGAGTAGAGTCCTTTTTTGTTATAATTACACTGATTATTTTAGCCATTGGATGAGTCCTAAAAATAATGTTTTTCCTCCGTCCCTAGTTCTAAAATATTTTCCACAACCATGCCTTTAAATGGTCAAGTCCAAAAATGACATCAACTACTTTTACTTTCACTTGAGCTTATTTGTCAACGGTGTTTATAATTTGTAAGCCACCAATTAGAAGTGCTCGGTAAAAATAAATATAACCTTCTTTTTCAAAGTGAGCGTCAACTTTAGTTTGATTTAATATTAAGGACCATTTAAAAAAAAAAAAAGAAAACCTTTTGAGGCGAATTGGGCATGTTTAAACACGTTTTTATTTCTATGTTTTTTTGTTATTTTGTTTACTGGAACAAAAAAAAGAATAGAAATCCATTTGTGTATGTCATTTAATTTTTATATTTCCCAATATGGAAAAGTGGTCGGGGAATAGATTTAGAGCAAAAATAAAAAGTACAAAGAATCTACTTCTTTGTTTTTTTAGAACAATTTCCGAAACAATGTCATTTTCTTTATTTTCTTTTCCTTCCTTCTTTTTCCTTCTCTAGCTAGTCGCCTAGCCTCGACAATGGCCAGTGAGGCTAGGAGGAAGAAGAAGGAAGGAAAAATAGAAAAGAAAAAAAGAAAACTTAAAAAAATTAGAAAAATCTCATAAAATCATTAAAATAACTAAAAAAATTCACGTCACAAAAATTTTTTAGGATCGTAACAAACATTTTTCTGTTCTTTTTTTATTCTGAGAATAGAAATTTTATACAGTTACCAAACGTGTTTTTTTGCTAAGAAACTCATCCAAAAAATAGAAATTAAAAAATATATATTTTTTAAAAGAAATTGTCCCGGAACAGAAATGTTATCATTCACACCCTTAAACTATATTAGTTCACTCGGTTTAGCGGTTTGAATCATTTTTTTTTTTTTTGCTCAATTCTACGCTTTTTTGGGGCTCCCAATGTTGTACACAACCCGTTTGCACAATACAAATATGACACAAGATACGAATTACAGAAAGAAAATCCGAATATGACATGACAAGGCATGCTAACTTTATATGCTGACAAGAATTGACACATATGTTTTCATTGTAATTAAGCTATCTGCCATATAGAATCAATTAGATCAGCACGAATTGAAACGAATTACAAACACGATTTAGAAGTGCTCGCAATTTGTATTAGTGCTTGAGTGTAAAACCTAGCTCAGAAAAGGTGCACATAATGATAATCCTTTCCTCTTTTATATGGATGAAGTTCATAATGGTAACGATCTAGAAAATATAATAGGGTGTCGAGGGGAAAAGTGCCAAAAAAATCCTAAACATTTTACATTAGTGCCAATTTAGTCCTAAACCTTTTTTTGGTGCCAATTCAATTCTAAAATTTTTGCATTTATGCCAATTCAGTTGTAAACCTTTTTTTGATGTCAATTAAGTCTTAAACATTTTAAATTGGTGCCAATTCAGTCTTAAACCTTTTGTTTTTGTGCGAATTTAGTCATTCCGATCAATTTTGATCGAAATTTGCCAACGTTGATGCCTGCCATTCACTAGCACCAACGTGAACAACTTTAATAATATTTTAATATTTTTTGAATTTTTTTCCTTTTTTTCTTTTTTTTCAACTTTTTTTTTGGTCCCCCTCTCCTTTCTCTAGACGGTCGCCAGTCCGGCGACCGGCCAGAGGCCATAGGCCGTCGAGCTCGACCTCACTAGCCATTGGCGAGGGCAGTGGCCTTGCTCGGCGAGGGCTAGCCTCGCCTTGGTCGGGCGAGGCTCCACATCGCCAGATCTGGCGAAGTCGGGCCTCCCCCAACCATGGCGGGGCTCGAGCCCTCACCGGAAGCCACGACGAGGGCTCGAGCCTCGTCATGGTCGCGAGAGGCCCGACCTCACCGGATCTGGCGAGGTCGAGCCTCGCCCAGTGACCTCGCCAGATCCAGCGAGGTCGGGCCTCGCCTGACCATGGCGAGGCTCAAGCCCTCGCTGGAGGCCGCGACAAGGCCCTACCTTGCCGGATCTGGCCTCTAGCCGGACGCTGGACCGGCAACCGGCCAGAGGAAGGAGAGGGGACAAAAAAAAAGTGGAAAGAAAAGGAAAAAAAATAAAAATTCAAAAAAATATTAAAATATTATTAAAGTTGTCCACGTCGGCGTCAGTGACTAGCCGCCGACTGGCAGGCGTCCGCGTTGGTAAATTCCGGTCAAAATTGATCAGAAGGACTAAAATGGCACAAAAACAAAGGATTTAGGACTGAATTGGGACCAATTTAAAAAATTTAGGACTTAATTGGCACCAAAAAAAGATTTAGGACTAAATTAGCATCAATGCAAAAGATTTAGGACTGAATTGACATAAAAATAAGATTTAGAGCTAAATTGTCACTAAGGACTAAATTGGCACTAACGCAAGAGGTTTAAGACTTTTTTGGCACTTTTCGCGGGTGTCAGGGGACGGTTCGACTCAAAGAAGTAGCAGTTTCTTGTTTTCATATTTTTATGGAAAAGAATCTCCTTCTCCCATTATATAAGAAGCGATAACCAAAGCTTTCCTTGCACGAGTAATACAATCAATCCACGCCTTTCCTTTTCAATCTTCCAAGCAGATAACATAAAATGCGCCATGAGAGAATCAAATCAGATGGCACCAGAGAATCAAATCGAATGGCACACATAGCCCAGACAGTGACCATATGGTGGGGACTCAGGAGCATCTTCTCTTCCCTGGTGGTTCTGCTCGTCGGCACCATCATCTTCGCTTCGGTATACCCCACGCGCAACGACGAGAAGCTGCCATTGATCCTGACGGGGAGAGATAGAGAGTCGCTCTTCTCGAACCCAGCCGGCATGGCACCGTCGTCCGTGACGCTTTGTGACGTGTTCTCGGGAAGGTGGGTCTTCGACAATGCGTCGCGCCCCCTGTACAAGGAGGGAGAGTGCAAGTACATGTTGAGTCAACTGGCTTGCGGACAATTCGGGCGGAAGGACTTGAAGTACCAGCAATGGAGGTGGCAACCCCATGGTTGTGACCTTCCTAGGTATTTTCCCCAGCTAATACAATGCACACACATCTATGTCTCTCCACGATCTCTCTTTCTCCATTGCAAGCGCTGGAGCAAGTTTACGCCCGTGAGAGCGTTCTTGTGCTGTGTCGAGGGCGAAGAGTTGACCGGTCGGACATCGAATCACTGACTTTAGATGCAGCGCCTTCTAGTAAAGCTTTGTTTTTAGCGTGCGTTCGGCTGCCGCAGTACGTAACGACGTTCTGGCGTTGTTACTTTCTAGATTGTGCGTTTTCCTGTAGGCCACCTATTTGTTACTAATGAATCAGGGTCGATCACAATACACGACCCATGTCTACCAGTTTTCCTTTCGCTCGCGACTAGAATCGTTAGTTGAAGCATTTGAGCCTACATTTCAATGCATTGCGTTCTTCACCAGAGGGGATCTTGGTTAGGGTTTTTGACAGGTGTGGATGGTGACATTGCCGTAGGTTCAATGGTACGGCGCTGCTAGAGAGGCTGAGGAACAGGAGATTGATGTTCGTGGGGGACTCTCTCAACAGAAGTCAATGGGTTTCTCTCCTTTGCATGGTGCAGTCGTCGATCCCTAAGAAGCGAAGATCCGTCGAGAACAGCGGCCCTTTGATAGTCTTCAATGCCCATGTGAGTCTCTTCTGAGTTCTCTGTCTTCAATTTCTCCCCGTCCCCCCTCCGTAAAGAGCAAGTTACTCACGTTTCCTTATTATACAAAACTTTGGTCATCCCGATACATGTGAAATAGCTCTCATTGGGCACGTTTAACGAAGACGTATCTACCACGTTGTTTCAAACGAAAGTTATAAGCTTCTTGTTCTTCTCTTAATTGAAGCGCAACTTCAGCACACTACACGAAAAGTTTCTATTCTAGGAAGATTCGAAAAAGATGGCCGTTACACTTTTGGTCAATGAATTGACAGCAATTTCCAGATTTTTTTATTCATAGTCTTGGGGATTCGGTACTTATACTTTCCACAAAATGTGGTGTCAAACCATATTTTTAGTATATTTTAGATATACTTTGATATTCTACCTAATCGAGTTTGTGATCATTTCTTTCTAAAGATATATATTTGAAGCAAATTTTCGCTTGTGGTGACTGGTCGAGTTGTGGCGACATTATTGCATACAAAATACCTAAAGTTCTATTATTTAGTTTGCGAAAAATAGAGCAAGGTCTAGCATAAGAAAGTAATATGAGACAATGAGCTCCAACATCGCAAAGGAGAACTGCTTACTCGATACCAAGTTATTTGAACATCAAATTTCGGGTATTAGGCCATGTTTTCAATTGATATTCTAACAGAAGAAGTCATCAATACCAAATGGGTCTTGTTAATAAATATTTTTTGGACACTTAAATAAGGACTCTAAAAAAGTAGGAATATTCTTCATTGCACATCAAACACTTTCTAATTGTGCAGTCAAATCCTTTTTTTTTTTGGCACGTTACTACAAAACACAATTTCAAAACCTAACTAGTACCCTTTATCAAGTGTATCTATGTCAGTTATTGATTAAATCAAACCATATAGGTATCAAAGGTAAATATGGTAAATATGAGCCTGTGAAATGATGAAGTTGGCCAACTGGGTTATCTTTTTGGGTGCATTGAAGTGATTTTTTGCGCTTGACTTTTGGATGACATTGATTAGGACTATAATGCGACAATTGAATTCTATTGGGCACCATTGCTGGTGGAATCCAACTGTGACGATCCGGTGAACCATCCGATAGACAATCGTATTGTTCGAGTTCGGGACATTGGAAAGCATGCAAGGTATTGGTCCGACGTGGACATCCTAGTCTTCGATTCCTATCTTTGGTGGAGGCAAGGACCCAAGATCAAAGTTTCGTAAGTATATACATGTTGAGCATTCCCAGTATAGTAAGTTTTCCTCAATATCTGCATTTCCTGCACCTTGGAAGATCTAAAGTTTGCAATTTGACCTCCAAGTTTCTAGTCGCTACTTTATGGGGGGAGAGGGAGAGAATCAACTCTTTAGCTCGTTCTCTATCTTAGCTTACTCGTTAAAATGGGTAATGACACCATAGGGTACTAAACTTTTGCTCAACATTTATTTGCGTCACTAATTCCTAAAGTTAGCTTAACACAGGCCTTCGATTAAGCAGAATGCCAACTCCATGGTGATTATGTAGAAAGAACTAATGATATATAGGGGCGACGTAGTTTCTAATTGCAACACAGAGAGAGCCAAAATGAAAATTGAAGGGCAGGTTAAAAACACAATGTGCAAGTCAGATGATGCCCTTCATATTTTTTTAGTGGAAACACCACATTCGGCCGATCTTATTGTCGTCGATGTCATTTGACGTTTAATAAAAGTCCAAGACTATTGATGTAATTATCCTCTTGTTAAATTCATATGTTTGTTGTTGCAATGCTCTTAAGTACAAGAGATTTGATACTTTAGTGTGTCGTCTTGTGCGCTATAACTCCGGAAGATCATCAATGTATACATATTATATGCGGTAAAATTTGAGAAATATCATCCCATATTTTTTTTGGATTGTCTATTAACATCCTTTTTTTCCTTGAATGTTGGCAACCAGATGGGGATCAGCTGCAAGTCCTGACAGAAAATATGAGATGGTGAAAATGACTCGAGCATACAAGATCGCTTTAAACACTTGGTCAGATTGGATCCAAGTTCATAGAAGCAGATCGAAGACCCAGGTGTTTTTCATGGGCTTGTCTCCAACTCATGAAAGGTATACTTAACTCATAGAAACTCAAAATACGTCGATATTAACTTGAAAATCTAGGTTTACTGAAGTGCTGATAACCACGCCAAAAGAAACATATTACAGTTCTCTCGTGTTGAATTATTCGTGTAATACCAATTACTTAACTCGGTCATAGTAACCACACTTGTTGCCCGAATTCTATGATTTTCATTTAGCAGGGTTCAAAGGTTATCTTCCGAACTTACCAGCTCATTATTTTGCATCTTTTTGCTGCAGGGCCGAGGATTGGGGTGGGATCGCAGGTCACAACTGCTATGAAGAAACAGAACCGATCACCAAAGAAGGGTATAGGGGAAGCGGGTCGGATCGCAGGATGATGCAGATGCTCCAGAAGGCCATCGACAAGCTCCGGAAAAGAGGCCTCAATGTTCACGTGCTCAACATTACGCAGCTCTCGGAGTATCGCAAGGACGCGCACTCGTCCATCCACAAAAAGCAATCCAGAAACCTCACTAGTTATCAAATTGCAAACCCCTTCACCTACGCAGATTGCTTCCATTGGTGCCTTCCCGGACTGCCGGATGTGTGGAACGAGCTCTTGTATGCCTACATTTTACATAATTAGACTCCTAACCATAGAAAATAGATAAATTATCTAACAGATCATGAAACTATAGTGAACATGCTCCCAATTGACGTTACTCGATGCGGTTGGTTGGCTCCAGTAGGCTGTATCCATGCTATTCTATCCTCGTCACACATTATATAATCCAGCAATGTTGTTTCAAATCAGAAGATTAATTCGCTTACATGTTTGTCAAGTCCGAAATGAATGAATCAATGGGGTTTGCGTTCACGCAAATTAGTTTCTCAATGTTGTTAACCCGATAAGAGGGGCTAAAACTTGCAGCTTGGCGGACATTTTTATCTCCTTTGTCGCCTAAATGCAGGCGCCCGAACCCGCTCGTGGACATCCGATTGACAAGGCCATTTAGAAGAAGAGGTTATGCCTATATCTAATCCTATCTTTCAACTTTACCTCAATTATTAATTAGTAACGACATAGTTCACATAATACATCAGTCAAGGACGAGTTCACGGTCCAGTCAACAAAAAATTCTGGAAAATCTTCGATTGTTGGTAAATTTATGAAAATGCTGGGAAATTTCTAATCACTGCTAGAAAAAAAACCCTAAGGCGACAGAAATTTTTGCCACAGGGCTTACGTTACCCAAAGACGACAAATTGTCGAGTTTGTCACGTTAGGATCGACCAAAGGCCACAAATTCAGAGTTTCAGAGTTTCTTTGTTACCTTAGTTCATACTATAAGACGACAAATTCAGAGTTTCGTTGCCTTAAGTTAGACTTAAGCAACAAAATTTGTTCTTTGTTGTTATTGATATAATCAAAGTTGGGACAATTTTGAACCTACGAATTTTCATCACCTTATGTGAAACCTAAAGTGACAAAAATCATGATTTTATCACCTTCGATCAGACTAAAGCGGCAAACGGTGCATTTGGAAGTGTTTTGGACGTTGACAAGTTATTATTTTTCAATCATCATCCGACGATGGTACTCTATTCTCTCTTTGATCAAACGGATTAGATTGAAGGGGATTGGTCCCATTATTAATATTAGACAACGTAGAATTTTCCGTTTTAAATTAATTAATGTAGATTTTTCATGACCTTCTCATACAAGGCCAGATAATGTTGGTCAGATTTGGTGTAACCTAGGTCCAGCACTGACCCGGGGCATTGTCATTTTACATGGTCAAGAGGCAGGGATTGGGGCGTTCAATCTTCGGATTGGAGACTATGGCCAAAGCAATATCTTAGATTTGAGACCTGTTACATCTCAGATTTCAGATTCCGACCCTTCCATACTGCAAGAAGTTCAAGGTTCGAATCGGTTCGAAGATCTGATTGATTAATAAATGATTGACAAAACAAGGTGTAAGTACATATAAGTATACCTATATGCTAGATGGACTCGTGAAATGACTTTTCTACTTTTTACATAATAGAATCAATCATGGAGAAAAATAATTGCTCCAGACAAGATAGTAGACAAGGACATGAGGTGTGGGTCACCTGACCAACCCAAGAGGTCCCCCCGCGGTACATATAAGTGCAAAAAAAGATGCAGAAGATGTATGGATAGATCGCAGAAGCGTGAAATATGAAGAACAAAGCGGAAATAACTTCAGCCACATGGGGTGTCAGGAGCAGTTTCCACTCCCTGGTCGCCTCTGCCATTGTTGCCGTCCTCTCCGTCGCGAGTGGCGGCTCTCGGTTACGACCGCCACCGAATGAGGGTGCCTCGCTTCAAAGCGTGACGACGTCGTGCGATTTGTTCTCAGGGAGGGGGGTGTACGACAGCGCGTCTTATCCGTTGTATGAGGAGAAGCAATGCGCATTCACGTCGGACCAGGTGGCTTGCGAGAAGTTCGGACGGAAGGACTTGGAGTATCGCCATTGGAGGTGGCAACCCCATGGCTGTGACATTCCCAGGTAGATGCATCTCTCGCTGTTCTAATGCATAACAGTAACGAAAGGAATCGCCATTAGATGGTGTCACTCCTGACTCACCCCAGCAAGAATCCAGCGAGTGTGCCAAACTCGACCTTGACTATTTCGTCCGATAAGTCCCATCGAATGTAAATCCCACCAGATCTAACGATTTAAATGCAGTATAATGTATGTCATCCTATAATTTCTCTACAGGTTCAATGCGACGTGGTTGCTCGAGAGATTGAGGAACAAGAGGGTGGTGTACGTCGGGGACTCTCTAAGCAGAGGACAATGGGTGTCGATGATTTGCCTCGTGGAGTCCTCCATCCCTCCCAAACTCAAATGGATATCTTACCGCCACAATCACTCGTTAATCGCCTTCAATGCCATGGTAAGTTCTCTCCTTCCTTTGTTTTTCTCTTCGAGATTATGTTGATTGTTGGTAACGCGAAAATCTTCCCTCGGATATTATTGTTACCCTTTTTGGTTGCGATGGTTACTTTATAACCTCTCGTAATTTTGATGATTGGGACCTTCGTCACCGAAAATTATCACATGCTTCTGGTTGTGAAATTAATGCGGAAGCTAACAGATCTCGTAATTTAATACCAAATATAGGAGAACGAAATTACCAAAAAAATCAATAATGAACAATAAATATGGCAAATATTTACGTGGTTTGACCCGAGTGTTATGAAAATGTGTGTGTGAGTCGTGTTAAAAAAAGACTTACATTAGAGAATTGATGTAGTGTAAAGTAGTTAACATATCTTAACTGATGATAACTCTTTACTTTAAACTTTTAAGTGAATGTGGGTCCAATAAAATATGTTGATAGGCTCGGACTTTTGCTCCCTCTTAGTGATCTCCTAGGTGAAGGTTGAATTTTTACTGCACGTTCCCAATATCAAAATCAATAGTTGATTCGTAACTCACACCCAATGTGTATCAGTATATGATGAATATCTTAAGAAAAGGATCTCGTGACCAAATGCGATTTCTAGGCAGTCATGATGGTAATTGACAACCTAAATGGTTTGTTCTGGCAAAAGAGGCATCAGGTGAAGGTGGGTGTTGTGAAGTAGCTATGCGGTCTTGATGGCAACTTTCATGGCTCAGTCTGGGAAAAGAGAGGTTCAATCTAGTAAAAGAGACTAGAGATGTAAATGAGCGTTGGAGATTCAAGTTGAGACATGTTGATACAGAAAGATATCTAAATTGAATGGAAAGAAACCTAACACTGAGCTCACACTTAAAGGGAGAAGTGTGAATTATGTTCAAGAGTACCACATCGAAGAATTAGTGTAACATGTAGTGGTTAATAAATTCAAGTTGGTTTATAATTTATTGGTTTAAGTTTTTGAGTTAAGATGAGTCCAACTAAATATATTGACACGCCCGAACTTGAGCTTCTCTTGGCAATATCCCAAGCAAAAGTATTAGGCTCCTACTGCGTGCTCCCAGCAAGTGTTTGTACTTACTCTATGAGGAGGGATAGCTATAATGAAATCCACTATGAATCTAGAGAATTGCAAAGTTTCAATCGCTCAAGTGTTTCCTAGCCAAAACAAACTTATAAAGTTTCACAATTTCACATAGAAAACTTGCCTAGAAAACTCACAGAGAGAAAAACTTTGACACTTTTCTTGTTTAATCTTAAATATAATCCGCGAAAAGTACTGCGACTAATATGATTTCATGCAAAGCATTATTTCTTCAATCTGTTATGTGGTCTCACCATGTTCTCGGCTTCAATCATCGACAAAACTACCATGTCTCTCAGTGACCTTCCAAACTTAGTCGTTGCCACATTACCTAACCTACATCCTCTGAATATACCCCAACGACTATCATCCCCAGCAAAACTAGGAGGTTCCACCTCATGGCATCATTATGTACACTTGGATTAACTGTATAGATTCTCTCGATGGCACATGAAAGATTACGCTGGTATTATCCTCGACATAACTCAAACAATCAATTGTACTAGCATGTGAAGCATGTAACAAGTAACTGACCACAAAAAAAAAGCCTGCAATAAGTACTCCATCTGTCAAATTTCTTAATTCAATCATATCAACAATGCAAGAAAGTAATGGAAATTCGCACAACACAAGAATTTACGTGGTTCAGCAGGAGAGATGTTCGCCTACCTACGTCCACAGGGAGAAGAGATCCGTTTTACTAATAACATAAAAAAAGTGTATAGCCACTCTTTCTTGCACCCTGCTCTCTATTTTTTAGACTTGTTTCGTCTTAAATATATATAGCGAAACCCTACATAGCACAAAATTACAAAGTTGCCCATATAGCCTAAAATATTTAACTTTCCCATATAAATCCTTATATGATTGAACATAAAACGCCTCTAGTGGCCCGAGGGCGCTGTCCAGTCGTCAGGGGGCCTTTCAGAACCGCCTCATAATCTCTTGGATAACAGAATACAAGACATCAATCTCAACACCATCCCCATCCAAGGACACCATGACAGTTTAGATAATTTTTAATATGCAGCAAGTGGGGTACTTGTAGGACTTTTTTCAACTAAATGTTGAAGTGTCTCAACGTGTTCTCGGCGTAACTCCTCCAAATCATTTGCAACATCCCAATGGCCTTCACTCTTTGTATCTCCGTACCGAAGTTGTCTCTGTTGCAATTAAATCATCCATCTCAATATTTGCATGCGACTATCGCTCTATCTTATCTACCTTCATAGGCTACCTCGAAGCTTCATAACTGTCACTTAGAGGAACTATCAGCTCCTAAGAATTTGGTGACTCTGCAAACGCTATCACATCTGCTGCACTCTAAACATCTCTAAACTCTCCACCTGTTTTGTAACACCGTCTAGATTTTCTATCAATCAATTTGTCACTCTTCTTTTGAAACGGAGTACACTCGTCAAAAGTTAAATATTTGTTGAACATGGAAACCCAGACGAATCCTTCTTAGAGCAGCACATGTTCTATTACTTCACCCCCACGTGTATGGCATGAATATGCACCTTCTTATACTCAACTCTAGCGCCACGTCACACACACAAGCATAAGCAAGGCAACCGAACAATTGCAGTTCAGTGCAATAGCAGGCTTACTTGACCACATTTCCTCTTGAGTTTTTCACTTGATTGCTCGTAGTGGTGTTTTGTTCACTAACCAACATACAATAATCACTTCTTTAGCCCACTTATCTCCATCAGGTCAAACATTTGAGAGTAAAGAGTGAGCTCTCCCCCAATGAAATACCACTCATGAGTTCTGCAACTCCATTCAGCTGTGGTGAGTTGATATCGGTACGGTATTTCACTATGTCTTCAATTGCGTAAAATTTGAGAATTTAAACCCTTTCTCAGTTCCTTCAATCATTGCCTTGCCCGACTCGAACTGACCAACTACCTCACTCATGTACTTAAGAAGACAAACCCAATCTTTCATCAACCAAGGACAATGCATACTCACCACCACCCTTAGACAGGACATGAGAGGATTCCCATAAGTCCCAAGATGAACCTCGGTGATGCAAATGCATCTCTGGCAAGGTGTTGCCTTATGCTTTTTCAGGGACTCTCCCAAACTTTACATATCGCAACTTGATTTTTCATATAATCAATCAAATGAGATTAGAGTCTCCACAAACCTATTATAAATCGTCCAGTAGCCGGATAAGATGGAGGAGCGCGCCTTGCTTACACCAATCGGAGATTTCAAATTCATTTTGCGTGGCCCGACTAAGCCTACCCGTAATCTTTTGTTAGGTGCATTAATTGGTTTGGGAGCTTCGGACAAATCTTTGGACAAATCTTTCTGGGCCAGAAGTCAAGCTTGGCGCCCCCATCGATACCCTTTTTTTATGTTTTTCGCCAACATCAATGCTAGGAGATGCTCCTAGGAACTAGTACTTGTCCCTTTCAAATTGATTGCAGCCGTCGATCCATCTATTTAGGCTTTGTATGGGAGATGCTAGGGATAGACAATTACTAGAGAAAGTGCCACAAATTTAGAATTGGTAACAAATTGGGCATGAGAGTGTTCCGAGGGGGATGAGAAAGAAGTTGGGGGCGCGCCAATGCATGCGAACGAGTAACAATCTCTATTCTCGCATTAATCAATCCCAGTGCTTTAATTTGGACCTTTGGTGATAATGTTGGGGCTAATGAATGAACTTAGGAATACAACGCGACGATTGATTTCTACTGGGCACCGATGCTAGTGGAATCCAATAGCGACCATCCATATAATCATCGTTTACCCGAGCAATTGTTCGAGTTCAAGCCATTGAAAAGCATGCAAGGGTTTGGTCGGATGCGGACATTCTCGTATTCAATTCCTACCTCTGGTGGTTGAGACCGGAGATGAAAGTTCTGTAAGTCCCTTGTGCTCTGTGACATCTCTAAAGCATCAGTAAATTCCAAGCTTTTCATAACTTGTCTTTCTATTTGGAGTGAATCTTACTTTTAATTTTTTTCTTCTTCAAATTTTTACTTTTGTGTAAAGCAGACACCTTAAAACTTTCAAAACAATATATGAATATTGACATGTAGATAAAAATATAATTTTCCATAATATTTAAATTGAATAAAGTTTAACATTTTGCTTAAAATAGATGTTACATATGATAATAGTTCATCAAGCTCTTTATGATAATACAAATCATTATGGGAGAAGATGATGTCTAATTTTCTTATAATCTAAATTATTCGACAACATAAGAGGATGATTAAGAATATTGCTTATAAACAAGTTGTTGCATAATTCCTTACCTAAAAAAGACAAGTTGTTGCATAATGCATTAGGATCGATTGACATAGGTGAGTATAAAAGCATTTATGGAAAAAAATGTTAACCCAGACAAATTATGAAAGTTTTTTGGACTAAAAGGATGTCAGTTTGAGAAAGAGATTTTCTAGCAATTGGCCCATTTGTAGGGCTTGTGTTCCTAAAAGAGAAATCCTAGGTTTGGTTAACATTTTTAAATCCATACTAGAGTTTCTACCAATCAATTAATTTATAATTATATGCCTAATGAATCCTATGTCTTAGCATGATAACATGACTTATATGCATGATGACTCCGCGTGATAACATGACACAAATACATTGCCCGATCTGATCTAAGCACTTGACCACTTAGCCAATTCTTAAAGGGAAAAGAGATGGAAATCCTTCATTTTGTCCTTACATTTTCATGCAAAAAAAAACAAGAAAAGAAAATCACTTCAATTTTCAGTTTAGCTGTTGAAATATTACACTATAATTGCACTGAACTGAGAGACAATTCTTAGTGAATGATTTCATTAAAACAACATATAAGAACAAGTTAAATGTCGAAATATAGGTGGGGATCATTATATTTGGGAGTCCTGATGGAATATACAAGATGGTACAAGGGCCTCGTGCCTATGAGATGGCCCTGAATACATGGTCAGATTGGTTGCAAGTTCACATAAACAAATCCAAGACCCAAGTGTTCTTCGTCAGCATGTCTCCAACCCGCGACAGGTGACAGATTTTCCTACAATGTATAGGCCATTGCTTTGGCCATTACTTGTATGTGTTATGCTGCATCGATTCATTTGTATCTCTTTTATTACTGCAGAGCTGAGGATTGGGGTGGACTTGATGGTCACAATTGTTACCAAGAAACGGAACCCATCACCAGAGAAGGGTATTCCAGAAGCGGGTCGAAGCCCGAGCTGATGCGAGTTGTAGAAGGGGCGATCTGCAGACTGTGGACAAGGGGCCTCAACGTTCAAATCCTGAACATAACTCAACTATTGGAGTATCGCAAGGACGCGCACCCTTCCATTTATAAAAGGCAGTTGCATTCCCTGAGCCAAGAGCAACTAGCAAACCCAACCAGCTATGCCGATTGCTTGCACTGGTTTCTCCCAGGGATCTCCGACGTTTGGAACGAGCTCCTCTACGCCTACATTCTCCGGAATGGAACTTCCGGGTTACAAAGTGGAGTGGGAGAGTAACAAAGTGATTGTGAACTTGTCAGTTAATTTTGGCGAACGGTTGACACAGTTGAGTGGAGGAGGAGGAATTTCCTTTTCCAGCTAAAAAGTCTCGTGTTTCATCGAGTTGTAAGAGTGAACGTCGTCCATTGCATTCAAACTCAGATTGTATTATAGTTTTAGACCGCAGGTAGAAATAACAAAGAGAACGGGGCTGGCATTCAAACTCCCTCTTTTTCTCAATTTCCAATTTTTTATACTTTCTAGTCTCAGATTTGCTTTTCCCTAAATTTTAGGTTCTGCAATTTTATATTTTAGTTTTTCCTAACGTGCTTGTAACGCCTCGTCTCGCAACCCGCGATGGAATTTTTTTCTTTTCGAAAGTGGAAGTCTAAACTTTTCTTTTTATGAAAATTCGTTGAAAGTCTATGACCTAGAGTCTTGCTTTCCTAGTTCGAGGTGAACTACAATTGATCAAACCCTTAAATCGTTCTAAGAGTTGTCACCAATCATTCAAGGTCGATTGAGACCCTAAATTAATAGGTGTTAGGGGGAGGAATCACCTAGAAGTTGATTTGGTCTAAATTTCAGGTCCGGAAGTTCGGTTACACGTGCGAAGTGAGTCAACGACCCCATGTTGCCCTGTACCACATCACTTGGCTAAGTTCTTTCATGCAATATCATAGGATTTCCTATTTTGATATACATAAAATTTTTGCTCAGGTTTTTGGAAGATTGAGAACTTTGTTGCTGCCCTCAGGTGAAATCGCGGCATCACAGGGCGGACAATGACTCGACTCCATCGAGTTGTGTGTGTCCCCAGTCTCTTAGAACGTGCGATTCATGAACGTGAAGCAATCAATGAGCTACATTCAAATGTTGAATAGAAGAACTAGGACAAATCCAATCCTATCAAAACAGTGTTCATGTATTCAAGGTAGTCAATCAACTGACACACAGCCCACAGGTTCAAACGGTACTTTCATCCATCATTAATGACTTAATTAGCACGTAAATTCAAGACAACGTGCATTTCTTACTTTAATGCGAAGTTCAAATCAACGAACGAAATTAATCGTGCAAGTTGAGCAGCTTACGGATGCAACATTATCCGAATTCAACCAATTATTCAATGCAAATTAGTGTGTAAATCACACAATGTTCTTAATCAATCAACGTGGTGACACTCAATCAAAATGCCAATTCAACTTAAAGTCAAGTTTCATAGCAACATGCTTATTCATGACAGCATACGGTACAATTTTGGCATATGATTCAACATCATTACTCAATTTCAATTGGCATGCTTTTGATGCACAATAAGGCCAAATTTTTATTAAAGACTGAGTTTTATGAATTCAAATTTCAATATTAGTCAAAACATGTAACCCACATGCATAGGCCTTGATTCAGCAACTGACGACGCTTGAGGTCCCACCTCTCTAGTCCATTCAGATCGATATCCTCGGTATTGGACAAGGGATCGGCTTCATCAAATACGGTGTCTAAACAAAAATGCATATAATACTCCGCAAAATGTCAATCTATATGTTTATCAATAAGTATGAACTTATTTCGGTAACAGAGCGACGTTACTTCTATACCGAGGATTCATTCTAAAAGCATTTTGCCACCAACATGCAATTTTGCTAGTTTGAAGAGAGAGCGAAAGGACATGTCCCTTGTTCGATAGATGCTTTTAACACCTGCAAAGCAAGCACCAAGACAAGAGAGAGTCCAAATGAGAGAGATATTTTCCATATCAATAGAGTTAAATTCAAAGTCTGGGAGCTTAGATAGAATTTACCAGGACTAGAATGAGTGAGAATGAGCCCTATTTCTTATGTGATTTTGAAAGCAAAAGGGAAATGCTTCTCAAGGCCACTAAAATGCAGGAAAAAGCTAATAAAATGCTTTAAAAAAAAACTTTCTTCGGATTAGTGAAAAATAGGACTGGGCCAATCCACGTTGTGTTGTCGTTGCCTGGCGGCTTATCACGGGGCATTGATATATGCCACATGACGTCCACACGATTTTTTCAAGACTTTGATCAATCTTAAACTGTCCATCTGTGTTATCCAACGTCCAATCAAGCTCACGACTGGAACTTTCCAATAATACAATTTGATTTTTGAGAAGATGTCGGGATCGTGGATTTCCACGAATTGGACGAAACCGTGCTGAGGTAGAAAATAACAATTTCTTTCTGAAACAAACTTTGACCGAGGTGATTCCTAAGGTATTGGAAAAGTTAACCAGATCTTCGCGATCTCATCATTTAATTTGTGACGGTTGCAATTTTCTCAACCTAGTCGAAATCAGACGGCTACGACTAAAAGTCGGGTATTCAGTGATCAAAGAATCTGATTTGAGTAAAGTGGGCGTCGTTGGGAAGCTCTTGCAGAGTAAGAGCCAATGGTACTAGGATCATAATTTTCGCAAAAGTTGAAGATCGATCCGGATTTTTTCAACTCAGTAAAAGATAAGAGTCTACAATGGCAATGGTGAAAGAACATCATTTTGTACTAGATAAGCTCCGCCACATGGGATTAAAAAATTACAACGGGTGCCACTTGGGATTTTCCATCCACTAAAAATACGTGGACTCTAGGGAAGTCATGAAATGCATAAAGCTTAAAAGTTTTAGAACTTAAATGGACAAAAAAAAATTTAGACTTAAGTCCGAACCAACACTAGTTTTAGCACCCATGGTGTCATTAACCTAACAAATACATTTCTTAATTGAGTTATTATGCCATCGATCACCGATGGAATCTTTGAATTCCATTGTAGGGGCATTACAAATGGAACTTCGGTATAGTTACAAATAAATTAAGACAAAATATCTATTACCCATATATAGAAATAATAAATTGACTCATAAAGCATGGTTAAGGAACGACTAGAATTACCGATATGAATAGACGACATGAAGACAAAAAAACAAAATCATAGGAGTAAATAGATTCACAAAGCAAATTATCTTTTTGTGCTATGATCGATCTTTATTCATCGATACTATCAATTTGATCAAATGGTAAGAAATCTACTTTTTCCTTACAGAGGAATATTGTATTAATCCACATTTGATAAAACAAATCTTTTCTAATGGCATATTGGCATTGTGGAGAAAAAGATGAACAACATATACATTTAGGCAAGTCTATAAATTTTTTTAAGTACTTCTTGAAATAAGATAGGAAATAGTTATATCTCATCATATGTTAATTTATAGTTCATTAGTAGAAATCGAGACACTTGGCGAAACTTCTCTTATTTTCAGTGAAATAGTAATGTGATTTTTAATTCTAATGTCTTCAAACGAGTTTTTTTTGGTCGAACGAGATGAAAGTAAACTAAAAAGCACCAACTAAAAATATCCCAATAATGATTTTTGGCATTTTTATTTTCGGTCAAAAACAAGTAATTGTTTTTTGTTATTCTTTTTTTGTATCGATTTAGTATGCAGCGTTTTCTTTCATATAATAATAACAGATATAAAGTCAAATATCTATGCCGAGTATGTCCGGAAATTTCGCTCCCCCCCCGGATTTCTGGGTCCGTCGTCTCCCATCTAAATCTATTTAATTTCTTGGAGATGACAAAACTGGATAAGTCCTCATACTGAATGAGTTGCTTTGGTCGCATGATCGGCAACAAGAGTTTATCAGATCTCTTAGAATTTCGATAGCTTCATCGTAACTAGGAGAATTTGTCTAATCAATCCCAAATCTAATATATGAATGTTAATTTAATCCTAAATTTTTACGTGAAACTCTAATATATGTAATTTTCACCAGAAATTATTGATAGCCAGCAATAATTGGACCACCATGTCAATGATTTCCGACGAAAATTGATAGGAAGGGTTACATTGGAATTTCGTATAAAGTTATAAGACTAAATTGACAAAACTTTAAAATTTTGTGATTCAATTGATATTTAAAACCGATTGGTAATTTTTAGGGGTGATCGGTTCCCGATCCAATCCAGATCGGACAGGACCGATTGGTTCTAGGACCGGCGGCGCCGTTCCGATCCAGTCCAATAGAACCGGTCACTTAGGGTTTAGTTCACATTTTACTAATTTTTTTCAAAGTATTTATGTCAATGAAGGTCACTTAGGGTTTATTTCACATTTTATTAATTTTTTTGAAGAAAAAAAATATAAATATAAATAGTCGGTCCGGTCCGGTCAATTTAGGTTCCACTTTTAGGAATCGGGAATTGGACCGACACTCTTGGGAACTGGACCCAACCGGCCTATTCGATCTAATCCGGACGGTTCCCGATTTAGGCAGTCCGTTTTGCATAGTAATTTTCCTTACACACTACATTTCTCTTCCTTTAACGCTACTTAGGACAAACAGGAGATCATCACGGGCGGCCACTGCCTATATATGTAGGCAGTGCCCGTGATGATCTAGAGAATGACATTTTTTTTTTTGTCAATAGAATTAATTATTTTGCCTACGAAGAACTTAAAAAAATTGATCTTCTGGGGAGACTAACAAAGGGTGTATGGGACGGCAAGTTATCAGGTGACATCGTTAGTCCAACTTTAATATATACTTTTGAGTCTTCAAATTGAATATTTAGATGCATGCAACTAAGTAGCCTGAGATGCAGTCCATTATATTATTCTTGCCATAATACCAAGGTTAGAATCTTTTTTTCTCCCCTTTGAAGTTTGACGTACCGAGGCATCAGAATCCATTCAGTCAATATTGCTTCCCCCCAGTTAACTACCGCAGAAGAAAGTAGGAGAAGGCTGAAGAAGAGAGAGCATCAACAAGATGGCAAACAAATCCCAGGTGGCTGTGCTCGCACCACCCACATGGGCATCTTCGGTCAGCGGCAGCTTCCACTCCCTGGTGGCTCTGCTCGTCGCCGCCCTCGTCATTTCCGCCGTCTACCTCTCGAGCGACTGGCCACGACTCCGGAGCCCAACGCCCACGGAACGCTCCCATTGGTGCGACCTGTTCTCCGGGAGGTGGGTGTACGACAATGGGTCGTACCCGTTGTACAAGGAAAAGGGATGCGCGTACGTGCCAGAGGACCTCGCATGCGAGGTGTATGGGAGGAAGGACTTCAAGTACCAGCAATGGAGGTGGCAACCCCATGGCTGTGACCTTCCCGGGTATAACGATGGATGTGCACTCCACTCTACACTTCTCTTCATCTTCTATTAATCTACAGAATGCATTAGCATCATAGTGAGTTCATTGCTGTTTTCTGCTTCCTGCACTGAAAATGGGATTAGGTTCAATGCCACGGCGTTGCTGGAGAAGCTGAGAAACAAGAGGTTTGTTTATGTGGGTGACTCTTTGAATAGGGGCCAATGGCATTCCATGGTTTGCATGGTCGAGTCCGCAATCCCTCCCGCCCTCAAATCCATGTCGTATCACCACAACGACTCCTTAATCGTCTTCAGGGCCCATGTAAGTGCTCTCCTCTCGCACTGTCATTAAATAATTCTTTTCTTCTCCTAGATCTCTCCTCCTGCCATTTGTGCGTTCAGTAGTCACAGTTATTTATTTATATTTATATATATTATTACCCATCTTGCACATTTGCCAAGATGTCCTTCAAGGGAAATTGTTTTTAGAATACAATTGGGGTGCTCAACGGGAAAAAAAGCGATATATCTTAGTGTTTATGAACACTGCCGCTATAAATTATTTTGATTAAGCGCTTGTAGAAAAAAAAGCTCCGTTCATATCAAGACATGAGTCCATTACTAGGCCAAATATTACAAAAGCCAAACTAGCTACTGACTAGACCTAATCAAATCACATTTTAAGAATATACGAGACTCACACAAGGTGTCGCTCAAATGCACGAGTTTTCATACGATTCGTGCACTGGTTCATTCCACCACTTGGATATGGATCTTCTATGTCCTGCATGGTGTTCTCATGATGTCTCCATGTATCTTAAATATTGATGCATACCTCATTCACGTACAATATTGTAGATCAATAGTTGAGAATTGGTTGAAACACCAGTGAAAGCATCGGGTGACATGGAGGATTTAGATCCATATTAAGTAAATACCTAGGAATACGATGTCATGTGGTCTCTAGAGTTTGTTAACACCAAAAATTGCCCAAGTCCCTAACCATCGACTCGGACTAGAAGAGGTCGAGCACAAGACTTTGCAGAAGTGAAATTGACCTAGCGTGAAGAGCTTTTAGTCAACAAATATAGACAGTCGACAAAACGATTATATAGTTGCCGACAGTAAAAGCTAAAGGAAATTACTAAGTCCTAAGGTTTGGGTGTCGGTGAATGAAGTTCAATTAAGTCGACAAGAAAGTCACGACCGAAGCGATTTGCGATGAATTATAAATAAATCAGTTATTCAAGTTATGGGCCCAACAACCTTGCAAGCACTCGTGAATATCAACACAATCAACACAATTGTAAGACCAACACAATCATCAGATCATGGGGCCGCTAGTTTCGGAAGCCACTAGCTGTAGTGGCCGGGAATTTGAGTCGTCGTGACCGTCATGAAGTGAAACCGCAGGAGTACTTGTAAGTGTTGGACACAAGGTTGGAGTAGTGGGTTTATCTAGTAATTGCTTGTAAATACATGTAGGATGTGTTTGCTTTTTCAGTGAACGTTATTAACCGTTGGTAGTGGTGATAAGTACTAGAATCGCAATTTAAGTAACAAACCATCAATTAATTAATGAACACTAGTTGTTCACTTTTATCTTCCAATTTATCTTTACATTTTCAGTATCTTTACATAACTGACCGCGACTACCTCAAAAGTTAGTACATTTAGTTTTCTCTTCGAAGTACTTTCATGTTCAAAATTCATTAAAGGACCCCTCATTTCCTTCGTTAATAGGTTTATTGATCCTTTTTTGTCGACATTTATCGACAAAAGTGTTTGTGCAAACAATTTTGTCAATGTACGATTGAAAGCTCTTTACTCTTTCTTTATTTGCTCATAATTAGATAGATAACGTTGTGTAGCTCCTGGTATTCCTTTTCCATAAGTCGCACGGGTCTCGAGCCGAAGAATATCAGTGTAAACAAATGAAAAGATAATGGTACCAATAATTAAATAATGGATGCTTCTTCAAGTTAGCAGAAGCAGACAGAGCCTATTTTATTTTATTTCAAAGGCCCGTTAGAAAAAAGAATTTATAATTTTGTTTTTGGACACCGGCAGTGTAAAAAAAATCATTAGGCAAGCAAAGTTCTGACGCTGATACATATGCAGTTGTTAATTTTGGCAAATGAATTCGTTTTATAATAAGTAGATGAGGGCTTTCATTTCAAGACTGCTTGCATAAAAAATACAATGCATTGCCGATGTACCTTGTATAGATCATTTTTTCTTGCTAGCCAAATAATGTATAATCTAGTGCCTGAACTTTGATGCGCTCGGTTTTTGACAATTACCGTGTTTCATGAATGTGGAGGAATATAATGCGACGATTGAGTACTACTGGGCGCCATTGCTTGTGGAGTCCAACTGTGATAATGCGGAGAACCACCCGGCTGATCATCGCATTGCTCGAGTTCATGCCATTGCAAAACATGCCAAGCGTTGGAATGATGCTGATTTCCTCGTCTTCAACTCCTATCTCTGGTGGAGGTTACCCAAGATGGAACTCCTGTGAGTATATATTATAAGAAATTATGTTTTATGAGTAGCTCAAGAGTATTTATTAAGCATATATTTAATGAGAAAAGTTTCAACTCCGAAAATATTAAATGCACGCATTATAAAAAAAAAGGTCATCACTATCTTGAAAACTGAAGCATTACTTTTGTTTAATTACTTAACAAGTGATTTAGAATATTTGATAACTAAGTTGGGTTATAAGAAAGAAATAAACTTTTACCCCTTAAATTTTGGGTAAAAATTTATGCATCTTTTCTAATACTCTAGAGGTTTTTACTGTTGCACATTGATCCCTCCAGTGTTGAGACGAGTTTCTTTTCTAAGTTAAGGGCATTGGCAATTTGAAATATCCGTTTCTACTTATTGGTTGACTATTTTCCTCTACTTTCTTTACCCGAGGTCCGAAATGCGGCGTTTCAAATCCTATTCTCACTCTAAATAAAAATTAAAATGAAGACATAGAGATGCTCATGGAAATGTTATACTTAAAAATATAAATTGAATTATTTGATTAAAGGATTCGGATCCCTCAATCATTGCACTTCTACTCATGGAAATGTTAAACTTAAAAATATAGATTGAATGATTTAAGGATATGGATCCCTCTATCTATGAGTAAAATGACTTCTTCAATTCATCAAGATACAAGCGAACACATTAACATGGAGAGAGCCATATGCTTCGATAAAAAGCCAAATATCAATTGCAATTTCTTTAGAACACAAGCGTTGGATATGCAGAAGAAACTCTTAAGGTCGGTGCTCAACTCACCTTAAATACTTTTCAAATGGAAGCCGATCTCTCTACTTCCATTTGTTGTTCTTTCAATAAGGTTGTGTTTTTTAACATCTCAACCAGGTGGGGATCGTTCCAAAGTTCGAATGCAATACACAAAGTGGTGAAAATGCCTCGTGCATATGAGATGGCTCTCAATACCTGGTCTGACTGGTTGGAGATGCATGTCAATAGATCAAAGACCCAATTATTCTTCGTTAGCATGTCTCCGACTCACGAGGAGTAAGTTTTCACCACATGCCTCTTTTTCTGAATCTATTGGTAATTGCAACTTGTATGAATGAGTTGGTGATGCATTCTCCCCGAGAGTAGGACAACATTTGGCTCATGCATTTTACTGAACTTCTCGATGCCTCAGTTGTCTTAAAGCAAATTGTTAGGTTCATTGAATCCTACGCTTCTTTTTTTCCAAGAGCTCTTCGATCTACTTAATAATGAATGAACACAGAAAACAACAGAAAAGGTTCGTAGGTTGATTGACAAAAACATATTTATGCAATGCATTTTGTTTCTTGAAATTTTGCAATTTCCTATTACATGTAATCGATCCAACTAAAAAGGTTTACAAAACTCGATATATCAAATCATGCACTAGGCCTTTCTTGGTCATTTAAACAAGTCCAACACCTCGTGTTTTAAGCCAACTTCTACAAATTTCTTATTACTTACGGCGTTGCTCTTTTTCTACATGGCAGAGCAAAGGAATGGGGCGGGGTCCCTGGCAGAAGCTGTTTAGGCGAAACCGAACCAGTTACCCAGGAAGGGTACTGGGGAACCGGATCAGTTGTCGCGATGATGCGTGTGGTAGAGAGAGTGATCGAGAAACTCAAAACAAGAGGCGTCACGATCCACGTCCTCAATATCACACAGCTCTCGGAGTATCGCAAGGAAGCACACCCCACCATCTATAGAAAGCAATGGCATCCCCCAACTAAAGAACAGCTTGTGAATCCGGTTAGCTATGCAGATTGCTTCCACTGGTGCCTTCCTGGAGTACCAGATGTGTGGAACGAACTTCTCTACACTTACATTTTCCGTTATATACACGCCTAGGTTCTAAATATTGAGTTGGAGGTTCAAATAAGCAATTCCAAATATTGGTTGTGCAATTGCTTATACTTTTACCTTTTTATTTATCTATATATATACATAGTGATATATTGAGGACAAATCAATCTATAAATAGTTTTCAGGGCCTATGTAAGTGCGCTCCTCTTACACTGTCATTCGATAATTCTCTTTCTTTTATAGGCTCTTAAGGACAAGCTACTCATAAAATTACTGCCCTACTGTGATTTATGCATTTACTAATCACAGTTATTATTTTATATTTAGATATATATAAACTCCTCCTGCACATTTTCCACTATTACCTTCATTCGAAATTGATTTTGAAATTGAAATAGTTTGCTTAATGGGCATGTTGACACCAAAATAATCACGGTCATCGATAAGCACATGCCTAGCGTGAGTGAGAACAAACACGTGCATGGCACATGAGTGTCATTGCACATATGCCAGCTTATCGACAAATATAGAAATTGACATGTTGCTCTTGATACCAATTTTCAAAATATGATGACGGATGGTCGGTAGCTGCTGATATGAGCATTGGTGATGAACAATTTAAACTTAAAATCGGCAAGACAGTTGAGGTCAAAGGCACACATTTTTGGAGGAAACAGTTATCATTTGAAAGCAAGACCGTGGGACAACCATCTGTTGGGATAAATGTGTTTGTAGAAAATGGAATCGGAATGTAGTCAAACTTTAAGTCGTGTAATTACTCTCTTTTAGGATTAATTTGCCCCACGAAACTGCTATAGGTTACTAGTAAATTTCCTTCGGAAAACAATAAAGTCACGATGAG
Organism: Syzygium grande; assembly: GCA_024733475.1. NCBI lineage: Eukaryota > Viridiplantae > Streptophyta > Magnoliopsida > Myrtales > Myrtaceae > Syzygium > Syzygium grande. The sequence continues at coordinate 28,114,880 of JAMXDD010000010.1, forward strand.
AATACTGGATAGCAATTCCAGTAAATCTCCTAAAACTCTTTGTGAAACAATTGAGAAATGATTGTCTCGTTTTTCTCTTAAGGAAAATGAAAATGAAAGGAGTTCTGAATTTATGTCAATTGAACAGAATTGTCCAATATATATAAGCAAAATAGAACAGACCTCTTGGTGTCTAACTACCAATACGGACACACTCATTTATGTTCGAAAAATTGCAATTCGAACACAACCGTTCATGCCCAAAAAGGTGCAATTCAGACACAACTCTTCAAGTATGAAAACTGTCAATTTTGGATATACATTTTCGTGTCCTAAAAGGAAAAGTCTAGTGCACGATTTTAACACGCACCCGCACGCGGGTATTCTATGGTCTAGCACATTCACCCATTTTCTCTATTTACAATAAAGGATAATGCATTAATTTATAAATGGACCAAAACTTTCCTTTTTTCCTATGTGGGACAATGAAAAAGCCTTGTTTGTTTGTTTTACATACAAACATCAGCACCATCATTACAAAAAAAGAAGATCCTGGAGTAGTTCACATACAGCAAAAGCAACCATTTGAGAACGTGGGTGCGAGACTTGTGGAGATATAGAAACATGGAGTTGATCGACGAAAGTTACTAAAGGGAATGCAACCGCTTGAAAATGTCAAAAGGCAATTACTTCAAGACCATTATAAATACCACCAACAGTCCATCAGAAGGCCTCTCCCCAGCATACATCGAACTAATTTATCTTTATCTTTACTTTCTTGTAGTGCAATTTACTTTTCTTAATTGTAGCTTTCAGATTCACATTGTCAATTAGATTTCTGCTTGTCTCCATCCAAGAAGTTGCATTGTTGATTAAATTCCAACATAGTATCATCGTGTTGTCAAGCTTTGCCATTCTTTTAAATTCTAGCAAGCTCGTCATAGTTTGGTTCGTTTGTATCGATTGTACTTTCTAAGTCTCGACGTCGATTGAATTTTGGCATGATTTGTGTTTGTATAATTCCGTTGGGAGTATAGTGTTCAATTTTTGTGTTTATCTAGATATTTCTAATTTGGGATTTCCACAAAACCTAGTCTCTTTTCATTAAAAGCCGAAGAACTACTTTCGGTGAAAGATATTTTGTTACGGAAGTAATTCCGACAAAATAGGGCCAAAAGTGAAATTTCTTAGTGTTTATGGACAATACCACCATCAATTATTTTGATTAGGGTGCATGAGAAAAAGCAACGCCCATGATAAAAAGCACAGTTGAATTCTAACATATCCTGTTAGATTTTTCACTCAAGTGCTAAATAAGTCATTTAAGTTATAAGCCAACCAGACATATCAACTACTTCACATTTCACCACTTACCTGACGTGCCCACAACCAACCATAAACTCCATCCTGAATATAGAGAAGCATCTCCACTCTGTCAGTCTCTCAGTTCAAGAGTCTCCAGCGTATCTCAACTCGCATTGATCTCCACCTTGGCCATAACTAGGCACAAACTCCCTCCGATGAATTTACCTAATTAGTCCTAAAATTATTATAGAAAAAATTTTGCACGAAATTTTCGCCGGAATCGCTGACGTGGTAGTCCAATCATCACTAGCCGTTCTACGTGGCACGCTGTTGTATCAACGATTTTGGCAAAAATTAGCCAGAAAGATTACATTGAAATTTTGCGGCAAAGGTTCAGTACTAAATTGGCAAAATTAAAAATTTTGTGACTGAATTGATATATGTACAATAGGTTTAGAACTAATTGGAGAATTTCCCTAACTCCCTCCTATGAACATATAGGAGCATCATCTACTCCATTTGTGAAACCTAGATAAAATGCCAAATAATAAATCTAGGTTAGGGGTGGGATAGACCCGGATCGGATAAAAAATAAAAAAAAAAAAATTCCTTCCAACTATGGCCGGCCACCATGCAATGACCGTCGCTACAACAGCCTATAACTCTCGACCACCATGCAATCCTCATCGTCTCTGACCAACGTTGATCGTCATTGCCGTCTAGCCAATTGTCCTCCAACGACTGTCAAACCAAACCAGCTGTCACTAATGAATGACCGAAATCGATGGATCAACCCGAAAAGTCATCTTTCAAAAAGAAAAAGAAGAAAAAAAAATACCAAAATGCACAAAGTTTTGGACGTTCGTATGTTGATCCTGAATGATGGTCACCTAATTTTGTTGTGATGCTTTGACTTCCGATCCCATCCTTTGCTCAGATCTGAGACACTGTACTGACAAATGGAAGATTTCAAAAGAGGAGGAGGAGCTCCGGCAAAAATGGTGATCACTCAAAATCTTGGCCATTCAAGATTACGTCAAGAGGATGCTTCCCTAGATTTGGAAAGTATCACCTCTGTGAGCAAATGAGTTTTTCAAATATTTTGAATCCTATTATGGATTGCACAACACATGGGAAAGGATTTTTTACAATCCGGAGGATATTTGAAGGATTTATAATCCTACTTTATCATATCCTATCCCAATCCAAATCCGGATGACCAAAAGCAGGCTAACCATCAAACAAATCTAAGATTTCTTTTTTGAGATCCTTACAAAAAAAAAATCTAAGATTTCTTTTTGAGATTCTCTTGGACTAAATCTCATTAGGCACCACCACGCAATCATCATCTCAATACTAAGATTGAACACGTTGCAGAAGTTTAATACCTGATCTTAGCTAGAAATATCACCAAGAGCAAGTTGAAATTTGAGTCTATTAACATATCTAATCGAACCAACTTTTACAATTTAAAAAACTAAGTAATGAGCTAATTGAATATTAATTTCTACTTTCGATCAATATCACTCAGTTTATATGGGATCCCTAGTGATTATTTGCATGCTCACACACGTGCACCCTAACAAAATTATCTAAAACTTAAATAATAGTCAAGTACAATATAGTAAATGATATAGGGAATCTACGTTGCATATTCAACGATTAATCAAAAGATTTACATTCAAATTCAATGTCTAATGTATAGGGTTCGAAAGGAAAAACAAGTGCGTAAAAGGTTGCACCCAGAGAATGATACGATGAACCTAGAAAGAATAAGAAAAACGAGAAAAATGCACGTTGAATTGATTTAACATCATTTAACAAGATACGCCAAGTGATTTACTGTATTTGCAGAGGTGAAGGTTGGGTTGGTGATGATGGGCAAAGCCGTTACATGAAAACATAGCCAATCACCTTTAAAGAGTAGGATTAATACCACGAAAAATCCCAAACTAATACACATATGACAATTTTAATCCAAACTAATTTTTAACCATAAAAAATCCCAAACTGATATACCCGTAACAAATTTATCCTCAATTTATTTTCGTTAAAATTTACTATCAAATTACTTTATTAAATAACACGCGTCAGTTATTTGATGTGCCAATTTTATGTTTTACCTTATGTTTGTCACAGGTATACCAATTTGTGATTTTTTTGTGGTATAAATCCAATTTAATGGAAACTAATCGAGGGTAAATTTATCGTAAATGTACCAATTTGGGTTTTTAGTGGTCAAAATATTAGTTTTGAGTAAATTTATCACAAGTGTACCAATTTGGGAATTTTTGTGGTCAAAAAGTTAATTTCGGGTAAAATTATCACAGGTGTGTTAGTTTATGATTTTTCGTGGTATTAATTCAAAAGAGTTTTGGGAAGTGGCTCAGTTCCCGAAATGACGCGTGTGGTCGAGAATAGTATTGACAGGCTCAAAATATGAGGCCTCCCTGTTCGCGTCCTCAACATTACACAGCTCTCCGAGTACCACAAAGAAGCACACCGAGCCATTTATAGAAGACAATGGCACGGCCCAACCGAAGACCAGATAGCTAATCCTAAGAACTATGCAGATTGCATTCGCTGGTGCCTCCCCGGAGTACACGGACGTGATCCAGCACAGCCGGCCTAGCTAGGCCACTCTTGCCCAAGCGCTGGACTAGGCCCGCTCGTTCAGTAGGCTAAGCCGCCATCGTGGGCCTGGCAATGGTTGGACAGCCTGGATGACATGTGGTACCACGCCACCGGCTACTGGCGAACACCACTGCAACGCTACCACAACATTCGGATACGTGCCACGTTGCGCCGAATATTCTAATGAAGATTGATAGTACACAGCAAGTCAAAAGCTTATAAATTTATAAATCGGAGAATAATTGAGTCAGCGTGGCTTTCTTAAATAAGAAAATCTCTATTTTGCAAATTTCAATGTACCGAGCAATCTGTGTTTAGCATTAGCTTTTAAATAACTATAGCAACTCAAATCGAAGTTAGATATCGCTTTATCGATGAAAATCATATTTCACATCTTGTGAACGTTATAAAGACTCTAAATCAATTTATCAATCACAAAAAAGATTACATGCTCTTTGTACATGTATAGCCTTTTCCCCTCTTGCCACCACCACATGAGAGAAGGGAATCTATACTTTTGAAATATCTAATGTTGAAATAAATCATTAAATTGTTCCGTTACTAAGAACATGAAAAAAACTAATCTTGGTGGGGTTGTATTTTGCAAATTGATCATTAAATTATGATCTTTTGTTTACTAAGAACATGCTTTGAGAGTCTGTGAGAATAAGTAATCATCTGGCGACCCATTTATGATTTAACACTAATTGAATTCTACCCATTTTACCCATTTAGAGAACCATTTATGACCCATTTACTAATAAATAAGAAATGGGTTTATGACCCATTTTAATCATCTGGGGAGACTAACTGAATTATTTTACTTTTGAGCCTTCGAATTGAATAATTAGATGCATACGCGTGACACGTGAAATAACTCCTTATTTCCGGGGCAGTTCAGTAGTCCATCTTTTTAAATATTTCTTCATAGCAGCAGGGTGGACTCTTTTTACTCTCCCCTTTGAAGTTTGAGGAACCGATGCATCGGAATCCAATCTCGGTCAACATTGCCTCCCCCAGTTAACCTACCACAGAAGAAAGCAGGAGCCTCCTCAGCAACAAGCCAAGAAGAAGGCTATAGAAGGAAGAGAGAGAGGAGGAGAGCGTCAATAACATGGCAAACAGATCCCAGGTGGTTGCAATCGCACCACCCACTCGGGCGTCTTCAGTGACCGGCAGCTTCCACTCCCTGGTGGCTCTGCTCGTCACCATCCTTGTCATCTCTGCCGTATGCCTCTCGCGCGACCAGCCTGGACTCGGGAGCCCGACACCCACGGTACCAAACCGTCAATGCGACTTGTTCTCCGGGCGGTGGGTGTACGACGACGTGTTGTACCCACTGTACAGGGAGAAGCAATGCTCGTACATGTCGGAAGAGATCGCGTGCGAGGCTCACGGGAGGAAGGACCTGAAGTACCAGAAATGGAGGTGGCAACCCCATGGCTGTAACCTTCCCAGGTATAAGCATTTGTGCGCACTCCATTCCACACTTCTCTTGGTCTTCTATTGATCGAAAGAACGCATTAGCATCATAGTGTGCTCGTTGCTATTTTTTCTGCTTCCGTCGCTGAAAATGGGGTTAGATTCGATGCGACAGCGTTGCTGGAGAAGCTGAGGAACAAGAGGTTGGTGTACGTGGGTGACTCTTTGAATCGAGGCCAATGGCACTCCTTGGTTTGCATGGTCGAGCCCGCGATCCCTCCCAGCCTCAAGTCCATGTCGGACCACAACGCCTCGTTACGCATCTTCAGGGCTCACGTAAGTGCTCTCTCTTTTAAACTGTCACTAAATAATTCCTTTCTTTTTCTAGGCTCTTAAGGAAAAGTTACTCATTCAATTACTGGCCTACTGTGATTTTTATGCATTTATTAGCCACAGTTACTTATTTATACTTAAAAGTATCGACCCCTCTTGAACATTTACTGAAATGACCTTCGATCGAAGTATATTTCAAAATAGAATTGGGGTGCTCGATGGGCAAAAAGTGAAATATATTAGTGTTTGATACCACTATCAATTATTTTGATTAAGGGTGTGTGGAAATATTGGTTATTAAACTGACTAGATTTAGTCAAATCAATATTTAAGAATACGTGAGACTCACGCCGAATTTTACCAGAAAAACGCAAATGTCCAAACAGTTCATGTCTTCAGTCTACCACTTCATTCACAAACAAAATTTTATCCCGTTGCCATATTTAGTGACCGTGGATGCTCTATGTCCTACATGTCACTCTCTTGATCGTCTCCATATATTGGGAAAATTATCAAAAAAGTCATAAACTTATTGCAATTATACCAATTCAGTCCTAAACTTTTTTTGTCAATTCAATCCTAAACCTTTTGCAATTGTGCCAATTCAGTCCATCCGGCCACTTGTGACTGGCCGACGCTGACGTGACAATATTTTAATATTTTTTTTCAAATTTTTATTTTATTTTTTTCCTTTCTCTTTTTTTTTTCTTTTCCTTCTTCCCTCTGGCCAATCCGGCCAAGGGAGAGGCGTGTAGCCAACAATCGCCATGGCTATGACGAGGTCGAGCTCGCCCAACCATGGCGAGCCCCGCCCTTGCCTCGCCCAACAACGGCAACTTGCCCTCACCTAAGGAAGCCTCCCAAAGGGCACGGCAAGACCTCACTACCTTAGCCCTTGGCCGATCTGACCACCAGATCGAGGGAAGAAGGAAAGGCCAAAAAAAATAGAGAAAGGAAAAAAATATATAAAAAAAAATTCAACGAGGGCAAGCCTTGCCATCGCACAACCATGGCGAGGCTGGGTGAGGTTGAGCTCGCCTAGCAGCGACGAGGGCAAAGCTCGCCATGGCTAAGCGAGGCTCGCCTTGCCAACTCACCGTCATTACAACCATGGTGAGGCTCAAGGCTCGCCCGACCCATGGTGACTTTGGCCTTCTGCGGAGCTAGGCGAGGCTCACCCTCGCCAGTCCCCAGTGGTCAACGAGGTCACCTTACTGACGAGCCTCCCCCTAGCCGGACCGACCAAGGGTAAGAAGGAAAGAACAAAAAAAGAGCAAGAAAAAAATTCAAAAAAAATATTAAAATATTGCCACGTCAGCCCGCCGACGGCGGCCGATGTCCACGTTAGTGCCGGCCGGCCAAAAGTAGCCGGATGGACTGAATTGGCATAATTACAAAAAGTTTAGGACTGAATTAGCCAAAAAAAAGGTTTAGGGCTTAATTAGCACAATTGCAATAGGTTTATGACTTTTTTGGTAATTTTCCCCCATATATCTTTACCATCTATGCATTTCCATTTACTAGTTTGAGATTTTTTATGATAAAAAAAATCAATTTGTGGTAAATATGACACAAGTGTGCCAATTTTAAAGTTTTTGTAACACAAAAATTAATTTAGGGTAAATATAATATGAGTGTACCAATTTGAGATTTTTTTATGATATTAACCAAAAAAAAAATTTATTTTAGACACCAATGATATAAAAGAATCTTTACAGAGTAAAGTTCTGATGATGTAATTATGCGTGTTTTGAGTTTGACAAGTGAATTCATTTCGTCAATAGATGAATATTTGACACAAATGATATATCATAAATGAATTTGTTTTGGCTAGCCAAGTAATGTATAATTTGGTGCCTCGATATTGACACATTAGACTTTTGGCAATCGCATTGTTTGATGAATGTGAAGGAATATAATGCGACGATTGAGTTCTATTGGGCGCCAATGCTAGTTGAGTCAAACGGCGATGATCCTAAGAACCACTCGATTTATCATCGGATCGTTCGAGTTCAAGCCATCGAAAATCATGCCAAGCATTGGCACGATGCAGATTTCCTCATTTTCAACACATACCTCTGGTGGAGGCTACCCGAAATGGAACTTCTGTGAGTATATGCTATAAGAAATTATGTCGAACGAGTGTCTCCAAGCATTTATTATGCGTATACTCCGTGAGAAAAGTCTCAATTCCAAAAAAGTTGATTGTAAATATCATAAGAAATGCCATCCTTATCATGAAAACTACAGCATATTCATATTTGATTGCTCAACAAGTGTCCTAGAATACTTGTTGACTTAATTTTGTCACAAGAAGAAATTAACTTTTACCCCTTAAATCTTGTGAAACTAATGCATCTTTTCTAATATAATAGAGGTTTTCCCTGTTGCATATTGATCCCTTCAATGTGGACACAAGTGTCTTTTCTAAGTTAAAGGATTGGTAATTTAAAATATCCGTTTCTCCTTCTTGGTCAACTAATAACCTATACCTTTTTTTTTACCCAAGTTGGTAAACGTGCTGTTTCAAATCGTTTTTCCCACTGTAGATTAACTGAAAATACAGACAGAGAGGTGCTCATGGAAATGTCAAACTTAAAATATAAATTGTATGATTTAATTTAAGAATTTGATTCCTCATTCTATGATTAAATTTGACTTCTTCTATTCACCAAGATACAAGCCAACACATTTAACTTGGAGAGAACTTTTGAACAAGAATGAAGTGGTGGATTTGTTTTCTTCATAAATGTTGACAAACTTGTCCTGATGTTTAGACTAGGGTTTGAGGGGTGGTTATAGGACTTTAGACAACGAATTGGCTATCTCCTATGGGAATAAAGAGAAGATGTGTACTCTTCATAAATTAAGATAGACATCGTTTTAATTTAGGGGATGAAGAGGACACAATCAATTTGTTGAATCTTCTTTTGTTTTTTTGGTCGAAAAAAAAAAGAAGATTGAACAATTTGTTGAATCTTCAGCAGCTGAGATATGTCCTCATATTTTTTTCTTTTCTTCTTCTTTTTCCTATTTCTCTCTGTCTCCTTCTTTTTCTTCTCCCTCCTCCACCCGGACCACACCGCCGTGACACGCCCCCACCATCATTAACGTCGCTATGCATCATCACATGGCCTTTCTAGTGCCACGCTGCAGCCGCCGCCGTGACACGCCCCCACCATCATTAACGTCGCTATGCATCATCACATGGCCTTTCTAGTGCCACGCTGCAGCCGCGGCCTTTGTTGGGTTGGCAGAGAGGGAGTGAGATAGGGAGAGAGATGGTGGTTGGTCCTCCTAGTTTTGCAATCGAGCACCTTAGTGGGTACGATGGGCTGTCCTGACGGAGGCCGGTCGTTGTTGGTTTAGGGTTTTTGTTGATGTGACTGATTTCCTCAAAATATTGAGGCCATCTTGATAAATTCAAGGTACTCTTGGGTGACGTGGGTGAATCTAGGCCTTCAACTAAATTGTTGATGCGTTGATCAATTCAACGCGATTAAATTTAAGACGTGAATTTATTCCCTAAATTCATAGAAACGTAATTTCCCGGACTGAGACTTTTTTAAGTAAAGTTTGTAATACAGTAAGAGAGCTGGATGCTTACAAATGAAGCCAAATATCAATTGAAGTTTCTTTAAGACACGAGGGTAGGTTGTGCATAAGAAACATAATAAGGTCAATGCTAACCTCACGTTAAGACTAATACTTTTCAGATGGAAGTTAATTTTTTCTACTTCGACTTATTTGCCTTTGAATGAAGCCGTTCTTTTAATTATCTCCACCAGGTGGGGATCGTTTGGAAGTCCCAATGCAATGCACAAAGTGGTGAAAATGCCTCTTGCATATGAGATGGCTCTCAATACCTGGTCAGATTGGTTGGAGATGCATGTCAATAGATCAAAGACCCTATTATTCTTCGTTAGCATGTCCCCGTCTCACGAAAAGTAAGTTTTCGCCACATTCCTATCTGTCTAAAGCTAATTGTAGTTACAACTTGCAGAAATGAGTTGTGTGATGCATTTTCCCTGGAAGTAAGGCAATACTTGGCTCATGCATATTCCTTAATTTCTCCACACCTTTCTTGTCTTAAAAGCACATTGTTAGGATCATTTAAGCCACCATTTCTTTTTTCCAAGTGCTCTTCAATCTACTTGCTATTGAATTAACGAAGTCTACGGAGAGGTTCCTAGGTCGATTGCCTAACATATATATGCCATGCATTTGCATATTGTTTCTAGAAGTTTTATAGTTTTCCTTACGTACAAATAATCCAACTCTAACGGTTTACAAAACCAAGTATACAAAATCATGCACTAGGCCTTAATTGGTCATTTAAACAAGCCCCACACCTGTGTTTTAAACCGAGTTTCTGAGCAAACAACTAATTTCGAGCCCATTATTTGGCATGTCAAATTTCACAAGTTCCTTAAATATATGGCATTGCTCTTTCTGATATGGCAGCGCAAGGGACTGGGGTGGGATTCCTGGCGGAAGCTGTTACGGTGAAACCGAACCAATTATGCGAGAAGGGTATTGGGGAACCGGATCAGTTCTTGCGATGATGCGTGTGGTAGAAAGAGTGATCAAGAAACTCAAAAAACGAGGCGTCACGATTCACCTTCTCAATATTACGCAGCTCTCGGAGTATCGCAAGGAAGCACACCCCACCATCCATAGAAAATATTGGCATCCCCTAACTAAAGAGCAGCTTGCAAATCCGATTAGCTATGCGGATTGCTTCCACTGGTGCCTCCCTGGACTACCAGATGTGTGGAACGAACTTCTCTACACTTATATTTTCCATTATTTAGACACCTATATTTAGATATTGAGTTGGAGGTGCAAAGAGGCAATTGTAAAATACTAGTTGCGCGATTGGGTATACTTTTGTCCTTTTGATCTATATATATAGACACACACATAGTGATAGATCCAGGACAATTCTGTCGGTCCAAAATTGGAGGGAACGAGGAAAACGAGGTTAGATTTCAACTCTGTTTGTTTCGTGAATAATGAATGATTTGAAAAAAAGATTCCTGAAATTAGTCGTTTATATTGCTTGAAATAATTAGTTTTTGAAATTTCATTATCAACAATAATTTATATGGATCCACACATAATATTTCTTCATTGAAGAAGTATTTAATGGGGAAATTATCCAAAAAGTTATAAACTTATTGTACCGCGGCCAATTCAATCCTAAACTTTTCAATTTGGCTAATTTAATCCTAAAACATTTGACAATTTGTCAATGTAGTCTTTCTGGCCAATTTTGGCTAGAAATCGCTAACATGGTTACTAACCGTCCTACTTGGCATGGCCGACGAAGGATGGTTGACGCTAATGTGGACAATTTTTGCAATGTTTTAAAATTTTCTAAATCTTTTTTATTCTTTTTTTCTTTTTTCTTTTTCTTATCTAGCTCTTCTTCTTTTTTCCACTACATACGAACCCTGCCGCCCCTTTCCAGGAGATGAACAATGGAAATAAGACAAAAGGAAAAGGAAAATAAAAAATTATTAAAAAATTCAGAAATTTAAAAAAAATTCAAAAAATCATGTAGGATAACCGGTGATCACATCAATATTTTTTTGTCAATATTGACCAAAATGATTATATTACCAAATCGTCAATATAAAACTAAATTGGTCAAATTGAAAAGTTTAGGACTGAATTAATCATCGTATAATAAGTTTAGAGTTTTTTGGAAAAATATGCCAGCATTTGGTAATTAGTACCTTGGTTAGAAAAGTAATAAGAGCATGAAAGCAAAAGGAGGGTAGACCATGTTGGGAACACGCTCTTGCTAGTGTGACAAAGTTCGCAGGCTTCAGAGGCAAAAGCGACGTGCATAGAGAGGCAAAAGCGACGTGCATATAGAGGCTCAAGGCACACCAAAAGATATGCTTAGACCGAGGCCTAGTTTGATTTAGCTTTTCAAAGGGGTTTACAGCCTCCAAAGTCCTTTAGAAAAATGTTGAGACATATGGCCTGATTTTTTAATGGGCTTTCGGCCAAAAGCCAACATTTTCCAAATGTAGAAACTAATTTTTCTCTTCCCAAACTACCCTCACTAATCTTCCCTTCGTTGTTACTATTCATCTCCTTTGTGCGAGGGCGGCCGGCCAGAGCTGACGAGATTAGATTAGGATAGCGAAGGGCCGGCGAGGTCGCCCTACCCTAGCGACGGCTACCTGAGGTCGTGCAATCACCCAAGCAACGATCACCTAGGTCACATGACCTCAGGTGAAGGACACTTGGGTCGCGCCACCCGGCCACGGCCGACTAGGTCGCGCGACCTCAAGCGGTCATCATGGCTTGGGTCACAGACCCAAGCCGTGATGTCACCTTGGTCGCGTAACTCCAAGCGATGGCCACTTGGGTCCTCGACCTCAAGCAACGGTTGTCAGCACCAGATCTAGCTGACCAGCAGCCGTAATCCTTCACCGGAGCCAGCGAAGGGTTTGCTTTTTTTTTTTTTTAATTCCATCTAAAGTCCTTTGCAAAATAAAATTTACCAAACACTACTTGAGCCAAAATAGCTTCACAAAGTGTTTTTTACCAAACGCAAATTGTATTTCCCTAAAGATTTTAAGTTAAAGGTATTTGCATTCCCCCAAGGTACATTTGCAAAACCGAACCAATCAGGGCATACTTTTTTTTTTTCTTACCTTCTGCCAAAGCAAGCTTATATGCAACACCACTTGTGCACACCAAACGGCGTGGGACTAAACCCCTGCCCAGACACCTTGCTTCTATAAATGATAAACTAGTCACAGACTGAGATTTGTCTATGAGAATCTCACCGGCTCGAGGAATTCATTGTTCTGCGAGATTGTATTAAGTTTCAAGTAAGTAATAGTTGCTATTCGATAATAATGGGCACATCATCTGAGTTTATAGTCTAGCAGCTTGTTGACCTTCACATGTTCTTGATGTGATTAGACCCTCTTTGTACATTTAATTATATTGCTTAGCCCGTCGTTTTTTCTCTTTCCAAATCAAAAGGAGTGGTCGCATAAAATCTCGGTATATATATTGTTCTTCATTATTCTCATTTGATCACTTGTCTTTTGTTATATGTTCTAATTGATGCGGAGTGCATTTCTTCACAGATATTTTGGCTGAAATCATTGTATGATGACTTCCATCTGTATCTCATTTCTTTATATAGTTGTTTGAACAACCCTTTTGATTCATGATTACAACAGCTCATCTCATCTAGGGGACGAATCACGCAATATCAAGTTGTGACCAACATCGGAACCCGCAACTTATAGTCATGTTACTGAAGTTCCATTCTACAAGAAAAATATACGGGTAAAAGTTCTGATATTTTTCTATATTTTCCATATATAAAGCTAATATGTATTCTCAAAAATTTATCACATATTTTTAAAAGGATTCTATATGAATTGGTTAAGCTATCTCATCAGATTTTACACATATTAAATCCTCCAAAGCTCACATGCATTGCTTTGACTTGCCTAAAATTTGTAATATACCACCATCTTGTTATAAATATGGATACTTCACATGGTGTTTCGAACTCTCGGATCTCTCTTCTCTCTTTTCTTTTGTTTTACTTTGTTGGGGATGATTTTCCAAAATCATAAATTTATTATCGGCAACCAAATCAATTCTAAACTTTTTAATTTGGCCAATTTAGTCTTAAACATTTTCACGAATTTCTAATGTAATCATTTCAGCCAATTTTAGCCAAATCATTGATGTGGACACTGGCCGTCTTACACGGCACGGCCGACACCAATGTAATCGATTTTTTAAATTTTCTTTTTTTCTTTTCTTTCCTTTTTCGTTTTTCTTTTTTTCTAATTTCTCTACACTGGTTGCCAGGCCTAAATGATGGCTGGGATGCCCTCGCCTGTGGCTGGCAACCTCCGCCGGCTATCACCAAGGCCTTGGCAACCAATGAAGGGAAATAGGAAGAAAAAGGGTAAAAAAGAAGAGAAAAAATTCAGAAATTTTGAAAAAAAGACAATAAAATATGTCCAAATCAACGCGGTTTGTGCCATGTAGAACGGTCGACACTAACTAGGCCACCACGCTAGTAATTTCCAACCAAAATTGGTCAGAAGGGCTATATTAGAAAATTGTCAAAAGTTTTAGGATTACTCTGGTCAAATTGAAAAATTTAAAACTGAATGAACCGCTGGATAATAGGTTTATAACTTTTTGGGCCATTTCCCCTGCTTTGTTTCGTGTGTTGAACTCTTTTTATGGAGCATACTTTTATAAACCTCAAACAATACGAATCTTCTAAAGTTATTAATGGCTATACTTATAGTATAGCCTAAGAAACCATTGTCGTTTACGCCAAAACTTAAACCCACATATTGATTTGTTTTCCTGCGATGGGCGGTAAAAAAGAGAGATAATTATTATCAACCATATTGTCGCGACCTAAAATTTCCTCTCAGGCTAATGGATTGTTAAGATTAAACCTAACTCGGGCCCTCCCAAGCCCTACCAATTCGCAACTTAGGGTTTAAGTTTTTAACATGCAAAAGTTTTCATATTTGGAGTCGCCACTAAACTGTTTGTGATAGGTCGATTAGAAACCTAAATAAAACATAGGGAGATATGTTTTATTCCTACTAGCCAGAGATTCTAAACTGGGGACTTGGTTTACTTAGATCTAGATCTAGTCTAACCCTTCGGTACCTTTTCTTTTCAAAAATATTTGTACCTAATCTCTAACGTGTGAGGTGTTCATGCGGGTCAAAACCACCAATTTAACACCCACGAAAGCAATAAATAAATTGCAAAGATAAGGAGGAAAACTTACCTCGAAGCAATGAAAGCTTTTGCAATGTTAGCTAGAAAATTACATTGATAACCCTAATATGATTTCTAATTAACATGCAATTCCGCTCAAATCCATTTTTAGGGTTTTCTTTTATTTACATGAGAACTAACCTATATGCAATGCATGTAATACAATTACTATAATGTGATGACGTACAAAACATGCCTATTTTAACGCGACTCACAATTTCATGATCCTAACATATAATTGCTAAATGATATGCAAGCAATGACATGTCATATATGATGACACGACAAGTTAAGAATAACGTGGCAAGTTATGAATGACATGATAAGATAACATGAGACATATAGCAAGAAGACATGCAACGTGGCACGTATAGCAGCGATAATGCAAGCATGATGCAATTAGCCTATATGACATGCACGTGATAGCCTTTTTGTATTTTTTCATTGAAATTCGAAATTATAAAATGATGAAAATTCATTATCTAGTGCAAGATATTATCCAATTCATTTTAGGAATTAAACTAGGCCAAATCCTAATTTAAATCGGAATGTTATCCTTACTAGATAAACCCTAACCTAACATGCAATCTATCTAAAAAAATCTACCTTAATACTATCTAATCTTTTTTGGGATTTTTTTTTTAAAAGAGAATCAAATCAAATCAAATCAAACCAAAGATTAAAAAAAATAGCAATCAATCACCCAAGATATCATCCATATCCATTTAAATTTGGAAAATAAGTTGACAAATCGTATCTCGGGCATGAGAATCGGATTGGCCAATTCTTTGCGCAACCGCGAATCGTATCTCGGGCAAGAGATCGGATTGACGATTTTTCGTGCAATCGCGAGCCATATTTCGGGCGTGAAATCGGACTAGCAATCATAAGCACGTTGTGAAATAAGGAAAATATCCTAATTCGCGGACTCCGAAAAGATTTTTGAATATGACAACATCGACACAACAAATAATTGAGATCACAATAAACTCAAGTTAGGCAATTTAATATATCGAAATTGAATCGAATAATGTATTACCTAATTCGAAATATTGCACGGGTGATGTTTCCAAATTTGACCAAAGAATGGCTTGAGCTCAGTGACCAGCGGGGTTGAAGATAGCGCCGATTTGGCTACTCGTGGTGGTCTCAGCCAAAGCTTGCAGTGGTGCAGCAGTGCTTGGGAGTTCTCCGCAAATCAGGGTCCAAGTTTAGTGAAGAAACGAGGTTACGCAACAACCAGCGGGATTTCGTCGGGACTGGTAAGTTTTCTGGGACTGCTCGCGGAAGTTGCTGGAACTTAACGGTGAACGTCGGGCTCGTGGCGCAGCTGGACGGTAGCTTCGTGACTATGACACACCAAAGTGGCTGGAGTTGCTGGACTGTCGTGATGGAAGTAGTGACTTTCAGCAACGAAGTCAGCAAGTTTGCTTGGTGAAGAAGTGGATGCCGACGGAGGAAATCTTCGCTTGGGGCCTTCGTTGACCTGCAGGAAAGACTAGATTCTTCCCCTCTCTCTATCTCTCTTCTCAATTGTTACTGTCTTCTCTATTGTCAAGAAGCCAACGATTTTTTTTCTATGTAAGGTGCTCTCCCCGAATTGTCGTCGTAGGAGGTCCTTTTATAGGAGAGAGGGCCTAGGTTTTTTTTAGAGAAAGAAAACCTCTTGGGATATTTAAGATATATTATACTTTGGCTTCTTCCCCGTTTTTTTCTTTACTGATCCTAACATATACTGCACTTGCCTTCTTTGTTGGACTAGAGAATATGGCGTGAACAATAGTGTCCAATACACTATTCAGAATATATGCCTCCCATGCCGACCCAATTCCCTTTGTTTCTTTCCCTCTTTTGTTATTTTCTTTCCCTGCATGTGCGAAAATCAATTTTCTTTCCTTCATTCTTGCTCTGATAACGCTTTGCTTTCCAATTGTTTCTTGACCCAAAGATTTTCATGATATTTTCTCAATATTTACTAATCCAATGTGCCACACGCGCAATGCACATATCAATCTTGACCACTTGAGGGGATAACGAGCTGGGCCGAATTTTTAATTCACATGGACTTGATCCAATTAATTCCATTGGGTTCAAAACCTCCGTACTTGAGTCCATTAACTCCAGTTCAATTAAATTTTATTAAGCCCATCCGCCACCAATCCAATGCAAATGCAACTACTTAATAAATGTTCTTAAAATTAAATGCCATGTAATTTAACTTGAATATTTTTGTTAGGGACTAAAATTTAATCCCTAATTTTCTATGCAACTAATTATTAAATGGTCGGTCAAAATTTAGGTGTCAACAGCTGCCCCTCTTTGAAGGTGAGCTCGTAGAGGTTGCATTCAAAGACTAAATGATGTCTAAATTTTGACCATGCAAATGCAATGAATGATTTTTTTGTTGGGATTATGAGTCCCTTTTTAAAATGCAGTATATCATGATGCATGTTAACATACCGAAGTTACTTACCCGACAAGAGTGGTAGTGTAATTCGAGGCATGACTACGATTCTCAGAGGTTGTTTGGCAAATGTTTGGGCTTAATCCCAAAGGTATTGCCACGATGCATCTTGATGGACTTCAAATGACCTGTAATTCAATTAGGACACACAAAGAGTAGTTGAATTACGGATATCGTTTTGAGGTAATCAAGATGGTGATCAATAGACACCGGTTATCGCCCCGAGGTATCTAGAAATCAAAGAATGGAAGACTACTTGAATATCCGGATATCGCCCCGAGATACTCGAAATGGACCTTCCACCGAAACGCCTGGATATCGTCGAGGCCCCGGTGATAATCTAGCTTAAACGGAATTTATCCCACCTTTTGTCGAAATACCTGAATATCGTCGAGGTACTCGAGAAAATTATCCGTTAGGAACCCGGATATCGTCAAAGGTGCCTAATGCGGGCTTTTTTCCAAATTGCTAGAAAGGGGGCTAAACAAGGTGCTTAGTTATCATCTAAGGTACTTGAAAAGCAATTCAACAAATTGGAATACATTCCTACTTTTAACGAAATACCTGGATATCATCAGAGGTATTCAGAAAAAGTCAACTGCTAAACACCTGGATATCGTCAAAGGTGTTCAAGAAGGAACTTTCCAAATTGTTTGAAAGGTGTGCCTAACAAAATATCTGGTTATCATCTGAGATATTCGAAAGGACTTAACCGATAAATACCTGGATATCGTCAGAGGTATTTAACGATTTGGCGAACAGAGGGGCTAACCCAAATGCTCGGAGATTCCTTGACAAAGTACCTGGATATCATCAGAGGTACCTGAAAAGGCATGATCAATAGATACCTGGATATCGTCAAAGGCATCTAAAGATCGCAACAAAATGATCAAATATGGGGCCTGACAATTGCTCGAATAGGATAGGGATATCTGGATAGTCACAGGCATCCAAGGGATAGAGGTATACTTACCTGGTGATATCTCCGACTCTTGAGGGCGTGTCTCTTGCTAGACACGGTTTTAGACAACAAGTAATATGCATTCATGGGCAATCAAGAACACATATACTCATGCACTATGAATTCAATCGATTTTCATGCATGACGATTTTGTCGAATCGGCATTGCCAAACTTCACTGGGGAGAATCATGATAAGACAATCCGAACTCACAAGTGGGTATCTTGAAAATGTCAAATGAGGGACTTTCGGTCCGAAAGGGCTTTCACTCACTCTCATCAAAAAGTGGCTAATTTATGAGAATCACTCTATCTCACCATCATCATGTCAACAAGGGTCCGAGTATTCTCGCAAGCGATACAGCCTTACCAATCTAAGAGGTCTTTGCTAGGACCGTAACGTGGGCTTGGTCAATGGCTTAGCAAAAGGGGACTCTTTGAGTCGAGGCTATTGAAAGAAAAAACTTTGCAATTGTCTCTGGGTTTACAAGTCAAAAACCCTGCAAAATGACATAGAAATGGACTTGCTCGCACTTCTTCGAGCTAAGCTTATAAACATCCGAATCCTACATTAGTTCAAGTGCCATAATCTGAAGAGACTTTGTAAGGGACGTAACGTAGGCTAGGCTCATGGGTTAAGAAATGAATGGATCATTAGGCTCAAAATGTGTATAATTGGGGTGAATAAGTTGGTGATCATCTCGGCATTGTCACCAGTCTTCCTTTTCTTCATCCCAGGCATTGTCATTTCAACAAATGCTTCATTGGGCTTGAATTCTCCACTTGATTCCTTTGAGACTTGTAAGACTACTGCTCCATTGGGATTCATGATTTTGACATGTCGTATCTTGACATTTTTTTTTCTCTAAAGTTCTCCTTTTTTTTTTTTTTTTTTTTTCTTTCATTGTTTTTTCTTTCTTTTTTTTTTTTTCACGGGCATTGGCCTTACTTTTACTAGGCACACCGCTTTTTATGCCCCCGTTTTTTTTTTTTTTTTTTTTTTTTTTTTTTTGACTTTTGACACACACTGTCTGCAATGCACATATTGGCTAGCCATATTTTGGCTTGTTTTGACCGAATGACTAACATTTGGACTTTCATGGCCTTCATCTTCTATCGGCGCTCCGGATATGCTGCGTGGACAGTGATGGCTTTTACCTTGCCCCAGTGTGGGGGATGATCACCAACTGGGTTTAAGAAACGAATTTGCAGGCTCAATTGGGCTTAGCAAAGGATAAAGTGTGTATAGGATAGAGAAAGAAATGCTCTTCGTCATCCTAAGGCACTTGAACTTCGTGTGAATTCTTATGAAAAAGCAACACTCGAAGATTGATGCAAGTGAGAGCAAGAAAATTTCTATTCATTTTTCACCTTATAATGCTGACTTACCACCAATTTGCCCCGATGTGGGGTGGTTCTTAACAAGGGTAATTTGAAAGGATTTCTCCAAGCGTTTAGGCTCAAAGTGGCGAAACAATGGACAACCTGTAGTGTTTGGGATAGAGAAATGAACTGCCTTTCGTCACTTCGGTTGCTGTACCTTTTGCGAGATAACTCTTTACCTTACAGACATGGAATTTTTCCACTCAACTCACTAAAGATTAGTGCATGGGACTGTGTATAGGATATGGCTTGCCTTTCATCATCCCGATGTATCTCATTCAACACATTCAATTCATTCCACATGAGTTATTAGATTGTCCAAGTAGATTCCCCCTTTTGAAATCGAGGATGCAGACTGACAAAATGATTAAACAGAATTTAAAGTAAATGCACACATTCCATCTTTAAATTAATTGAAACCATTTATTCATAAGTGAAATGTTTGTGATTCAGAGTATTAACCAGACATTTGAAAACTTTTGCTGCAAAATGTTAGATTTTATCAGGGGTAATACATCTTCACAGCATCAGAATTAATAGAAGTGGAGAACTCACGACCATCCATTTCGAGAATCGTGGCACCTCCGGAAGCACCTTTTTGACCACATATGGACCAATGTAGTTTGGGGCAAATTTACCCCCAGGAACAAGAAAAACCGGCAGTACCTTCCTTAAGACTAGATCGTTTACCTCGAAGTGTCTTGGACGCACCTTTTGATTGAAGGATCTAGCTATCCTCTGCTGATAGGTTTGACCGTGGCAAATGGCTTTTAATCGCTTTTCATCAATTAGGTTTAACTGCTCGTGCCTTTGTCGCATCCATTCCGCCTCAGATAACTCAACCTGAGATAAGACTCGCAGGGAAGGGATCTCTACTTCGACGGGCAGGACTGCCTCCATGCCATATACCAAGGAAAAAGGTGTTGCCCCAACAGAGGTTCGGATGGAAGTCCGATACGCCATTAGTGCAAATGGCAACCTTTCATGCCAGTCACGATAGTTTTCAGCCGTTTTGGCCAGGATCTTTTTGATGTTCTTGTTAGCAGCTTCAACTGCTCCATTCATTTGTGGACGATAGGGAGATGAATTCAAGTCTTTGGATCTTGAACTCATTGAACAAGCGATCTATGAACTTGTTGTTCAAATTTGTCCCATTATCGGTGACAATAGCCGGGGATACCATAACGAGCGACTATGTCTCGCCTGATGAATCTTACAACATTCTTTGCAGTGACATTTGCATAAGATGCCGCCTCAATCCACTTGGAGAAATAATCAATCGCGACCAAGATAAATCTATGTCCATTCGATGCCTTGGGATTAATTGGGCCAATTACATCAATACCCCACATTGAAAAGGGCCATGGCTCAAACAACTGATGTAATTCCGTCGGAGGAACATTTATTTTATCCCCGTGAACTTGACAGCGATGACATCTTCGAACATGTTGGATGCAATCACTTTCAAGACTAAGCCAATAATAACCCAACCTCATAATCTTCTTAGCTAACATATGGCCATTCATGTGTGGACCACATATCCCCTCATGTATTTCTTGCATGATTCTGGTAGCTTCAGCCGCATCCACACACCTCAGCAAGATCGAATTATAGGACCTTTTTGTACAGTTTTTCACCATCGACAAAGAATTTTGAATCCATTTTCATTATGGACTTCCTGTCGGCTGGGGTGCTTCCTTAAGGAAATTCTTGTCTTTGGATGTAGCTCATGATGTCGTAATACCATGGCTTTTCGTCAGGTTCTCCAGTCCACAACCATACAAAGAGGGCTGGTTTTGTCAAGACTTCAATCTTCAAGGGTTCTACCTCTATTCCACCAGTCACTTGTAGCATGGATGATAATGTAGCTAGCGCATCAGCAAATTGATTATGGGACCTCGACAAGTACTCAAAGGAGATGTCTCCAAATTCCTTCATGATTTCTTCGAGGTATTCATGGTACGGCACTAGTTTGGTGTCTCTCGTCTTCCACTCTCCTACAGTTTGGAGAATAATCAGAGCGGAATCACCAAACACTTTCAACTTGGTTATCCCCATTTCCACTGCAGCTTGGAGTCCGAGGATGCAAGCTTCGTACTCGGCTATATTGTTGGTACATGGAAACACCAACTTTGCTGCTATTGGATAATGTTGCCCATCTGGGGATATCAAAACTGCCCCAGTGCCAGAACCAGTCAGGTTTACGGCTCCATCGAAAAACATGGTCCACGTATCTTCCTTTATTACCAAAATGCGATCTTCCGGAGAATATCTATCATCATCAGGGATTCCAGGATTTTCGGCTAACACATCAGCAATTACTCGGCCTTTAACTGACTTCTGTGGTATCATCTGGACATCAAATTCTGAAATTAAAATCTGCCACTTGGCTAACTTCCCTACCAAAGCCGGTTGATCAAGTAAATACTTGATAGGATCATTCTCAGTCACAAGCAAAGTCTGGTGATGCAGTGTGTATTGTCGCAGCCTATGGAGCACCCACACCAGTGCAGCACAAGTCTTCTCGGCTTCAGGATAATTCAACTCCGAGACGGTGAACTTCTTGCTTAAGTAATAAATGGCTCGCTCTTTTCCATCTTCAGGCCGTTTCTGGACTAGCATCGCGCCCAGAGACTCGCTATGAATTGTAAGGTAAAGGATCAAAGGCTGCCCCGATATTGGTGGGACTAGCACCGGTGGCTTCATCAGGTACTGCTTTAGCTCATTAAACGCCTCTCGACAATTATCGTCCCATTCCACTTGAGCATTCTTCTTTAGAAGTTTGAAGAATGGTTTAGCAGTTTCAGAGAGTTGGGAAATAAAGCGGGCTATGTAGTTCAATCTACCCAGGAGGCTTCGCACTTCTTTTACGGTCGATGGGGGTTGTAACTCACATATAGCCTTCACTTTGGAGGGATCGACTTCAATACCTTTACTACTTACTATGAACCCGAGTAATTTGCCAGAGGTTGCTCCGAATATACATTTCGCTGGATTGAGACGGAGCTTAAACTCACGAAGTCTCTCAAATAATTTCTTCAAGGTATCTACGTGACTCTTCCCAGGTCGAGACTTGACAATCATGTCATCGACATAGACTTCAATCTCTTTATGCATCATATCGTGGAAAAGTGTCACCATTGCTCGTTGATATGTTGCGCCAAAGCATTTTTAAGGCCAAAGGGCATGACCTTGTAGTGGAATGTCCCCAAGGAGTAATGAATGCTGTTTTTTCCTTATCGCCCCTCCTTCATCTTTATCCGATTATAACCCGAGAAACCATCCATGAAAGAAAATAGCTCGAATCCAAAGAAGATTTACTATCTACCGTAACGTCTATGTGTGGTAACGGAAATCATCCTTAGGACTGGCCTTGTTCAGGTCGCGATAATCAATACAAACCCGAACTCGGCCATCCTTCTTCATGACTGGCACGATGTTGGCCACCCAGCTGGGATATTGGGTGACTTCGATGAATCCCACTTTCAAGAGCTTCATGACTTCCTCCTCTATTTTCTTCGAAAGCTCAGGCTTGGTTCTCCGTAGCCTCTGTTTCTTAGGGCGGCATGCCCGGATTAGTAGGCAAACCGTGTTCCACAATAGAAGGGTCTAAACCCGCATATCGGCGCTGACGACTGTGCAAAGATATCCCGGTAATCCTTTAGCAGTTGGACTAGGCGCTTTGCTTCACTTTCGGGAAGGGTTGTCCCTATCTTCACCTCTTTGGGCTCCTCTGAATCACTTAGATTAATGGTGATAGTTTGGTCTGTCGTCAGGACTTTAGGTCTTTCATGACGCTCTAGATCGCGCTGAAGGTCCGAGGAATCTTCGAGTTCGTCAATGTCCTCGAGATTAGGTTCGACAAGCAGATAATTCATCGATTGGACCGTTCCCATACCCTCACGTGTCATATGATTGCCCCTAAAACATAAAGTAAGGGATGAGGAAGGACAAACAGGGCTAAATATTGCATTTTTATTTTTTCTTCTTTTTTTTTTTTTTTTTTTTTTTTTTTGATTTTTTTTTTTTTCAAATTCTTTTCAAAAAAGTTTTAACACGAGGAAGCATGAAGAAGCCCAGGCCCTTTAATTCTCCTTGGACTATATTTTTCTTTTTTATCGGTTGGATATCATCACCGGGCTGGTTTGATGTACCTCAACATGCCCTCAAAATGAAAATAATTTGTAATTTCATTGATTATCGGGAAATGAATTACATTTATTGGAATGGAAATTGCAACAATCAAGTCCTAGAATGAAAAGTGCTAAAAAGTAGCTCCCGAGACGGGGCAAGTCCTAAAAAGCAGTAAAAATTCCCACGTAGGGGAGTGTGCGAAAAAAAGTAAAGGTGTTACTCTTGTGGGCCAGTGCCCATTCCCTCCAACGGTTCTTTCTCAATAGCTCCAATGAAGAAATCATCGAACAGGGCAGTGATTCCTTCCATTGCATCATCAGGATCTTCGGTCATTGGAGATGTTGGATCATCCATACCTCCCCATCCATCTGGGACAATGTCACAGGGGTCAACATAGAAGCTCGGGGGTGCTGAGTATCTCACATAATAATCGAACTTGCCGCTCGGTTGCCCCAAAGTGTCGATCACCTCCTTTTCTTCATGCATCATTCTTGCAGGTCCTGGGAATGTGGTGCGGATGTGTGGAAGCAATCTACCACGCCCAAGCTCTCCGTTATTTTGGGCAATTCCACGCTCATGTTCTTCACCATTCGGCTCTTCGTCGGATCGCTGTCTATCCTGCCCATCTCCTCGACCTCGACCTCGACCTCGACCTCGACCTCGTCCATGTCTACGTCCACATCCACGTCCACGTCTCCCATTATTTGGCTCGCTTGACCCCTGGTATCCCAACCCAGTAGTGTGGGGCCTCCGAGAGACTTCCACCGGTTGGCGAATACCTTGACCATTCCTACCAAGGCCTTCACCCGGAGTAAAGCCATGGGACACCATTACTCTTCCAACCATGACTGCAGTATTTGACACCTCAGGAATGGGTGGTGATGATCCTCTAAATGCATGTATGGTTGATACGAGCTCGAGCGACTGATAGCTCGATTCTATTTTGCAATCCGCTCAACATAAGGGATAGCCGTTATGTGGTAAATTGGGTGCTCTTCTTCACCGTGGACTGTGACTAACTTTTTCTCCACAACGAACTTTACCTTTCCGATGTAGACTGGATGGCACAGCTCCCAAGAAGATGAATCCATGGACGACCCAATGTAAAAATTGAATGCAAAGTGGGAATGTCCATGACTTGAAATAGAATGTTGAATATTGCTGGTCCTATCTGTATGTCAAGGTGGATTTCTCCCATTACTTCTTTCTTCGTTCCATCAAAGGCTCGCACGGAGGTTTTCGCAGAATTTATTCTAGAAGAATCTATCTTGAGGCGGTGTAAAGTCGCCAAAGGATGATGTTCAAGGCTGATCCATTGTCGATGAGTACCCGGCTACACATGCGAGGCCTTGTATTTGACGGAAATGTAAAGCGCCTTAGTATGCCCCCTCCCTTCCAGAGGGAACTCTTCATCTGAAAAGGCTATGAGATCCTTGAGGAGTATAGAACCCACAAATTCCTCCAATTTATCATGATCGATCGTCTCTGGCACATGAACTTCACTTAACACCTTCATTAAAGCCTTCTGATGCTTGACAGATGTCTGGAGTAGTTCAAGCAGAGAGATTTGAGCGGGCATCTTGCGCAATTGTTCAACTATGTTGTATTCGCTAGCCTTAATCACAGCTAGAAACTCCTTGGCTTCTTCATCAAGAATGTGTTTTGCGGGTTGGGCATTAGCTTGGCCATAGGTACGCCCGGATCCGGTAACCAAGTCAACATCGAGATCAGAGGGACCAAGGGACCGCCTTTATTATCCTTGTACTCGTACGGTTGAGGTATCTCAATCATTATCCCTTCATCAACTGTAGGGGTGCTTATTATGATCTTTTCATCATCAGATGCGTCTTCGAGTGGAGGCATGTCTTCAGGCATAAGGTTGCCCTTGTCTCTCATGGTATTTAATGCGTGAACTCCTCCTCCCAATTAATAACCACTTCGGAGATAGTGGAAACGATGCCAAGATGATCAAGATAAACGATCATCCCAGCTTCTACCATTCTTGAGATTCTATCTCTCATGATAGCAAGGGAAGAACCTCATTACTCGGGTAATAACCAGCTTTCACTAATTCACCGTGAGACATCGGTGGTGTACACCTTGACATTCTTGATTCGACCAAGATCGAAACTAAATATGGCATTCACATTGCCCGCGTGATCTGGGAGCGGGTTGCTCTGAACATTCGGCTTAGCGGGTTGAAAGGAAAATGCCTTTGTATCAAGCAAGTTCTGGATCCGATGCTTGAGAGTGATACATCGGTTTGAATGCCCCACTTCACCCATATGATAATCACATCTCTTGGACGGATCGTAGTTATAGAACCGCTCGGGGTTGGGTCGCTTTGGTTCAAAGTGGTAAGTAAACCTTTCTTCCGAGGACCACCAAAGACTTGAGACAACGACCGGGGGGGGGGTGAATTGCCTCTTATTGTTCCTTCTTCGAGAGGGTTGACGACCCATGCTATGTTGTTGAGTTTGTTATTTGGATCATTGGGGCGACATTAACATTCTTCCGACTTGGCTGGGTATACGCCACATTAACTTCAGCTATCGATTCTTTCTCCTTTCTTGCACCAAATCTTTTAGTCGAGGAAGACGGCTCCACAAACCACCCATCTTTCAGCCCTATCTCAATTTGTTCACCTATGGGGATGAGTTGATTGAAGTTGTCAGCCGGAATAGCTACCATCCGATTACGGTACTTTCGAACGGAAGAGTTTTAATGAACATCCTCTTCAATTCACTGTCTATAGGTTCTGGAATAACTTGAGCAGCAATATTCCTCCATCTGATAGCATAATCCTTGAACGACTCAGTCTTTTTCATCCGAGCACGTTCGAGGTCTTCGCGGGTGGGAATGATGTCCGTTATAAACCTGTATTGCTTTAGGAATGCTTCACTAACTTCCTTCCAGGTTTTGAGTCCATTTATCTTCTTCAAGAGATACCAATTCAAGGCAGGACCTGTCAAACTTGCCTGAAATGCATGAATCATCAGGAGTTCATTATCAACGTACGGTGTCATTTGTACGTGATATAGCTGCAGGTGAGCTTTTGGGCAGGAGGTGCCATTGTACTTATCAAAGTCTCGCATCTTGAACTTCTTCGGGATTTTGATCCGTGAGTAAAGAGATAAGTCGATTGAGGGTGAATCATGTGAGCCTTCCAGTTGCTTCACTCTCTCTTCAAGCTTGTTGACCCGTTCATTAGGTTTATCCTTATTGACGATAATCTGGACGGGGTCATCTACTAAATCGGGAAGATCGTCATCTTCCTCACTATCGACATTCTTCCCTCCTTTATGCTTTGGGGCTAATGCTTCAGGGGATGCAGGAACAGGAGTCAGCCGAAGGGTTTTGATCTCGGCGGACATCTGTTGCATTGCGACGAGGAGTTGCTTCATTTGGTCCTCAATGCCAACGACACGATCTCGTAAGTCGTTTTTGATCGGCCATTCTAGTTCTCGACCGCGTGCGAATAGGCGATCGTGATCGGTCCGTAATTACCTGATTTCATGGATAAAATAGGCAAACATAAGTGTCAAGAAGAATCACACGCCGATCCATGACATTGGTCTACTCGCTTTGATAAAAAAATTTTATTCATAACGGACTCTTGAACAAAAACTATGAAAGCAACAACTTGAAATTCCCTAAACAAATATACTAAAATAATGACCCAACTTCCTAAACAACGAATCTAGAAAGAAAAATATCTTAAAAGACACGAGCCATTTCATTTGGCTTGATCAATATACAATTGAGATGTGATTTCCAAACGTAATCGCTTATTCTCCTCAGCCAAGTGTGTAACTTGCTCTTGTAACTTCTCAGCTTTTCTCTTGAGACATCTTTTCTCAGACGGTTGGTGATCTTCTCAGGCACCATTGGTATCTTCGGGAGTAAATTATCTGGAATCTTGTGTCGTTGAATGTATTCAGTCGTGGCATAATACTTCCTTTCTTTACCCTCCAATTCTTTTTCGGGCCATATGAGCATTTGTGGATGGCACATATCCCACAACGACTTGATTAAAGAAATGCTATCTTCATGGTCGAGGTCTCCGTCGGTGAAGTTGACCCGAATTGAATCATCCTGCTTCAAAGCTGGGGAAGCTCTTGCACCACTTGATACTGGCGAGTTACCCTAGTCGGGTAATATTCCATTGCCCCAGTGAATCCCAGTAAAGGGATTGGGCCAACACGTCCACATGTGAGTCTGGCCTCATGAACTTGGAACCATTTAGCATGCCATAGGAAACATTTGGACTTTGGATTTTTAAAGAAAGCCAGCCAATTGGAATAATGATAATCTGGTGCATGTTTTTGTTTATTCTCAAATCTCATGATAGGGTGATCAGAGTTGCTAACTTCACGTATAATCATTAAACCACCAAACCCTTTTAAGTGAGATAAGAACCAAATTTGTAAAAGCTCAGGAGAAGCATGAAAGGTTTTGTCACCATTTTCTTTAAATCGAGAAAGAGAAAGAAAAGTTTTTCGCCAGAGGGCATTGACAAAGTTCATTCCCCACACACTTGCCCCACTAACTTAGCAATCAAAGGATTAATAGCATTCTTACAAAGTGAGGGAAAAGTATAAATCCAAAGAAAGCTAATAGGAAAATCCTTCTCATTTGAAATGAAGTGCCATTTTGAAAACATTCATCAAGAAATGAAAACGGGCAAGTATTGCGGTGACCTTTCAAAATTTTTCTTATCTTTTCTTCCTTGATTCTCAAAAAATCAGATAAAATTGAGACAGGATCTATTCCGATAGGTGGACTAATTAATTCTAATTCCAAAGGTTTTCCAATGGCAATGCTATATTCTTCCAAGGTCGGAGTGAGCTCATGCTTACCGAAGATGAAAGTAGTCGTCTCTGGACACCAACAATGGGCAAGTGCTTGAATGAGGCTGCCATGAATGTTGATACGCAACAGAGGGAGGAGTCGGCCAATTCTTGATTCCACGAACTCACGACTAGCTTGGTCTAGCTTGTCCCACCACGCGTTGAGTTCCTTCTTGGGAGGGAGAATAAGTCGAATGTCGGAATTTCCCATTGTATATTGACCAAGACTTGCGATCAACCTAATGTCATGGACCGACCAAACAATACGATAAAGTAAATAAATTGCGGAGGAAAAGTTCAAAGGACTTACTTTACCAATAACCGGGTGGCAATCACATAGACATACGCATGCTACGTGGCTCGATTTCTACTCTAGAAGGCTTAACAAAGTGGAGCCACGAGGATGATCGGACTAGCCGCGGGCATGCGGACTAAGTCGGGTCCTTATGACTCCGCATCATCAAAAAAGCCGACCCATGTCGCGGGCATGCGGACCGGGGTGGTAATCTCTTTGACAACAAGAAAGAAATATCGGGATTGAGACGGGCAACTCGTATCGCTGGGCGGACGGTCGGAGTGGTATCCATCTCAATACCATCCTAGGTGATCCTATGCGGCCTGTGTCCCGCGACAAAGTTGTGTGTGCTAGAGTGTAGTGAAAATGCATAGGCATACACAACAGATCATATGCAAACAGCGCTTCAATATCAAAATTAAAACATCTAATCTCAACACCTCCCCCGCAATAAAATAGTTAACAAACACTCCACCCCTTATAACTCCCATTCTGCAAAAACATTTAACACCTTAAATGTTAGGGACGTACCTGGGATCCTTGCTGCCAAGCAAAAAATATTTTTTTGAAAAGAAAAACTGGCCTAAGTCCACTAAAAGTTTTAACTCTACTCCCCAGCGGAGTCGCCAAGCTGTCGCGACCTAAAAATTTCCTCTCAGGCTAATGGATTGTTAAGATTAAACCTAACTCGGGCCCTCCCAAGCCCTACCAATTCGCAACTTAGGGTTTAAGTTTTTAACATGCAAAAGTTTTCATATTTGGAGTCGCCACTAATCTGTTTGTGATAGGTCGATTAGAAACCTAAATAAAACATAGGGAGATATGTTTTATTCCTACTAGCCAGAGATTCTAAACTCGGGGACTTGGTTACGCTTAGATCTAGTCTAACGCCCTTTCGTACCTTTTCTTTTCAAAAATATTTATGCAGGCAGTCTGGATCCATTTTAGTACCTAATCTCTAACGTGTGAGGTGTTCATGCGGGTGCGCAAACCACCAATTTAACACCCACGAAAGCAATAAATAAATTGCAAAGATAAGGAGGAAAACTTACCTCGAAGCAATGAAAGCTTTTGCAATGTTAGCTAGAAAATTACATTGATAACCCTAATATGATTTCTAATTAACATGCAATTCCGCTCAAATCCATTTTTTAGGGTTTTCTTTTATTTACATGAGAACTAACCTATATGCAATGCATGTAATACAATTACTATAATGTGATGACGTACAAAACATGCCTATTTTAACGCCGACTCACAATTTCATGATCCTAACATATAATTGCTAAATGATATGCAAGCATGACATGTCATATATGATGACACGACAAGTTAAGAATGACGTGGCAAGTTATGAATGACATGATAAGATAACATGAGACATATAGCAAGAAGACATGCAAACGGGCACGATAGCAGCGATAATGCAAGCATGATGCAATTAGCCTATATGACATGCACGTGATAGCCTTTTTGTATTTTTTTCATGAAATTCGAAATTATAAAGTGATGAAAATTCATTATCCAGTGCAAGATATTATCCAATTCATTTTAGGAATTAAACTAGGCCAAATCCTAATTTAAATCGGAATGTTATCCTTACTAGATAAACCCTAACCTAACATGCAATCTATCTAAAAAATCTACCTTAATACTATCTAATCTTTTTGGGATTTTTTTTTTTTTTAAAAGAGAATCAAATCAAATCAAATCAAACCAAAGATAAAAAAAAAAATAGCAATCAATCACCCAAGATATCATCCATATCCATTTAAATTTGGAAAATAAGTTGACAAATCAGATCTCGGCATGAGAATCGGATTGGCCAATTCTTTGCGCAACCGCGAATCGTATCTCGGCAAGAGATCGGATTGACGATTTTTCGCGGCAATCGCGAGCCATATTTCGGGCGTGAAATCGGACTAGCAATCATAAGCACGCCAGAAATAAGGAAAATATCCTAATTCGCGGACTCCGAAAAGATTTTTGAATATGACAACATCGACACAACAAATAATTGAGATCACAATAAACTCAAGTTAGGCAATTTAATATATCGAAATTGAATCGAATAATGTATTACCTAATTCGAAATATTGCACGGGTGATGTTTCCAAATTTGACCAAAGAATGGCTTGAGCTCAGTGACCAGCGGGGTTGAAGATAGCGCCGATTTGGCTACTCGTGGTGGTCTCAGCCAAAGCTTGCAGTGGTGCAGCAGTGCTTGGGAGTTCTCCGCAAATCAGGGTCCAAGTTTAGTGAAGAAACGAAGTTACGCAACAACCAGCGGGATTTCGTCGGGACTGGTAAGTTTTCTGGGACTGCTCGCGGAAGTTGCTGGAACTTAACGGTGAACGTCGGGCTCGTGGCGCAGCTGGACGGTAACCGTGACTATGACACACCAAAGTGGCTGGAGTTGCTGGACTGTCGTGATGGAAGTAGTGACTTTCAGCAACGAAGTCAGCAAGTTTGCTTGGTGAAGAAGTGGATGCCGACGGAGGAAATCTTCGCTTGGGGCCTTCGTTGACCTGCAGGAAAGACTAGATTCTTCCCCTCTCTCTATCTCTCTTCTCAATTGTTACTGTCTTCTCTATTGTCAAGAAGCCAACGATTTTTTTTCTATGTAAGGTGCTCTCCCCGAATTGTCGTCGTAGGAGGTCCTTTTATAGGAGAGAGGGCCTAGGTTTTTTTTAGAGAAAGAAAACCTCTTGGGATATTTAAGATATATTATACTTTGGCTTCTTCCCCTTTTTTTTCTTTACTGATCCTAACATATACTGCACTTGCCTTCTTTGTTGGACTAGAGAATATGGCGTGAACAATAGTGTCCAATACACTATTCAGAATATATGCCTCCCATGCCGACCCAATTCCCTTTGTTTCTTTCCCTCTTTTGTTATTTTTTTCTTTCCCTGCATGTGCAAAAATCAATTTTCTTTCCTTCATTCTTGCTCTGATAACGCTTTGCTTTCCAATTGTTTCTTGACCCAAAGATTTTCATGATATTTTCTCAATATTTACTAATCCAATGTGCCACACGCAAGAATGCACATATCAATCTTGACCACTTGAGGGGATAACGAAAGCTGGGCGAATTTTTAATTCACATGGACTTGATCCAATTAATTCCATTGGGTTCAAAACCTCCGTACTTGAGTCCATTAACTCCAGTTCAATTAAATTTTATTAAGCCCATCCGCCACCAATCCAATGCAAATGCAACTACTTAATAAATGTTCTTAAAATTAAATGCCATGTAATTTAACTTGAATATTTTTGTTAGGGACTAAAATTTAATCCCTAATTTTCTATGCAACTAATTATTAAATGGTCGGTCAAAATTTAGGTGTCAACACATATTAACATTGATGATCACAATAGCTCTAAGTAACATTTATTTTAAATAAGGAGTTTGTTTAACGAGTAACAATGTACTCTTATTGAGGTAATGAGCATGTAGCATGGGACCTTTCGGGATCTCTAATATTTGGTAGACAAATCTCTTCTTATCTTGATAATAGGCAATCATGTATCTTTAACAAACTGAAATTTCACCATAAAAGGTAGAAATTATGAATGAGATATCCCAATATTGATTTATTTATGCAAGTCCTTCCATCAACCAATATTTCATTTTTACTCGTAGAGGTGGACTATCATATATTTCTATGTCGGTCATTGAGTTTATATGTGAATCTCTATTCCTCTCAACCATGAAATGAATCAGAAAGAAAAATTATAAATAGTCTAATATGGTGTAAAAAATAAAATTTCAACAGAACGGATGATTTCAAAAGGTGCAATCTGAGATATTCTCTTCTATTATTAGAACGATGGATCCCAAGGTATTTAATACTCTTCATAGAATATTCATATGACCCGACATGCCCGGATTTATCTTGTATTGAGGCATAACTGGTTGACCTTCAAGTCAAAAAACTTTACAAATATTGCTTATAAAACCTCTTTCTCAAATCGACAATTAACAAGCCCAGGAGCTTTTCTTGGTGGGTCCAGCTCAACTCTTGTCATCCACAAAGACTCGTATATTCGCTAATCGTATCTATATTAGTGCAAAAAATACAACAACTCGTTCATAAGTAGTATACCCAATTCATACTTTTTAGTTGGGAGTTATTTTAGGTTATAATCTCCCATAATGATTGGTATCGTTATAATTATCTCTATACAATATAACCTTGGACAGCTTATATGAATATAATATCCAAATATGCATGTAGCAAAGCATTGGCTTTGTAGAGTACATGACTCTTTCCATTTAGAGCAGATAATTTATGGATCCTGCCATCTTTACTCTTTAAAAATTAATAGGTGATTGCATGCGCAAGCCGCTCTAATCCCAATTAATTAAGCTGTTCGTTCGGTGTATCTTCAGGAATTGATACTTTAAAATCCAGCGACCATAGTCATGTAAATATTTTTTAAACAAAAAAAAATCAATTTATTTTAAATCAATATAAAATTTTCCCTGCCTGCCGTTCACTCAGGTTAGGATTTTCTTCTTGAGGTGACTTCAAGACACCGAATCGAGACGTAGACGTGCCAACCGCTCCAAAACCTAATTCGCATTTTCTCGCTTTGACTGTATTGAAGCTTTGAAAAAAGGATCAGAGAAATTGCAACGCAGCTAGCTTTTGGCTCTTTCCTTATTATTCTTTGGGTTGAAATAGCTTTCTGCCCTTTGCTACATACCGCTATTACCCCTCAACTGATCTTCCCGAGCAGCTCAAGCCATCGTTGTAACTTTACATGAGGTGAAATTGCCAGAAGATTCAAGAGCATTGCATTGGAATTATTAGTTTATAAGTTCTATTTGAGGCCAAATGATGGGTAGAGCTAATTACGTGTAAATTTAGGGAAAGAAGACGTGGGATCGGCCCCCTTTATAAGTGTGATTAGTTTAGCGTAAGAACACTAGAACGAGTCATGTCGATAATACCACGGGCGAAGAAGATTTGGTAGATGATGTATGCAATAAGCTTTTTGACCTTTCGAGAGCCCAGCATCAGTTAAAAAAAATACCATAAAGCAACCAATTGAATTGGTTAGATGGGTTAGGTTGGAGAGCCTGGAAAGTGACAGTTTCTTGACCATGGTTGGGTATTCAAAGTGGATAAAACCAAGGACATTATGAAGGACACATAATTTAAGAAAGAAAGAAAGAAAAATGGGTGTTTGGGGCAATTGACTCACCGAAGTAGACAACCCTTCCCAATCAATTGCTTTCCCTAAACTACCCAAGAAAGCTGTTTCCACTTCCCCTAATTCAGGAGAAACCAAACGAAACCCCGCTCAAAAAGACATCATCTCCACACTCTTGAACAACTTCAACCACAAGCGAACCACTCACATTTAACTCCCACACCAAGCTACCCAAGCATACACACACAAAAAGAAATTTGCCTTGCAATGGCAAACAAAGCCCAAATAGTAGCTGCCTCGTGGGGGGTCAAGACCAGCTTCCACTCCCTGGTGGCTCTCCTCGTCGCCGGCGCCGTCATCGGCGTCTTCTACCTCACCCGCGACGCTGAGCAGCCGCCGCCACTGGATGAAGATAGAGCGGCCATCCTACGGAGCTCGGCCGAAATGGCTTCGCCAGCGCCAGCACCGTCCACATCGATGTCAGCGCTGGAGCGGGAGTGTGACTTGTTCTCGGGGAGGTGGGTGTTCGACAACGTGTCGTACCCTCTCTATAAGGAGCAAGAGTGCAAGTACATGTCTGATCAATTGGCTTGCGAGAAGTACGGCCGGACGGACTTGAGGTATCAGCAATGGAGGTGGCAACCCCACGGATGCGACCTTCCTAGGTATATATACACTTTCATTAAGTATTGATCATGACTCATTCGTTTTGTTTAAAAGAAAACTAAAGAATCCGACTCATTAATCTGAGTGTTTGCTGAGTACCACATTAGTATACCAGTTTTGTATTCAAATCTCATTATACAGAGTATCACACCCTTCAAAGAATACGAAGACTGACACAGCATGTTGAGTTTTGATGTGCTTATGAAATTGATTAGGGTTTATGAGTTGAGTTGAGTTTCGTTGCTGTGTGTCTGTTGATGACAAGGGTAGGTTCAATGTCACAGCATTGCTGGAGAGGTTGAGGAACAAGAGGCTCGTGTACGTGGGTGACTCGCTGAATCGAGGCCAGTGGGTGTCCATGGTTTGCCTGGTCGAGTCGGCCATTCCTCCGAACCTCAAATCCATGTCGTTCAAGCACAACAACTCCTTGATCATCTTCAGGGCCTCTGTAAGTCAAACGTCTCTTTCCTGCCAACTCAGAACTCTTTCACATGGGAGACAGCACAACAATGTGGGCACGTGAACATTGTTTTTATCGACGACGTTGTCCTTTCTACAAATTCACGACAGTTTTTTCGACGATTTAGGTGAGGAAAAAGTTTTCAATGCTTTGGCTATAGTGCAGCAGAAGGAGAAATCTAGATTCTTACACATTCCTTAACATATCTTTGAAAATGGACATGGCATTCATGCAAATCAATCTGTCTACAGGTTCTGTATATAGTAAAAACCCATTGTTAATCAAAAACCAGTTTAACGC
The DNA here is from genome assembly GCA_024733475.1 of Syzygium grande. Lineage (NCBI taxonomy): Eukaryota > Viridiplantae > Streptophyta > Magnoliopsida > Myrtales > Myrtaceae > Syzygium > Syzygium grande. The sequence continues at coordinate 28,150,029 of JAMXDD010000010.1, forward strand.
AGTAAACTAGATCAATAAATTTTAATTTTGTCGTTGTCCTCAATTGAACTCTCCCCCTAAAAATTCATAAATAATGGGATCGGACGAGTTGTCGGATCGAATAATGTAAGAAACCATGCATCCAGTGACAAATTCAAATTAAGTTGAATCGATGCAATATGAGATGATAAAGTTTTATCACGAGCTAAAATCATATCTTTTATGTGTAGTTCGAGCGGCCATTTTAGAAATTGATATCAACATGATGTTTTCGTTGTAATCCAAGTTTTATCTCTAAGCAATTTCAAATGATTTAAATGTCAATATCTTTTAGTCTCAAAATTTGAGATGTCTAGCTACTTTCGGGATCGAGTTTGGGAGTTTAATGGTTATCAACAAAATTAGGAATACAATGCGACTATTGAGTACTATTGGGCACCAATGCTAGTGGAATCCAACTCCGATGACCCCTTCAACCACCGGGTGCCCGATCGGATCGTCCGGGTTCAAGCCATCGAGAAGCATGCGAGGCATTGGTCCGACGCGGACATTCTCATTTTCGATTCGTATCTTTGGTGGAGGAGACCCCAAATGAAAGTTTTGTAAGTACTCTTTCTTCATCTATAAATGTAAATTATGTCCAAATCTTTTTAAAATAAAGAGGAGTTAAGTAACTTCTAATTAGACCTCAATTTCGAGTGGCAATTATTCTTAATTTAGGTGGGGCTCGTTCGGAAGTCCGGATGGAATTTACAAAGACGTGATGATGCCACGTGCCTATGAGATGGCTCTCAACACATGGTCGGATTGGTTGGAAGTGCATGTGAATAGATCCAAGACCCAAGTCTTCTTTGTTAGCATGTCTCCAACTCACGAAAGGTATGAGCTTTTTCATAGCATCGATGCACCAATTTTGGTTGCAAGATTCGTTTATAAAGTAAGAAAGCAGGGCAACGTTCTTTTCTGTGTCGTAGAGCCGTGGAATGGGATGGGGACGACGGCCAAAACTGCTACGCGGAAACCGAACCGATCACCAAAGAAGAATACTGGGGAAGCGGGTCGGACCTGGCAATGATGCGGGTCGTCGAGTCCGTGGTCGACCGGTTGAAGGCGAGAGGCCTCGGGGTTCAGATCCTGAACATCACTCAGCTCTCGGAGTACCGGAAGGAAGCACACCCATCCATATATAGGCGACAATGGGAACCCTTAACCAAAGAGCAAGAGGCAAAGCCGATAAGCTATGCGGATTGCTTCCATTGGTGCTTGCCCGGAGTGCCAGATGTGTGGAACGAGCTTCTCTACGCCCACATTTTCCAGAATCGGACGCAAAGATTAGAGCGTAGAGTCGAAGGATTGTGACTCAGATAGCTTCTTGCTTGCTTTGACCTCTTCTTTGCAACTTGAGGTTTGGCCACAATTAAGTGAAATTGGGATGGATTTACCTCCCCACCACACCACAAGTAAAAAATAGTCTTGAAAGAAGTAAGAATGTACAAAGGGTGCCTGGATTGCTTTCTCTTTTTACTTTTTTTCCACCATTTTTTTCTTATTCTATGTGCAGTAATGTGATGCGGATTTTTTAGTCGAATAACCCTCATACACTAGTCAAATCAACATCTGGCAATGATAACGAACAACGGGGATTATAAATCTGGTAAAGGTTCACTTTCCAGTTTGGCAACCGCACGCTCTATCGTGTAAATAAAAAAAAATGAACTAAAAATATGATTAAAAAAAGAAGTACTCGTTTCAAGTAAATATAAGCAATAAGATTTCGATACTTCTTGTGGAGTGATAAGCGAACATAAATAATACATCGCACTACTCTTGTGACCTTCAACCACAAGCCTGCTCCTTGAGTAATCTCTTTTTAGTTTCATTCCAAATATCTCCACGTAGCTATAGTATATTCACAAAGATGTAGATACTTTCCTCGATCCAACATCCAGTTATCTAAAATTGTCAATGATATGACCGTAATGATTATAATGACAGTGCGAGGTTAGTATTTTCTTCATGAAGGAGCTCCATGGCTGGAGAGACTTTTTTCAAGGCAAAGTAGTTGGTGTGTTCTACATTTTCACGATCATCACAAGTGCAAGAATCAGGAACTTCAAATGACACCATTGGAGAGCTTGAGCTTGACAAGTCCGAGTGAACATTCTGCAGCATCATTTGTAAATACACGTGTAATCGCACTTGTTCATCATGAAGAAACCAAAGTTCTAACAACACGAGCATAAAAAGAAAAGAAAGTTAACGGGTGACACTTGAGTGTTGTGATTGTGACAACGTTCAGATGACTTACTTTTCTGGAAATGGTTCCGTCCTCTTCAACGTGCCAACCCGCTTCTTCACAAAGAGCCTTCAGCAAGTCGTTGGAATCGGCATGTTTAGGCAGTTTATAATTTCCATGAGCTCGAAGGCCCGCGAATATCTGTCTGGCCACGGCTCGTCGCTTGCATTCCCTTCTTTTGTTATTTTGGCGTTCAATCTCCGAAGGGAATCGGTATCGTGTGACAAGCCTTCCATCTTTCCCGGCTTTGTGGACTATCCAAGGGCCTGTAGTGGTCTTGATGCACCCTCTTAATTTACTTTTCTTTTGCTCGGCCATGGTAATTTGCCCTTATATTGAACTGCCTTCATGCAAGAAGCTGGTCTATTTATAGAGGTGGAAGCAGTAGCCAAAAAGTAAGGAATATGTACAACATTCTTCAATGCTTTTTCCCTGATCCGACAATGATTTTCAGCAAATTATGTGTGAGCACAACTTGTCCTGTAGCATGGTTTCAAGCTAAAAAGAATTCCAGGATATGACCAATTTTTTTTCTGGAGAGGTTTCAATAAGAAAGAAAAAATATTTTATACCACGGTTAGGATTGTTTGTTTCACAGGCTACTTTCAGTCTATTGATCCCAAATTAAAGATAAATCAAAATGGGCAAAATTGCTCTCTTGACCATCGGTGTTGGGGCAGCTCCGGTGTGTCTCGCTGTGATAATGGGTCATAGTCCGTGCAGGTTTTGGTTTGAGGACCACGAGATTCCGACCAGGCAAAGCAGACGGGAAAAAATGATTGTCATTGTCCTCCAAGGAAGGCACACACTGAGACTCCAATACCATCTGTACATGTGTCAGAATAAGTATGGAACCGAGTGTAAATAGGAGCTGTTTTTGGATTAAAAGCATGGAATCTCTCCAGAAGTGTGACCCTCCTGGGGACCATACCTGTTTAGTGAAATCAGAGACATGGATAGGCTTGCATGTAATGTCATCTGAAATTTTGGTATTATGGGCCATGCTTGAAATAATGGAGATCATCCCGCAAACAGAAGATTTCATTCAAAGTAAGACCATCTCTTCTTTAATCAGACCAAGGTTATCAATTTGCTACGGTAGGGAAACAAAGATAGAGCAAGGGGAAGGCTTAGGACCTGGCACTATATGCTTTTTTTGTGTTGGGATCAGTGACAGTCGATCCAGATGTGCAGGGCTGGTCTTCATGGCAAATTCTTGCCTAGACTCGTGTCCATAATGACCGTTAATCGTGTAAGCCCTTGTGATTGCTTTGGGCAATGCATGACTCACTCATTCTTCTTCCACTTTACGTACTAAGACGAACTCGACTTCCCATTCTCACTCTGTAAACTGTACGTTGCAAAATGCAACTTGAAGGTTAGTTATCATCAAAATATTGTACAAGATGTGCATAGTCCAGCACTTCTTCAAGCAAATCCAACACCCAATATACACAGTAGGAGTGTAAACGGTTTGGTTCGGTTACTTAAAGGGGTTCCTCCTTGAACTTGAACAATTCTCAACAGAATTGGAACTGAACCCGATGCGATTTTTTCAATCGGTTTGCAACTTTTTATTCATGGCTCGGTTTTTATGAAAAAAAAATTTCATGATAATCAAATATGTATTTATGATAATTTTTTTACAAGATGTGCATAGTCCTCCAATTTAAATAACTTCTTTCAAAATTATCTAAGCAAATCCAACACCTAGGCAAAATATATTCCACGAGCCTCACCCCGGCCATGTCTAAAGTGGCGAAAAATGACAAACACGGTGCTCGGGGGGCGGGGGTTATCAGGTGTGGGTTTGGTTTGTGGGGGTGGCGCCTGTGGAGTGGGGGCGGTGGGGTTCTGGGCCTCCTCGTGTGGTTTGATGAAACACGGGACTAGGGCAGGGACGGCGGCGAAAGGAAGAGTGTGGAGGGCGGCGAGAGGAAGAGTCGATGGGGAATGAGGAAGAGTGTGAAGTTCGGCGAGAGGAAGAGTGTTTATTTCAGTTCGGTTCGATCCAAACCGACAACTTAAACCGAAAAAAAAAAATGATTAATTTTGATTCGTCATGAAATGTACTCTTCGTGTAACTAACAAACACACGAGCACTAAAGAAGACAACTTATGCTTTTGTCATAATGTACTCTTCGTGTAACCAAAAACCGTATGACACCAGACCGGCCAGGGGCTTTTTACATTTTCTCAGCTGGAGGGCTAACTAGGAACTCGAGATTTGACCACAAATATGTCTATACAAATGAGCTTTACTTAACAAGTAGAAATGGAAGATTGTGTCATGGTTGGATCCTTTCTTCAGGAAGACGTGAGCAATATACAGCATACCAACCGCAAAATGGCAGCAAACTCCGAGAATAGCACCGACTTTGGGCCAATGAAACCAAATATTTAAGAACGTTAGTCGCATTGAAGGCTTATCAACCGACCAACAAAATTGATGCTGCTCCTTCAAGCACTGTGCATCCTGAACTAGCACCAGGCATCAACTTGAATTGCACATTCTTTCTGCAAGTGAATCGATGCAGTACATATCCAAGGATTAGCCAACTACTAATGAAATGTGGACAAAGCTCCTACTGACTTCAGCTATGTAAGTGATCCATAACGATCACTAATATAACTAGGGCTAACAATGCCGGACAGGACCGTTTGCATGACACGAACACGAGATGAGGTAAAACACATATCACAGAGAGAAAACCCGAATGTTGACGTGAGACAACACGCTAACTGTATCTATAGACACATTGATACGAATTAACACGATCTTCATCAAAATCAAATTTTTTGGCATAATTAAAACGAATTACAAACACGATTATGACATGCTAACCCAAATTGCCAGTCCTAATAAAACGGTATAGAATCTTAATGATTTTAAGCACATTGAAACTGCCACCTATTAAATGAGATTACAGTGTGAACCCAATGTCATCATAAGTTCTCACCAAAATGACAATCAAGAATGCAACAGCAAAGTGTTAAACTAGAGTTGCTATTTCTGTGTCTCAAGCATTTGGTAACATTGCCAATGCATGGGTTCCACTAGAACCAAAAGGTGAGAGTAAGAGAGGCTATACAATAAGTAAACTTACAATCAAGGTTGCATCATCACCTTTACCATCTAGCTTTTGCAATCACCAACAATAAATAACACCCTCTCCTTTAGCTCATCAATTACCTGTTTCGGGGTAAATGCAGAGATTATTTAATAGAAATCATCATCACCAATGCCAAATTGTTGCCATGAAATTTTTGAACTCCATACCAACTCAGAGACTTTTGCCCATCCGTGAGTAGACAGAGCAGCTTCTTTAAGGTGACGATAACAGGGAGGGTCAAAGCTAAGAAAGTAGTTGGAATTTTCTGTTGCTTCTGCTACCCAGAGATGATTCATTTGGTCTTTTGCTCTTTTAATAAGATTACAGAACCCAACCTGCAAGACAATGCAAAGTGGACCAATAAGAACTTTAATCAGGAAGTAGAACTGTGGGAACAGATTTGCTGACATGGGACCTGTCATATCAACAAGAACATTGTAAGATATACAGATACAGGATGAAAACCCTCAATTCAAGATAGACAGCCAAAGTGGACAGGAAATTCTCTGGACAACTAAAGTTTCTCATATTGAAAACAAAAAAACACCTGAAATAGAGTAACTACATCTAGGTTATGCCAAAATGCTTTCCAGTGTCCTGTAGAGCTTAATTTTACATTGGCGTGATTACCTTGTGTCAGCCATCTCTAATACTTGATGAAACTCTCATTCATGGATATCTTGTCCAGAGTAATTACGACGTATTCTTTAGAAAAAATTTGGACCATGTCAACTGCAGTTAAGTACATTCTTTACTCTCTCGTTCTCACCTCAGCACTATCAAAAACAGCATGTTATAAATCCAAAGTTTCATCTTCATCTGGAGTTGATTGTGTTAGACTTAATTGCATGATGCTTACCGCCGATCCTGCAAGGTTGTAATTGATTGGAACAAACGAATCATCATCAATCGGAGGGAAGGAGAAGCTGATGGCAAGTAAAGAAGTGTCATATTTGCCAGCCTGCATCTCAACTTTAGAACCATCTGTCACAAAGATCCACTGCCTTTTTTTGGTGGGCTGTTGTGTAAACCTCTCCCACGTATAGAACAAAAGCAGCAATATCGAATTCACTGAAGCATCCAAAAACCAACCTTGTTGGTCTGCATGATCTGGAAAATTAAGCTTGTATAATTTTAACCTTGATAAGATATGCGTACCTGGAAAGAGGAATTTCACCCAGATTCGATAGAGAAATGGCTTTGCGGGGACTGAAGAATGGCCTGCAGTGAATAGCTATGAGGTTGCAATTCTAAACTGTTGTAAGAAGGAACAGAACAATCCAAAAGGGTCTCACTTGAAATTTTCAACTTCTCGAGAAGATAGACACCGCCATTTTGTGGCGGGTCCTCTTGCCTGTAGGTAAATGGTATCCGAATTGGACTTCGCTGGAACAAGCTCAGTGATAGCATATGCCTGCCCCTCAATCAAATCATGTTGCTGTGGCAACAACCAAACATTCACTTGCAATGAAAATCAAAATGCAAAGCACAGATCTTGCCAGCATGCCTAAAGCAGCATAATATATACCTAAATTTACCTGCTTCTCAGTTGGGTTCCAGATTGTTATAAATCCCTCTTCATGACTACATTTTCCATTGTAAGTTTTTCTTTTTAGCCCTACCACCCTCGCCCTCATAAATGCCGTCACTTCCCTCTCAGTTAAACCAGCATCTTGCAGAGCTTTCTCAATAGATTTCTCCATGTCAGATTGCCTAGTCAACTGAGACAGACATACCGTGAATAATTATTGCTAGAATGTAATTGATCAAGCAAGAATCTGAGACCTACTTCCAATTTCAATCGATAAGAAGCGAAAGAATTCAACTGTTCAGGACTCATCTCGGCCATTAGAACTTCAGGTTCAGCAGACATCTCAAGTAACTTTGATATTTTCGCTCCATCCTCACTATCGCTGTCGTTAGAAAGATGAAAGTCTTTGGTACTCCGTTGAAATTCGGAAACAGCACCATCAATGACCAAGGAACGCCTGCAGCCAGATGAGCCAATGAGATCAAAGACAATTCCAGAACTACAATTAAGAATTTGATGCAGCTTTTTCTCCTTAGAGCTCTACTATTCTCGAATGGGAGGACCATTATTCATATGACCATCAAAACATTCGTAATGCATCTTTTGAAGTTATTGGAAAATATTCAAATGCTATTTCAAGGATAACGGCAATGCCTAACAATCCTGTAAAACTGCAAAATTACCAAAGTCGTTTTCCCCTGCATAACTATTTGACAATCTTTACAATCTTATTACATTGTATCCGTTATTAGGATGGACATCTATGCTGAAACTCAGGTTGTGGACCTCTTTCTTCCGAAAAATCTTTCTTCTGCAATTCAGCAAAGCATTCACAGAGAAGACTTAGTAGGAGGAGATCACTAACACATTGCTCCATTCAGAATGATCTCTATTTCCCATCTGAGCAAGAGGAGTATATCATAACTTCAGAATGAAACGCATAGTTTGTATGAGGATGCAACAAGCATTGTTCTAGAAGAATTTCAGCAGATGTGCCATCAACTAATACAACGGGTAATGTCCATATTAGCATTGATAGTTGAATTTTTCTGGTACTGTAAGGCCCACCTCTGATTATGCAGCTGCCTGATTTTCATCTCCATCCTCTCTGATCTGACAATGGAATCTCCACTACTTAACCTAAAATAAATTCGACCAAAAAAGCCCAAAATAAATAACTCCCATCAAATAAAGCAGAATTTCCTCTACACCTGACTTGTGAAGAATGAAGATACAATGAAAATTGGATTACCTCTCCCTGTAGAGAATAGGGTATATTCGTGTAACTCCAACTAAAGTCATAGGGATTGGACCTCCGTTACTCTTGATACATCTGAATGCCAATGGAGCTCCAGCACCCTTGCCTACAAAATGATGGTTTCAGGGCTATACTATGTGTAAGATATCGTCAGAAAGTTGGTAAAGCCCATAATGCTTACAAAATCCCAGGCGATCAGCCCAATGAGCTCTATAAGTTCCATTTGCATGTAATAATAAAGTAGCCATTCTTGTTTCCTGAAAATAAAGCTAGAATGAGGAACTTCTTTATTTGGCCCGGCGGATTGGTATGGAAAAAAAGCTGACATCTCATGGTATAAGTACAATGTGTGATGGAAACTTTCTTTTTTTTGGTCGGATGTGATGGAAAATGTTGAAAGCAGGATGTATAAGTTAAAGAGAGGAACCTCAAGCGGTGAAACAGGTGCAGCCCAGCCGCATAATCTTGCTCCCCAGATCTTCAGAGGACCATTTTAAACCATGATCAACATGCAATTGATTATTTCTCACGAATAAAAATTGAAAAACCAAACTTGAGCTTGTGGTGCATTACTCGAATTTTTTGGCCAATGTACATTTTCTTTTCCATAAGATGCTTTGACAGCAAATCATCCAAAAGTGCATCTACAGAGTACCTGCAGAACAACTTTAGTTTTCAACTGACCAGAAAAAGGACCATATGGTCAAGTCAACATATCTCTTACCAGCCATCAGTTAGCTCCAATCGCATGGCATTGTTGTTCAGTGTCCCATTTAATGGTGTGGTTGAGCTTGGAGTCTTAAGATTGTCATCGACGTGGATAGCTGAAACACACAGCACAAGCATTGCGGCGGGGGAGGCATCTCCGTCAAGAATTCTCTTAATTGCAGAACGGTGGCCATGATTGATTTCCCTTTCATATCTAGATAAATTTCGCATTATGATTTTAAGCCTGCCTCTATCAGCCATGAAAGAACATAGAGATCGATATAATAGATACCTATACTTCAGTTCCTCTAGCACATTTGTGGTGGTAAGAAACTTTCCAGTTGTAGCTGGGTAATGTCTCTCATAAGAGGCAAGCTTCCAAATAATCCACCTATAGTGATTTGTGACCCATCTGGACAATGTGAAAAGAATTGAGCGGATTGTTTGAGAAAGCGAATGATGCAAAAGATACAAAATCCAAGGCTAAAGAATTAGTGAGCATGATCAGAATATCTGGGGAACCCCTTGACCATGATTGGAACAAGCATATTTCGGATGTTTAAAGCTAATATGCCACAAAGCCGAACAAAATATGATAGTCCCAGGCCCCAAAAGGCCACATACATAATGCATCTAGTGACATACTTCTCACAACTCAGATAGCACCATCAGATACCAGCACAAACAATGTATCATTCATTCCTCAAATTCTCTGAAATTTTTCTTTGAGAATAGAACAGCAAATCACAAGATATTGTTAAAGAAAGTACCCTCTAGAAATATTTTGTGTAGACGCTCCAGACTGGACCAGCATGTGAAGGAAGGCTTCTGCCCCAATGCAGTTCAAGCCAGATTCATTAGTAAACACAAATTTGTGGGCATCATCCGGTTTGATCCTTCTCAACTGGTCTGGAATAAGCTGCACCCAAGTACAATCAGGTATAAGATGAAACCCACTAGTTAAACTGAAAACAGATACAGAATTGATTTACCATGTTATGCTCTTGTGGAGGCCCTGCAAAGTATTCACTCACATATACTCTTGGAATCTGAGATGGGTATCGAGATGACACCTTTCCTTTATGGAGGGATTGCTCAGCCAATGAAGTGGATAAGCCTATTAATACAGAAATTTTTCATATCAGATTCCCCATACCATATTTGGCAAAACAAGTTGGTTGGCTTAGGAAGTTACCGCTGGAAGAAAATAAGCGATCACTTTTCAAGGGGGACGAGAATTCAGAACTTCGGGGCCTCTTGAAAGGGGAAACAAAACTTGCTTTTTTGAGTCTCTTCATTTCAACTTTTCCAGCGCCTGAACAATTGATGTCAATTCTGTTTGAAATGTCCATCAGTGACCCACCTGACAATCTTACATGTGGATTCATCCTTGGCCCTATTCCATTTGCCAAGGACTTGCCGATAACAGGGCTAGAGGAATGCGACCTACTAGTTAAGGACTTCTGCAGACAAGCCACATCAAAATTGGACCTATCTTTACTGTCACAGGCAGCTGCATCAAACTTGTTGATCAAATTATCCCCAAAAGATAGTTTTTCCAACACTTTTGGGGAACACGCTTTATTAGAGGATGAACGCAAAGGAGTAATGAAACCATTGGACATATGGTTCCTCTTTGGTGTTCCTTGACAGAGAGAGAACAATGAAGAATCATTTTCTTTGTTTGATGAATTATCGCCAGTCTCTCTCTCATTCAAGAAAGAAAATGGTCTGCTGTCAAAGTTTCCCTCATTCAAGAAGTCTCCCAGTTCTGGATCACCAAGAAGACTCCTGGCCCGTTTAAGGGCATCACCAGAAATTGATATAGATCTCCCACCAGCTGTTTGGAACTTGATTGGAGCTGGTTTAGAAGGTATATCACACATCTTTGGTTGCATATCACTACAATTTCCAGAGTCCTTCAATTTAGTTTCAACTAAACTAGTTCCACGAGTAAATGAGATGCTTGGAGCAGATATAGAGTTCAGGGCATCAGCACAAGCCGAACCTTCTTTTCTATCCAAATGTGATGGAAGTTGACACCTACTAGTGGTATTGACAGTGGGTGGCCTTCTTGTGGGTCGTAAGCCTGTGAAATCGCATTGATCAGTACCTTCTTCCAGCCCCAGCAACGTCTTGGCTCTGTCCATACCTGTAGGAGATACACTAACCACTTTCCCAGACCCAGTCTGGAAAAGCAATTTAGATCTATTGGGCCTAAAATCTCGAACATGCGCTTGTCCTGCACAAGAATTTCATGTCAATGTCGGGCCTTCATTTATTAGAACGCTGAGGTGTTTGAGGCATAAGTGCAAAGAAAGGATTCCATGGAATAAAACTACATGCAAGCATTTTGAAGTTGTACATACTTTTCACCATTCTCAACAAAAATATAACGTACATGTGAAGCAAATTTAGCCAACAACATAGGAAAACTTTGGAGAGAAGTATAAACTTTAGCAGAACCTCATTTGGTCAGATCTGTTCTTCCGACTCCTCAGAAAAATTGTTGAGGAAAAAGAAATATTTAGCTACAAACCAGGCAGCAGCCATGTTAGAAGTTTCTTCGTCACAAAGAAATTATAATCTCCCCAAAGGTGTCCATTTGCACAACAAATGAAAATACTCTCCAGAGACATGTAGAATGAGAATATTCCCACTTTCAATCAAGGACCATGAGAATTGCGGAGTCTTTGGAGTCCAATCATTATTAAAGTAAACCATACGAAGTTATTCCCTATTCCACAATGCCCACAGACTACTGCCATCTTTCATAACCTCAGCCAGCTCAATTTGAAGCTTTGAGCACAGTCAAAGCCGGCCCATAATGACCATTGTGATTGTATCAAGAAAAGAAGCAATGAAGTAAACCACAATCTAAGCCTGGATTCATCACAAAACAAGCTGTCTTCTTTTCTCTATATGTATTCCTTCCTCCATATTCCAATAAATGCATTCACCAGAAACCAGTTCTATCCCATACAGACACACCGACATAGATTCCCCGTCATATGCATTCTGACTGGCTCTTTGTAGAGTATCTGCACGATCAAGCCACAGCAATATTGGCAGTGCAGTACTAGCGAACAGGCTGCTGATTGACTGCAATGAACTGGGATGCACGTAGTTCGCTGCTGCCAAGGATGCAGTAAAAATGTTTCTCCGACGAATTTATAGCGGAGACTGAGGCTATGCAAGGTTAAGAACAGATCAGTCCTTGTTCTTCAAGCACAGACTGTGCTGTCACACGAGTACTATTTGGAACAGAGGGCGAATCCAAGGGATCACCTCAAAACTCAACAAATTTACAAAAACGAGCCATTTCGCATAATTACTAGCTTCTAGCGACCAAGCTAAAATTGAGAAATTAGTGCGAGAATTAGGGAATAGGGACTACTCACCGGGATCAGGGAAATCATCACCATCTTCGTCGCCCAGAACGGACAAAGCTTTGGCTATAGAAGACTGCTTCAGAGCCACTGACTTGCCCGACCCAGTCCGGAACATCGGCAAGCCCTGCGAAGCAGCATCGCCGTTCTCTAGAAGCTTCGAACATCCTACGCAACCGAAAAAGTCACCCAAAAAATTAGGAGTTCACTCTCTCGCTTACTGGTCGATTGTTTTCGAGGTTGACGGAGCGGAATTAAGATGCAAACGCTACAAATTGACAAGCCCAAAACCGCATCGGAAATGGAGACAGCAGATCTCGCAACCTTGGAGCAAAAGATCGGACATTGAAGGGAGGGGAGAATCGGGTAAACGCTGTTCAGCCGGAGCTCCGTTCGGTTCGTCCTCGAGCGCAGTCCCCGGACGGCCGCCGAACGGCTCCCACCGGTAACCGTCGCCGCCGCCGCCGCCGAGTATCTGCCACGCGGACATTTCGCCGGCGGAGGTCGATTTCGCAGGCAAAGTCGCGTTGAGGGGTTTCGCCGGAGGAGGGGAAAACGGGGGGGTTTCGTCGCGTGGAGCAACGCTCCTTTTTGTGCGTCTTTTTGAGTGGCGGGAAAAGAAAAGGAGTGGAGGGACTTTGCGATGCACATCATAAAAAGGCTTATTATGTATAATTTGAAAATTTTTCTCTTTATTGGGAAATTCGAAAAAGATGCATCATGCAATAAATTATCTTTGAAATAAATTCCTAACTGTATTAATTTGATATAATTCGTGGTAGTGAGATTTGATAAGGCTGGGGTGAATTGGTCGCTGTAATAATATTGAAACTTTTTCGTCCTGCCAAAAAAAAATATTATAGAATGAAAATCAGTTGTGCAAATACAAATAATTTTGTCTTGCACATAATAACAAAGTTGAAAACATAGAAGGAATTCTAGATAGATGTATAGAGGTTCGACCTTCCAATTGGCCTAATTCCAGTCTCTCAGACTAACGGTTACAAAAGGTTGGAATTTATTGGTAATATTAAGAGACAACAATCTATAAACGGTGCTGCTCTACTCAAAACAGTAGATAACTCTACGATGACAAGCACCTCTAGGGAAATGTGTTGAAAAAGTCCTAAACCTTTTGCATTGATGCCAATTTAGTCCTAAACTTTTTTTTATACTAATTTAGTCTTAAACCTTGTCTTTATGACAATTCAGTCCTTCTGGCTAATTTTGTCTAGATTACGGTGATGCGGACACTAGTCGGCCTACGTGACGCCGCCGCCGTTGACGTGGACAATTTTTTTAATAAAATTTTAATATTTTTTTCAATTGTTTAATTATTTTCTGATTTTTTTTCTTTTTTCCTTCTTTTCTTTTTTTTTTCTTTCTTCAACCTTTTTCGATGACCGGCCACCCCGGCCATGGTGGGGTTGGCTGGCCTCCTGCCACAGGCCGACCCTCGCCTGGATAAGGGCATCTCGCTCTCCCATGGCCGGTTGTTGACACTTAAATTTTGCTCAATCATTTAGGAGTTTATCACATAAAAATTAGGTTTAATTCTTAACCACTAAAAAAACAATGTGTTCTTATTAAATTGCATGGCATATAAATTTTAGATGCATTACATAAGGCATATTAGAACATGCTTTCCTGGTTTAAATTCAAAAAAAAATTTTCAAAAAAAAAACTTTCAAAAAAAAGAGATTAAATTAATAAAAAAAATTATTATTATAAAAAAAAAGTCGAAATCGAAAAGGGGCTGACCAGCATTATTCAATGCCAGCCAGCAGCATCGCAATCAAAAAAAATTAATAAAAAAAAAAAAAAGACCAGCGTTGAATAACGCTGGTCACGCGTGGATCTTCCCCAGCGTTATTCAACGCTTCTGGAAAGGAGAAGAAAGGGCAGCACGAAGCATGGCAGCGGCAGAGAGCAAAAAGGGAGAACACAGATCTGAGAGAGAGAACGGATAGTTTGCTCGTAGCTCGGCCGCGCCCCGAGCGTCGTTCGACGATTCGCGGCCGTGCTGCTTGAGTTCGTGGCGCCCCCCTCTTCGCGTTTAAGGTGGGTCTCATTTTTTGTTGTCTCTTTGAAAGTCTTGAGCCATTTCCCCGAGGATCCCGGCTCGGAGATGTTGTGAGGCGACTGGACTAAGTCCGCTATGGCTCAAGTTCGCCCTCTGTTTGCTGTTGCCGAGCCGGGTAGGGCCACTTCCGACGACTGAGCTCGCGCTCTTCTTTCCCCTGATCGTTGCTCGGCGTTGCCCTGTCTCGGTTCAACCGAGACCAGGATGTGCCGTTCTTTGTTTATGTTCGCGGTGGATGCGAAAAAAAAAAAATCCTGCTTTTTCTGAGTTAATGTCGAGCACGGCTCGCTCACTGTACTTTGAGTTTGAGATGATTTCCTGTGCCGTTTGAGTGGAAGGTTTTCTTTCCAGCACTGCACACCATGTGCTTGCTAAAATACATCAACTAGATCCGCAAGTTCTTGAGTTCGGTTTGCTAGGCTTTCGGGATGCACGTTGGTTTGACATGCTTGAAGATGGTTACGGGTTATATGATTTTCTGAACCGTACTATTTACGGTAGATACTTTCATTGTTTCATATTTGTCCTTCTTTGTTCTTCCGTCTTTTGCGTGTTCTCTGACGATATAGCTGCGTATGTTGACGTGTTTGGCTGGTCATTGCGATGGACGATGGTAACATTCGCTAACTCTGATGGTTGCTTCGGTAGCGAGAAATGTTGTCATTTTTGTCGAACATGGGATGTTATTGTTCTTAAAGTTATGGCAATTCAGAACAAGTGTGTGGCGTCTAAAAAATTTCTGGGTAGCAAGAGTGCAAAGTAAAAGAGGGCATTCGGGAGTTTTAGAATTCGGGAGTTTTGGAAAAAAGGCAATCAGGAGTTTTAGTATTCGGGAGTTTTGGGAAAAAGGCAATCGGGAGTTTTAGCAGTCGGGAGTTTTGGAGAGTCGGGACGGGCATTCGGCCGGATTGGGTTAGGGGACCCGGTCCGGATCCTTATTTTATTAATAAAAATTTTCAAAAAAATTTAAAAATTTAAAAAATCCATAAAAATACTAAAAAATATTAAAAATTCCAAAATTTTTTTTTGAAAAATCAGAAAATGTATTTGAAGCTTGGAATTGGTTTTTCTTGTTCCATTGTGTGATTAGCATCATGTTGATTGCACGTTGCTTGATTCGTACTTTGAAATGCTTGTTCAATTTAACCTCGCGTGTGGTGGATAATGCATGTTAGGTCCACGTATTGATTGTTGCTTCCCCTGACTTGGTTGGGAATCGAATTTTGAGACCCCCGATTAGTGTGAACATGTTAGGTGGTGAATTGAACAAGATTAGGTACCGAAAGGGTACTAATTTGTTAATTAGCGTAATCAAGTCCCCATACTCATTGAATCTCTGGTTCGCAGAAGTGAAGCATTTCTCTCGTGCTTTACTTAGGTGTCTAATCGACCCACCAAAAACTGATTAGTGGCGACTCTTAGATGAAATTAATTTGCATGTTAACAACTTAAATTTAAGTCGCGAATTGGTATGGACTTGGGAGAGCTCGAGCTAGGTTTAACTTAGTAATCCATTAACCAAACCCCTTAGGCGGCGGGCCGGTTCGGGTAGCTCGCGACACCGATGACCGGCCATGGGAGGAAGAAAGCCAAAAAAGAAAAGAAAAAAAGGAAAAATAATCAGAAAAATTAAAAAAAAATCGATAAAATATTAAAATATTGTTAAAAATTGTCCATGTCATCACCGGCGGGCCTTCGTGGCACCACCGGTGTCCACGTCAATAAAATCAGGCCAAAATTAGCCAGAAGGATTGAATTGGCACTATATTAAAAGGTTTAAGACTAAATAGGCACAAAAAGTTTAGGATTAAATTGGCACTATTACAATAGGTTTAAAACTTTTTTGACACTTATAGAGAATAATACATGAACCACCACCCTTATGGAGAATACCAATCGGAAAAAATTTTCGAAAGTGTAAGCATGACAGTATTCAAAGCCAGAGGGAATAGAAGTTCTAAATTTTGCCTTAGTCATGAGCAATCCATGATCCCCTTAAATAGCCTTCTGATCTTCAAAGAAACCATTGGATGGAATTTCTAGATTAGAGGATCCATTGAACACGCTCCCCTGCTCAGCAGACCTATAAATTGCACATCCAGTCCGCTATTCCTGAGCAAAGTAGAAAATTTCCAGATAGTAGGGCTTCTTTGACTCTCTGAATGCTCCCACAAAAGAGGAAGAATTGTCCAGATTTTTATCCAAGTTGATTTCTACGGATCCAGACCTTGAAACAGGTTGCTAGCAATATGAATTCAAATCAACTAGGAAGAAGATCTTGGTCTTTTTTATCTAGGAATGTAGAAGCATGGGCCGTGTATTCTACTTCGTCGCGATCCTTTGTCTTTTCTTGCTTCACGCTGAACTGATTACTCACCTTCTTCACAGTGATTTTCTCAAGCTTCGTCGATGTCTTCTGGGTCTACACAGCTGCACCTTCCACAGGTCCGGCCAAGCTTTAACTATATCATGTTCTGTAGCCGGTTCACCGTCTACACAGATCCAGTTTATTTCAAACACACTTTTACGTCCAGTATCTTGTTCACCATTTGTAGAGATAGAGCACAACCAACCTTTAGATGTTCCTGTCAAGACTCTATCTGCATATTAGTCGTGCATTATAAAGGGAAAATTATCAATCTTAGTCCTATACATATTGTACGGATGCTAATTTGGTAACTCGTCAATTTTGTCAATGTAGTCGTAAACTTTTAAGCAAAATTCCAATTTAATCCTTCCGGTCATTTACTGCAGAAAACCGCCAATGCAGCTATCTACAAGTTGTCCATGTAGGCACACCATCTAAGACGGCTGGCAATAATTAAACACTAGTTAGCAACTTCCTTCGACAATTAGCCGGAAGAACTATATTGAAATTTCAGGCAAAAGGTTAGGATTATATTAGCAAAATTGAAAAAATTATGACTGAAGTAACATCCATGCAATAAGTTTAGAATCAATTTGGTAATTACTTTGCACTACAAGCTACTTCCACACAACCAATGCACTTATTAATAACCTTCAATTATTTTGTGATATTCAAAACAATATATGGGATTGTGGCAATAAGATCATCCATTTAATGTAAAGATAAAGTAAAGGAGAATTATATCTAACTACATAAAAAAATATTAAAAATGTAGGTTATTTTGAATAATTAAAAATGTAGGTTATTTTGAATATAACTAATGATGGCAAACTATATAATTACCTACATAGTGTTTGTAAGACTATCCATTTAATGTAAAGATAAAGTAAAGGAGAATGTATCTAGCTACATAAAAAAATATTGATAATGTAGGTTATTCTAAATATAACTTGTGATGGCAAACTATGTAATTACCTAAATAGTATGTGTAAGACTATCCATTTAATGTAAAGATAAAGCAAAGGAAAAACATATCTAACTACATAAAAAATATTAATAATGTAGGTTATTCTGAATATAACCAATGATGAAAAACTATATAATTGCCTAAATAGAATGGATTGCGTTTTTTTCGTTCTTCATTTGGCTCATGCACTTCCCTTTATAACGTTATGATCATTTTATCCCTTGCTTTTCCCACCTTTCGCATGCCTGTACTACACTGACTCGAATGTGGGATCCATTTGTTATCCCTCTTTTTTTATTTGTTTATTCTTTTTTCTTCCTCTGTTCCATCCCGATACTCTGTTTCTGTGTTTCTCATCTTCTCTTCTTCGTTCCTTACAAAATCCGAAACTTTCTTCACGAACTCTGGTCCTCGATCCTGTTTTCATGCTTATCGATGAGACACCACAGTTCTTGATGCACCGAAACACATGACGTCTCCGGTGCTCAATGAGATCCTCATCTTGGGTTTTGTGATCGACTTCACCTTCCGCCGCTGGACCCACCTTGTTCAACCCTTCTCCATCGTCTTCCTCAACTAGTTCTACGGTTTCTTTCTTCTAACCCGGTCCTATGCCAATTAAGTGTTTAATAGAATTCCCCTTAAGGTCTTTCCTACGTGATTTTTCCCAGTTTCTGGTTTGTAGTTTTTTCTCTTCTTTTTTGGTTGCTAGTGTTGTGCTATTTGTGTTGGAGTCGTTCTTCTAGTACGGGAGCATCTTCAGGGTTGTCCTTCTTCGCGCTCCGAGGAGTGTCTGCGTGAGCGGGACCATATCATGGACCAATAGAAGTAGAAGCATATGATCTTGAACCGGGGGTCAGCCCACCGCTCACTGATGCGGAAGTAGAAACACATGGACGACCTAATAGCCATCCTCTTCACCTTCCGGCCTTTTGTTTGTGTTGCCGAGTGAGCTCTAACACCATGGCTATCCGGTACTCCAGAATTGATGCCAGGTAAACGACTGCCGCCGCCCATACGCGACTGTTAGTGGAGATCCTATCCAAACAAGAGTTGTGACATCCTCAATCCGACCCCGTCTAAAACGCGGGAAATGGTCTAAAGTATTGAAACGCCGATAACAAGGATAGATCATGAGTCGAACAAGCTTATCCGTGGGTCGATTTCGGATCAACCACGAGTCGCCCTTAATCCCTAAAAGTCTCCTATTTTGTACGAGTAACGTCAGAGGCTCTCTTCCAAGTGAATTTGACTAGAGAACTCGGTCCAGTTACGAGTATCGATTTATGGATAATTAAGAGACAACCTTTTTGGACAACGCATAATTAAGGATCATTGGACCGTTAATCTTTACACAAGTGGACACGAGCTAAGCATTGGAAACCCAACGAAGACCCGCGCCCAAGACAAGCCCAATGGACTTGTTCGGCCTTGTTAGACGCCCACCAAGAGAGTAAAGCCCATTTTGCCCACATTTGACACTTTGGTGATTGTTAGAAGATTGCACATTAATGTGTCATAGGCACGAACAACATTCTATAAATAGTAACCTATAGTTTAGCATTTAATACACTTTCTAGAAGCTTTGTTTGGGAAGAGATCAAAATTGATCTTGTTTTGAGGAGGCTCGGCGCCACCTTAGAAGAGGAGGGGAGGAGATCAACTTAGTTAGCTTTTTATTTGGTTTCCTTGATTAGTTCTCGACTAATGCATGTGCCTATTTTAGTAGCCATGCAAGTCTAGTGTGAGACTTGTTGAAAAAGATTTCAAGTTGGCCTCTTGGCCATGAATTTGCTTGGAAGAGAGCAAATTAAGGAAGACCTAGGCTAGAGTAGGTAGTAGAGTTCTTTAATGTAATTGTATTATTGGCCTTCTTGCAACAATACTTATGAAGGAACCCTTCTCATTTTCTCTCATTTCTCTCATTCTCTCCATCACCCCCTCTCTCTCTCTCACGCCCTCCCTTTTCTCGCCGTCCACCTCCGCACCGCCATCCACTCACCACCGCACTGTCCTCGTTGTCACCACCGTCGTCGACACCGTGCTGCCTCACCATCGCCTCACCGCCGACTGCACCTCTTCGCCGTCACCGTTTGTTGTCATTCTTAGTTTGACTAGTTTAGTAAGTAGTTCTTCTAATCCTTGGATAGGATGTTATTCTATGCGTTTCAGACATAGGTTGAGTTTTGTTTGAGCTTGTTCTACCATGACATTGCTTGTGTCGCAGGTAGATTATCTATAACTTAGATAGGATTTGATTCTATGTAATTGGATTATGTTCTAGTTTAGTTTCTGTAATTGTTAAGGTTGATTATTGCTTGTTCTAAGAAGAAGAAGCCCGTATAGCAATTTTGTATGGTTTGTTTATGAAATATTTTCGCTATTCTTATTCTCGTTATTAATTACCATGTGAATTTATATGTTTCCTTGATGCACGTATATGTTATGGGGATCAAAGAGAAGTGTATGTGCTCATGTGATTATTTAGTGCAATTGAAGTCTCATGTTGTCATAATTATGGGTTTAGGATAAATAGACGTTTTAAGTCATTTTACGAATGTCTATCTTTACAAGGAAGGTTTGTAAGTGAAGTATGTGCAATTTTACATGTCGAAGGATTGCGATTGTTCACATGTAATTATTTTTGTGCATTTTTTTTATGTGTGCGGGATTTTAGATGTTCTAACCGTGTGAGCACTAAACACTCTTGCATTGGCTTAAGTGAAAGACAATAATTGGCTTGAGTGCTTGATATGCTTGTGTGATCATATAAATGGTTTCGTACCCATATGATTGCGAGGGACGATACCCGATTGATTTCGGATGCCATTCGCGGATAGATTTTGGAACGATGCTCTTAAATGAATATCGTCTTTGAGTGAGATTGAGATATTGCTGTGTTTGATAGGGCGGGACGATGCCCAGTTACGCCAGAAGACCACCGATGCAAGTGTCGGTTGTGGCTGTGAGCAATCGTAATAATCGGATCACGTGTTGATGTATTGTGCATGAATATGTGATATGAAGTGTTCTTGATTACCATGTGCATTTGCTGCATGCCAATTAGAAGCGAGACTTCATGTGTGATTATTCGCGTGAATTTTATGTGCTGACGGGAGGTAAGAATTCACTTGTAATTATTTGATGGTGTTTTTAGCATGCCGAGAGGATGAGGTTACCTTTCGTGTATATAGATAAGGCAAAGTAAAGGCTTTGCTATTGATCTACCATCGACTTGTTAAGTCATATGTTTGGCATGCTTTCGAGGCCAGATATCCTCCTATACGAGGCTTAGAGGTCTTACTTACTGAGTTTACTCTTGTGTTTTTGTTTACCCCTTTTTAGGTGATTAGAAATGGATGCTCAGACTATCCGTTTTGGTGTCCCCATGGACCAAGATGTGGAGGTTATCGAGTTCGTTGCACCGGGGACTGACACCATGTACAAGTAGTACACAAAGATCGTTTGGGTCGATGAGGGACTAAGCAACTTGGTTCCTCACCGCTTCAAGGCATGGCACGTATGGTTTAGAAAGGACTTATTAGGACCTTTCCGGGCTTTGACGGACCATCGGGTGCGCCGAGCGTGATCTCGTGGGACCCTATGGTGACGAACATCCCCAACAGTGCCTTCGGTGACCCGGAGCGTGACGCCCCAGAACGTCACGCGTGACACATGTCTTTTAATATATTAATAATTTGGCCAATGAAAGTCAAAGACTGAACAAGTTTTAAATATGAATATCACACAAGTTTAGTCAAAATACTTTTGCTTCTCATTAACAATACTTATCAGATTTACAAACCCAGACAAAACATTATATAAGTACAAAAAACAAAGGGATATGTTCACCATAAATCCTAAAACTTGTCATAAAAATTCAATTAAGTCCTAAAACTTGCAAAAAGTGCAAGCAAGTCCTAAAACTTGTCAAATTGGTTCAATCGAGTCCTAAAGTTAACACCGTTAAATTTACTAACGGAAAATACTGACGTGGCGCTGACGTGGCTTATTTTAATCATTTCTCTCTCCTACGTGGCAACTAGGTCAAGGAAATACCTCAACGTCAGCAAAACGACGTTGTTTTGGATGATTTACATATCCAAAAACGACGTTGTCTCCTCTACTTCCTCACGTTTGCAGTTGCGTTCTTCTTCTTCCCAAATCGACTTCTTCGAAACCCTAAGCCCTTCATGGTGTACGCAAATCGCGATCTACTCTACTTGCGAGTTGGAGCACCATCCCCATGGTGATTTTGGAGCTCGGCGCTCATTGCAAGTGGAAGCTCTCATCTTCGTCAAATGCGGGTACGTGCAAAAACTCGTTTCGTGGGAGCCTCGACGGCGGATCGAGCGGCATTGACGATGGAGACGGCCACTATCTCTAAGCCTCTCTCCTCCTCGTCGCAGGTATCCTCGTTGTGTTTGTGCTGTTGTTTGCATTTTCATTGTCGATTCTACCGTAGCTTGTTGATTTGGAAAATTATTGAGAGGAGGTTTTGTGCAAAAACATTGAACCCAGAATTAGTGTATAAAAGTGTGTTTTTACTTTGCTCTCTCACCTTTTCCATTCGATTTTTCTTCTTCCCTTTGTTACTTTTTTTTGCGCTTCTTTTGTTGCTCAAGATATGCTCTTTGTGGGGTCATCATGCATTACAGGTGAGAGACTGAGAAAAGAGTATAGATGAATTGTTTCGATCCTTTAATTGTTAACGATTCTCGTTGATCAACTGGTTTGATCGGAAAGTTGCAATGTAATTGAAAAAAAAAAAGAAGCGAAATTCGTTACATTTGTGTGGCTTTTTATCCCTAATTCAACATGTGAAGTTACTGTGAAATTTGTTTGAGGTAGATGTAATATTATTGTAGGTTGCTGCCCTCTCATATTTTATGATAGCGCACATGTTTTACTGTAGATTTCCCCAATAGCGTATATGATTCTGCTAATTGAACATGTCAAGTTAGCTTAATCTTTTGCTTAAACTAATAATGATCGGTATTGTGATATCTGGTGACCCAACTCAGTATGTCAAGTTAGCTTGATTTCAGTTGCTTGTCTTTGGAATGAATTTATTAGGTATTGGAGGGCTGACACTCATCCGTCAACATGGTTCCATATAAAACATAATAGAAAGTATTGGAATTTTAGTGTGGCTCTTAGGTTTGCTGGTATGTTTATCCTACCCATGTCCTTTTATAGCTGAAATCATTAGTAGCTTTTTGTTTAAATTTGATGATTGAAAGTACTATTTGTTTTTGTTTTCTTGTAGGTCCAATGGTCGAGGACAAAGTTTATGTTACTGTTTTTCTTGGAGGTAAATTTCAAGTTGGATCGCCCTTGGAATATGTAGGTGAAAGGGTTGATGTTGTTGAAATAGACTTATGTAAGGGCTCATTGTCTAACATAATTGAAGCTGTTGAGACTTTGGGTGGTCGTAAAATAGAGAAACTCTTTTATAGAGTTCCTGGAAGTAATATTCTTGAAGATGGGGTAACTCTTAGATATTTATGGGATAACTCTGGTGTGATAGATTTATTACATCATCATCTTCATTCTGAAAATATTGAATTGTATGTTAAGCATATCGATGATGATGAGACGATTGCTAAGACAAGGCAAGCTATGATGGAAACTGGAGGTATGTTTGAAGTGAATAAGGAAAGTGTTGATAATGTGGCTGATAATGTTTTCGAAATTGTGATTGGGGATGTCAATGATGATAGGAATTGGCTTGAGGTTGGTAATAGGGATCTGGATGAGAGTGATGGTGATCATGCATGTAATTTGGTGGATGTAGAACAATTAAGTGACGATGATTTTGAACTAGTTGATGCAAGGAGAAATTTAAAGGAATTTTCAGCGAAACATAGGCTCAACACTGTAACTGACATTACAGCAACTTCCCAATTAGATGTTGGCTCTCCAATAGAGTTAGCAGCTGATCTTTAATAGTTGATGATTCTGGATATGAAACGGAGTACTATCATTCAAATGATGAAGAAAGTCTTCATTCAGGTTTAGATAATGAGGGTGAGTAGGAGGAAGATCATGGTGTTTCAAGGAGGAAGAGTAGGTTTTCATCATATGATCGAAATGGTAAGAATCCAGTATTTGTTGTTGGCATGACATTTGAGGATGCAATTGAGTTTAAAGATGCAATTTTGAGATATTCTGTGGCTGAGCAAAGAGCAATTAAATACACCAAGAACACTACTAAATTTGTAAGAGCCAAGTGTGCCCAAACCAATTGTAACTGGATGATATATGGTGCTCTTGACAGAAACACTGGATCATTCCATTTGAAAAAGTACATGGATGAGCATATATGTAATATCACTTTTGAGAATAAGAGAGTATCAAGTACTTATTCAAGTAAACACTTCAGGATTCTTATTTGCAATGCCTAAACACTTGAAAAAACATGATTCTCATTCTCATTTCGCAATGCCTAAAATCAAAGTACCTCAGTTGAAAAAACTAGTTAGAGAAGAGTTGGGAGTGAATGTCACTTTGGGTCAATGCAGGAGAACAAAGCTAATAGTGTTCAAGGAACTACAAGGCAATTATAAGGAGTATGCATGGATGTACGACTACTTAAGAGAGCTCTACACCGCAAGCCCCGCAAGCACATTTAAAATGAAAGTTGAAAGGCCACTGTCAAATTCTCTACCATTATTTGATAGGGCTTATATTTGCTTTTATGCCTGCAAGAAAGGATTTTTGGCAGGATGTCGGAAGATCATTGGACTAGATGGGTGTTTCCTTAGAGGCTTGATCAAAGGTGAGTTGTTGTGTGCCAGAGGCAGGGATGCTAACAACCAAATGTATCCAGTGGCATGGGCAGTTGTAAGAATTGAGAATAAGGACACATGGACTTGGTTTATTGACTTGTTGAAGGAAGACCTCGACACGGGTAATGGCAATGGTTGGGCTTTAATTAGTGACCAACAAAAGGTATGCAATACTATTATCACTCATCTTGAATTTGTTTGCGACAATGTATGTTTTGCGACAATACTATTATTAGTATTAATGTTTTGCTTTTTTTTTTTTTGTATTTGTTAGGGTCTCATCCCTTCAGTAGTTGAACTTTTGCCAAATGCAGAACATAGGATGTGTGCAAGGCACATATATTCTAATTGGGGTCAAAAATACAAAGGAAAGCAATTGATGAGACAATTTTGGAAATGTGCTAAAAGTACTAATATGGCAGATTTTGAGGTGCAAAGACGAGGGTTGAAGGAAATGACTCCACAAGATCATGATGATCTATTCCATACTGAGCCAAAACACTGGTGTAAAGCCTTCTTTGACACCAACATAAAATGTGATGTTGTTGATAATAATCTTAGTGAAGCTTTCAATGGTAGGTGTGTGAAAGCTAGGTGCAAGGCCATCGTGAGTATGCTGGAGGATATTAGAATCATGGTTATGAGTAGAATGCATGATCAGAAGGATGCATGTGCTAAGTGGACAAGAAATTATGGTCCAAGGATTGTGCATAAGTTACATCAGAATACAACTGCTAGTAGGTATTGCCACTTGATATGGAATGGAGATCAAGGATACGAGATTATGGAAGGTGGTGACAAATATGTTGTGACTTGAATTTGAAGACTTATTCTTGTAAAGCTTGGGAAGTTAGTGGAATTCCGTGTTGCCATGCCATCTATACAATACACCACAAGCAAAATGATCCGGGTGACTACCTAGCTGAGTGCTTCTACATTGAAAAATACCTAAGTGCTTATCAATTCATGATGCCTACTGTGAGAGGACAAAAATTTTGGGACAAAACTAACAAAGAAGCTTGCTCAACCCCCACCAATTAAAAAGATGCCCAGTAGGCCAAAAAGGAACAGAAAAAAGCAACCTATTGAGCTTGTAAAAGACAACAGAATGACTAAAGAGGGTAAGCGAATGACTTGTTCTACCTGTAATGTGGTTGGACATAACTGCAGGAGATGTCCTCTAAAAAAGGTATTTCTTCAATTAATTGATCATGTTGATTTTGAGTTTGTTGTCTTGTTATTAATGCTTGCTATGTGCTTTTTAGGCCAATGTATGTACATCTAATGCTTATGCTAATACACCTGGAGCTGAACCTTATGTTCAATCTCAAGCCAATTCCATTGGATCAAGACCCAAATAAAGACAAGTAAGTTAAGGTAAAATTATGTATTGTACGTTTAAAAAGTGAAGGTTTCAATTTAATGATGATGTATATGTATTCAGACCAAAGCTATAGCAACAACAAGTACAGCTGCTGAAGGAGGATCCAAAGGTCAAGCCACTGCTTCTATAGATTACAGTTCACCTATACAAGATAATAGTGGGCAAGCTAATGCTTCTGCAGAAGCCAATACACTTGTACAAGATAATAGTGGGCAAGCCAATGCTTCTATAGAAGCCAGTACACGTGTACAAGATAATCGTGGGCAAGCCAATGTTTCTGCAGAAGCTAGTACACTTGTACAAGATAATAGCGGGCATACTGATACTTTTGCTCAGTCTAGTGTAGACATAAGAGGATGCAAGGCTAGTGCTAATGTAAGTGGATGTAGTGGACAGGCCAATGCTTCTGTTGAAGCCAGTGTTGATCAACGACATGGATATTTTTGTGCTCAAGCAAATGCAATAGCTCATGATAGACCTCAAAAAATCCTAGTGAGTAATACCTCACTTGTGTTGATCAACAGCATACCATTGTAATTCATGTGTTGTAACTACATTCTCATGTATGTTGTTTTTGTTTTTTCAGTTTAAACGTCCAGCAATTGAAATGGAAATGATGCAAGGACAACCGCAATCGAAGAAGAAGAAAATGGTAGGGTTGGGTGTTCACACAAATCTTAGGACAAACCTTCAATTTCCCAATGTGAGTAATGTTTTCACATTATATAATAGCAATTGATTGTTTCCTTGAGCTAAAACCATGTCCATTCTTATGTAGACTCGCACAACTGGTGCAACATTATTGAAACTACCCGACAAAGAAGTAGTTTCAGGAGTTTCAATGAAAAAGGAACATCCCTAAGCCAGTGTACAGCCTCATTCATTGGGAAGTTCTCCTCAAAAGCATGTTATGGTGAAGCCAAAGCCACCATCACAATCCCAAGTGATTTCCCAACCTCAGTCATTAAGAATTCCTCGAAAGCATGTTGCTGTAAAGCCAATGACACCAGCACAACCCTAGGTGAACTCCTAGCCTCAATCATAAAAAATTCCTCGAAACTATGTTGCTGTAAAACTAGTGGCACCAGCACCACCAGGTGAGTTCCCAACCTCAATCATCAAGAATTCCTCGAAAGCATGTTACTATAATGCCAATGGCACCATCACAAGTCCAGGTTAGTTCCCAATCTCAATTATCAAGAATTCCTCGCAAGCATGTTGCTGTAAAGCCAAAACCACGATCACGACCGCAAGAGAATTCTTAGCCTTCATCTCATGGTACAACAGTTCCTCCAAAGCCTATTATTTGGAAGAGAGTCACAGGAGGTACACCATATACAAGGAAAAGCTCAAGACTTGTGAATCAAGTACACGCCGAACCTACTGGACCACCAGAGACAATAGACTTGGATTGATGTATTTGCTGAACATGGTTGTTTTAATGTCATATATGAGGTAGTTTTTTTGTATGAGACAAATATGTTTGTTTAGTGGCTAAAGTTAATGTTGTATCCCAAACTGGAATTAAGCATATTGTATTTCAAGGAATTATTTTGACAAATGTCTTCATCTTGATAGGTTTTGAAATTCTTGCATAAAACCTATATGACATTGCAATGATGGAACATTTGAACATCTTAATTCAGATTTACATTCACTAAACGAAAGTTTTAAGTTCCAGTTCTAGTGCTGGGTGGGATATCATCTAAGTATCAATATCATTACAAAAAACCATGTGAAAGAAAACGTTGAGCTTGCTGACCAAGTTATAACAGAAGCACTCCATCTAAGGCCTCTCTTGTATAACACAATTCAACGTATAGGAAACATATAGCCACCACAAGAAATTAAAAAAGAAAACTCAGCAACAAGATAAGTATAATTATCACAAAACTATTAATTGACATCACATTTAACACACTCAGAAGATGCCTTCGATTATGGCGAAACCATTACTACCTCATTGATCACTAAATTTAACTAATGCAATCTAATGAACCAATCTGTACAACAAAGCAAGCCCAAACCTTTTCAAGGAATTGAGAATGAGTAAAGTTCATTGACCAGACGTGCCATAAGAAGATAAAAATGCATGAAATGAATTATGCTTCTTTACATTTCCACACAACGTGAGTTTCCCAATTTTACAAGGAAAAAAGAGGATCGCGATAAAGTAATTGAATACAAACTTAGAAACAGCATACTATGGAAGACTTAGAAACTTCCCACTAACTTTCACATTACATATAACCAATATAATGATACAACACATGCATAAAACAAATGCCAATTGATATAGCATCTTTTCTTGCTTTACTCGTGCGAGCTCCTCTTTTAAACGTCTATGTTTTGCCCTTTGCGTCTTCATTTCAGCTATCAGTGAGCTCACATCAACCTCATTGCACCTTGATTGGCTTGATTTGCATAGTGCTTGATTTCTTTCAAAGAGGTTGACTATCATGTCCCTCGCTTGATCCGGTATCTTCGGGTCAACCCACATGAAGAAATTGCAGCAACCAGGACTATCAAACTTAGCACATCCATAAAACCTTCTTCCTGCGTTTTTCCTTGTCTTTGCAATAAGAAGTGGTGATTGAAGACCACAATAGCAAGTTGGCTCCGACTCGACCTCATTAAGAGTTACACCACTTGATTTAGATGTTGATGCCCTCATTCTTCTTGTCGCCATATTAACAAAGCATAATAAAGCTCAAACCAGCAAAACCTACATCGCAAGAGAATAGAAGCAAGTATAACAAAATCCACTGCAGCACAACCCATTTAGGAAGCACAACCCATATTAACAACATTCAACTTATTACCAATTTAGAATCTGCTGCAGCACAACCCATTTAGGAAGCCAATCCAGCACATCCCATTTACACTACCATGAAACATGTATAACGAAATCTGCAATAATATCACATTTATCTCGAATGCATTCACAATAATCACATCTAGAGAATGCAACTGAAATCAAGCTAACTTGACATGCTAAATTGGGTCACCATATATCACAATACCGATCATTATTAGTTTAAGGAAAAGATTAAGCTAACTTGACGTGTTCAATTGGCAGAATCATATATGCTATTGGGAAAATCTGCAGTAAAACATGTGCGCTACCATAAAACATGAGAGGGCATCAATCTACAATAATATCACATCTACCTCGAACAAATTTCACAATAACTTCACATGTTGAATTGGGGAAAAAAAGCCACACAAATGTAACGAATTTCGCTTCTTCTTTTTTTCAATTACATCGCAACTTTCCGATCAAACCTGTCGATCAACGGGAATCGTTAACAATTGAAGGATCGAAACAATTCATCTATACTCTTTTCTCAGTCTCTCCCCTGCAATGCATGATGACCCCACAGAGAGCATATCTTGAGCAACAAAAGAAGCGCAAAAAAAAGTAACAAAGGGAAGAAGAAAAATCGAATGGAAAAGGTGAAAGAGCAAAGCAAAGACACACTTTTATACACTAATTCTGGGTTCGGATGTTTTTGCACAAAACCTCCTCTCAATAATTTTCCAAATCAACAAGCTACGGTAGAATCGACAATGAAAATGCAAACAGCAGCACAAACACAACGAGGATACCTGTGACGAGGAGGAGAGAGGCTTAGAGATAGTGGCCGTCTCCATCGTCAACGCCGCTCGATCCGCCGTCGAGGCTCCCACAAAACGAGTTTTTGCACGTACGCGCATTTGACGAAGATGAGAGCTTCCACTTGCAATGAGCGTTGAGCTCCAAAATCACCATGGGGATGTTATTCCAACTCGCAAGTGGAGCAAATCGCGATTTGCGTCCACCATGAAGGGCTTAGGGTTTCAAAGAAGTCGATTTGGGAAGAAGGAGAACGCAACTGCAAACATGAGGAAGTAGAGGAGATAGTGTCGTTTTTGGATATGTAAATCATCCAAAACGACATCGTTTTGCTGACGTAAAGGTATTTCCTTGACCTAGTTGCCACGTAGGAGAGAGAAATGATTAAAATAAGCCATGTCAGCGCCATGTCAGTATTTTTCATTAGTAAATTTGACGGTATTAACTTTAAGACTCGATTGAATCAATTTGACAAGTTTTAGGACTTATTTGCACTTTTTGCAAGTTTTAGGACTCAATTGAACTTTTGTGACAAGTTTTAGGACTTTTGGTGAACATATCCCAAAAATAAAAGTCCAGGTAAGTTGAGGTTACCTATCTCCATACTAGATTTTTACTCCAAAAGTCTGTCTAATCAAAAGTCTAATGACGTCATGGATCGATGGCTTCACCTTCCGCTGCGGAACCACCATCATCTAAGTCGAAGCCCCCTTAATAGGCCAACTAACTCGCCATCAAGGTTAAAGTACCATGCAACAAAAATATAAGGAACCTATTCTGCCAAACCCATGTCAACCTAGACACTAGAGCTACATTTAGTATATATTACTTTAGACTCAGGCACAAACACATTTTTATAGACAGCTTCATGATATTCAAGAACTCCAAAACGCTGAGGCTGTGGAATGTCCATCCTATATATCTGAAAAAATAAAGGAATGAGCCAAGGCCCAACAAATGAAATCTCTAGTTTTAAGTTAGGAAAATCAGTTTACCACTTCACCTGGTACAAATAACATACATGCATAACAAACAGTATGCATAGAACTTGAATAAATGTTAAGCCTTTTTCCATTTGGATATGTCACAAATCTGAGCAATTCAACTTTTCACAATACTTTCCTCAGATGCAAGCATATGATGTAAAACATTCATGCTCATGTGTTGGGTTCATTTCTTCTTCCTCCCGAACACTTCCAGGGCATCTCAACCAACGGGACATCCCAACTCTCGAGGCATCCCAACACATGGAGCATCGTCACCGTTGAACTTTGTGGGTGACAGAATTTATATTATTCGCATGTAAGCCATGACAATTAAATATTTGCATGTATATACTCACCTTCTTCACATCACATGTTCCTTTAAAGAAATGAAATACATCATTCAAGCAAATAAGTATGAAGCAATACGAGTTCAAACTCAAAAGACTAAAGTCTACTCAAGTTCAGAAAGTACACATATCCAGATTTTGAAATAAAATTTCATCGGTTTAAAAAATACTTTTATTTAGACTTTGAAAGCAAAGTATACTCGAGTTCAATATACATATGTCCAGACTTTGAAAATAAAGTCTACTCGGGTTCAAAATACATATATCCAGACTTTGGAAATAAAGTCTACTCGAGTTTAAAATATATATGTCCAAACTTTGAAAATAAAGTCTACTCGAATTCAAAATACATATGTCTAGACTTTGGAAATAAAGTATGCTCGAGTGCAAAATACATATGTCTAGACTTTGAAAATAAAGTCTACTCGGTGCAAAATACATATGTTCAGACTTTGGAAATAAGGTCTATTCGAGTTCAAAATACATATGTTCAAACTTTGGAAATAAAAAGTAAAAAATACATATGCCGGGGCTTGTCCAAGTTCGATAGTTTTAAAAATAGGCTTGTCCAAATTCTGATAGTAAAGTCTGTTCAGTTTCAAAAGTAAACATAATCATAATTTGAAGTTAAAATTTGCTCAGTTAAGAAGTAAACAGAATCACCATTTACACTCACCTAATATACTCCACTCCACTTTGAGTAAAACGATTTTCTACCCTTTTAAAATACATAAAACCAGGAAGACAATTTCTACAATCACTTCAAAGATGACATTTACACGTTCAGATTTAACCATTATACTTGCCAATTTTCGCTACACTTTAAGGAAACAAATCACCTTCATTTGAACATGTACAGAACCAGCAAAGCAGATCCAACCATCGCCATGTCTTCACTATTATCACACATCATAATAACATTTCTCAAGCAACCAAGTTAAAAAGTGTCCAGCAAATTTTATTAGCTTAAATCTAGAGTCTTCACTTACCTCACCTAAAATCTGAAAGCCTAAAACCAGCTTGTAGATTTTGGATCGGGTGTTGATGAAGTAAATTCTCTTTGAAGATTGAGGTGAAGAAGAGAGTTACGGTTTGGGGTAAAAATTTCCTTCGGTGTTGCCCAGATGAAAATAAAACAGAGGAGTAGATTGTGAGATGGATAAGTGCATGCACTCATAGGTGGCACTTCCTCTTTCCATCCACGGCCAGGTGTAAGAAATCAAAGCTGATTACGGAAGAGTAATGGCCAAGAAAAATGATTACCTATGGCTAGGTGTCCAGCTAATATAAAAAACTTATCTTAAGAGGGCATGTGACCATGGTTAAATCCTTCATAGGCCATGTGAGAGTAAGATGTCTGAGGGAATTTTGTGAGAAA
Organism: Syzygium grande; assembly: GCA_024733475.1. Classification (NCBI taxonomy): domain Eukaryota; kingdom Viridiplantae; phylum Streptophyta; class Magnoliopsida; order Myrtales; family Myrtaceae; genus Syzygium; species Syzygium grande. Next base: position 28,182,223 of record JAMXDD010000010.1, read on the forward strand.
AACATAATATCTTCCCCCTTAATGGCAATTAGATAATAATGGTTATCAATAATTAACTAAGGTTTAATCTAATAATATTACGCATTAATTACTAAGACGATGGTAATTTAATTAATACCGCACTACTATTAACGTACACAACCACGTTTAAAAATTCTAAATATGTCAAGCTCAAAACGATTACTTTCTCGAATTCGCGCCTCACAATTTATGGTTCAACAACGATTTCTACCCGTCCGCACAAATACTAAGCTACATAATACTTAGCTTATAATCCAAATATCATTATCGAACATAAAAAATTTTCAACGTCACATACTTATTATTACAAAATTTTTGGATGTCACATAGAGTCGGATCAGACTACAACCCCAAACCCGAGCCATGGCATACCCAAGCGTGGAGGAGGCCATGTTTTTTTTTTTTAGATAGTCCTCGAAGGTAGATGAGCTAAATTAACCCCACCCCCCTCTCTTTTTTTATGTAATCGGAAAGGGCCTGAGTAGCAGGCGTGTAATTATTTTAAATTCCGATGTGGGTCGATAATGCATGTATAGATGAAGTGTGCTTTTGTGTATGCGTTTTCCATGCTATCCCCTTTGTATTGTTAGTTGGGAGATATAGGATTCGCTTTCGCATGTGTTGATCAAAGAATAAAAAAGAATGGGTTGGTGATGGCGACGCCTCATGGGGCGTTGCAATTCAATGACCGATATAGGGAAGTCGCGTGCCCGAGGCTCGGGGAGATAGGGTACGGGGCGTGATAAGGGTCATCTGAAACAGACTGAGATTGAGATTGAGCCTTGGCAATTGAGCGTCGATAATCTGCCCCTTTACTCTTCGGCACAGAAACATCATAAACTTGAATTCCACTATTCTCTTTGAGGCCCGAACCGATTTCTTCTTCCTCGTAATGGTCCCAATTTGAACACAGCTTCGATTTCGGCAGTAACTGAGCTTCCTTAGGAACTTGCTTTCCGGACGCCATGTTGGCACTCGCTAAGTCGCTCGAAGTTCTCGACGGAGCTTAGTTTATGGGATAACTCTTCTTACTGTGGTGTAAAGAATAAAAAAGCGGGAGGTGCAGACCAAGACCACCCAGTTGGGGGTGTGCATGGAGGTCTCGAAGGAGGGAGATGAGGGAGCACTGGCGAAACTGTTCCAACACACAAGTAGAGCAAGAGGGAAAGTGAAAGAACGAGAAGAAACAAATATAAAAAAAAGGGAAAGCAAATGAGCCCCACATTTGAGTCAGCGTGGTACAAGCATGAGAAGGGTAGAAAAAGCAAAGGGTAAAATGGCCACAATACTATAAAAGGGAGTGCATGAGCCAAATGAAGAGTAGAAAAAGCACGGCTTAATAAAATGTGTAAAAAATAGATATGCTATTCATAATTTTGGTATAAATTATTTCATTTTGCTATCGATAAATATAGCTTTTCATTAAGTTGAAAAACCAAAAAAACATAACACTATTCATTAAAGTAAATTTTTACACCATGAGAACATATGTCTTTTCAATATGTGATTTCAATTGTACTTAACAAATAAACTCACTTCATTTAAAGATAATAGGAACATAAAAAAAATTAAAAGCTACATCTTCAAAAGCAAATAGAAAAATATAATATACCTTACTAATAAAAGATATGGATAACATAAAGTAGAGTCTTCTAAATTAAGTGATAAATTAAATACGATGAAGAAATTTACTTTATTTAAATGATGCAATATGATTGATTATACAAACATTAACGGGGATTTATCACTTTATTTAAGTAATATAATGTAATTAATTATGAAATAATTAATCACTTGATTTATTTAAAATCTAAGTGAAGATATCATTAAATTAACAATTAATGAGAGAGAAGTTCTTAACTCTTATCTGACGCATGTAACCAATCTAATTATGTGAATAGAGAAAATTCATCAGATGAAGAAAGTCACTTACTATGAAAAAAAAAAAAGTAAAATGGGACAAAATGAATATATATGTTATATAATAAAGTTTTCAATAATTTATTGAAATAAACAAAGAAATCCACTTAATTTAAAACAATGTAGGAAGTTTTTCCTAACAAGATTTACCTAGAATGAAGACATCTATGCCGATATAAAATTTCTTGGAAGCAGTGCGACATTACTAATCTAATAGGTTGTTTAATAGAACCGTAACATAGGCTTGGTTTAACAATTTATCAAAAGATAATTCAATTAATGGCTTCGAAAGAAATATTATTCATTCATCATCTCCATCAGAGTTACAAATCAAAAACCTTGCAAATAAGGTAGTAACACTGTTGTTTGTAGTTCTTCGGGCAAAGCTTTTAAGCATTTGAATCTCCTATGTTAATTTAAGTGTCATAATCTGAATCTGAAGAGGTTTTATAAAAGATATAAGGTAGGCTCAGTTTAGGAGTTGAGAAATGAAAGGATTCGATCGATAGGCATAAAAAATTTTCATTGAAAGGATTTTGAAGTTGGTGATCATCTTAGCATCACTACCTATTTCTCCTTTGCTGGGGATTATCGCATAAATGCTTCACCGACCACGAGAGCCAAACACTTATCTTTCTGAAATTTGCGAAATCATCTTTTTACTGGGGATGACTTTGCGACATTGAACACAAGCAGTCTTTCATTCCCATCAACAATTGGGCTTTGCATCAATATCTTTTTCACTCTCTTTCATCTCTCTTTTTTCATTCTTCTTTCTCATTTTTTTTTCTTCCTTTTTTTTTTTCTTTTTTTTTCAATTTTTTTCGACTTTCTTACGTCCTTTTTTTTCTTTTTTTAAAACACATTTCTTGTAGTGCACTCATGGATCAATCAGACTTTGATTTTTATGAGGCCATCAGTTCTAGAATAATTAGCATTTTTAAACTCTCGAGATCTACATCTTCAATCGACACTCTGGACCACGTTGTCTTAATGCAGTAACTCATCTACCTGACCTCGTGTGAGGGATGATACGCTGTCTCATTCCAATAGCTCATCTATCTTGCCCAGTGTGAGGATGATCACCAAGTAAGTTTGAGAAATAAATTTGCAGGCTCAACTGAGCTATGCAAGGGATAAACATGTGTATGATAGAGAAATCAATGATTTTCATCACTTTAAGGCACTTATATTTTCGTTTGAGTTCATTTGCAACGAAGACAATCAAAAATTGGTTGTTCATCAAACATCAAAATTACAAACTTGAAACTGTCGGTTTAAAGTGTTTTTTTTTTTAAATTGCACCGCAATTGACTCACTTGTCATGGACTAACGCAAAATTAAAAGATTATGACAAAGTAAGTAAACTACATAGTAAAGAGTGTAAAAAACTTACTTGACCAACCAAGGGTAACAAAACATAGAGACATGCACATGTACTTGTGAGGTTTGACACATAAAGGTGGGATATACTAAAAGGCTTAACAATTGGGGTCAAGAGGGTACAGTGACTAGTCCGCAGTCTCGCAGCTAAGGTCGGGTCCTCTTAACTCTGGCTCAATCAAAGGGTCATCCTATAGTCTCACAGCTTTGTGGACAAAGGCGAACACTTTCAACACTAAGAAAAAATTTTGCGTTTGAAAAGGTTGGTCCTTAGTCTCGCGAACAAGGTCGTATTCTTCCAACACCATCCTAGTTGTTTTCCTAGTATACAATCCAAGTCCAGTGGGGGACGTGTGTGCAAGAGTGTAATGATAAAGTATTAAAAGCATACATAGCAATTTATAATACAAACACCACTTCGATATCAAATTAAAACCTTCATTCTAATACGTCTCTGCAAAACGAAGGGTAATCAAACATTCCACCCATTATAACTTCTATCTACAAAAATTTCACACCTAAGTTGGGGTGCTTTGGGTAATTGCAAAGGATAGGAATTTTTCCTAACCCATTTTTAGATGGGTTTACCGTGTCTCCATGTTGAGTAAACAAAAACATTTTTTAAAAGGGAGAGTCAAGACCCAAGTCCACTATGATTTTTAACTCAAGTCCCCAGTAGAGTCGCGAAGCTATTGTGACCTCCAACAGTTGAAAAAAGAAAAGCTACCAAGTGAAAGCTAATAGATTACTAAGCGAAACATATCACAAGCTCTCCCAAATCCATACCAATCGCTACTTTAGGATTTTGATTTAATTATATAAACATGTATATTTAATTCGTTCTGGAGTCGCAAATAATCGATTATTAGTTGATTAAAAACCCAAGTAAACTGCGCAAGAACATTTTACTTCTATGAACCAAAGATTTCATGGATAATAAGGCTTGATTACACTAAATAAATCTAACACTTTTTTGGCACATTTTCTCTTTATTTAAAAAAAAAATTGCAAACAGTTTTGGGTAATTTTATTCATAAACCACGAATATGCAATGGGTGATCATGCAGGTGCACTGACAAGAATTTAACACTCAATAATCAAAACAATAAATAAATTGCTTGGAGAGACAAAAAAAACCTTGATGCACTAAAAAATTTAAAAGCTCGGGTGCGTAGGCAAGAATTTAACACTCAATAATTAAAACAATAAATAAATTGCCTAGAGAGACAAAAATAATATATATGAATTACCTAAATTTACATGATGACTTTTACCAATTGGGAAATAATATATATTAAATCCTAAACAGGCACCAGATAAAGTTAATGGTTTCCGAAATTACTACGTGATTCTTAATGCACCTAAGATATGAATTTCTAGTTAGGAAACATGCATGAATGCAATATAAACTAAATGGAATGCAATTTTTATATGATGCATGTTCATAATCTAATGAATTATAACATCTAAACCCTACATCATTAAATACATTAAATGTCTCCACACCCAAATTAAGAAATAATTTGATTGAAGATCCAATGTTTAGTCTTAAAGATCAAATCCCCAATTATTAGACGCACACATATATATAACAATTTAAAACGATGAAACTGCCTATTCGGGAATCGCCTAAAAACTTCACATCAACCCAAAGTTAGAATCAAATAATAAAAATTAGGTAATCAAATATTCAAATTGGGTTTAGTTTAGGAAGATACCTAAATTAGTTTATCGACTCAAATCATGCCCGGCAACAAGAGGAACTTAAAGCGACCAGCAAATAAGTAGCGAAGGCCAAGGAAAGCCAAGACGGTGTGTTTGACTACGACAAAAGGGCCGATGGTAGTGAAAGTTCACCAGAAATCGGCAAAAAGTGAACAAAACAATTGGACGGCGACTGGTTTAGACTGCCATGACAAGGGAGCGAGCAAGTAATAGCATTGGTGATGAGAACATCGACAATAGGCAAAACAAGCAACAATGACGTCGGGATTAGGTGGCGAATGATGGCGTTGAGACCGGAAAAAACGAGCAGCAAGAGGAACAACAACTACAAACTTCGCAGGTGAGCCAACAATGATGGTGGAGGTGCTTAGGGGTAAGCGATTCCAAATTCTTTACAAGTTTTACATGGAACCTGAAACTTACCATCGGATACAAGTTTCCCATTTTTTGGAACCTAAAACTTACCCATTAGAATTTGAAACCTGAAACCTATCATGGAATAAGTTCCAGGGTAGGTTCCAAGATTAGGTTCCAAGGTCTAGCGGGTTCTTTTTGTTTTCATTGCATTTTTAGTTAAACAAAATAAAAATAAATGCAACAATACTGAACAAACTTGTTATTCATCAAAGAGAATACAAAAGGATAGTTTTCCTGATATTACGGTTCAAATAAATATAACTAAAATGAGAAATAATTGTGTGAATCGATACTAGAGGTGAACAGTTCCATGTTCCATATAGGTTCTACTCATGATAATAGGTTTCTCATTTTTTGGAATTTGAAACCTACCCTATCACAGGCTTGAGGGTCGATTCCAAAGTCTACTCAGGTTCCACCTATATTATTAATTGAACAATTACAGTAAATCATCACCTTTAATAATTATCACTTACTGCTATAATTCACTAATCACAACTTATATTTAGATACATGAAGAATATGAAACATTAATAAGTCATAAAATGAAAACTCATACTAGTGATTCTAGATCATACACTCGTCATCTAATGTCATAAAACACTGCAGGATCACGAGAAAATAGGTTTTTGTTACAGGTTCCACCTACGTAGAACCTGAAACCTACCCGTCGAAACAGATTATCCAATTTTTGGAACCTGGAACCTACACTGCATACCTTAAAACTTGGAACCTATGGGTTCCCATTGGTCTAGTTCTTAAGTTTCAAGGTAAAACCTGGAACCATGTTCACCCCTAGAGGTGATGGGTTTTGGCACGGCGAGGGTTGGTCTGGCATGGCAGCAGTGTTGTAGGCACAGTGAGGAGAGACTTAGATCCCTTGACTCCAACGTTCTCATGTGAATGTGCTTTTTCTTTTCTCTATCAACCAACCTCCTTTATTCTCAAGAGTAAAATGGTTTTTATAGGCAAGGGATTACGGTTATTCTTTCAAGAACAAAGAATATCCTTGTTTCCTAGTTTAGATTATGTGATTTATTCTAAATTGGAAATTAGGGTATATCTCTCTCTTATTTGCCTATGATCAAAATTACTAAAGTAATGACCTTGTTGCGTCAAAATATAATCAAGGAATGCAATCTTTCCCAATTAGCCCTCACATGTACCAAGCACTTGCAATTTTCGGCTATATAGATCTTCAATGGGCTTGGTCCAAATTGTGTCCCTACAAGCTTAGTCTGGATAATTAAATTAAGCTTAGAGCTTCCATGCTTGACTTTGTCCATTTGTAATTTATGTGGGCCTAATGATATTAAATAAAAATGCTCACAATATGCAAACTAATAATATTTTTGTTTTATGGATCGATGTTGATCTCTTATTTCTTTGCAATGAATGCCTAAATGGGTCACCAAAAATTAGGTGTCAAGAGATATCATAAAAATGAAGAAAGTAAACCCATAATTAAGGGGAACCCTGTCATGACCCGAATCTTTTTATCTTTCTTTAATAGTATGCAGAAGCGTACATTCGATTAATACCCAGATAATAACAACAATGAGTAGCCAGGAAGAACAATCAATTCACAAATGCATTGCTATTTTCATAGGTTACTACTTCATATTTTACATGCCCTTTTTCTACGGGCTGCTTTTTCATACATCCAAAGTTGGGCTAACCTTAGCTCCTCGAGCGAGCTATACTATAAAAAACGGTTCCCCTATTGGTCAAGCTAGTACTCTAAGGATTCGCCATGGTCCCATCGGACGAGAATTCCTGCAGTCCGTTGAACCCTCGGAGAGGACCAACCAAGTCCCTATCGAACCATATAAACCAGGCTTCATAACAGTGGGGAACCATGTTCTCAGCATCCTCTTGCACCCAAACGGTGGTGGTAAATTTACAGTAGGTGGTATACTCTTCTACATCTACTATATCTATGATAGACACATGCATTTCTATGAGAAGTCCATGTCAAACGGGAGGCAGCGTCGCCATACCTACAAGTCAGTAAAAATTAAGGAGTGAGTCAACACTCAGTAAGTAAAACTCACTAAATTCTGGATAGGAGGATGCCTCGCCGTCGAATAAAGCACATGCACATAGCCACACCAATTGATGGCAAATCAATAACAAAAATGTTTCTAACATACTTGTTCTTGTGCATAAAACGATCTCAATTTGCGTTTTGATTCAAGCAACAACACTTCAACCAAGAGCATGCACACGATAGATTTATCATATCAACCGTTGATACGGTTCTTCTGAAAATTCTCCACGCAACATCCCTTAATCCAAGGGCGACGGCTATTCATCCAAACTTAATAGGGCAATGTCTCCTAATCAAGGTCGACGGCTATTCATCTAAACTTAATTGGGCAACGTCCCCAATCAAAGGCGACAGCTATATTTTTCCCTCGTACGATCATGCCAACAAGCATCATACCAACTTGAATACTTCACGCGAAGTACATATCATGCCATGTTGTCTCTAAAGTTTTAAGTTATGCCAGGCACGAAATCAAGTTCAGGACTCGAACCGATCGGTCATGGCACTGACCTATACCAAGCAAGGCTTTGATCGGTATGTCTCAATACCGACCCACCAAGCAAGGCTCATTCCAACACGCGTCGACGCCGATCTAAACCAAGTGAGACTTATTCATGGCCCGGGCGTGCTCTCAAACATGATGCCAAACACATGAGCAAACCTTACAATTATAAATGCAAGCATGGCAAGCTATATCAAGTGTTCACAAACCACAAGATTCATTCAAGCACAAAAAGAACATGACTCGCCCAACAATGTAACACACCACCCTAGCCAAGGTTTAATAAGTCTACTTACTACCTTCCAAGATTGTGGTTAATGGTGGCTTAGTAGCGAATCGAGTAATACTGACGCGGCACGTGCACGGCTGCGGGCAAGGGCGCGGCCAAGAGGAGAGAGGGCAGCCTAGAGAGTGAATGGCATGAGGGAGAGAGAGGAAGAGGGAAATGAGTGGTGAAAGTTAGAAATGAAGGGTTGGTAACTCTATTTATAAGCAAACCTTTTATCATTACCCTTTCATTTGGACAAATAGAAATCCTTGAAATGGCAAGCCTATCTTGGTGAGTTGGCTAGCCTAACAAGAAGAGATGGCAAGCCTAAATAATGGTGGGGCAAGCCTAAATATTAGATGCACACTTGCCTTCTTCATATTAGGCCACTTTGGGTGTGAATCATCCTAGTATTAATGAAGTGTAATGATGTATAAGACACCTAAGCTAGATGACTTACCATCTTTCATTAAATGTTTAGATTTGGTGTAATAATTAACTTTGGATTTGATCATATCAAATACTTGCTCACCAAAACAAGCTTTCTTCTTCTAAAGTATTCTATTTTGTCTTTTTCCAAGAATTAAACATGAGAATTATGCCAAAGGAAGTGCTAACTTTATCGGGAATGAGTTCCTCATGTCCACTCACGATCGACTATGCCTACTAAACCGAGATTCGTGAGCCTAGTCACCATCGAAAGTGGCGAGTTGTGGCCAAAGTTGTTTTGAATGACTAGGTCAGTGGCCCATGGTGTGGGCACAATGGCCGGCACTGACCGGGCGCACCGGTAGACCGAATATAGGGCCCATGTATGGCTTGGCAGCAGGCATATCCGGGCTCGGGTTCTTGGCCTGAGCGGGCGTGGGGCGCCATTGGTATGTAGATCGAGCGCCGTGTTCCCGTGCAAATCGGGCGCTGCAGCCTGCGGCGGCAGTGCGCGGCCCATCCACAAAGATCCATAGGGCCGGGCCAGGCACATGGTTTGGCGCCGGCTGGCCTTTGGCCTTTCAGAGGGTCCAAGCTAGGCACATGGCTGGCTTGTGGCCCAAAGACATGGCCTCGACACACGGCTTTAGGCACATAACCCATTCGCAAAGTTGTCCGAACCAATGTGCAACCGATCTACAATCGATCCGTGACCCGTCCGTGTCCCATGGTCAGTCCATGGCCAAGCATACTTGGTCCATGGACGACCCCGGTTATCATGTAGTTGTATAGGACCGATTGTTCTATGACCAACACATGGTCACACGGATCGATGCATGGTCGTCCGCGGTTGGTATGTGATTGTGCGGAATCACTTATGATTGGAATAAGACCGCGCGGAATCAATCCATGCTTGTCCATCGATTCATGGTGGTACAAGACCGTCCCATGACCAACCCCTATTGTTGATAAGCCAACTATGGCCGAATAGCTCGGGTCACTTGTATGGTCATTTGATTAACTCACTGTCGATCTCTTGATCATTCCAGGGTTGATCTTTCGATCAGACCATGGCTAATCCCTTGGTTACCCATCTGATCGGGTTGATCGATCCATGACCTATCCTTGGATTGGTCCATGGCCGATTTCTCCCACGATCAGCACGCCAGTTCCACAGCCATTCCGTATAGCCAAAATCATATATGTCATAGACCCTTTGAAAGGCGATTCGAGCCTTGCAAAGGGCCAAAATGGCTTTTTGAAATGCTAAAATGACCATGTTTAGGTCCGGCCTGACTCAGACCATGCCACATGGCCTAGCAACCCCTGTGACATGTGGCAATTGCGGCTTGGCTAGACTTGACCGCCGCAAATCCCTTTCTTTTATTATTCGAAAATGCATTTTCTTTCAATTTTGAGCTAACTTTCACTACCCGTTTTTCTCTCGTTCGGTGTCGGTTTGACCCAAATCTTACGCCCATGAAAAGCTCGTGACCCGTATTTTTCAATTATGTGACTCAATCTTCAGGAAAGTTTTAGGATCATGGATTTTCAAGAATTAGGCCAAAGAGACAATTTTTGTAAAAAATTATGATATAGTCTTCATTAAACATCTAATCATTGCGATTCTTGCGCAATCGGAAAGCTTATGACCTGTCTTTGTCGAGGGCTTAGACGATCTGATCAAATCATGAAACTCCTGACACTTCACGATCGGATGTTTGAGTTAAACATTGCGATATTTTGAGATCGAGCGTCCAATGTGGACAAATTGGGTGTAGTTGGAAAGCTTTCAATGAGCACAATCCAATTGTACCATTCAATGGAACTTTTAGAGGAGCAACACTCCCAGTTGACTATGGCAAAACCTTAGGTCAAAAATTTACATTCCAACAATTACGTCTCCGAAAAATCAAAATTGCATTATAATTTTAGGAAATCATCTCAAGAATTACGTCTAATTACTTAATTGAAAAATTTTGTGCAAAAAGAGCATTGTGGGATGTTAACCCCTCTCCACATGTAACCGAATCCCAGGTCTACAGTTTCTTTGTTATTAGCCTAGTTTCTTTTCTGAAAAAAGAAGGTTAACACTACGAAAAACCTTAAATTGGTACATTTGTGATAAATTGACCATAAACTAATTTTTTGACTCAAGATAAATCTACCCTAAACTAATTTTTTTTTTATCAAAAAAAACTTCAAACCAGTACACCTGTGACAAATTTACCCTCCATTAATTTCCATTAAATTAGATTAATACCATGAAAAACCCCAAAATAGTACACCGTGATAAACGGATGGTAAAACTCCAAATTGTTCCATGTATCATCCAACTCAGCAATTTGACAGTAAAATTTATTCGAAACTAACGAAAGGTAAATTTGTTACAAGTAAATTAGTTTGGAATTTTTTTATCAAAAAATTAATTTTGAGATAAATTTATCACAGGTATAGTAATATGAGGTTTTTCGTGATATTAATCCGAAAAAAAATGATTGATGGCAAATCTGTCTTTTGATTTATTTCAAAACCCTAATTAGACTTGACATGAACATGCTTAATTACGTACCGTTGGCGCAAAAAATTCGTCAGCCTCACGATTCAATTCGAATGGATTAACTGGAGGAAGGGAAGTGGGAAGCGTGGAGATATAATTATCAGGGGGATTGGGGCAAACAAAATATCAAGAAAAGCAACCGTACGGTCGTGGTGAGGCGACAGAGTTGCGCAGCATGTTGCATGAATTTAGGGGGATGGACCACCTTCGAAACACATAAATCATGATCGAAGGACCCAGAACGTGACCTGCACGTAGTTGTCACGCACTCACGTGCAAAAGCCGGTCAACAACATGCCCTGCTCCCCCCTCCCCGGTCCCCATCATTCACTGGATGGGGATAACCTGACATCGATTGATAAAATATTGCATGCTGGTACTTCTTCTTCTCCCTTCCGTGCTTCCCCATCTATATCTATCTTCGTGTCATTTTTATTCATCGTTGTCTTCCCCATCGCTAGCATCAATGGGATGGCAGAGGTTCGCCTGGATTCAGATCGAGAAGATGGGCTCGAAATAGTGGTCACGGATTGGTCTTGACTCTGCTGGCCCTCTGAAGGAGGATTGTGTGGTTGGGATGTTCTTTCGAAGTCAGATGTCAGTAGTGCGCAGAATCTTTTGCCCACTGCGCTTTTCGCACTGCTGCTGCAGAAAGCCCTGGTAAAGAACCGTGAGATGGTTTGATGGACGCACAAAAATTGGATTAGATGTAAACCCGCTCCAACTAGACTTCTGTAGGTTACTTCCAGCACCAACGGTTATTTTGAGTTAAGTCGTATGCAGGGGATATTGACATTTGCAATTCATTAATTTAAAGTTTAACCGAAAGAATTCCTCGAATCATAAACGGAGGAAAATACAGCTCCAGTGAATTCTGTACAGCACGACACTATACCATGCAACTTCTGTTTTATGCAATTTTACATTGGACTTGGATTAGTAAACTAAATGAAAAATTTACTACAACGTTTTTGTATTTAATTACGACGAAATATAATATACAAATTGAACATTGTCCAGTTGTCCTAAAGCCGGCATAGGATCTCAATAGGCAGTTGGATTTAGGAGGGCTGCTTGACATCAGAGGAATGCTAAGTGCTTACGGATGTCAAATGTCAAACCTTACTTTTAGGAACTAAAGTGGGAAGATGGACAAATTTCGACAGAGCAATGCTAAAAGAATTTGGAGCATCTCCAAAACGAAAATCAATTTGAAAAGAATGGCTCGCACTATTTCTATCTTTTAAATTACTATAACACTTTCTAACTTATTGAGTTGTCGAAATTAATCTCAAGAGAACCAATTAATCAAAATTACAAATGGAAAGAATGAGAGTACCTATCTATTGAAAATGCAAAAGCCACTCATCGTCCTGATAATATGAGTGTCTGTATTAATCAAAACAATGATACCTTTTATGTTACTTTTCTGTTTGTTTTTATACAAACTTCATTTCCAATCTTCTACTTATTAATATGTTTAGACTAATCTATATATAGGCTTTTTTTGCGATTAGTATGAACCTTGTTGACCTTCTTTGTTAACACAAATTATAATCATAAAGAGTTAGCAATTTTAACCAAAGAATTCTCCTTTAAAAACTTGAACTAAAGAATGGAGTATTGCCATAAATTTTTAGAGATTGAACTTTAGAAAGACGTAAATAAATGCACATTAGAATTATTCTTTTAAATTGGAATCTAATCATTATATTTATTAAAACACTCGAACCTTAGATGATTCTCGGAAAAAAGTAACAAACATCTAGACTTCTCCGATTTGAATACCCATTAACATCCTAGAAGATTTCACAAAACCTTTTATCACTTGGTTTTCGACTTTTCGGAAATATATTAGCCGATGAATTAGGAAAATCGTCACATCTTCCTACAATTTTGTATGAAAGTATGAAAGAAATTTAGTCCATCCAAATAAAAGTTAAAGAGGGTATTTATATTCATCGTGTCTTTTTTATGGAAATCGAAGGATAGGAGCTATAGTCTCGACGCAAGCTGATGAGAATTTGACCCCGCGTGAAATTGAGCAAAAAGGCCGCCGAATTGGCCTATTTTTTGCACGTACCGATTGAAAGAAAAAGAAAAAACATTATAGGTTAGATTGATTGATCTACATTATAGGTATATTTTTCCATTTCATCAATCTTATTATTAACGAACTCTAAGCAAGGGCTATTTCGAACTATTTAAATTTAAGGTGTGTTTAAAGCTATTTGTGGAGCCGAAAGAAATTCGCAATTTGCCAAAGGGCCTTGCTAATTCCACTCATTTTTTCCTTCAAGCTTAAGAAAACCATTAAGTTACTCAAGTTACCCTCCAAACCCTAGGTTTTTTCATCTATTCATTGACATTTGATGACATCTTTTTTTAAGGCATATACCTAATTTTTCCCTTTGTATCCTTTCTTGCATCTAGCACAAAGAAACATTGAGTTTATGTTTAGCTAGCAACTCAGTTCAGGATTTAATTTGTTTGACTCTTCCATTCTTAGAATATAAACACTAAGAGAAGATAAAAAGAACAATAAAAAGAAACGGGAGAGATCAAAACTGAACTTTTTATTGTTCTATCAAACAAAATGATCATCAATATTGTTGGAATCCGTTATCTTATAGTGATTGCTTACATAGAGAGCATTTGAGCTACATTCTCAGGAATTTTCCTTATGAAGAATTATGAATTTCATTTTGAAGATTCGGATAGAGATTGGACTTCCATAAAAATCATGCAAAGCTTAGACAAAAGCATAAAGCAGCGATTTTCTAACAACTAAAACCAACAAAATTACATTGATAACAAGCATAGTCTTGCAACTTTGAAACGCGATTATGCTCAACAACATAACTTCCACGAAAAGTGATTCATGACTCGAGTCCATGAAGGTAAACTACTAACCTTTTAGCGATACCATTGTGATCCAAAAGGACACTTTAGAGTTCGAAGGAGAGAGATGTTGAATTTTGAAGAGAGAGAGATCTTGTACCAAAATTTATGTTTTAATTCACTTCAAGTGGTGTTTTAAATAAAAAAAATTTGTGGAAATATAGTCACATCCATTTCAAATCACTCATTACACATTTTATAAAAAAGAAAAAAGAAAAAATCTAGTGCAAAGAATATTGTAATATTTTCTTAATTGTAGCATAATTCGTTCCAACAACTGGGAGGAAGCTTCTAAGAACCTTAAACTAAGCATTAAGGGGCTCATATCAATCATTGAATCGATCTTATGATATCTCATATCTCCATTACATGTCTGATCTACCGGTATGGATGGTCACTTAATGATACCCTGCAAAAGATCTTGGAAATTCCTTACCCTGCAGAAGATCTTGAAAATTCCTTGACAGTGAATTCTACTTTATAAAAAATGAGATAATATGCACGACCCAGAAGTTTTTTATCACATAGAAGTCAAAGTAAAGATGAAAGAGTACCCTAATGACACAGTTCATAACATCTTTAGTCCATCCAAGAAGAAAGGGATTGCACCCACCACAATAAACAATAACATCTTGTTAAATGAAAATTTTTCTCGTTTAGTTAATTATCCAGTGTATATGGAAGAGCAGATGCTTGTAAAATCCAAATCTTTGCTGAACCAACCACTTAATTTCTGCTTGTTGGAGGATTAGCACTTGACCAAGAAGTCTGAAACATGGTATGTTTTCTATGGTGCTGGTGGAACTACTCATTTAAATAAGAAAGAGGAACCGGAACTTTGTCCTTGGAAGTAGAAGCCAAAGGTCCTCAACTCTCGCTCCATCAGATTCTGATGATCATACAAGCTCATGAAATTCCGCTTGACCTTTCGTGACAAATATAGGAACAGATAACCGATCACTCATCTTTCCGGTAAAAAAAGAGTTGACTGATTAAGTTCCTTTTTTGATCTACCACTTACACAAGCCACTATACTAAAACAGGTCCTCTGCAAGCGTTCAACCCAGATTTATGTAGATACTGGAAGATGAAGGTGGAAAAAAATGAAGAAAAATGCCAAGAAAGACCAAAACAAACGACAAAGATCCGTGCAGGGAGCGTCGCTCGATGTTTTGTGAGTGATCTGAACAAAAAATTAACCAAACTTTACTAGCCAACAACGAGTGAAAACAAAAATTTGAAGCATACATCAATTCATAGTTTATGAAACCCTATAAACCGATCTTGTATCACGAAAACAGAAATGAGATCCCTTATCCTTACCACACTGACTGTCGGGGTCGCTGTCCTCCCGTCAAAAGCCGGGCGAGAAAGCAAGAAGAAGCCATGAAACTCAGGATGGATAGCGCCGGAAAGCTCCAGACCGACGGCGGTCGAATCTATCGGCGCTATCCCTCCTGAGCTTGACAGATTCTTCTGTGCTGAGCTGAGTAGCCGGAAGAAAAAAGAGCTGAAAGAAGCATTTGAGAAAGTGATAAAGAATGGGTTAGGGGGTTTTCCCTTGAACCGCTTCGCGAAGTGAAACGTATTTATAGACGCAGCGAGAGAGCGAGATAGAGGGGGAGAGAGAGAGAAGAACGTGGGAAATTGCAGAGGGCCTGAGGGATTCAGGAGTACTTAATTTTGCTGAGAGGAAGAGGAGGATTTGACCAGGAGGGGTTAGATATTTGACCACGACGGAGTGGCTCAAGTCCTTTTCACTCCCACTCCAGCCCCAAAAGCCAACAAAGTCATTATCTCCGCACTGGTCTTTTTCGTGCTCTTGCCGACTACGACGTAGATTTCCCAGCTACCGCTCCTCTTGACGTTCTTGTACAATACGAGGATTCTCCTTCCTCCACCCACTAATAAACTTTGTTAGCATAACAATTTTTAAATTATTAAAAAATAATAATATATTATGAGTCATAAATTCTCAAAAAAGTAAATCTCAAAATAATTTATAATTATTTGATAATTATTTTCTTGAGGTACAAAACAGATTGTTATTATCCCAAAAGATTAAAAATCGTCATTCAATCATTTTATTCCCATTAACTCTCTTCTAACTCAATTAGTGCTTCAACGTGGGTTCCTTCCTTGAACCATTGCTCTGATTAGTGCGTTGCGAATTTTAACGTCACCAGCTTTTAATTTAGGTTTGTAAGACGAACGTTTAAATATTTAAATGATCTACAACGAGTTAAAAACGAGTGGTGTTTATAGTTTGTAACGCATTTATTAGTCGGATGGATCTTCTCCAAGTAGAGATGTAGCCATTTAGCTCATGGCTGTACTTTTTTTTGCATCTCCAATAGGAGGAATACAGATTATGGACATCATCCATTAGGAAACTTCACAAAATGTAAATGTCACTAATGTTTATATTTAGGGTTAAACTCACAAAAAACCCTAAAATGGTATACTTGTGACAAATTTATCTCAAACTAAATTTTTTACCACAAAAAATTTTAAATTGATATACATGTAATAAATTTACCCCGTACTAATTTTTTTACCACTAAAGGTCCCGAACTAGTATATTTCTGATAGATTTATTTTTCTATTAGTTTTTGTTAATTTAATTCACAAATTAGTATACCTGTGACAAACGAACAACTGCCAAGTATCATCCAACTTAATAATTTGACGGTAAAATTTAACGAAAACTAAAGGAAGATAAATTTGTCAATGATATATTAGTATAAAATTTTTTATGGTCAAAAAATTAGTTTAGGATAAATTTATCACAAACATATCAATTTGAGATTTTTCGTGGTATTAACCTTTATATTTATAACTACTAATTAAATACTAGATGGGGAAACTTTCCTCCAACTAGAGCTAGAGGAAAAAGTGACCCTATACAAATTATGATCACTTTTTTACCTAGAATTTTTATTAGTAAAAATTTCCTCCATGTAATCTTTTGATTTCGATTGGTGCGTTATAAATATAAACGTCACTTACATCGCATGTATAAAAGTGAGTGGGGGTTGAATAAGGAAATGATGATGTGGCCTCTTGAGAAATGATTTAGTATTCTTTCTTTATTAATTACATAGTTGGAACCTTTTACCCAACCTAAGATAATTATTATCTTTGGGAAAACTTTTGAAATATACATTAAATAAGTGCATTAAAATAGTGAAGCGCTGATAAGGCATGTGGAGGATTTTTTAAATTTTTGCTTTTTCTAATTTTACACTTTACTTATTACATTCGTAATTACATATGTACTATTAAATATTTTGGGAAAAATTACTAAATTAGTTATAAACTTATTGTGTTGATGTCAATTCAGTCCTAAATTTTTTAATTTTACTAATGTAGTCCTAAACTTCTTCGTAAATTTTAATTTAGTCATTAGTTCAATTTCGTCTCAAATGCTAAAATGGTGGTCTAGCTATCACTGGCCATGAAACATGGCACAGACAGCATCCGGCATAGACAATTTTAATTGAAAGGTTGATACCACGAAAAATCCCAAATCCATTCACTTGTGACAAATTTATCCCAAATTAATTTTTTTATCACCAAAAACTCCAAACCGATATACCTGTAACAAATTTACTCAAAAACCTTTCGTTAAATTGGATTATTATCACGAAAAATTACAAATTGGTAAACCTGTGACAAACAGAAAATTAAAACCCCAAATCGATATACTCATCAACTGTCACGTATCATCAAACTCAGCAATTTGACAGTAAAATTTAATAGAAACTAACGAAAGGTAAATTTGTCACAGGTATACCAATTTGGAGTTTTTAGTGGTCAAAAAATTAGTTTGGGATAAAATTGTTACAGGTGTATCAATTTGAAGTTTTTCATGGTGTTAACCCTTAATTAAATAACATGGTTTTGTTTAATTGTTTAAATTTCTAGATATTTTCTTTTTGTCTTGTGTTTTGTTTGTTTTTCTTTATAATTGTTGCTCTTTATTCTTGTTCATGGTGATTTGCTCAACCGCAATGCCGACCGGCGCCCTCCATCCACACTACCACTAGCCTCACCATGCAGTTGACATTGTAGGCGAAGTCCCCGCCACCACTTACCCTGCGATATCCCTTCGTTGACTTACTCGAAATATTGTTTGCTTTGACACATCCTATATCGAGTCTCATAATTTTATCCTTTAAAGTTTAGGTAAACACTTTCCTCGGAGGTCAATATCTTGGTATTGCTCTTACGTAAGCACGCTTAAAATTGGAGTTTAATGCTAAATATTGCCACTACATCAAAACACGTCTCTTGTGAGTTAATTCAAGGTTCACATATATATTCCATAAACACTCTCCCCCTATTCGGTGCTCCTTGTCCAAGCCCTCTCACCCTGCCAAATACTCCATGCCCTTGTCGGACTGGGTTGTTATAAGTCCACTAACTTTCACGCGGTTCGTTCTCGAGCCACACACCTGCTGGAGGGGCTCTTATTCTGATACCATATTGTGACATCCATGAATTAACTTGCTTGAGATATTATGCACTTTGGTCCATCTCATATTAAGACTCAAGATTTTGTCCTTTGAGGCATAAGTAGGCACTTTCCTAGGAGATCACCCATTTTGCTAATGCTTTTACGTGAGCACGCTTACTGTTATGTCAAAAGGTGCATATTGCGAGTTAATTCCAGTTTCGCATTTATCCCATGAAATCTCTTTCCCTATTTGGTGCATAATTCAATTCATCTATGCCCCTTTACCATCCTAGAAGTCCACAGAGATCCGCTGCTTATTCAGGCCCTCTGGTCTTGGTGAATACTCCCGCCCTCGTCGGATCGAGTCATTACATACCCACCCCGCATCTCCCTCCCTCTCTATCATGTGTTGTCGCTCGCCTTTAATCTCTCTCTCTTTGTCTGGAGTCCGTGTGTGACCTCCAATCAAGGTGATTCGAGACTGCCGGGGTCGGTGGCCAAAGGTCCATGAGCAGCGGGGGAGGGGCAGGGCAAGAGGAGGAAGAGAGAGAAGAAGAAGAAGAGGAGGAGAAAAATGGAAGCTCCGAGCACTCAGAGCCCGAGGACAGGGACAGTGATCCTCTCTACGAAGCCATGGTTATGAGGTTGATGTGCTAATCTGGAAGATTTTTCTAGGATTTTGTTGCTTGTGATTGGATTTGGAATTTCTCATTGATTCAAGGATATATCCTAATTTTTTTCGCACAACACCAGAAGCAGAATCTTGTAATCTTTTACAATCTTCATACATTACTTCCAATTTTAGCCACTGTTCTAGTTTTTGGGTTCACAGAAAGCTGACGAATTTGATTCGACACCCTATTGGCGTTGTATCCCCATGATGCATGTGAACTGTGAGATCCACAATTCTCCATATGTTATATATACAACCATGAGACTAACCGGCCTCTATTGAAAAACGAGAAAGTGTTAACATCACTTTATTCATGGCGAAATTTGAATGGTATATTCTTTGTTTATGGTGAATTTTTAGCCAATTAATTTAGCTTGATCAACTAAAGGGTAACAGATTATTGATGTACCGGAAAGTCTGCCACATAAGAACTAAAGATAATTTTCCTTGCCGTCGTGGATTATTTAGAAGCGTATCCCACCATCAACAGCAACTCCTTTAAGCTTGCAAGCGACAAGCTTAACTTGCTTTTCTTTTGTCATGTCCACCATCTCGAAGAGATTTTCCACTTCGCAAGTCGAGTTCAAGATGCTTCGACGTTTAGGTTGCCATAAAAGTTCGAAAGATCCACTTTCATGCGGTAATCTTCTCCTAAGTGTCATTTCTTCTTGCGTGATAGCCTCTAATCCTACCCTCTTCATCTCCCAAGCCTTCTTGGTAGACTTGCCTTTATCGTTGGCGCGTTGGATCACTTCGATTGTACACCTTCACCTCGGAACTGATTGCCTCCATGATTGTTCGAAAACTCTTCAAGTTCATGTTCCTGTTCACTGTTGTTTTCGTAGTCACGTTGTCTTCGTTGATTTGTAGGATCACGCCGATCAAACAGAATGCCCATGAGCATAACCTCTAGCTCGGTTAGTCCTACCTTCTTCAAAAACCTTGTTGGCACTTTAAGCCAAGATTGTGAGCATGTCACAAGTGGCTCAGAGTTCAAGGGTCACACTCTCCTCTCGTTTTACAATGCCGCAGAAAGGGCCTGCACCCCGTAATCAACATCGTTAGGATGGTTGTCATCGCCATTCCGCCACCAGTACCACTACCACCGTCGCAGACTATCGTCAAACTGCTGGCGAGGCTCTGACGTAACTTAACGTGGAACAAAAGCGAGACGGACTAGAATTAATTTAAAGGGTCTTGAATTCTCAAGAAAAAAAAATTCGGTGCATTAGAGAAATATGAACGAATTGAATGATTCTGAAGTTACATACCACTTAAGAGAATGCACATGCACAGGGAACCTAAAGTCGGTGACCAAGTAAAAAATTTAAAAGGAACCAATAAGAAATTGGCTTAGATGGTAAGTGAGTTCGCTTATCTCCTTGGGATCTTGGATTCAACAACTCTAAGATCAAAATTTTGAGGGCACTAGGTCGATGTGGGAAAGTGTGCCTTTAAGATCGCCCGAGGAGGCGAACTAGACGAGATGCGCGAAAGTTAGCATGGACACCACCTAACCTCTAAACCAAAAAATGTAAAAAAAAACAAAATCAAATTATATATCTCTGCAAAAATATTTTATTCAAAAGTGCAAATAACAATCCTAGTCAATCTTTACATATGATAGAATTAAAATAACAATCAATTTTTCTTCGGTTTGGTAAAATCAATCTTCTTCACGAGGTCAATGTTATATCACACCCATTTTTTTGGCTAATTAAATAGGGTTATTACCACGAAAAATCCTAAACTGGTACACCTGCGACAAATTTATCCTAAATTAATTTTTTGATCACCAAAATCCCAAATTAGTACACCTGTGATAAATTTACCCCATGATAGATTTCATTAAATTTTACTGTCAAATTGCTAAATTAAATGACACATGATAGTTGATGAATGTACCGAATTGTGGTTTTACTCTCTGTTTTTCACGAGTGTATTACTTTTCGATTTTTTTTTTGTATTAATTTAATTTAATGGAGGGTAAATTTGTCAAAAATGTACCAGTTTGGGATTTTTGATAATCAAAAATTAGTTTTGGGTAAATTTGTCATAGGTGTACTGATTTGGGTAAATTTATCGTAGGTATATCAGTTTGGAATTTTTCGTGGTAATAACCCAATTAAATATGACACCCCGGATGCTTTCGAGTTCCCTTGTGTTTCGTCTGTGTACAAGTCTAGCTTCAATGGTGATCGTAAGAGCTATGGTATTTGATATTTGTTGAAGGGCTCGCTCTCACATGTGTCAGATTTGTTCTCATTCAACCTATTTTCTTCAAATAGTGATGATGTTAGAGACACTAAACCTAGGTGTGCACCGCTAACTAGCAAAGCCATAACTACAGAGAGAGAGATCCTGGCATGTGCTCATCACTTATGTCTCTTGCGAATTTACTCAATTGTGTAGGAACCAATTAGAGCTGAAAAATGGTGGGAGTTCAATTAATATTTATACATTATATAGACAGATGTCTTCATGATACATAATCTCCAAGTATCTTTTAAAGTGGATTCCATAATTAGCATCACCTGTAGCTGCTGTTATTTATGGCGACATAAGCTAAGTTAGATAATAAAACAAAAGTTACTACTTAACTAATATCAAACAATAATTTATCCACTAATCATATCTCTCTATCAAATATTTGTATTTAATCCACATTAACTTCTCTCTTTACTATGTCTGTTTGTCAATTATTTGTACCTTTATAGTGAAAGGTTAATTAACCTTTTCCTTGCTTTTTCATTATTTCGCTTTTTCCATCAATCTCCAACACTAATTATTAGTGTTGTACACAAAATATTGGTAACATGTGAAGGCTAAAAAGTGGGTTTAGAGGGGCCAGTCCTTTATTTATTTATTGCATTTTCGTTACATAGACGTTGGACCTAATAAAAATTTGTAAATTATATATCAATCGAGCAAAAGCCTGATCAAAGAATTTTTCTCTGATAAAAAGAGATTGAGCCAAAAAAATATGTTAATTATGTTATGTAATTGTCGGGAGAAAACTCTTGTTTTTAACTTTGTTATTGCAAAAAAATTAGGATCTTTCTATTATTTCTAGGTGCTTTTCTTCTATCATTTTGCTAGGTGCTTGAGGAAAAATTATAAAGTTGTTAAAGGTATTTCTGGATAATCATTGTTAACATAGCTTGTCGAGATGTGACAAATCTAACATATACATTTTGGTGAAAGCTTTGTCGTCTTCTACTAATTGTTAAACCTATTTGCGGATAATGATAATCATTGTTAATATGGCTTGTCGAGACGTGACAAATCTAACCTATACATTTTGGTGAAAGTTTTATTGTCTACTATTGATTGTTATAGCTATTTGTGGATAATCATTGTTAACGTGGCATGTCGAAACGTGATAAATTTAACTTATACATTTCAGTGAAAGCATTGTCTTCTTCTATTGATTGTTATGGCTATTTGTGGATAATCACTGTTAACATGACTTGTCGAGACGTGACTATTCTAACCTATACATTTCGGTGAAAGCTTTATCATCTTCTATTGTCTCGTTCTTTTCAAAACATGGCTTTCACAACAATCTTTGGTATCTGTCCTAGAATATGTTCGGTGCGAAGTTTCTTCGTCCCTTCATGATAACATCGACCCGAAAATTTTCCTCTATTCCCGTAATGGGGTCTCATGCATTGCTAGCAAAAAGTCAACAAATTAATTTTGTAATATATTGGACCTAGAACGAAGGAGGAGGAGGAGGAGAATTGAGAACCGGAAACCCAAATGTCCGTACCTAACGCTCCCATCCACTAATGATTGTGCTTAGGTAACGTGGATTTGAAGTCAATCTTCTGGCCAATATGGGCCTTTTTCCAATCGTTGTGCTTAATTATCCGTAGAAAATTCACCAGAAACTTGTATTGCAACTATTGAAAAAAAAGTATAAAAATTTGACCAAAAATCTGCTACGAGACAACGGGGTTGAGGCCCTGCTGGAATGGAGATAGATGAATCTAAAAAGCAGCGGCACGAGTCATCACGAGGACTTTTCGGAGGCTTTACTAATTTTACACTAAGGAGACTTTTGGGGTTTAAAGGCAGAAATCGAAGAATACCCCACGCTTAATTTCTCCACCGTGAACAATGTGTCCAGGGAAGCATCATTATGGTTTGCCACTGAAATTAACTTTTAAATGAATGAATTAACAGAAAGAAATGCGGCTGATCTTCAGTAGATGATATCGAATATAGAACAGCAATCAAAGGATGCTACTGTATACACGGCGGGCTGGCAGAAGTCCACAAAGCACGCCCCTTGAAACAAATATCGGCTACGTTCGAAGTGAATGCGATTGCAATCGTCCAGCTTTCAAGGTTCGGCCGCTAAAATTTAGTGAGATCCATACGTATGCTCATAATGGACAACAAGAAATGTTCAATGTACATGTACCTACCCAAAAGGGTCTTGATCTTGAACTTTTTCGATTTTTCAAAATACAAGATATGCAGAAATATCAAGCTAACAAGCGCGTTGAAAATCATGTGAAGAATTTCTGATGCGATTATTCAATGAATGCTTGTTTTTATCCAGAGTACTTTGACGCAGGAAAGGTGGGAGTGGGGGAAGGACGTCTTGGAAATTGGGGGATGACGCGACTTTCGATCAGAAAGCCAACCTGCAAAAGTGTCTGTTGTCATTTCCCGGTAAGAAAAAGGACCCTGAAACCCTGAGCCCCTCTCCTCTGGCTTTTCGGGTTCGGCAAAGTTGTTTTATTAATACAGAAAAGAAGGAAGTCCTCGTCATGTTCGAGGCCCCCGCCTCCCCCTTCTCCCCTTTCCCGAAGGAGCCTTTTTTAAGCTTTCAGTTTAATAGGTCCTCCTCCTCTGACCATTGGACCCCGCATCACTCCGTACGATGCTTGCGTTTATCTTCGCACGTGAATTCCCCATCTCCTTGTTCCCTCCCCCAACTCTTCTTTTCTCCCCAACTTTTGATGACAGAAAAGGTTTTTTTTTTGGTCGAAATGGCAGGAAAGGTTTTTTTTTTTTTTTTTTGGTCAGAAAATGGCAGGAAAGGTTGAACTGCTGTCGAAATATATATACATGATCCAAGCGTATGTTTGCATCGCAGAAAATATCGATTGCTCTTTGATTTCGTCAGTCAGGCGAGCGATTCTTGCATCCTTAGCAGGTGCAGCAAGAGATATTCCAAAGATGACAAACTTATTTCGTCTTTCTGTTTATACGGTATTTTATCTTTCCCCGTGTAATGATCGTAACTCAGAAAAGTTGTTTTATTACTTTTACTCTAGTTAACGTCTTTCCAAAAATCATTAGCTTTCTTGTGCTATAATTACATGTAAGAAATAATATTAAAGATCATCTTGTCCAATTTGTTCATAGTATGGGAGCCCACTGCTCAGAAGCATGTCATTCAATTTTTTCTTCAATGGTAGAAAAATCCTCCAACCCCGACTCTTGAGTAAGTCCTTAAACTGCTTCATCTTAAGTCTTGTTCAGATCATCATCATTGGCATGTTGTCAAAACGGGTCTTACAGTGCTTCATGAAGCCTCTCTTCCATTCTCTTTTTGGTCCTATGCTTCTAGAGCTATGGCGTGTTTAATAAATCATGTTCCTATGTCAGTCTTAGGACTCAAATCTCCTTTTGAGCCTCTTTGCGACTCTTGTCCAAATTACTTGACACTTCAAGTCTTTTGTTGCTTGTGTTATCCTTAGCTTAAACCATATGGCAAGCACAACTTGAATATAGACCAAAACCTTGCATTTTTCTTGGGTACTCTCTCGATCAAATTACATACAAGTGTTATGACCCTTAACAATCTAAGTCTTCGCCTCCCGTCTTGTCGTGCTTGATGAGTCCATCTTTTCCTACTCTAAACATGTTAAACCACTCGATCGTACCACTTCTCAATCCATGCCTGTACCACCTCAAAGTACCTGTGCACCCTCTCATTTCTTAAAAAAGAATTTAGCCTCCCCTTCCAACACTAGATAGCTAGGACATACCATGCGCAGGCAAATGAGTCTTCCAAATTCAATGATTGGAGAAGTTCTAGATCAACACTTGAATGGGCTTGCAACTTTGGTTGAGAACACCAACCTTGATGCAAGTCCATCATCAGCCACACAAGCTCCATCTATGCCTCCCACGGACTCAAACTCTTCATCCGGCCCCTCCACCACAATTCCATCAATACCCAGTTGTTCCTATCCAATGATCAATTGCTCTCAAAATAACATTTACCAACCCAAACAGATATGCTCGAACACCGAACATACTTTACCTCCCTCACAACCAACGTGTGTTTTCCAAGCTTTAAAAGACCCAAAGTGGTGCGATGCTATGTCGGAGGAATTATCCAAAATGGCACATGATAGCTTGTACCACCTGAGCTCACCATAATAACCTTGGCTGTAAATGGATAATTCAAGTCAAGCGGACCTCAAATAGTAGCATAGCTTGGTACGAGGCACGGCTTGTTGCTAAGAGATTCCAACAAAGCCCTGAACTTGACTATGGTCATACTTTTAGTCCAGTCATTATTATTGCCACAATAAGAGTTGTCCTTTGTTTGGCAGTATCGACTAGCTGTCTTCTTCTACAATTGGACATCAACAGTGCCTTTTTATGTACGGAAGAATTCTATATGCATAAATCACCAAAGGCCTAAACTTGACTATATCATACCTTTAATTCAATTGTTACATTTGCCACAATACATACTGTCCTTTGTTTGACCCTATCAACTGCTTGGCCTCTTCTACAATTGGATTCTTACGTGGCACTGTAGAGGAAGTATATATATATATGCATAAATCATTCGATTTTGTCGATCAGTCACATCCTGATCGCAAATATTGGTTGAAAAAGGCTATTTATGGTCTTAAGCAAGGCCCCCATGTGAAATATCAAGCACTTAATTTCTTTGTCATTTCATTTGGTTTTAATCCAATCCAAAGCAAATCTCTGCTCTTTCGCTATAGACATGATGGAATCATTATTTATTTCTTGGTTATGTAGATGATTTGACCCTAATTGAAAGTTATATAAAATTTTTGCAAAAGTTTTTGGGAGCTCGTGCAGGTAAATTTTCACTAAAGGATGTAGGGGATCTACATTACGTCTTGGAGATTTGGGTGATGGTCACAAAGTGTGGTCTCTTTCTCAAACAACACAACTATATAAGGGATATTCTTACTCGAGCAACCATGCTTGGAGCCAAGGAGATTGCCACCCTAATGGCTATTGGTAGCTCTCTTACTCTTGTGTCATTATAGGAAGATAGTTGATGCTCTTCAATATCTTGCATTCACAAATCTTGATATTGCCTTTGTGGTCAACAAACTTTCTCAGCTTATGCATTAACCAACCGAGTTACATTGGAGTGCTACTAAAAGCGTTTTACGTTATCTTAGGGCCTATTAATCTTGGCCTATACTTACAAAGTGGTCCCCCTACATAGCTTCATGCATTCTCTTATGCTAATTGGGTAGGCAATGGATGACCGTAAGTCTACAATTGTCTTCGGTTTTTATATTAGCCAAAATCCTAAATCGTTGTTCTCTAGAAAGCAATGATCCGTTGCTCATTCATCCACGGAAGCTGAGTATCGCTCTGTTGCCACAAAAGCTTTTGAATCCACATGGAATTGGATCTCTCTTGCATGAACTTGGTGCATCTTCTTCAACCACACCTAGCATTTATGTGGTAACATTGGTGCTATTTATGTAAGTGCTAATTGTGTTTTTCAATGCAAGATGAAGCACATTTCTATTGATTACCACTATTCTTGCGTCATGGCTAACCAAGATTTATTGCGAGTGTGCTACATGTCCACTCATGATCAACTCGTAGATGCACGAATAAAGCCTCTTGCACAGCAACTATCGATTGGTTTACGTTCCAAGATCTGGAATGTCTCTCTTGCGGGGGGGGTATTGGACAAAATATCTCTTGACACGCAATTCTAGAAAATGCTTTCAATCAAATCAAGATCAGTGAAACAATTCTTGTATTCTTGGCAGGTGCATTAAGAGATTCCAAAGATTTGACAAACTTATTTCATCTTTTTGTGTAGAGAGGATCTCTTTCCTTGTATAGATGGCGTAGCTTAGGAAAGTTATTTTATTACTTTATTCTAGAATAGTCTTTCTATGAATCATTAGTTATCTTGTACTATAAGTACATACGAGAACGGTAAAGATCATATTGTCCAATTATTTAGTTTGATTTGTTTACGGATGTGAATTTAGATTGTTGTGAAATTGGATTAATTAACGAGGGACACGTGTAGCATTTCGAGTTTTATGAATTAATGATTTAAAATGATAGGAAAATGACGTGAAATGACAATAATCATATGTAACATGACATCGCAAATTCAGATGCATACATGACAAGAAAATGACATGACAGGATATAATAATCACATTCAAATTGACTTGACACAGTCGGAATTTAGATGGCGAGAAAATGACATAGCATAACAATAATTGCATGTAGCATTGCATTACAAAATTGAAATCAAAATATGGCGAGGAAACGAAATGACAATAAACACATACAACATGACATGGCAATTTCCAAATTTAGTCATAACCAGAAAAAAGACATGATATGAAAGAAATTGCATGCAACATGATATGGCAAGTTCAGATGATATTCCGATAACATGACATGGCAAGTTTAGATGATATACCGATAACATGACATGGCAAGTTTGAGAAGATGTTACACCAACATGAATGACGTGTCAATGGCATGGGCAATCGAAATTACACTACATATGGAGACATTTCATTTATTTTTCGGCTTTACTAGGATATGGTAATGTTTATGTGAAGTACACCCTTTTCTTTTGCGCAATGTTGACAACGGAATCATAATCTGATCTTTGAAAGGAAAACGGGTTTCATATTCATTAGATGCAATGTTCACATGCAAATGGTCTTAATTTATGGGCTTGAATCGCAATGACTAGCGGTCCTTATCCTCCGTTTCATGAACCAATCCCGATATCCTAGACTCGAGCCCAATCCCATCGCAATCACGACCCGCTATGTGGTTTGCAACTAAAATAGGTTTATTCTAATGCAACACTTCAATAAGCCATCCCACCTTCTATCAACTTTCCAACTGCATAGTTTATATATCTCAACAAGCAAGAACAGAAATCTAGATTTAAGGTTTAATTTCGGTCGCATAACAGCCTAAAAACGTGCCTTTTCACTTTTTAATTCGGCAGCATAACAACAGAAATCTAGATCTAAAAAACTATTTGAATATAAGAATGATCTATAGTGCAATTCTCTTTTTGTATATTAGATAGAGAGAGTTTTCTGGACTCACCTTATGAGTACGGCCCTTCGATACCTACAAAAGAGAGGAGACCACACAAAAGAGAGTATGTGAGAGTAAACCAAACTCGAGAAATGAAAATGTGGGAGTGAGGGCAAGGAGAGAACATATCATAAGTGCAAAGTGAAGTAGTAATGTGTGGTGAGTTCGGGTGAGAATGTAGAACGAATTTGACGGAAAGACAATAGAAAAAATTGTCAAAAAAGTCCTAAACCTATTGACGATTTGCTAACGCAATCATAAACCTTTCAATTTTGCTAATTCAGCCCTAAAAAATTTGTCAATTTAGTCCTTCTGGTCAATTTCGCCCGATAAATGATTACGTGGAGACCTAGTTATTGCCGACTGTCCTAAGCGGCCGGACCAACGGACGGCCAGCGCTAAAGTGGATGCCGGGGATCAAAACGGAGTCGTTTCAGCCATTAAAAAAATAGTCGTTGTGGAATCCCTCTTTTCTTGTCCCAAATCCTCAAACGCAGATCTTTGTTTTTCCAAACAAAC
This sequence comes from Syzygium grande, assembly GCA_024733475.1. Classification (NCBI taxonomy): domain Eukaryota; kingdom Viridiplantae; phylum Streptophyta; class Magnoliopsida; order Myrtales; family Myrtaceae; genus Syzygium; species Syzygium grande. The sequence continues at coordinate 28,211,392 of JAMXDD010000010.1, forward strand.
CCCTCGCTCACTTGCACAATCACCCAAATCTCAACTTAAACTGCGAATTATAGTGGAAGCTCCTTTATAGCTTGGACTTGACACTGCTCTAATAACCTTAGTTCCTTGCTCAACTACAGTTCGTGGCCGACGACCACATTATCAAGGTAAGCTCTTCTATGCTATGGTTTAATGATTATGATATCAAGATTGTTGAACATGATTTGGATGAAAATCGTTCGCAGCGGAAGCCTTTCATTCTCACGTCTATACCTCTTGGTTGAAGTGTCCGTTAGCTATTTGTGAAAATGCCCGAACGAACTTTTGTAAAAGTTCCCTTTGGTTCAAGATATATGAACATTGACCACGCCAAATCACAATGAGCATTTTTTGATTCATTCATTTACTCTCGTTTTATGATATTTGAATCCGAAAGTAAGAATAATGTAAGGATGTTTGTTTCTATGTTTAATGTGTTATGTTTTGTGGCCTTCAACGGTCGCTCCCGGAGAGAGATATGGTATGGAATCGTTGATAGGCATTGTGATTTTCTGGTGAACTTCACTCTGGTTGCATCCTAACTCTCTTATATTCATGTACCACGTGTCTCGGTGATTTATGGCATGATGGATTGTTGGAAATCGGCAGCAACGAGCCACTTTCGTTGCAATCAACAACAAAGATTTTATTGGAAGTTGACACACAGGGGCAATAAGTATACAATTGCCTATGGCATTTTGAGCTTTTTTGACTATATGAGCCAATCATGCTATAAGAGACTACTGTTTTACCAAAAAGAAAATAGTGGTTTAACACATTTCAAAGCATGTAGAGAGTATTGGAAGTGTCCCTGTGTTAATATTATGCTATCCTCGCTTTTTCCCTCGTAGATGATAGAATCGCAAGAAGAAACTCCAATTGTGATTGTAGAATCATAAATAGCAGTTGCACCAGAATTGATGGCAAGGTATCATCGCAAGAAGAGAATAACAGATTCAGGAAAAGATCAGCCAACTCGTCACAATTGACAAGTCAATGCCTCCAGTCAACAACGATACGTCCGAGTTTTGCTATTGTCTCCTCAAATCTCCCCCCACGAACAGCAAGGATGAAGGGCAATCAAGGAAGATGATACTACGACTGCCCCTGATAAAATCAATAGCCGAGGGGAAAGTTGTGGTTTTTTATGTCACAAGAAAAAGTTTTAGGACTTGATTGCATTTTTTTAAAGTTGTAAGGCTCAATTACACTTTTATAATAAGTTTGAGGACTTGATTGTATTTTTAAAAGTTTTAGGACTTAACTGCAATTTCGTGATAAGTTGTAGGACTTTCAATATATTTATCCCAAGTTATAAAGAATTTTGTTCATAATTGGCCCGGGTCAATTTGTCAAGTGATCGGTTATGCTTTCACTGTAACGAATTTTCTCGTGTAATATGCAATTAATTCTTTTGAAATTTGATCGGATGTTGGACGAAGGAGCTACCGCCAAATCTGGTCATACTTGAATACAATTTGAAACCTCTGAATCGAATGAAACTTTCCAAACCTCTTGAAGTTACTATAATCACCGATTTTGACAAACTTCAATTGCAGAATTGAAGCTTTGATTCATAGACCCGTGGGACTATATCCCATCAATATTGGGCTCATTGGAGATCTCTCGTCGAGCTTCGTAACGGCATAGGAGAATGCAAATCGGATGTCGGATGCCCGGGGCCGAGCTCGGAAAGGAAACCGAACCCTCGGTCAAGAAACATGCTCCTCAAGCTATGGCGTGGCGCCTCAGCTCCCTTATAGTCAAGATCATACTTTAGAATAGGAAAGATGTTCTGTCCGTAGTAGTACTACCCCGTTATCCGAGAAAGAAGGATGAGGCGGCCGGACAGCCACACGTTCGTCCCAACTACGTCACGGGTGGCCCCATGCCTGCGAACCGTGGGTTCTTAAAATTGTTGTCAAAATAGACTTTGTTCCAATTTCGTTCTTTATTTGTTCATTTGAAAAATCGGCGAGAGGCAAACTATAAATTGGCGCGATTTCCTTAAACGATACCGGGTACGATTGAAGCACAAATTTTGAAAATCGAATCCGCGCGGTTATATGAAAACCACATTGAATACATTGTCTATCATGCTAGAATGACCCGAACATCCAGAAGCCAACACGAACTTGTTTAACTCCATTTTAAGAGAAGGAAGGTAATGAACTAGAACAACCGAAGGAAAAAGGAACTAAACAAATTCCATCACAACTCTCATTAATATCATTATACAAGAAGACATGATACGACGTAGCTAATAGCTATCAATATCAACCTATCCCCCTAGCTCAGAAATGTCCTGAGGATAATTTAATGTTTTTCTTTGTTTCTTTCTTTCCAAGACTAAAGTCGAAGAACTTCAATCAGGGAACCACATGTTGAGCAAGCTCTGCTCTTCTGACAGCCCAAAGTCATAATCGGGCTTCAGGGAATCAAAGCTGTGGCCAAGTCCTTCAGTCTCTTGCATCGGATACGAGCTCGCGCTCGTCGTCTTGTTCATCTCCTGCATCCTGCAGCGCCCGTTGGCCGGCATCCGAAATCCCGGGTGGACCGCGACGGGCTCGAGAGGGTGTCTTCTCAAGTCCGACGTCCTCGTGCTAATCAACTCCTGGGGAGAATGTAGATTTCGTGCCTCCGCTTTCGAGAGAGTAAAACCGGGACGGCCACTATAGTTTGTAGCATTATCCGTTGGAGTTTCCTGTAATATTGCCATGCTCATGGGTACGTCAACCTCAGGAATCAAAGCTCGAAAGTTGGTATTACCATTCGGGCTCGTATACATGGGTTGACAATGCGATTCATTACATATTCCTTCAAAATCATCATCAATTCTATCACATGACATACTCCTCGCTAATTCATCATTCACTTGTTGCTTCATCGTATCCATTCTAAGATCCTTCAAGTTCTCGGACCAAGTTTCAGGATTGACTTCCGACCGGACAGGGTACAGTATCGAATCCACTTGGGCATTGTATTCGAATCCAGTACAGTTATGGTTGGCAAGTTCCATCAGTGTTAGCAATTCTCCATCCATGTCGGCTCCCATGCTCATCAGAGTTTCAATTTCAATGGAAGTTCCATTGGCAACAACCCCGTTGCTCTGCACAGATTCAGGACAATTGCAACTATCGCGAAGATCATGTGAACATCTGCTTTTGTCCTGTGAATAGGAATTTTCTCCAGGTGCGATAAATACAATATCACGAGCAGAAATCGCAGATTCGTGTCTCAGATTTCGTCCATGGAACACTGATTCACGCCCATCCGCATGTCTTTCTACTTTACGTTCCACTGTTTGTGACGCCGTTCCTCTGTTTTCCTCTGTTCTTGTTGGGTTGGGAGCTTCAGCTTGACGCAGCAAATTGCACTCGGTCCTCATACTTTCCATGACATGATCACGTTGCAAACTTGAGCTATCAACCACGAAAACCCTGGAAGGATCAAAGGCATCTACGTCGACCTCCCTCGACGTGGCGGTATTCTCAACCGAGGACAACGCACTCCTGGCGGACGAATCACTGCGACACTGCGTCGAAGAAGCCCAATTCCCGGGGAAATTCACTCGCGCCCGAGGACCATACATGGCCTGCGCGGCCTTATCGTAAGCAAGAGCCGCATCCAACGCGGTCGCGAAAGTCCCGAGCCAGAGCCTGCTGGCTTTGCCCTGACCCGCTCCGGACCTCTTGTCGATGGGCTCCCGAATCTCCGCCACCCACTTGCCCCAAGTCCTCTGCCTCACGCCCCTGAAGCTGCACACCGAGTTCTCGGGCCCGCCTTTCCCCCGCATGCAGCCTTTCTTCGAGCCCTTCGCCGGCGCCCTGCGCGCCGCCTTGGCAGCAGCACCGCCTCCTCCTCCTCCTCGGCCGCCACCCTCTTCCCGGACGCCGACCTGGCTGCTGTTGTAGTCCTTCCACCTGGCGAGCGTGTCCTGGACGGAGTCGCAGCCGTTGCGCCGCTTCTTGAGCCGCTTGTCCCCGAATTCCCCCACGGAAATGGAAGCCTGCTTGGTCGGGCTCATGCTGATTCCGTTCGCCAAGCTCAAGTGCATGTCTCCCGCAAAAAATATATCTCGCCGGAGGGTTTCGCGTTGAGCTCATCTAGGGTTTACACGGGCGTGGGGTGGGGGTGGGGAGGGTTTAAGGAGACGTCCCTCTGAATGCGTCGAAACCTTTCCAGATTCGTCTTGGCCCTGTTTTATATGTCCATCAGCTGCAGCGAGCGAAGGTCTGCGTGCGAGATGATTGGTCGAGGCGAGCTGGCTTTTCTTGGGGACGAAGTATATCGGTCGCGAACTTTCGTGGCAAGTTAGCGACTCGCGTGACGTGGCGGCGGGTGAGTGGGTCATCGCCTCCACGCGCGACACGTGTCGGAAACCCATTCCCTCCCGCTGCGGCCCTGTTCCACGTCATTTTCTTTGGGACGAAGGTCCCCTTCCTTCTGTCTAAAAAGTAACCCGATCTGACGGCCCAGATGGCGCCAACGGCCCGCCCATCAATTGAAGCGGGCCTGGGCCTTAGGGGGGCGGAAACCAGGGCAGTAGCTTCCTTTGTGGGCTTGACCCGACCCGCCCTTTTCTTTACACCGCGCAATACCGTGCCTGTATTTTTCATAGGAATGATTGTTCCTTATCGATATATCACGAAATATTTGCTCCAGATTAATTTTTGTCTTGTAAAAAATTCCAAACTAGTACAGAATGGCACCTCACTCCGAATTATTTTTTGTCTCGGAAAGAGTCTCAAACCGGTGCCCAAGACCCAAATCTAACTTCGTTAAAATGCATATAATTCAACACACGGTGGATTTTCCACATTGGATCTATCATCCTCCACGTCGGGTCTATCTTGCAATGGTTTTGCCACGTGTGTTGGCACGTATGCATTTTAACGGGATATTGGACAAAATGCTAATGAAGGGTAAATTTAGATCAAGATACTGGTTTGAGTTTTTTTGTGAAATGAAATTATTTTGAAATAAATGTGTTATGTGATATCGGTTTTGTGAGATGGAAATTAGTTTAGAGGTTTTTTAGGGTATTATGCAGGTTTTTGTGATATTTGTCCTTATTTTATAGGGAAAAAGTTTAATATTTGCATCTTTATTGAATAAAGTAGCTTCATTTAAGACAGATTAAGGTGATGGAAAGTAAATTAGATTATTACGTTGGAAATAATATAATCATTAGGTCGATATTGGACCAAATAGTTTCATACAAGACAAAGAAAGGTGATAGTAAGTAGGGGTGAGTATAGTTTGGATGGCGAAACCTACCCTAAAACTAAGAATTGCGAGCCAGCGGTTAAAGACTTCCACAAAAAAAAAAAAAAATTGGGCGAGAATCGCTTATTAATTCCATAGATCCACCCGAAACCGGATCGGACACTTTCGGTGGATCTAACCTGGAACCGGGACCGTCAGTCAAGTTTGGTTCCCGGGTGAGTCCATGGAACTAGTCCTACTAGCCAAGGACGGAGACGGAGATAGAGAGTCGAAGACGGTAAGATGAACATTGACCGAGAAGAGCGAGAGAGTAAGAGTGAGTGTAAGGTAAAAACGAAAAAAGGTGCTTCTCGACTCGATGTGAGGCTATGAACATCAAGCAAGTTAGGTTTAGTTTAGAGATTTATGAATTTTCTTTTTTTAAAAAAATTAAATAAATATATTATATTTATTGTTATATTACAGGTCTGGTCCGATCCGGGTGGGCGATTCCATACCTGGAACGAAACTGGACCGGTATCCAAAAATTGGAAGTGGGAACCGGTTTGGTTCCCTTAGGAACTACCGGTTCGGTTTCGGGCGGTTTCTAATTCTTTTGCACACCCCTAATAGTAAGAATGCACTCCTCAAAGAAGATATCAAACTATTTTTTATAATATTTCAAGGCAATCTCCTACAATAAAATAGAGTATATATATACACTGCCCTTTTCACTATTTCCCTACTATTGTGAGGATCACGTGGTTTTGTATTGACGAGCTTGGAGAAGTCGAGTTAGAACGACTCTAATTTTCAATTTCATTCCACTATCGAATTGCATTTACAAACGCCAACAATTAATGAAACAATGAATTTAAAGAATTTAGCATAAACTTACTACTCCTCAAATTATTGTCCAACCCAAAGAACAAAAGAATAATGAAATATCACTTAAGTACAGAAAATGCTTAACACCAAAAAATAAATAAATAATTTACTAAAATCTTTCCTTCTTAATTTTCGTTCTTTTATATTTCTACACTAAGAACTAAGAACCACCCCTTTCTCTTCTCATTCATCGGGAGATTCCTCCTTCGGTTCGTCGTCCTTAGCTCCGGCGGCTACTTCCGGCTTAATCTCCTCCAACTGCCTCAGCACCTGCTCCACGTCTGGCCTCGCCGCCGGGGACGGGTCGACGCAGTGGAGGGCCAGCTTCAGCGTGTTGAGCAGCTCGTCGCCGATGGTGGGCGTCTCCCTCATGAGCTCCAGATCGAACACCTCGTTCGTCCACTCCTCCTTCACGATCGACGCCACCCACTGCGGCAGGTCCTCCCCGTTGGGGCCCTCGCTGGGGGACTTCCCGGTGAGGAGCTCCAGGAAGACGACGCCGAGGCTGTAGACGTCGGTCTTGGCGGTGGGCTTCTTGGTCTTGGCGAGCTCCGGGGCGGCGTACCCGATGGCGCCGGCGGTGGCGACAACGGTGGTGGAGGCGGAGGAGGTCATGAGGCGGGAGAGGCCGTAGTCGGCGATGTGGGGGACGGTGCGTTGGTCGAGGAGGATGTTGGTGGAGGTGAGGTTGCCGTGGACGATGTTCTCCTGGGTGTGGAGGTGGTGCAGCCCGCGCGACACCCCCACGGCGATGCTCATTCTCGTCGGCCAGTCCACGGTGGTCTCAGGTCCCCGAGCTGCACCAAGCAATGATGCCAAGTCAGCAAAAAGTTAGCAATAAGTTAGTAGGCAAGAGTACTAAATTTAGATAACTAGTTATAATCTACACTGTAATTTACTGGTACTTACCGTGCAGGAACGAAGCGAGGCTTCCCATGGCCATGTAGTCGAACACAAGAAGCTTCTCCCCCTTGGGACCCAAGTAGTAGGCCCTGAGCGCCACGAGATTCGGGTGTCGGATCCGGCCGAGAGCGCCGGCCTCGGCTTCGAACTCTTTCTGTCCCTTGGTCATCTTCTCCCGCAGCCTCTTCACCGCCACCTGGTTCCCGTCCTCCAGCGTCGCCTTGTAGGCGGTGCCGTACGCGCTCTTCCCCATGATTTCTGCCGTCGCGCACAGCAGGTCGTCGGCCGTGAACACGAAAGGCCCGTCGAAGTGCACCAGCTTCCCGCCGATGTCGCTGGACTCGACCTCCCGGGATGCGGTCGCCTTCTCGGAGATCCCGCCGCCGCCGGCTTTCTCGGGCTTCCCGTTCTTCTTCCTGGACGCAGCCCTTTTCTTGATCAAGCAGCAGAGCAGGACGAGGCAGAGGAGGAGCAGGATGGCTAGGAGTATCCCGGCCGCAATGAGGACTATGTCTTTGGTGCTGAGGTGGCGACGTCGGCGACCGGACGGCCCCGCAGATGGAGGAGGGGCTTGTGGCGGCGGAGAGTTGGTCGGGCATGGAGTTGAAGTGCTGAAGCCGCAGAGCTGGAGGTTCCCCACAAAGGAGCTCGAGTTGAACCTCCTGGAGAGATCGGTCGGGACGGCGCCGGAGAGGTTGTTGTAGGACACATTGAAGGAGGTGAGATTGGGCAAATTGGCCAGCGAAGCCGGGATTTGCCCGGTGAAGTTATTCTCAGAGAGATCGAGCCGGTCAATGCTGGAGATGTTACCGATGCTCGAAGGTATTGGGCCCTTCAAGTGATTGTTCTTCAAATTGAGCTCGGAAAGGTTCCGCAGCACGCTCAGATTCTCGGGGATTTCGCCGTCCAGGCGATTTCCCTCCAAGTCCAGCACCGCAAGAGACGACATGTTGGAGAGACCGGAGGGCAAGCTTCCATCGATGGCATTGAATGACAAGTCCAGTTCCTCAAGTTGAGAAAGCTCCCCTATGTCACTTGGTATGGTTCCTCCAATCCGGTTGTGGCTCAGAGAGAGTATTTGAAGCGTACCCAACTTGGTGATGGAGGCCGGGATCGGTCCGGAGATGTTGTTGTGGTCAAGAGCGAGAATGGCGATCGAAGCAGACCGGCTGACGACGCTCGGGATCGGCCCGGAGATGGTATTGAAGCTCAAATTGAGCCGCAACAACTTGGTGGAGTTGGCGAGGCTCGGGGGAATCGTCCCCGACAGCAAATTATTGCTCAAGTCGAGAGCCTGAAGCAGAGGACAGTTGCCGATGGAAGGAGGAATAGTCCCCGAGAGGCGGTTGTTGAACAGATAGACCCCACGGAGGTAGGGGAGGAACCCGAGAGAGAAAGGGACGGCGCCGGTGAGGTGGTTGTCGTGGAGGCTGAGCTTCCGGAGCGCTTGGAGCTGCCCGATCTTCTCGGAGATCCGGCCGCCGAGGCCCTTCCAGGGGAGCTGCACGGCGATGACCTGGCCCTTCACGCACTTGATGCCCGCCCACCCGCCGGAGCACGCGCCGAAGCCGCTGTCGTTCCAGCTGCGGAGGACGCCGAGGGAGTCGACGAGGTCGTGCTTGATGGCCCGGAGGGCCTGGTAGTCGGCCTGCGTCACGACCACGCCGTCCCACTCTGCGCCCCGCGAGTGGGCGGCGGCGGCGGCGCCGGCGAGCAGGAGGAGGAAGAAGAGCGGGAGCCGGGCGCGATCGTGCCGAGAGCCCTCGCGTTCCATGAAGCTTCGACCGCGAGAGCAAAAAGCAGGACGGGTCGAGGAAGGGCTGAGAAACGAATTTTGATGGCGAGACTCTAAAAATCTTTCCCAGGTTCCTTCGACCCCACTAAACCCTACTTTCTTTGCTCCTCTTTTCGCAAAGTTTCTATGATGGGGAGGAGGGGGGGAAAAGGAAGAAGTAGGAGAGGGAGTTTCGTTAGAGCAGGGAAGAGGAAGCCGAAAAAGAAGGGGAGTCAATGAGGGAGAGTATAAAGGGTGGTCGTTGGGGAGGACGAGGGAGGGAGGTGGTCTGACAGAGCACGTGAGAGAGTGGGGGCACGAGCGTGTATGCCTACGTTGCCGGAAAACAACTATTTCTCGCCCCCCAACTGAAGAATGAAAAGAGCCCCAACGGCTACTTTCTTACATCGCAGGGGGAGGTGGACACGTGAATCTGTGCATATTTATGCGAACGGTCATGTTGGGGGACTCGGGAGACCGGGTCGTCTTTGCCCCTTTGGAGGAGCTGCTGCCGCCGCTGCTGCTGCTGCTTCGTCAAAATTCCACCAACGGCTATATTCCGGGTCGGTCCTTGCTGGTTGCTTTGACCCACCCGAACCTTAAAGCAGGGTCCTAACAGGCTATATGGGGCCACTTGTGTATAGGTTTAGTTTTACTAGATTCCCGGCACTTATCATTGCTAGGTTGATTTTTGGACGCGAAGCTAGTTCCTTTCTTTTGGATAACGCCACAAATAATTCCTGAACTTTGGCATAATATTCAATATGATCCATAAAATTTTTAATTTATTCGATGCGGTCCCTGAACTTTAGCCTGATGTTCAATGTGATTCATGGATTCTTGATACACGTTCAATATAGTCTAAGAACCATATGAAAATATTCAATATTATCATTTCACTAATGCAAGGTCAGAGACAACATTAAACATGTATAAAAAATTCAAAAACTATATTGAACATATTAAAAGTTTAAAGACCACATTGCATATTGTGATAAAGTTCACGGACTATATTGAACAAATTAATAGTTTGGGAATTACATTAAACATTAAGCCAAAGTTTATAGACCATTTATGTCATTATCCCTTTATTTCTTTTTTTTTTTGTATCGAAAAGTATAGTTTCTCACACGACATGACGTTAAGTGTAATCAAGTTCGGAATTGTTCTAAACAAAAAGTGGCGCGTTTAGGTGAAAATGGAGAGAAATGAAGAAGATAGAAAATGGAAAAAGATAACCACATGCTAACCAGGTGGAATGTGAGCCAACAAGAATGCGGCCCTGCTAGTAAATGGATTGGGAGATGGGGCGGAATGTACCAGGTTCGTGGTTCGATTGCCATGAGCACTGCACACACATGTACATAGAAGAGAGGAGTGAGAAAAAAAAATCAAGATGGAATGTGGGAAGATTGAAAAATTAGAAATTATTTTCCAAAATAAGATTGGATTCCTACGCTCAGGTCTACATCCCTCGAGAGCAAGCCAAGGACCCTAGTGGTTGCCCAGAACCTCCGCGCCCAGGCTCGGGACCCCTGCGCCATTGCTCCGTTCCCTAACAGCCATGCTCGGGACCCCGGCAAATGTGCCCCTTTCCCCACTGTCTGAACCCTAGACCTAGGATTGTACTCGAGACTTTTCTCTCAAATGTATGTCACAATTTTCCCCTAAAAAATATCAGAAAAAGATTTCCATAGAATGTGCGAAAAGAAGAACCGATCACAGAAAAATGAATCTTCGAAAATTAGTATTTTGGAATCAATTTCTTGGCAAAATTGATTTTTCGTGACACAAAACTTGGCCCGAGCTCAAATATTTTTTCCGATATGTTGATTCTACTGCGGCAAGGGGCAGAGTTTCCGAGGAGGCGGGTTCTTTAGGTTTGGCATGCGCAACGGAAGAACCGGGAAAATGAAAGAAACTGTCCGCAGTAAGTGTCGGCGGAGATCTGAAAAGCGTTGATCCGGGCACAGGAACGTGGATAACGCACGGCATCAATGACGATCGGATGATTTGTCGTCAAGCTTTATTTGCGAGCGCTTCCCCGTGCCAAGAGCAATCTCGGAAGCACGCTGCAAGCTATGCTGCAATTATTTGCGGGAATGCAGAAGAAAAAGCAAAGGCAAAAGGGAACGAAGGATTTCGGATCCGACATTCTTGAAACGAAATCTGGAGCCTAGGATTAGCAGAATATCTTACTAGGATCTGATGTTGAGGCCATAGGATTCGAGTGCAGTTTTCTGGACATACGCATTCACGTTGTAGCATATTGTCCTGAGCGTCGCGGCCGCGACACGGTACTTTGATTCCGTTCAGATGATTTGATTTATGTTGTTTAGAAGGTGGCTAATACTGAGAAGCAAGTTCACATGATTCCATTTCTGCTGTTTAGAAGGTGCCTAATACTAAGACAGAAGCAAGTAGGGGTCCGGCGAGAGCGCAGCATGGTAATTCCACCAAAACACCCAAGGGTTGGGATCTCAATGTAGACGTCGTAGTTATTTCCGAGTAGTGATTTGCCCAAGGGGCCCGCATGCATAACCTCACAGTGAAACCCTCCATTCATTCCGTATGATTAATAACGACTCCCTGAAGAAACCAAAGACGAAGCCCAGAGCATGAATTCGATCAGACTGCCAATCACTCCTCAAAGCTCACAAGATATTGGAGCCGATCCACAAACACGCCACCAAGAAATTGTCATAGCCTCGCAAGGCAAGCCACATCACCAGATAGACTTTTCTAATGTGAGGACACATACCACATAATATCACACGCTAGAGGCGAAAAAAGCCAACTAACAAGAATTGAGCGAAAGAATGACAATTCATACACTCCGCTAGGAATTCATGTACTACACAATCATCAAGGGCTCTCCATTTATGAGGATAAGATTTCACTCTCCATTGAAATAGACTTTGCTTTAAATTGAAGGGAATCTGAGTCAATGCACTCAAAGGACGAGAAGAGACAATGCCCATGATTTACAGAAAGCATTGCTATATACCAGCTATATTGACACAGACGTATGCTTAGCCCACCATCAGAATCAACCATGTCCTGTCTCCAAAAGTTTCATTGAAACCGGACATGAACAAGAAGGCATTCCCTACTCAAAACTAAACCAAGTTTATGAATCGAACCATGTGAACGGAATCAAAGTGAATTCCATCTTCACCAAGAACTGAGCCTGATAAATACAGCCTGCAGCTTCACATGGACCACATATATACAGCCTAGCCTAAACCTTCTAGGCAGGACTCTAGTCTGAAGACACCAAAAGTCTACCAAATCATGTACCTGCGTGCTATCGCTCCATTTAATCTGAACAAGGACAAGAAGATATACCATCTTAACTCAAAACCTTTCGCCCGAGTCACCCTTTCTCATCATAATAGCAATTCACAAGAACACACAGAGATTCCCAGCACAAAGAATCATATAGTCCTCCCTTAGCATAAAGTGAATAAATTATGTGCATCCTAGATAACTTTTGCATATGCCAAAAGATGATTTTGATTGATACATAGCATCTTCTACTCTGTTCTGCAGTGACATTTTAAATGTCCAGTGGTGATGCCACCTCACAACATCAAACATGTTGATGCTTGTTCAGATATTGATGTTTTTACCATTCAAAAAAATATTGATGTTTTTACCAAGCTTTGATGAAGATAGAGACCATCATCGGTTGACAACTCAAATAAGAATCATAAATTGATAAAGAGTCTTTTCAGGACTAACGTAGTGCTTATGAATCCCAACAACTGAGCCTAATTTGTCTGAAAACTTGAAGAGAACTCAACTAATCATAACTCAAGACGAGTGATTTCCATCTTCACCAAAGCTTGATAAAGCATCAACATTTCGACAAGCATCAACTTGCTCGATCTTGTTTCAACAAGCATCACAACAACCATCACACAGAAAAACTCCTAGACAAATGAATCCCCGAAATTCTTATTCCCACCAAAGCCACCATGCACGAGCATGTGGATAAAAATTCCAGTTGCTGACAAAAGGTATATATATCTTGACAGTTTCCGTGAGGTGGTCTTACCCACGATCTGATCGGGGTCCCATACGAACATGCACATAAACAGAAACTAGAAGAAAACTAGTACAGGACATAGCGTACTATCTATAATAACTACGTGACATCAAAGGAGACCCCAATGCATATTCCAATGACATCTTAGCGAAACTTTCCACTCCTGATTTTTGACAATTCTCAGAACAAACACATCGTGAGCAGATCGCAAACCCAGTAATTCCCAGGCAGATATAAACAAACAGATCGGGCAGCAATATCTTCCCGATGTGATGCGATCCTGATAGATGCAAACAATTGCGATTGGACGAAGAGAACAGATACATACGACAATGGAGTATCCAACATTAAGCGTATCAATTGAATGAATCAGAGTATTCATAGTTTCGTATTCTACAAAAAAGTAATCACCTTGAACACGAAAGTAGCAGATCCACAACCATAGTATCCAGATCCTACAAATCTACGAATGTAAATCAAAAAAAAAAAATTTCACTTACACGATTATTTCTTTTATCTACTTGTAAAAGCTAAAACCCAGCCGGTCCGATCCGATCGGATCTGACCCGATCGCGAACGATCTCGACCTCAGACGCGGGAGGCGACCGCGGGGGCGGCGGCATTGGAGGCGGCGCCGCCGAGGAAGGAGAGGAATCCGGTGGAGGGGCTCTCCTGCTCGTCGAGGAACAGGTCCTCGGGAACCCTGAAGGCACCATGGACGCAGACGACGGCCACCCCGGCGAGGAGGGCGGAGATGAGGACGGATCCAACGCTGGTGAGGAAGATGACGACGACGCTGAGGACGATGAGGACGCCGAGGGTCTCGCGGTCGGAGTAGGTGCGGCCGAAGAGGACGAGCGGGGAGTCGGCGGGGCGGAAGAGGTAGAGGAAGAGCCAGGCGGCGAGGAGGCCGGCGAGGAAGAAGAGGGAGACGGGGTTGGTGACGAGGGAGAAGGCGAGGACGGCGGCGACGACGGCGAGGTAGTTGACGCGGAAGTAGGAGTAGTTCTTGCGGACGCGGAGGGCGGCGTCGGAGAGGGACTCGGGCTTGGAGAAGGCGGTGCGGTCGACGAGCTCCGCCCAGGGGCGGCGCTGGGAGAGGCCGTGGTTGAGGGAGCTGGAGAGGTGGTTGACGAAGGCGCGGAGGGCCGGGGTGGCGATCGGGGGCTGCGGCTGGGCGGAGCCGCCGGCGGCGGCGGCGGCGGCGCCGGGGGGCGGCGGGCTGGGGGTTGGAGATGGGGAGGACGGCGGGCGACGACATCTCTCGAGGGGGCTTTCGGGATTCGGAGGTACTCTCGTGAACGCGTCGGAAATGGCGTTGCAGAAGGAAGGGAAGAAGGAGGGGGGACGCGTTTTATACGGAGGGCGATACGCGTCGTTGGGATTCGCGTTTTTTCCTTCTTTCTATTTTTAATTTTTTTTAAATATTTTTTTAATTAAGTGTCGACTGTTGTTACTTCGTCGTTACGGTTAAGGTAGGACGCGTGTTGTCTTGACCGACGGGGAGGAAAATGGAAAGAGTCGATTTAGGGATTTTTTTGCTAAATATGATTTGCGGGTGCTTCGGGCAAGAATCTAGGATTTTTCCCCCGTGCGGTTTCGATGGATAGGACAAACTTAAAAAGAATATAAATTGATAAATACGGTGCTCTTCAAATTTTTTTTTGTGCTAAAAAGAATTTATAGGGATGTAGTTTAATTATATGCGCGGAGGCGAAATATGCGCGACGAACAAGTCGATAACCTTTTAAGAGTGCTCATTTAAGCTCGTGCCGGCACGATGAGTACGCATGGAAAAATGGCTAGTTTTGGATCAAATTCCAAAAAGAAGAAAGTTCAGCCTTTTGCTCAAACGTCCCAAAAAGGTGAAAAAGCCCAACCTTTCGTATCTCGTACAGATGACGTTTATTCTGCCAGAAAATGTAAGAAATTTGACAACAAATGCTATCCATTAAATTTGGCGAGGAAAATTATGAATTAAGAATTACGTCGTCTCTGGTGTTGATTCATGGTGTTTGATTCACGGGGTGCTGCTATATATCGTCTTTAGGTGGAAAAAGTTGGCCGTTGTTTTTGTTTCGCGTGCAAAATGTTAAAAAAAATTTTGGGCATTTGACCCCAATTGTCAATACTTTGAAGCTTATCAAAAAGTTGCATCGTATTGAAATTTTGACACGGAAACTCCGAAAAGAGAAGCTCGATAACACTCGGTCAAGCGATAGTCCGCCGCACGGGTCAAGGTGCCCCCGTAATTTTTTCGCAATTGAATTGAAATGTAACAGATCCCGGCCGTTCAATATATTTCAACCACGACGGTTGTGATTTTACTCTGTGATCCAATGGTAAAAAATTGTGGTAGGCATGATACCCTACCCTTGAAATGGCAAACCCTACTCACCCCAATAACGTATAAAAGCTTTCCCCGGAGTAAACCCGGATATCGAAAATTTCGAACACTAATCATCTAAAAGCCGATGAATCCGTATCAGAGCAAGATCTCGCTCGAGCCTAACTCGTATCCAAATAACTAATATTGTGAAGTTTAGAGCTATCACACCAGCAAATTTTAAATTCAAAGCAAATTCACCTCAAATCAATCCGATTTCCTCGTTTGCCACCTTCTTTCGCGGCCGACATTCCTCGCATGAGCAATACTTTAGGGACTTATATTTTGAAAATATTAACCTAGCAATAAAAAAAGTCCAATTACTCATTATCTGCATAACATGTTCAAGTCTAATGCACTTTATTTTTCCAATCGAATAAATATACGTATCACATTGGTACCTCTACGAAGTATGATTTATTGTCAAATATGAGATCGCAAATGTTTTTGATACGATTTAGTAATATCGATTAACCAAAATTCCGATATCCATTGAATACTTTTTGTAATTATGCGACTTTAGTGATGCCTTTCCCCAGGTAACAAAATAAGCGAATTTCAAACTCAATCGAATCTTCTGAGCCAAACGCGCTTAACCCAATTTAACCCAATTGAGTGGCGGATTATTAAAATTTAGCATCTAATGGGAATCATCGAACAAACCCTACTTAATATACCGACATGAGGAGAAAAACAAGGAAAACAAAGAAACAACAGGAGATGCTTGTCATATCCAGTTATTTGATACGTAAAACACGAGAATTGGCAAGTTTATTGGCGAAAGTTCGCTCGAGCAAACACAAAACAGGCTTAACCCGTTTGATCGTACTCGACGTCGGGACCTTAATTCATCTCAACCCATCGTACACTCGTGCAGAACTCTTAGAAACGTCACCCTTCGGCAATGGGCTTTTAACTTGTCAAATGTAAATCTCGATTTACACTGGCAGAGAAAAAATAGAGTTTTTCGCTGGGAAATCGCCATCGAAGCGGGAGGCGCATTGCTATCGCCCCAGAAACGAAAGGAAACCACGAACCACTCTTCTGAAACCGCACGGCTTATAATAATCAATAATGCATCCGTCTGACAGAGTTTCTTCCTTAGTTTGACATTCAAAAGCTTCTTCCTTAAGGTCGAAAAGGTACGTGGATGGATTGTCAACATGACTCGGGTTTGGTTTTCCTTCAAACTCGAAAAGTTTCAACATGACGTGCTACTTTAAAAATGACCAGACGTGACTTCTACCGAACAATGGGATCGATCTTGCAATTCTAGAGGCTGAAACCTTCCCAGATGGTATAGCGCATCTGATGGTTATTCATACAGATCACAACGATCGAAAGAGAAAATTCCGAAGACCCCTGCACGCCGATTCTCGAAGTAAACTCGGGGTGTCGTTTTTTTTACTCCCAATTTGCCCCCCTCGAACTCTATATCCATCTCAATCACGCTCAGAACTCACTGGACAATGAAAAAACATAAACCCCCGGCGATCACGCGGACCCTTTCTCACGCAAAATGAAGGGCATTTGGGTGTTGGAGTTAAAACAGAAATAGACACGAGCTCCGCTCACATGCAACAAACTCTCCCATTCGAAAAGGGAATAATAAACAACCTATTTTGCTGCGATTAGGGAAAAACATTGAACAGCAACATCATCCCGGGTTTGACAGAGCCAATGGAGCACGAGAGAGATGAATCAAGAAGATCTTTGCCTTTCTGGGAAGAGGGTCAGAAAAGGCCAAATTGAGCCTTGTTTGATGCGAGAAAAGGGCGCATGAAACACGCATCCTCGCCCTTACCCTCGCCACTGCTGACCTTTTTCAACATCCCATGAAGCCTGGAGCTAATTGAGAGAGACTTGTAGAGCTAAATTGGGAAACAACTACGTCCAAGGGGTGATTTGAGAATCGGTGTGCCATACATGCGGCGGAGGGGAGGACTTTTGAAATTTCCATGACTTGCTCAAAGCTGGTCTCAGTTCACAATGAATGCAAAGGTTTCCGAAGAAATTGTTGCAGTAAATTGAGATGGCTATCTTATACATTTAAATGAGATACTCTGATCATTAAAGATACTATGGTGGATTTGACACAGGTTGCGAGTAAATGAATTGAGTTTGGTATCTCATATCAAACCCCTCCCAATATTTTCATAATTTCTACCAAACCCATTACAATCCTTGACTAAGTGCACCATAATTACTACTTTTTGGGCGGTGGTAGTCATTTACTACTTAAATATGCACAAAACCATCCGATTGCCACTACTCATCAAGCAAATCCCCCAGGCAACAGACTCTACACAACTTATATTTCCCACTCTAGAAGCCAGCAGTAACATATAGAATGCTTCCACATCCACATGACGGCATATAATGAAAGTTCAAGATATTCCATGTTTCCTAGCAACATGCAAATAGGGGGATAATTGCAGAGTCACCTAAAAAGAGACACTTGCAACAGGCCTAGAAGTAGAGTTTAGGGCCGAAATACATGGTAAATGCAGAGGCGAAAGCAGCCAACAGCTCAGAAGGTGGTTCCATTCCATCCAAAGAAGGGACCCTGTAAAATGAGAAAGCATATGTAAAATCTGCCACTGGACTGAGGAGGAGATATAAAACAGAGGCTAATGGTGCTAAGCTCACTGACTTATAATACCAAGGAGTTAATTACATGATCTAGTGCTGGTGTAAAGCATGCAAACACTGTGCATATTCTTGGCTTTGATTGGCCTAAACAAATTAAGAAGAATGCAATGAGAAGAAAACAAAAAATGCATTGCACTAGCATCTTTTCGACATGTATCAAGTGAAGGTCAACTTGCCTTGGTATCATAAAATTTCAGGAAGAATCGGGACTTAGGGATGGACAGCTTGCTCTCCAGGATCGAGGCGATCGCGGCGCTCAGCTTCTTGTTCACATCGGCGTTCAGACCGCCGATTGACACCAACTCGCCATAGGCAGCAGGCTGCTCGGTACCGCCGAAAGCCATGGGGACTGACCCCTTCAACACAATCATCACATACTGCCACATCCAAAACATAAGTTTGATTCATGTTCTTAACTACCAATATCAGAACATAGATATGATACATCATATTTTGGTACATAATCAAAATATAAGTGAATAAACTTTGGTCAATAAACATCCCAAGAAAAGAGTAAAACTTTCTTCGGTCTAAGGATGTATATTGGAGACCACTGTCCGACAGACAAAGATCTGGAAAGGTTGCTTATCAAATGCTTAGGTGAAACAGTTAGATGCTGCATTTGCCATATGACAGGTTATTATCCCCGTTTTTAAGTGCACTTCTGCATTTTCCATATGCAGTAGCGCACTTTCAATTGCCACGATACCCCGGAGCTCCACCCTCGTGCGATTCAGTAGAGACAGAGGTCATCTAAGTACGAGCTGCGAGCTCAGCGGCCAGTACCTTAATGCACCAATAATCGAGTCATTCCCATCAATTAGGACATTCCAAGCGCAGCCTAATCAAAAGAACTCGGTATGATTCAGAGCGAGGATCGCATTAGAAGCTCAGGGTCTGGTTCCAACACTTGGGTTGTCAGTTCAGCTCATAAAAAGTCAAAACATCAAGACCGGACACCAATTTAGTCAGCCAGACATCCCGAAGCAAATCAGAAACCTTAGTCGATAGAGCCTTGACAAGAAAACTAGTCTCCGAACCCAACAGTTGTCGGAAGGAGCAACAAAAAATTTGCAAAGAGCAGCGCCGAAATCGCAACAACCGCACACTCGGGACACGAACAATCAATCGATCTCCGGGTAAAAAAACCCGCACCCACTGATCCTGTTAGTCTCGACGGTTACGCCCGGAAGGGGGGGCTCAACGCCGAGCAGCGCGCGCGCACCCACGAGCGGATAATCACACGAAAGGACGCGATCAGGTCTCATGGGGACGTAAGAGAAGCGAGGGAGAGCGCAGCGGTAAAAGAAGAGGGAGGGAGGGAGGGGGAGAGCGTGCGTACGGCCTCGGGCTTGCCGATGAGCTTGGCGACGCTGGAGGTGGCCTCGGAGAGGACGGCGGAGGTGTCGACGCCGTCGAGGGCGACGTTGGTCGAGATGTTCAGGCAAGGCATGTCGTCGTCGCCGCCGTCGTCTTCCTCTTCTGCTGCCTCTGCTTCTTCTTCTTCTTCTTCTTCTTCTTCTTCGTCTTCGCAGCGGCTATGAAACGAAACCCCCAGTCTCTCCTCCTCCTCCTCCCCCCTATCCAAGTGGCTTTTCCAAGGCGTCAAGATACCGAAACTGTCCTCGGACGACTGGCCATTTTGCCCCGTGCCCCTCTGAGCCGGGGCCCGCAATTCCTTCGTTTTCCAGGGTGAAGTGTCGATTTTGTCCTTCCGGGGACCGGCCCAGGCGACCCCCCCTCCCGAGCCGAGGCGCAAGGCCTGCCCCTTCTGGCCCCACCAATATATATTTTTTTTTTAAAAAAAATGCCATGCCGAATAATAAACATTACTACTGCTAAGTTATTACATTCATTGGGCAAATTAAAACCATAATGCAACCATTAATGAGGTGCTACCCAGATAATAGATGGATTGTTTGTCCTTGAACGTATTTAACAACAAGCCCTCGGCCATTTTTGTTTAGAGCGAACTTATGGGGTTTATGAACGGTGGAGATTGGAGCTTGAGAGTTTCAATTACGGGCGGCGAGATGCCATCGTCGAAGAAGAAACAGCGCATCACCGAAATGTCTCGGGCGACAATAAACACCATAAGAAGCGGAGGGACAGAGTCATGTTTGATAGATTGAGCGTCCAAAATGTAGTTTAGGAGCGAAACATCATAGAATGTCTATGTGAGGGATGAGAGATGAATCAATTAATAGGACATGAGTTATTTACTTTGCAAGATTATGTTTATGATTAAGAAAAGAACACATATTGGTTTAGGGGACATCGGGATCTTTGTCACTGTGAAATAACCAAAAGCTCTACCATTCTGTTTATTCAATTCATTCAAGGGATGGAAGGGCAAAGATCCTTGTCACTCCATCTGATCAAGAATTGAGGTCTCACATCGCTAGTCGGTATGCTTTTCTGTCATGCCTTTCTTTATTTATGGATTGATTTTCTTGTGTGCTAAGCATAGAGAGAACAATGCCAATCCATATTGTAAAACCGATTAGATATGCAAATATATATGCCAAAAAAATAAAAAAAAAATTATATAGAAGCTAGGAAATTTATATAAAAAGTATATGGCATTGAGGTGGGGGTGATGAAATCTCTCCCGTATTGGTTCCAGTTCCAAAACCTATTGAGTATTGGAGACGGTGCGTATCTTCATGTGGACAATCAACATTACAAGGTTGGTGTTGTTCCGTTCGAAGGTAATGGTGTTGATGAGGACCTATGTTATGATAATAAACCTCTAACTGGCCATGATATTGATAATTTTAAAGAAGCTAGTGGCGATTTTTGGACACGGGAATAAATTTGGGATTATGGTAAAAGTTTGTGATTTTTTTTATAAACTTAAAAAAAAAAATCAAAGGCATAATTGAGATTAGACCTAAAGTTGGGATTTTTTAGAGAGTTAAGCCGACATTTAAATTGGTCCCTCGGCAATTTTTTTCTCCATGATGCTTCAACGACTTGACGACATCAATGTGTACGGTGGACTTCGCAATGTTGCTTTTACCCTAAAGTTGCAACTTCAAGCGATTAAATCTATCACCAAACGCGTATTTGAACTGAACTCTCATAGAAAGTTGCAATCACTGTACTAGAAATATTGAATCTCGATGTGATCTACCTTGTCACCAACTTCTCCAAGCGGATGATGGTTGGAAACAGAAATTAGGTGAAAAGGACCTATTGACAGCCACTTTACATTGTATAGATCTAAGACTTGTTACCGCAAACTTTTTTTTCCCGAAAACTGCCATTTTCTAAGAGGGGTAAAAGTCATAAAAAAATCGTAAACTATGCCCACTCCGATATATTTACCATAAGCTTTTGTCAATGACACCAAAAATTCCAAACTTTTGCCTGTGTGATCCTCTATCAAAATCCTATAAATGAGAATAGTTAAAAATCTACTTACATGGACGCCATAAAGCATACAGTGTCGATATGATGCCCATGTATCTTTAAATGAAATAAAAACGACATTTTGGTTGAAAAATCATCTAACGAAACCTCGACGGAGGGAATATATGTGTCACATAAGTATAAGTTTGTGGGGTTTTTTTGTCACAAGAAAATTTTTAAGGTAAATGTGTCACAATGAACATAGTTTAGGATTTTTGATGTTACAAAAAAAAGTTAAGAAGTAAATATATCACAATTGACATAATTTGAGTTTTTTGTGACTTTTCTCTTTTGAGAAAATGCTTTTAATTTTTAATAACAAAAAACTCTAAAAACCATTTCTGATGGATGGATGGGAAAAATCTCTCTCTTATTATGTTCGGGGTCTGACAACTGTTGCCCAATGTCACCATCGATATTGATTTGTGTTTATCGCTTCCACCTCTGCCGCCAGCATCTATCACCTAACTTTTTTGACAATTTATCAATATAGTATTTTGACCCAAAATTGATCGAAAATCACTGATGTGGAAACCATCTACCTTACATAGCACAACCGTCGCTGACGTAGACGATTTTTGTAATTGTTTAAAAAAAATTTCAAGTTTTTTTTTTTTTCTTTTTTTTTTTTTTCTTCTTCCTCCAATGGTACTAGGTTAGTTCAAGAAATTTATAAAAATTGAAAAAAGATTGAAAAAATGCAAAAAATTATCCATATCAGTCCGACCGACAGCCTTGTCACATGTAATGACTAGTGTCCACATCAACGATTGTCGGCCAAACTAGGGCGAAATGACTACATTAGCAAATTACCAAAATGTTTAAAACTAAATTGATCAAATTGAAAAGTTTAGGATTGAATTGACTCCGTGCAATAGGTTTATGACTTTTTTGGTAATTTTCTTGATATTTGTCGATCTTCAAAGAGTCCATCTTTACTCAAAATCGAAGTGTAAAATTTTTTACACTGAAAATACTCTCAGTTGACTCACTTTTCTAAATGTCGCTAAATTATAATAAATGAAGAACATGCTTTTCGATAATTGATTTACCGCAAAACAAACTCTCTCTAAGTTTTTATATTATTTTTAAAGGGTCCAAATTCTGGTTCTTCGATCTAGTGCACACTATTTTATGGGGAAAAGTTAACTCCTAGATGGAAGTTTGTTAGTACTCCCAAGCCCAAGTAAGACAATGATAGAATCAACCCAAGTTACCCTCCTAATGGCTTAATCCTAAATAGGGGTGTGCGGCTCCATGATTAGTCTAAGTTCCACTTGAAATCTAGACCCAATCTATTAGAATTGATTCCCAAATTTTTGAAACTTGAAACCTATTATGTATATTTTGGAATCTCAAAATCTACACAAGTTCCAGAGTTGGTTCTAGGATCTATTCAAGTTTCACATGTATTATTAATTGAACAATGCAGTAAGTCATTACTTCTAATGACTACCATTTATTACCATTTATTGTTACAATTCACTAACCACAACTCATATTTAAATACACGAAGAATATGAAACATTGACAATGTAAAGTCTCATTAATGGATATTGCCAAAAATAGAAGCTTAGCCTAGTGGTTCTAAATTACACATTTATCATCAGACTCCATGGAATACTGCAGGATTGCATGAAGATATAGAATAAGAAAAACACAAAGACTTATTCCAAGTTTTGGGTTTTAAATGGAACTTGGAACCTACTCATTGGAACCGATTTCCCAATTTTTTAAACTTGAAACCTACCTTGCATATATCCTGGAACCTGGAATCGGACCCATTCCCACCGATCCCCATTCTTCGGTTCCCGATTCTACTTTGGAATCATGTTCACCCCTAATTCTAGATTCATAACTTGGAAATTGTACGTCCGATGGTCATGTCATAGACTTTGAGGAAAAACCGAGTCCTTGGGATGGACAGCTTCTCTTGTAAGATGTTACCAAGCGCGGCAATCAACTTCTTCTTTACTTGTGAATCAATGCCTCCCATGGATATTATCTCCGCATACGCAGCTGGTTCTTTGCTGCCTCCAAATGATATGGCCAAATGAACCCTTCAATATGACCATCACAAACTGCAGAAAATACACAGAATCACATCATATTGAAGAAGAAATGTGATTAATCTTTTGCAGCATGTACAGCAAAATACGTTATGGACAAGGAATGTACCTCCAGTGAGGTGATTCAAAGACTTGCAACTTGGTGTCTAGCTGATGCATGCACATCATGGGAGGAAAAGTGTCCAAAAAGTCCAAAATTTTGTGCATTTGTACTAATTGAGTCCTAAACATTTTTTTGTGTCAATTCAGTCCTAAATCTTTTTGTTTTTATACCAATTCAGTTCTTCTGGCTAATTTTGGCTTGATTTTGCTGATGTGAACGCCGATCCGCCAGCACTGACGTGTACAACTTTTAATAATATTCTTTTAAATTTTTAATTATCTTTTTTTTCTTTTTCTTTTTCCTTTTTTTCCCTCCCCTCCCTCTTCCTCTAGCCGGTTGTCGGTGGCCAGAGGTCGCGAGGTGGCTTTTGAGGTCGACCATTGGAGGTTGGCCTTGCCCCCATGGGCAGCCATTGGCGAGGGTCGAGCCTTGCCCACCATGGGCAAGGCCCCACTAGATCTAGCGAGGCTGTGCCTCACCCAACCATTGGCAGAGGCTGTAAGGTTGCGGCCTGTGACCTCGTGGCCACCCTTGCTAGCGATCGGTGAGCTCGCCGGCCTTGGCCTCTAGCTGGTTGTTGCTAGAGGAAGAAGAAATGAAAAAAAAAAGTATTAAAAATATTTAAAAATTTGAAAAATATTAAAATATTGTTAAAAGTTATCCGGTTATTGGCGGCAAAGGCCACATAAGTTGATCGGCATCCACGCCAAAAATCCGGTCAAAATTAGCCGGAATGACTGAATTGACATAAAGATAAAAAGGTTTAGGACTGAATTGGCATCAATGCAAAAGATTTAGGACTTTTTTTACACTTGTGGGTGATGTGTGGTCTCTTGATCTAGACTTGAGGACATTTGATCTAATAGATTGAAGTTGTTTATCCTTGTTTTCGGCCAAGAAGGCTTTCCAACATCAGGGTTGCATTCATAATCAAGAGAGAGCTTTGGTACATAGTTCACCATCGCGAAGAAAAAACTAGTAAATTCGGTCTGAGTTTTTACATATGCGAATGGCGTATGTGTCAATCCTTTTCCCTCTTCCAACATCCATTGTTTCATTTTCCAATTGTACGTCCATTTTACTATTCTTTTACGGCCTTCAATACATCCATTTTAGGGTAACAAGGCAAAAGGAGATTTATATGATCACATTTACTATTTAAATAAGCTAAGTACAGCATGCATGCGTTATCTTATCACATCTTTTGATTAACTAGGTTTTGTAAAGCCTCTCGGTACACCCAGCGTTACGCTTACTGATTGTATGTAGTCAGCAACACGATCAAGTGCATTACATTTGGAGCGATGACACTACACGACACTTCAATTCAAATGCCAATAAGGTTGTGTCATATAGAAAGTAGAAAAGGAAGGTAAGAAATGAAAAGGCCTCAAACTCCCCTCAAGTATTTACTTGAACATGTATTGCTACGAAAATGTATTTTGTACTATAATATCACAACGCTACATGAAGGAGACGGCCAACAAAAACAAGTGTGTCGAAATTAATACATAAAAGTAAAAATGGGTGTCTTTTTATGTGACACTTGAAAATTGAGGCCAAAATTGTTCGGTGTCCTTTTTTTCTGGAACCCCGTGGATTTAGCTGTTCTCGTAGCTTCCATCTCTATCTCCATCTAGAAATTCAGCTAATAGTATCAACACGAGATTGTTGATGTCCAAAAAATTTGAGATATTTCGCCCATATTACATTTAGGGCTAATACCATCAACAACTTCAAATCGGTAGACCATACCATACTTGCTCCAAACTAATTTTAGTCTCATAAAAAACTTGAAATAGGTACATCCATTCACATTTACCCAAACTAGCATCCGTATACCATATTTACCCAAAATTGCGGTAAATTTGAGATTTTTTGGCGGTAAATGAGACACAGGTGCACTAATTTGGGGTAAATGTGGTACATATGTATGAGTTTGAGATTTTTTGACATTTAAATTAGTTTTGGATAAATGTGCGCGGGTGTACTAGTTCTTGAGCGGATTAAGCGGATTATCTCTCTTTAATTTACCAACCCAAAACCGTGTCTAGTAATTTTTAATCAAATACTACTAGTGCTCGCAACTTTGCCCCATTGAAATTGCCCTATATCAACCTTGAAACTCTCGAGAACTGATTAAACTTTGAAGTGTGATTCAAGCATTGAAATTAAAGAGAGGATTAGGGTATTAATAGTGCTTCTAATTAGTGTTAAGTCGACATAAAAAGTTAGCAAAATGTTACTTTCAAGAGAGGATAAAACAAATATGGCTACTTCAAGAGGGGTCTCTCTCTTTACATAATTGCCACTAAACTGGAAGCTCTCTTATCTCTTTACATTGCCACAAAACTCTCTCTTATCTGTTTGCCACTAAACTCCAAGAGGGGTCTCTCTCTCTTTGTAGTTCATGAATCTTCCATCCGACGACTACACTCTATGCCTTCTTCCATCCGAGATCTTGTGGCCATTGATCAATTTTTTTTTCCACCTTTTAAATTCTCAAACTTTTGAACTTAGATAGTTCTTTTGATATGTTTGTGACAATATTTTTGTTGGGTGTTTGGGAATAGCTTGCTTATGGAGTCTTAGTTGCAGTATTCTAGTAACATGGCTTTCTATACCAGTTTTAGTATTTCAAGCACCCCTTATTTAATACAGCTGGTAACGTGCGTATGGTGTAATTCCGACTTTGTCAACGGCCACTTTGCCTCCTGTGCATGTATTCGCGTGGAGACCCATCTATTCTCATCTGCAATTCATTGCTTATTATTTCGGCTAATTATATCTGTGCAGTGAAGTAAACCAAAGCATGTACTATGCAATGAAAAATAAGTGACAGACAAGAAAAGGCCCAAGATGACCTCGGCAATATTATCGGCGCTCTTCATTTAACCGGCTCTATGACGATAATGAGAGAGAGAGAGAGAGAGAGACTGACATTCTCAGGTCTGCCGATGATGGATGCAACGGCTTTGGTCGCTTCACAGAAGATGAGATCGGCGTCAACTCCATCCAGGCACACATTGGTTGAGATGTAGAGGCAAGGCATATCCGATTCAGATTATCTTCCCTTCCTCTCCCACAGACACTATCACCCCGATGAGCTATGAACATGTACTATACCCATTCATAACATATATCCAAACCCTCCCTTTTAGAGAAGAGAACTCGGATCGGATCATGGATAGCGACGACGACGACAACAACGATGGAGCCTATCGTCTTTAGGTCATGCGCCCTCCACTTTCATCATATACCGCGATCATAGCTGCAGAGTTTGGAGGAGAAAAAGCAAGGAGCGGAGAATCGATGGCCGGAATAGAAAATGGCACCTCTCTCTGTTTCTGGGGTCTACAGATACACTAAGCTTTAAAGAAGATATGGAGCGTGTGAGCGCGGGGAGGTCAATCTGGTCTGAAATGCAATGATGAAATAATTGCGATTTGTCGTGTACATATATTTTTTTGCTTGTGGAGCTGTCCATGTCCATGGCCAACTGGCCATATTGCTGACGTAGGCTGATGAGATAATGCACGTGCAGTGCACGGTCAAGCCTCGGCGCTCGAAACAGGCACGAAGCGATCCATTCCGAACCCAGAAAAGCACCAAAGGCAGTCCGGATCCTACTCCAAGTGTTGAAGTCAACGGTGTATCGTATCCTATGCGAAGATAATTTTTCGCGGATGATGACTACCGCACTGCTAATTCGTCCATCTCTAATTCCGGTCTCTACGATACGCTTTAAATTTCGCAAACCGTGGGTCAAGGGATGTCTTGGTTTCTAAAATATTTCCAAACCCTTAGTTACGTCTTTACATGACACAACTGGTGTTGACTTGAATAAATTTTTAAAAAAATTTCTGAAGTTTTTATTAGTTTTTGTTCTTTTCCTTTTTCTTCCAACTCTAGGCCCGTGAGGTCATCAGCTGACTCTCGCCAACGCAAAAATTGCCTACGTCAACGCTATCTATGCCATGTAGGATAATCGACACTGACTAGACCGACACGTTAGTGATTACCGATCAAAATTGATCAAAAGGATTAAAAATTGACAAATTGCCAAAAGGTTTAGTACTAAATTGGCACAATTAAATGTTTAAGATTGAATTGGCCGCCGTGATAACAGGTTTAGAACTTTTTAGACAATTTATCCCTACAAATGATCACACAATTTGGGTACGTTTATTTCAGGGAAAGTGTTTTCCGAGAATCCATTTTCCAGACTTTCACCGAAAATGGTTAATCAACCAAAAACACTTTCCAATCAAGAAAAATATTCATGCATAAAATTAGGAAAGTGAATTTCTTAATTTAAGAAAGTGAAAATGCTGTCCGAAATTACTTCCCTTTACTTTTTTAATATTTTATTCTTTTCTTTGTTTTTCTTTTTAATTTTTAAAAATAAAAATATTTACAAATTCAAAAAAAAAAATTTACCTGAGATAAAATCATGGGATTGAAATCATTTTCCTAATAAGATCCAAACACCAAAAAATATTTTCGATTGCATATCACCAAACAAAAGAAAACTAACTATTTTCCTGGAAATGATTTTTCGAAAAATATTTTCCAAAACGTTACATTTTTCGTGAAACAAATATATCCTTAAATCCAGACTAGAGCATCACTAATCCATTTAGGAAAATCTAGATTGATTGGACACTTAAAGTCTCAAGTGCTGTAAGGGGAGGTGGATATACTGGTCAAAGGAAACTTGGGGACCTTGGGTCGGGGTTACGTAACGCGTGGGACAACTTAGAATTGCCCAACACTTTTCTAGTACCATAACCCTATTTTGTCAAGTCCTAATTTACTCACCAAGTATGAAGTATGCACGATAAATGTTTGAAAATTAAAAAGTTGTCAAAACACTTATTTGGTGTGTTATCGATTGATGATTTTCATGTTTGAGGCGTGGCACCATGAATGTGTGTGAAGTGTAAAAACATGAAACGTCAATTCGTATGCAAACATGACATGGCAAATTTATGATTCAAAAAATGAAAGAAAAATGACGTGACATGGCAAATTCTACATGATGTGGTAATCATTACATGCAATATGACATGATAATTCATTATTGCGAACATGAAGGGAAATGACGCAATATGGCAATCACACATTTGACATGACATACCAATTTCAGATTTGAAATGTGATGATTTAAAGGCATGACATACAATTCATATGTACACATGACATGACAAGTTTAAGATTTGAAATATCAGAAAAAATGACATGATATGACAATCCCACAAGCAACATGGCACGAAAAATCACACATGCAATATGACACAACAAATTCATGATTTGAAACATGAGGGGAAAATAACATGACATTATTATTTTGGAATCAAAACATGATGACAGTTCATAATTTCATATGCAAATATAACATGACAAATTCAAATTCAAAATATTATATTATAACGATAGTAAATGACATGAGATGTGCAAAATTACACTGGTGGAATAATTTCATTTAATTTTCGTCTGTACTCGGATATGGTAACACTCATGTAGAATACACATTCTTTGAGCCCTGTCGAATATGTCAAATCATCGACTATGCCATGTAAGATGACCGGTGCTAAACTGGACAGCTATATCGGCAATTTCCGTTTTAAATTAGTTCGAAGGACTACATTTAAAAATCGTCGTTTTGAGCCACGTCGGACACCTTAGATCGCCGACCATGACACATAGGGTAACTAATGCTGACTCAACAGTCAAGTTAGTTATTTTCGGCCTATATTAGCCTGAAGAACTATATTTGACAATCATTAAATGGTTTAGGAATTATATTGCCACATTTAAAAATTTTATGACTGCATTGGCGGCTGTACAATATATTTTGGACTTTTCGGATATTTCTTCTTGGGATATTGACCCAAAATGACGGTCTAAAAATCGGACGTTGACTTGATGACTCAACTCTTTTGAAATCATTACTTACATAAATAAGAGGTCAGAAAAATTTTGTTTGATTCCGACACCTCTTGGTCTAGCTTCGGGCTTCATCATCTATCATTTGATTGACGCGATTCTTGCAGCATTGGAATGTTTGCAATCTCTAGTTTTATAATGTGCACCACAAGCAGGGAAGTAACAAACTTTTAGACACTACAAAAAAAGGGCGACCAGTCCCGAATGGTAAAAAATGGCCTTTAAATTTGGGCAGCAATGTATGTTTTCAAATATTTGTTTTGATAAGAAGACGGGAAAATTCCAAATAAGGGCTTAAAGTGCCTTTATTTTCTCAAATCAATGACTTTCAAAATTGGATATTTGTCCTAAAATCGGTTAGATGATTAAAATCGATAGGGTGACTTGTCAATCATCACGTGAATATCCTTTTCGAATCCAAGTGTCATGCTTTTTCACTTTCTTGTATAAAATACAACCAAACCCTTTTTGTGAAATTGATTAAACGCTTTTTACACATGACAATACTTATGTATATTCAAATGAAGTGATTACGAGAACTCAACATTCTGTCACCAAAGCTTGACTTCACCCATGAATATCGTTCAACTAAATCAACAAACATCAACCAACCAAGTAAGAGCACTAAGTAGATCAACCTAACTTAGTCCCTAGAGTTTTTACTTACCTTAAAAATGACTTGATAACTCAAAGCTTTAGTCATCTTCAAATAAACAAAACCGAAAATCAACAATTCTGATTTTTAAAACGACGACCTCATGAGTAAAAAAGCAGTACAGCTCAATAACTCCCTTAGTCCAACTAGGAAAATTTGAGATAGAAACTTTAATAAAACAAGTGCCGAACCTCTGCTTTTACTCGTAGAATTTGAAAATGAAAGTTGAGGAGAAGTTGAAAGTCAATGATGTGGGTTCTTTTATACTTGGGACTTGAAAGCTTCTCTAAGATTCATTTACAGTCGAGACAAGAGTTATAAGGATGAGATGAATTAACCAAAGTTAAAGTAATAATTGTCACTGGATGAAAATTATTAGGTCTAAAAGTAGAAAGAATGTGTCCCTAAGCAAAGAGCTAGGGTGCAACTGATCTAATAAGATTGGTTACAAAAAGATAATTTGGAAGAGCTCCTTCTTGGCCAAGTAAAATGAATGAGTAAAGGTTAAGCTTATCGCGAACATTAATTGGTTAGGGTTGAAATAGATGATGTAATGTATTATGTCATTTCTAGGCTAAGCTCTATGTCACCAAGGGCATGTGGGCTAACACAATTGGTGGAAAGTGAAGGGAGCTGGCACAATTTAAAGAGGAACAAATGGTTCAACCATATGGTTCCAAAGTAGATATTTGATAAATTGTTAAGATATCAAGTAAATCGGTACGTAAAGGGGAAAAATGGTATTTAAGCGTTGATAAATTGGAAAATATTTTAAATAAATTGTTGGAATCTAGGAGGGACTCAACTCAGTTAATTTTTTATCTATTATTTATCCCATACTTAAACTCAAAGCGTATCAATCTCTGTGAACAACCAATGTGGCGTTACGTGATCCATTGTCACTCTAGTTAATTAACCCAAGAACAAATATTCAGTAATTCCACCGTAATGAAATCATTTACCAAAAACTATGAACACTAAAATTACCATTTGAGCCTTCCACTATTACCACGTTGAAAATCCGACCAAAATTCTACCTGTGACATTTACCGCTTACACTTCCTACATACTATTAATTAATGTAGGAATTTCCGAATGTCACATCAAGTCTCAAGTTCTTATGTAATACGGAGTCAAAGTTTAATATTCTCAAGATATATGTCCCTATCACATTTCCATAATATTAAACTAAATCATTAGATGACATACATCATTAACTTGATTGATTAATAACGACATAACTTCAAATGTAAGGAATAAGGGATAATTACCTAAAATGTCCTACACCTATTGTACAATGGCCAATTCAATCTTAAATCTTTTAATCATACCAACTTAGTCCTAAATCTTTTGATGATTTGCCAATTTAATTCTAAATCTTTCAATTATGTCGATTTATTCCTAAACTTTTTGAAAATTTGTCAATTTAGTCTTAAACCTAATATTTGGACAATTGACCAGAAGGACTATATCGGCAAATCGTCAAAAGGTTTAAGATTAAATTGATAAATTATCAAAAAGTTTAGGACTAAATTGATACATTTAAAAAGTTTAGGACTAAATTAGCAAATTATCAAAAGGTTGAGGACTAAATTGGCATGATTGAAAAGTTTAAGACTAAATTGGACGTTGTACAATAAGTTGAGGACTTTTTGGACAATTCTCCCTGCATTTCTAATGTCATAGAGGGATAACATTTTTGTATGGCAAATGAATTTCAAATCTCAAAGTATTGTGATCAAAGTGCATGGATTTAATGGCTTCGCCTATTGTGTAAAGACATAATATCATTGGCATCTCCTCTCCGGTACTTTCAAGCAGACTAAGGCCTAGCAGGGGTTGAAGTGGAGGAGGACGGACAGCAAATGGACGGCGAAGAGGAAGAAAGAACATATTGTTCATGGTGACAAGTAGGAGAGCAAAGAAAGAACATATTGTTCATAGTGACAAGTAGGAGAGCAAAGAAGAGAGCGAAAGACAAGAATAGTTGTTAGGTAATGTTGCGTAAAGAGAAGAAAAAGGGAAGATAAAATGAAGAAGATGAAATGTTGGGTGATATTTCATGGACTTATACAATCATTATAATCCCTAAGCCAAACTTTTCACTCTCGAAGCCTTGATTAACAGTAACACACGCCCAATTACTACCACATACATAAAAATTTACTTTACCCACAGACTTAGTGAGCGAAAATGTTACAAATACACATGAAGATTCATATCTAACTTTATTGGTGTCCCCTACCCCGTACCTCACTTGAATATGTAATTAAACTTGAATTCATTTGAGTAACTTAGAGCAATTAAAGACATATTTAAATTAAGCCCATTATATTGCTAAATGATTTCAAAAGAGCACTCCACTTCTAAGGAAGACTGCAATTAAAGCAGCACAATTGTCGCTACTCCAAAAAAGAAAAAAAAGACAAATATATATTTAGTCACGTAATAATACAAACATGCAAAAATATGTGTTTTGTACTCTTCATATGTACATTGAACCTTTTATTAGTAGACACGCTCCCATTTGTGATTAAGAGATAATCGGTATTTCAACCTCGATATCCGGTGTTCCTAAATATACTAATTGTTGGACTTAATTGCACATTTGTGATATATTTTATGACTTATAATGCACTTATCCCATGAATAGATTTATTTTGTTCATGAGTGTAAATAAAAAAACAAAAGTCAGGACTAAAGCGGCCTATTTGGGTCAATTTCATCTCAAGACTTGTTTTGTATTTCTTATTTTGGGTAGGGCTAGATTTCGGGTGTCGTGATTTATTTCAATCAATCTACTACATTAATGATGTTAACATAATCAAATATAATCACCTTGGACTTGGACAAATAAATCATTATACAAACTATATAATCGTTTAATTGATTTATTGGACCAAAAGTATATGATATTATATGTAAGGTTGAATTTATTAATACACGAGGAGGTAGTGTTGGTCGCGGTTTGGATTTGCTCTTTCCAACAAATCTAGTTCGAAGATGCACCACACAATGAAGTTTCGTCCATATTCTCTATGGTTATTTTTTTTGTGAGTTTGTTTGTGAATCGGAGACTAGTGAAGTTTCTTTCCATGCTCTCTATGGTTTGCCTTTGATTTGGGAATATGAGAGTAGTGAATTGCTAGTTTTGTCCATTTTCTCTATGATTTGTTTCTGGTTTGTACCCTGATGAAATCTTTCTTCATATTTTTTTCTTTTTTTTTGTACATTAATGAAATTTTTCTAAAATCATCTTTTTGTATGCAGCATTCATGAAGAGAGCGCATAGTTATGACTTGAAAATGCTAGCCTCCCTAAGTTACTTTTTACATAGAGATAGGATGTGGATGCGTAAGTGAAAAATGAAATGACTCCTTGACTTTTTTTTTTCCCATTTTCATACGTATATTTTTTAATTGGTCACTATGGTTCTTGCTACTGGTGGAGTTTAAAATGTATAAAACTCCCGACGTTATACGTTAATCGTTTTTTATCCAACCATGAAATTTTGATTTGTTATCATTAATCAGAGCAGACAAATTCTTTGCTGAAAAAGCAAAGTCCAATAGAATCAATCTATTTTATATACGGTTGCAAGTAAGAAATCGAAAGCCCAAATTAGACAGGCCCAAAATAGCCATTCCCACCTTCGGGCTTAACTTGTATCTCTTGTTTTGGGTTCAATCAAAATTTTGGCTTTGTCTAGCCTAATTTTGTCAATTAATTCCTTTTTTTTGTACTAAATAGACCTAATTATTGAAATAAGAATAAAAAATCTTAGTATGGACTCGAAAAATGGCCAAAAAATGTACCAAATATTGGATTTTGATGAAAAAAGAAAAAAATGATCCATGGTGAAGATCTGTGAATTTCGTTGGTTTAATGAAGATTTATGCATTATTGAGTGAGCTCATGTTAATTTTCTTCTAATCGTATATTAATTATTAATATTTTTTAAGTGAGAAAATTTAGGCTTCAACTTTGACCATTACGCATCACCTCGAATGATTTTGGTCCTGGTCTTACGTATTTTTTAAATTTGTGTCGATCTCAATATGTTTTAATGTTGCGCTTTTTTGGGGTTTCTCCTTAAATTGATGATTGTGGTTTCTCATGAATTACCGAAAAACTAGTCATGATTAATGGATCATACCTCCACGACATGATGGCCTTAAATTATTGAGATTAACTATGCAAGGGTGTGATCTTCACATGGCATAATAACTTTTCACCAAAGGGTCAACCCCTCAAATTTTTATATTATTCGAACTATTATATATTTGACACGAATAACTTTTCTCAAAATGCTACGCAAATATTGACTTTTCGAGCCCCCATTATGGTAAGATGGGTGAGGGCGATTTATCGGGGTTGTGAGAACCCAAGGGAGTTATCAAGATACCGTTGACTAGCAAGAATCAAGGGTGACGGCTATGCTGGCATTAAACTTGGGATACGAGCATACCTATGTGAATTGGAGGTGGACGCGAGTCAGTTCACAAGTAAAGACCTCTTGGAACAGTTCATTTCACATCGGTTTGTATTTGTTTGTTCTGTCAAATCTAGTTAGGAGGACCTCTACAACCATGATTGTCATCACAATTGAGATGTTTTTCTTCATCATGGTGAATCTGATCTTGACACTGCAATTCAAGAAGGTTGGTCATGTTTGAGTATGACATCGATCACTTCGTTCGTTTGTGGTAAGCAATTTCGCACTTGCAATTGAAGGCACTGAATCTAGTGGCCGAAAAGAGAAAGAAGGCAGTGCTTTCTTCAACAGTATCTTTCCTCATTTGTTTTGTATTTTAGTGCTGCTCTTATGCTTAGTGCATTATGTTTCTCACATTTTAGCCGAAAAATTAATCTTAATGTTTGCAATTGCAAAAATTAGAGTTGCAATGTCAACATTTTAAAATGAAAGCAAATGGCCTCTCACCCCAAAACAATTTCATCCGACCAAAAATAAAAGGTACGTGGCAAACACTACCTATATGCGAATTAGAGGTGGACACGAGTTAGTTTACAAATAGAGACCTCTTTGAAAAGTTCATTTCACATCAGTTTGGATTTGTTCGTTCTGTCAAATCTGGTTAGGAGGACCTCCGCAATCATGACTGTTATCACAATCGAGATAGTATTTTTCTTCATCATGGTGAATCTAATCTTGACACTGCAATTCAAAAGGTTCATCATGTTTGAGTATGACATCGATCACTTCGTTCGTTTTGTGGTAAGCAATTTCGCACTTGCAATTGAAGGCACTAAATATAGTGGCCGAAAAGAGAAAGAAGGCAGTGCTTTCTTCAACAGTATCTTTCCTCATTTGTTTTGTATTTTAGTGCTGCTCTTATGCTTAGTGCATTATGTTTCTCACATTTTAGCCGAAAAATTAATCTTAATGTTTGCAATTGCAAAAATTAGAGTTGCAATGTCAACATTTTAAAATGAAAGCAAATGGCCTCTCACCCCAAAACAATTTCATCCGACCAAAAATAAAAGGTATGTGGCAAACACTACCTATATGCGAATTAGAGGTGGACGCGAGTCAATTCACAAATAGAGACCTCTTGGAACAGTTCATTTCACGTCGGTTTGGATTTGTTCGTTCTGTCAAATCTGGTTAGGAGGACCTCCGCAACCATGACTGTTATCACAATCGAGATATTTTTCTTCATTATGGTGAATCTAATCTTGACACTGCAATTCAAGAAGATTGGTCATGTTTGAGTATGACATCAATCACTTCGTTCGTTTTGTGGTAAGCAATTTTGCACTTGCAATTGAAGGCACTGACTCTAGTGGTCGAGAAGAGAAAGAAGGTGGTGCTTTCTTCAACAGTATCTTTCCTCATTTGTTTTGTATTTTAGTACTACTCTTACTCTTAGTGTATTATGTTTCTCACATTTTAGCCGAAAAATTAATCTTAATGTTTGCAATTACAAAAATTAGAGTTGCAATGTCAACATTTTAAAATGAAAGCAAATGGCCTCTCACTCCAAAACAATTTCATCTGACCAAAAATAAAAGGTATGTGGCAAACACTACCTATATGTGAATTAGAGGTGGACGCGAGTCAGTTCACAAATAGAGACCTCTTGGAACAGTTCATCTCACGTCAGTTTGGATTTGTTCGTTCTGTCAAATCTAGTTAGGAGGACCTCCGCAACCATGACTGTTATCACAGTTGATATATTTTTCTTCATC
This sequence comes from Syzygium grande, assembly GCA_024733475.1. Classification (NCBI taxonomy): domain Eukaryota; kingdom Viridiplantae; phylum Streptophyta; class Magnoliopsida; order Myrtales; family Myrtaceae; genus Syzygium; species Syzygium grande. The sequence continues at coordinate 28,247,672 of JAMXDD010000010.1, forward strand.
ATGGTGAATCTGATCTTGACACTGCAATTCAAGAAGATTGGTCATGTTTGAGTATGACATCGATCACTTCGTTCGTTTTGTGATAAGCAATTTCGCACTTGCAATTGAAGGCACTGACTCTAATGGCCGAGAAAAGAAAGAAGGTGGTGCTTTCTTCAACAGTATCTTTCCTCATTTGTTTTGTATTTTAGTACTACTCTTACTCTTAGTGTATTATGTTTCTCACATTTTAGCCGAAAAATTAATCTTAATGTTTGCAATTGCAAAAATTAGAGTTGCAATGTCAACATTTTAAAATGAAAGCAATTGGCCTCTCACTCCAAAACAATTTCATCCAACCGAAAATAAAAGGTACATGGCAAACACTACCTATAACATCAACTTATCATCGATTTGGTGCAATTTTGTTCTTTTCATGTTGAAATCTCATAGATTAGGCTAATGAATAATAATATTTTGCAATTGATACTTTAAGGAGCCATGAGCATTCCATGAGACAAAATAGTGAATACTATATCAAAATAACGTAACTCGGCCGGATTCATTGCATGAAAATTTCTAAGTGATGAATGCCCTCGTATGTCACATAAGATTGCAAGTACAATGATGGAGATATTAAAACTACTCGACTACTAAGTTGGTTTACCCCGCACTTTATATTGTACGTAATGAATAGCATATAAAGACTAAACAAAAATTTGCCACATTGTTACTTTGTTATAGCTAGTTTAATAATTGAGTTTTAATATATTTAACAATGTTCATTTTTCACATAACTGAAAGAGAAGGAGGAGAAAGTGGCTAAGTGATTAAGGATCAAGATGGATCGAAAGTGTGATCCTAACTGGGAATTCACGGAACAAATCGCCCAATATTAATCAGTTCCAGTCGTTATAAGCATGTTCTGATTGACTTAAAGCCAAACTAAAAGTGTCTGTTCAATTGTCTGCTAAAACTTTTAAAAAATTATTTTTAGCTTTCGAAAGACTATTAAAAATAGAGGTAACAATTAAGAGTAATTTACATACATATCATTATAAATATGGTATGTAACATATTTTAGAGCTTAAAATTAACTTCGATTGACGGATGCTCAGTAAAAGGAGAAGGAAAAAAGGAAATTCGCTTCTTTTAGTGGGGATAGTTGAGAAGAAGAGCAGAGAGTTTTTTGAATTCTCCATGCCTGATAAGTCGTTCGATTGAGGAACGATCCGCGCTCTTCATCCTCAAAAACAACAATACGGATAACAATAAATAAAAAGAGGTGTAAGAAAGATCAACGACAGCTTGTTTTATCGTCCTCTTAGGGCGTGCATGATAACATTTCTACTCCCGGGCAAAATTTCTGGCCAGAAATTGAAAAATCAATTTCTTCTCCAGGGATGATTTTTTGATTTGAGAAAGGCGTTTGATAACAGTATGAAATTTCTATTCCCGGAATAGAAATTCGTTTGTTAAAGTGTAAAAATTCTTTCTCCCGGGACAAAAAATTCGTTTGAGAAAAACTATAATTTTTTTGTCAATTTTCCACGATAGATTTGAAGAGTTATATAATTTTTGTTACAAAAGTGGCTGAATTTCTTGGATTGGAGAATGGTGTGAGGTGTTCAAGTTTATTGTAAAGGCGGAGACAAAGAAAGATGATCCTTTCCTTTACCTCTCCTTGTATGATCATCATGAGCTGTTCCTTGTATGATCATCATGAGACAAAGAAAAATTATTTCCTTTACCACCGTAAAAATCATCATGAGTTAATTTTGTCCTAATATAACTTGCTTGCTTTGTAGTTCTTTCGCTAGAGGAAAACCAAACGCGATGTTCAGCGTCAACTTGCTTGTTTTTGTCGAACATGTGGGAAAACATAGATCATTGAATCATTGGAAACCTCAAATATCATATTACAACAATGAAAATTTGAAATTCTCGAATATAACTAACAAAGTACATTATGAATATTAAAAAACAAAGTCATGGAATCTCGGCCATATGACGATCCTCGCCATTTTGTTGGCAATAGTTTTCCTAAACACGTTCATCTCGACTCCTTCCTCGGTCGACGTATCATCCATAGTGTCATTGTCGATGGTTCATATGGATGCTCTGGATCTCCAAAAAGCTCAAAGTTCTTATCTCTTTTGTCTTCATCACGTATATAGTTATGAATAGTATAACATGCAATGACTATACGTGCTTGCTTCTTAATTGTAAATGAAGGCATATGTCTCAAAATGAAGAAGCGATTTTTGAGTACTGCAAATGATCTCTCAATAATGTTCCTTAGTGAAGAATGTTTATGGTTGAACAATTCTCTAGCCGTTCTTGGTTGCCTATCACCACCTCTATAGTCCTTGGATGATATCGCTCACCTTTAAAAGGAGTTAGAAACCCGGAGCGGATGCATAACCGAGTCTACCACGTAATATTTTCCTACAAGACAATTTATGAATTGGTCATGATATTCAACTAACATTAGCTGAATTATTTTCCTATAAGACAATTTAATCGTCAATAACATTACTTTTTTTTTTTCATTAAACACATAAGTACCTGGCGGTGGTCGAGGAAATTGCAAGCGAGGATTTGCCATTGTTGCCGAGAGCACCCGACAATCATTAGCCGATCCTTCCCAACCAGCATATACAAATGTAAATCTCATATCAAATGAACAAATACACAGCACGTTTTGAGTGGTAGTTCCTTTTTGCCTCTAAAAGGGATTTGCTTTGATACAGGTACGGAAGCATGAACATGAGTACCATCAATAGCCCCCACGCATTCCATATTTAAAAAGTAACTATTTCATAAGTTCATCAATAAAAATAACAACAACAATGTAAAGGAATATATGAGTAGTGTCATACAAGTTTATTCTACCTTAAAGTAAGGTTCAAGCTTAGGATTTATGAGAATCTCCTCTGGAACAACATCAAAAGAAGGCGGTGTGATAATCTCTTGTCCCAACTTGAGAACCGCTTTCAACACTAAATTGAAGTATTTGCTGATAGTTTGTCCTGAATGTTGGAATCTCTCACACAAAACTCTATTGGTGTTCTTGTGACAAATCATTGATAAAAAATCCCAACTTGTTCATCAACTCTAATATATCGACTATCTTCCAACCAACCTCTTGCCTTCAACAAATCACACAAGTTGATAAAGACATGTCTCTGCATTCTAAATGCTTCATACACCCTATCCGAATGTCCATAAAAAATTTCTCTCATCCATTCAGGTCCTGATAATATACTGTCCCTAATAGGTTCTCTTGTACGCATAGACATATCTATCGTAGCAATAAACCACCATGCTATTAATATTTCAAAATCCAAGCTCAAGAAAGTCATATTCAATCGATTCAACTGATTCAACCGACGCCACCTAACTATTATTCTCACTACTTTGACCGCCTTCCATATTACCTATACAACACATGAAAGAAGAATATAAGAACAACAAACAAAGCACGAGTCTCATAATCATATAAAATTGCCACAGTAACAATGTGGTCATAATTTATAGTTTAAAGGAAACATCATTGGTCATGAAATTTAAACAAACAGCAGTTCATAACAATACACATTGCCATCTATTTAAAGAGACTCAATAAGACAAAGTCTCAGCCGGGGGATAAGATGAAAGCCTCCCTCCATATGGCATTCCGGCATGCATGGTTCACAGCTTTGCTATAAAGATTCGGATTCATGCCAGGCATCTCTTTTAAAACGCCAATAACAACTCGCTATGGAGTATGGGTCACTAGGTGATGAGCCACGTGAAGTCACAGAGCTACTTGTAAGTAGGTCCATACGAACTTCATTACATCCCGAATGGCTTCACAGTGTATCACTTGCATGAGTTGCTCTTTCTTCTCTTGGCATTTGGAGTCCTATTCAAGTTATGCTTCTCACGACTTTGGGGTAGGCTCAGGTTCATTGATTTCTTCAGCTTGTCTCACGTTGCTAAAGGCTCAAAGACCGAGAGGGCTTTCATTATAGTTGTCATAGAAACCAGCTTGCTCCAAATCAGCAAAGTCGGTTACCAAAGTGTTGTCATTGACACCTTCATTGACACCTTCATTGACACCTCCATCCGATTCCGCATCTTCTTTATTTCCAGCTGTAAAATCCCCAAAGAGCACATGTATCACCAAACACGATGCATAGTTCACGATCTCGAGGAAACCCATCAACCCTGAATTTAGCCCATTCTTTATTTTCCCGTGAATAAAAAAAAAAAATATGTTAGTACATTTATAAAAGTCACATCCACATATGAACAAACGGACCCAAGTAAAGTGATACCTGAATGTGAGAATCCCATATACTTGGATCCTCCACAAGAACTGTGTTTTTGATTTCATCCCACCCAAATCCAGACTGTCCAAGTAGCTTTTTGAAACTACTAAATTGCGTCTTCAGTTTGTTTACCTTGTTCTTCAATTGAACAACATTGTAGTCTAGCCCTGTCTTTTTGACAAATTCGGAATGAATGTTATTCCATCCTGTTTTGTTGTAGGTAGTTGTGGTCCTATTACCCTTTTTTACCTCTTCAACCAATAAACTTACAAAAATATTGGTTAAAGGCTCGGTCCACTTTGCCACAAATGTCCCTTTATGAGATGCCATCAAACCTTAATAGGTTGAGTATCAAATAAGCAATATCATTAACACATGATGGGCAAAGAATGCAAGAAAGCAAATAGGAAAGATCTGAAAAAAAAATTGTACCTTAGAAACCTAAAACATAACCAAGACCTATGAATCTATAAACTAGAATTGAAGATAACATGTCGAACATAGCAAGCCATATATGGCTTACATCCATTTACCTGCTCACTAGTGCTTATACTTTTATGGTCAGGAGAAGATGGCTTCAAATATCACCTTTCCGTACTGCAAAGTGATAACCAAACCCAAATGTAAAGAGCCTAGAGCATGAACCGTGAAAGAACATAAAACCCTACTGAGGGCACCGAGATCGATTGAGGACTCTATGTCATGAGCTTCATTCAGGCAACTACAAATAGGGGGGGAGGGATGCAAGAGGCAAACAGAATATATGCAAAGCACATATGAGGTCAAATGTTTCAAAGATCCAAACGATTTGCAAACAGGACACTCCATGGGCTAAATTCACAGTTAGTCACTGTTATGTACCGTCGATTTTCATTGAATTCACTATACTTTCACTCTTAGTCATCATCAGAAGAACAACGTTTCGCTTCTCCTCCTCCAAGCTCGATCAAGTAAGTGAAAATCACCAGCAAGATAAAAGCGATGCTCGGCTTTCGTTTCTTCTTATCATTCTTCCAGCAATGTGCAAGTAATCTACGTCGGAAAAAGGATAATAATTTGCGTTTTCAGGGGGGCAATTTGTAGTAAAATACACATCACGGGATCAACATTCGGACAAAAGAAGAAATCTCCTTTCGGCAAAAACGTGTTCACCCAACAAACAAAAACGTACAGGGGGAAACCCAATTTCCGGCGAGCGAAAAAGGAAGCGAATGCCACCGAGAGTAAAACATTTCTACTCCCGGAAGGAATTGACCGCAAGAAAAACCTCCATGGCGCAAAGAAGACGAACTCGAGCAGAAAATCGCCACCGGATCGTGCGTTTGATTGAGGGAAAAATCGCCGATGAAGACAGTGGTTGGTCCTCTTCTCTTGCTCATTTTCTATTCCTCTGCCTCCGTGAACAGCTTTCCGTGGGAGAGAAAATACGGTTTGCGTAACAATCGGGCGTGGGAGAGAGCAGGAGAGAGAAAAGCACACCGGGCTTATTTGCTAGAATAGAAAAGTAGATATTTCTAACTTCTCATTCTGGCTTCAAATTTCTCCCGGAATAAAAAACTATGCCAGGAATAGAAATATAAATAAATGTTATCATGCAGATTTCTACTCCAAACCTACTCGGGGAGTAGAAAAATAGAAAAATAGTTAGCTGGGAGTGTTATCATGCACCCCCTCCGATCTTTTTTATTATTACAAGTGACTATTCTCTTTTTAGTTGCATGTGTATTTTGATTATCTTCTACATAAAAAAAAATAGTGTCCTCTAATCGAATGGATGGATGACAGGTCCCCTCAAAGGACCTAAAGAGTAAAGCCTTATATCTCGCAATCGATTTTCAACCATGGACGAAGTTGCTAATACAAGAAAGAAAAGGAGAAGAAAGAAGTTTTATTTCTGAAGTCGGGAGTTCGAATCGAATGATAACTAACTATAGCGTTGCCCATGAATTATTGGCTCGACTGCTAGCTAAAGCAGTTGGAATTTCACAGCTTTCAAAATCTTAAACTGTAAATAAGTTAGGGTCACGCTCAGAGGGATGAAATAGTTAGTTACTTAGAGTAGCATTTCATCTATAATCGATGAACCCGTTATAATCGCATAATGTTTTTCAAATTAAAATCGATGGACAGGAAGGCAAGAAAGAAAGAAAAAAAGAAAAAGAATCGAGGGAGGTTCCATTATTTCCTGTAAACAAATCATTGGTTGCTCAATGTTATTTTTCATGTGGCTAGCGTGAATGAATCAATTGGACAATAGTAGAGGAAAGTAAGGAAGTCACCGATAAATATATTGATTGGGATGCGTTCTTTATTTTAACTTACCGATACCCACACGCTTCTCATTCTCAATTTTTCGAATGAGAAATAATATTTTAATAAATTTTTGAATTATTTTTTTTTTTTTTTTTTTTTTTTCCTTCCCTTCTTCCTCTAGTCGATCGCCGAGGTTTGGTGACCAGCCAAAGCCGAGGGAGACCTCACCAACCACTGCTGCCCCTGGTAAGGTCGAGCCTTGCCGGCCAAAGGAAGAAGGGAAGAAAAAAAAAAAAAAAAGAAAAAAAAAAAAAAAAAAACATGAAAAATAAAAGAAGAAAGAAAAAAATTCGAAAAATTATTAAAATATTATTTTAAAATGTCTATGTCAGCACCGGCCACACCACATAAGGACAACTGACGTCCATGTGAGCGATTTCCAGGTAAAATTGGTCAAATTGACTAAATTGGCATAAATAGAAAATGTTGCAAAAAAAAAGTTTAGGACTGAATTAATACAACCGCAATAGATTTAGGAATTTTTTGGTAATTTTCCCACATTAACTTGATTAACTAATAAGTTAAAACAATAAAACTCAAATGTAGAGACGAAGCATGAACACAACTCGGCACTTCTTCCTATTGGGGTTTGTCATAAATAAGTAGAGTGGTGCCCGGATAGTTAGAGTGGTGCGCGGATAGTTATTGCACCTTCATCAAGAGCTTAGTGCATCTCCGCCAACCCTCCATAATTCCAAGTGATACATGGCTTCAATTTCATTACAAGACATTACAACTTGGAAGGAGCACGTCCCGCTGTTGTGTCGTAGACTTTGAGGAAGAAGCGAGTCCTTGGAATGGACAGATTGGTTTGGAGGATGCCGGCAATTGCATCGATCAGCCTCTTCTTCACTTGGGAGTTTATGCCTCCAATGGAAACGATTTCACCGTATGCAGCTGGTCCTCTGTTGCCCGCAAGCGATATGTCCAACGATCCCTTGAGTATCACCATTATGTACTGTTCCATGCATGCAGTAACAACTTTAGACTATGAATAATATCCTTTCACGATGGGAAAAACATAAAGAGAACAGTTCTAGGTTAAGTTAAAAATCGGTCTACAAAATTAGTTTTCTAAGTGAGGTAGCTGACGCAAGTGGATATTTGAACAAGTGGATCATCTTCAACACCAATTTGCAGAATACATCTGCATAATTAGGTCGTTGCCGGGCTTTGCTACAACGCTAGATGAATTGATATGTTAAGATATGTGGCAAATTACTACTGGGTGTTTGATATGATATGATAATTTATTCAAATGCCCACTTTCAATTTGACAAATCAATAAGTATAATGATTTTTGTAGATGAGTTTTAGTGTACTTACCATTGCTCATCTTATAACAATAGTCAAAGTGAAAGAAAGAGTGTTGCCGAGACGTGTGAAGAACGAAAGGTAAGGCCAACTAATTGGAAAATAATTTCATAATCCTACATTAGAGTTTCAAGGTTTCCAATAAAATTTGGTGAGAATTGTAATAAGTGAACCATGGATATACAGGTGAGAGACAACAAATCGTCAAGGAGTAGCATACATAGTCAGTGCCAATGATGAAGCATACACCACCAGTGTAAACATAAAGTTTCACAAGCCGTTTCATCTACCGTTGATTTGAAAATTTATGAAAGTGCGAGTAAATACAACCACTTTAAATAGTGAATGAGCCGTTTGCGAAACATTTTTCTTACACTGATAATGTCCGCTATATAGTAGAGGGAGCATACATTTTCGGGTTTGCCTATGATGGAAGCGCAAGCTTTGGTGGCTTCCACGACGAGAGGGTTAGTGTCCACCCCGTCGAGGCACACGTTGGTGGAGATGTAAAGGCAAGGCATCTTCTCCCTCCAATCTCCTCCTGTGGCGTAGCTTCTTCTTCGCACGTGACAACCGCGAGATGTGCTCAGCTCCGACCGGAGGCCCTCTTTTTATAGGACTGTCTGGAGCTTCCTGAGCAACCATGTCCCGACTTAGGATAGTGCGTGAGCTAAAATTCAATACGTCGTGATTGTGAGAGGACGACGAATTGTGCGTCGCCATGAAATTCCACTTGGAATGATCGTGTATCCATCGACGATCCTGCGAAGGGAAAATGATGAGGGACAAAGCCACGAGGTAGTGGAGTCACGAGTACCGACGCATGCCTAGCGCAAGCTCCTCGTGCACAACGAGCAAGTGCCCATTCCCATTGAGGAACTGTGTCCACGGGTGTAACTCCCACGTCCCCCCACCGCACAAGCAAAACACAAAGCGCATGCACGCACTCATCCAGACAAGAACAACGCAACAGATCATGTGACTAATTTCGAAAGTGATGCGATAGATCGTAAGTGGCTATTGAAATAGTGCCAAGTTGACTCATGGTCGTGCTAGTGGGACGATCTACTGTTCCATAAAAAGAGAGTCACTAGTTCAAGGAGTGGCCATTAGTCTTACGAGGACAAATTTCTAGAGGTAATGATGTGACTTGCACAAACTCGCCAGATAAAAACGCAAGACAAATAGTTAGATGATAATATAACAACTATCTTTTTCCTTAATCCGTTGCATGATTATCTAAAGGTCATATATGTGACATTTCGAATTTCGACCTATTTTTAAGATTTATAAAACGTGTAATTCGTCAGTGTGCTTATAGTAAAATTTCGCCCGGAAACTGATCACTCCCGATTATTATTTTTAAAATTGAGATTTCGCTAGAATCGCACTCGATTGAATTTAGCCGTTATTTAGAGCCCAAACTTTGGTGTCGAATTTCTCGGAATTTCGGGATGAATTTAATTGGACGGTATCGATATTATTATGGTCCACCTCGATATTGCACGGGATATGTGGAAAGTAAAATTTTGATCGGATATAAATTTGGACTAGTAGACCTCTCTTCGCGATGTGTTTTTATTAATATCCTTTGGCCAAATCCTAAATTATTAATTAGGATTTTTCAGAGACCGTTAGATCGTTTTTAAATTCGAATCGTGACCGTTGAATCGCGATTATTACGATTTGACCTTTCTTCTCTCTCTTCTCTCTCTCCTTCTCTCTCCTCCCCTCTTTTCCGCGGTTCCCCCCTACGGCTGACACCCCCCCCCCTACCTCCCTCTTCCTTTTCTTCTTTCCTTCTTTTTTTCTTTCTCCATTTCTTCTTTTTCTCCCTTTGCCTTGACCAACCCTTCTTTTCGTTCTTTTGGCCAGCTTCGCAAACCAAGGCTCGCCCTTGCCCATCTCTTCTTCGTGCACCGTCATCGCCGTTGTCCCTACTGCCGAACACCACCACCCATTGTTGCTCCACGCTTGGAACAGCCCTCGGGCAGCCACCAGACTGTTGAGGAAAACTCCTATTGATTTTGAAGTTGACAAAACCTTCCATAATGTTTGTAAATCCGATGCTTATTCTGAACCTTTTTATTTCAGGAATATATGTTCTGGAAGCTAAGAATGAAGTTTTTCAGATTAAGAAGAATTATTTAAGTTCTGAGATATTTTCCAGACGCAAAAATAATTCAGACTTTACAAATTCTTGAAGACCCACAAAAGCTAAAGTTCTGAGATTCAGAAAAATTCAGAAGCAGACGCACAAGCTGAAATTTTTCAGAAGCAGATTCAGAAGCTGAAATTTTTCGTAAGGCATACGTGTTCTGAAATTTTCAGAAAGCACGAAGACGCAGATAATTCTTGAAGCAAAACTCGTAAGCTAAGAATAACATCTAGTGATCCTGGCATGGATTTAATGAAGGAAAGTGTTGATTAGTTCAATCTTATTCAAATTGATTGACAATCGATACTAAGACAAGAATATTTTACAACGGACAAAAACTCTACTTATGGAAACCAAGATTCCGATTGTATGGGCGACTGACTAGCAGGATTCAGAATTTGTCAACTAACGACTACTCGATCCTTAGTTTACTAATCTGTCCAAGGTGAAGATTGGAAAATAATCCTCTGCGAGTTGTCCAACGGCTAGTGTGGATTTAAGAGGAGTATTTAAGGAGAACATGAGCAGCAGAAGGGAGATAGATTCAAGATTCAACAAGTCCAAAGTCTGAGTTTATTCCATCTATTCTCTTGTCGCTCGAACTTAAGATCAAGATCTTGAGGATTACTTTGTAAAAGAGTGATTGTGTGAGATAGAGAGTCCTATCATACACAATAGTTTGAAACTCAAAGTCTGTAGATTCTTCTTAATTATATAGTGAAATCCAGCGGGAGGTCAGAAGCGTGGGAGAGTGGACGTGAGGCTTATCATGTTTCGAACCACTATAAACCTTGTGTGCGATTCTCTTTCCTTATCCCTTACTTTATATTCTGCACTTCTAACTTGAATCTGAATTTTATTCAGACTCGTTACTCGCCTTATTTTCGTTAAATTTATAAATTTTGTTAAGGATCACCTATTCACCCCTCTAGGTGACCCGCGTGCTAGGTATACCACTCTCAGCGGTTGCTTCTTTGCCGCGCCATTCGTCGTCCGTCCGTCGGTCGTCAAGCTCGAGCCGGAGCAACCCGAGGACACCGCAGACTGCCCTCATCGTCGCCATCGTCCTCGCGTGGTGCCGTCATTAGCCGAGTAAGTTAACCTCTAATCTCGTGTTTAGGTGTTAAACTTGCTTAGGGTAGTTTAATTAAGGTTATATTTAGTTAATTAGAATTAGGCGATAAGTTATCGGTTATAGTTCGATAGGCTATTGTTGGATGGTGATAGGTTAACACGAATGTGGTGATAGATTATCGATTATATTATTATTGTTGATTATTTTATTAAATAGAAATATTTTCGGAATTAATTATTATTTTATTATTTTCGGATTTAAATATTAATATTTTATTATTAAATAATTAATTTTCGAAAATTAAATATTAGAATTTTGAATGATTTTCAATACCGAATTGTGACGCCAATGTTAGATTTTACCGTATAAATTGGTATTTTTAGCAAATGATTTGAATGATTTTGATTCGAGAAATATTTCCAATTTTGGAAGAATAAATTATTTTTGGATATTATTAAATAATTAATTTCCGATGTTATTTATTATTATTTCGGAAGAATCTTGAATCTCAAATTATGATTTCCAGATTGTATGGTGACGATTATGTCGTGAATTGTTATATTAAATTAATTATATGATAAATTGTTTTGAATGGAAGTTTTCAAGGAAAACTTATGTGATTTTTGAAATTAAACTCTTTTTATTGTTATGCCAAGAAATGATAGTGATACTTTGTGGTTGATAAACGTGTTTGGCATCGAAACTTGCAAGAATTGATTGACTGTTTGCATGTGTGACCACTTGGTTTATTATGCGGCATTGTATGAGCACTATTTATGGACGCATGGGCTAATTGAAAAGATAATAATTGATCGAAATGCTTGTGTACTCGTGTGGTCACACGTCGGAGCTGTCTTGCTGTAGATCGCTTGACAATGCCTGATTTATCGAGGTCTTGCTGTAGATCGCTTGACAATACTCGATTTATCGGATGTTTGGAGATTATCTGGATTACCAATACTCCGGATGCCTTGTCGCGGCCCGAGGCCGAACTCGATGCTCCTTACGGGATACCATCTTACTATAGATTGTTTGATGTTGTCATATTGGAATGTCATCTTACTGTAGATCGTTTGACGTAGCCGTGTCTAACGGGGCGGGACGGAGCCCGGTTATACCGGTAGACTGCCATCTTGCTGTAGATCGCTTGATGTGTAGTGACCCCGAGAGGGCGTAATAATTGGATACGTGTGATGCATAGTGCTTGATTATGGGGTAGAAACTACTAGGCATGATATGGGACGTACCCAAGTGGGTTTTATCTTATAATCGAGGCACATGCGACTGTGATACATTAATGCATAGAAAAATCTCTTTAAATGCTTCGAGTTTGTCACATGTGTATTTCATCAACGAGTGTCTCAAGGCGAGGTAAGGATGCCTGTGGTTATTTAATGATGTACTGTTGATGCTGTATTGTCTGATTAGGGATCCCAGTGCGAGTTGGCCTCCTAAGCGGGGCTTAGGCTGTTAACTTATTGAGACTTTCGTCTTATTTGTTGTTGTTAATCACTTTTCAAGGCCCTTAGCACATTGATGTACCCAGTTGGTTCAGGGTGTTTGGAAGCTGATTTTTGGAGTTCTACTTGTTGATGGAGTAGATTAACCCTAACCTTTATCTTTTTGTTGGCTTTTGTGGTAGCGCCCAAAGTGGGCATGTAAGTATGTTCCCAGGGGTTAGTCAAGTGAATATTAAAAATGGATTTTGTTATGACTGGTTTTCCTCTACTATCCCTGATTTGATTATTGTCTGGGGTTTGTGGTGTTTGTGATCGTTTCCGCTTGCGTAATTCAAAGATAAAAAGAAAAGGGTTGGCGACGAGTCTTGGGTCGTCGCATTATAATGACTATAGTGGGATGTTTTGTATCCGTAGAGTTCAGGGCGTGACAACATATTTATTAGGATAGTCTAAGTGCTATACTATTATTCTTCACCTCTTTCGTTTTTGACAAATAAAAAAAATAGCGAGTTATTTCGTAGGAATTATTAGATAACTAAATTTAAAATATTATGACAGTGTACTAAATTCTATGTTAGGGATAATGTATTCCCTTTTTCCCTTTTTCTCCATTACCCACTTTGGCCTTCCTCCCACCCCCATGAAACACTCATTCGTGGACCCACTGTCTCTGCCAACGATAGACATCTAATTTTTTACTACGTGGTTGATCAAACTTTGACCTAAAATCAACCTTATTAAGACTGCAATCGAATGGTACAACCAGATTGTGCTCTGTGAGAGCTTTCCAATGATACTCGATTTGCTCGAATTGTGTTATATCGCAATTGTTAGCCATAGCCATCCAACGTCGATGGGGCAAGGAAAATCACGATTCTTGCAAATTAGTGATGAAATGTATATTCAATTACAAGCTTTCCAGCACCTTTAAAAGCACGTCGATCAAAGTTTTCTTAGAAGACATCGCGACTTCTTACCTAGGCTGTTCATTCGACCCTATTCTTGAAAGTATGTTCCACCTTGAAACTAGACTAAGCCGGAAATCGAACACTCCTAGTGGAGGAAGATACACTGAAGCATCTGCATTTGCAGAAAATCCCACTAAATAGGCCGGTCCTAGGTCCACACGCCAAAGGATCGGAGGGCGCAATGATGGAGCTTGGAGGCGTGGGTGGTGTTCTGAGCCTCGAAAAGGGTGGGGCTGCATTGACGGTAGCATGGGAGCGATGTCCGGCGCGCCTTGATGTCATTAAAGTTGGTATCTGTCTGTTCATTTTAATAGTTACTGTGTGTGGATTTTGAAATGGACTGAACTTAACAAATAAGTGGACGGGCAATCGGTTGTCTTGGGATTTTTAAAATTTCGAGCAAAACAATGTGCGGAGGATAAATAGTGCTTCTAGACGAATTATGTCATGTAGAGCAAATACCTTTTTATCAACCGAAATGTAAAGAGACTAAGACATAAAATAGATTTTAAAACAATTCGCAGTGATTTGATTGTTTCACTTGGCCTATTCCATCTCCCAGTTCTAACAACCTAATAACAAGGCTGAATTCCACTAGTGTATTTCTTGAAGCCTTTGACGGTCTATGTTCAGAACACTCTGTCAATAATTACACCAGTACCCTCTCATTGAATCTAATCAGATTTCACAAAATTATTCTCAAAGAAAAAGCACAAATAAGAACAAGTTTGAGATCGCTTTGATCTCCTAGGCCGACTCCAACTCTCGATTCGATGCATATGTATAGCCCTCCAAACTTCCTTGACATGTCGGAGACTTAAAATAGGTTATAATAGCCATTGCAAAGGCTGCTCTTGGCTGCAAGCATTCACTTGGGACTAATTAATGAACCTTACTGAAATAGGCCAAACCAACTTTGCGAACTCGTCTGATATTTCATCTACTTAGCCAAAAACGGCAAACCCCATTTGACTTCTCCATAACGTTTCTCTGTGGATTCCAATGCCTGAAATTGGATCCAAAGCACCAATTTGAAATCAAATAAACTCTACTTGGATGGTTACGTGAAGTGCTGTCCACTTCGTTTGTAGGTGAACTTCCTCTACAACATGATTAATTTAGACTTACAATGTTACCAAATCTTAATTTGTTCACCTTCCGCACTATCCTTCCAAGCATATTTATGCTCTCATGCTATCCAAGTTGTTCTCCTTCTATTTGGTCCGTCCAAACACTCCGATGGTCCCACATCTCTCGCTTGTTTTCCAAAGTTCAAACGTCCTTTCAACTCCAACACTTTCCACTTGTATCTTGCTTGCTATTTGCATGGTAAGGAACCTTTCCACTGACATAGACGTATTATTGTTAACATCATCTGCATATGAACAGGTGTCTGTTAAGAATATTTCGTCTACAAACTCAAATATACATATTTATTCACAAAGAATATTTTGTAACCTTCAAAATAAACTTTTGTAATAAACAAAGAGTTTTCTCAATAATCTTCCCCTATTTGATGATGATAAACATTCCGTAACTTTCAATATGTAGATGTGTTCCCACACAAGAAGATATTAGAAATACTTGTGTGCGTGCAGGTAAAAATTTTGTCTTTGTGCCGAAGTGACATATAAAGTTCAGATTAGAGCACTCAGCATGTATGACATATTGTTCACTTTTTGGGATGTGGAATGAATCAATGTAGGAAACAAAAATGATACACATGACTTCTCCAAAGTTAAGCATATTTGTTTTGTGGTAAGATAATATTTTGAGAAATAGAGGAAATAGATCGAATGTAGTAAACCTTCTATTAAACCATAAAAGCATGTCAATCGAATATCAAAGCGTGGTAAAAAGGCTATCTCTTCGAAAAGGGACGGAATGTGCTTTAGTATGCTTTGCCCAGAACTTCTTTTTGGTCATGACTTTATATCCAATTGCTATTCGCCAATAAATATGTTATAGTCAAAATCAAGTACCCGCAGAAGTTACTGTCCCTCCGTATCATTTGTGTCGTATGCTTTCTAAAGAGAATAACTTTGAGAAAAATATAATACATTTTAGAGTTCGAAATAAATAATTTTAACAGAGATAATTTTCTGTACTCTCGAGGAGACTTTAGAAAAAGAACAAGAATTATTTCTATTAAAATAATTATCGCTTATAACAAGCTAAAATTGTCGGCAAATTGGCTTATTGCTGACTCTATATGTGAAAATTGGAAACAACAAGCATGATCCTAAGGAAACAAAGAAGAAAAACAAGAAATAAGAACCAATGAAAGAGTTTTCAATAATTTATTGTTGCTTCCGATGTTTCCAATTTTCACATGTTGCACGTTCTTGCTCCACTACAGCTTTGAAATGAAATGACAGCCGAAAAAGAACCATGAAAAGATTTCCCTAGAGTACGGGAACAAGTTTTTGGACTTTCTTATCCAATGTTTACGCACAGTATTTAGTAACTAGGGGTATTAGGTTGCCAAGTCGATTACCATACATTGTCCATAAGCACAGGCCAATTTAGCAGAAGCCGAAGCTTCTTTCTGTCACCCCAAGCACGGGATGCTCTTATACCCTTCCCGGCGATAATCAATCGAAGTTGACGTGAAGTCTACTTTTTTCACCCAAAAACCCTTAAGTTTCCTCTCATTCTCTTTCTTTCTTTGAGAGAAGGAATACAAAGAGAACTTATGAAGAAATCCATCTACCATATCGAAGAGTTCATTCTCTTGTCTCTCATAACTTTGAGAAATATAGAATATATTTTAGAGTGCGAAACAAATGATTTTAACATACATTTATATAATTTTCTTTACTCTTGAGGAAACTTTAGAAAAAGAACAAGAATTATTTCTATTAAGATAACTATCCCTTATAAAAATAAAAAGAGCTAAAAATGTTGACTTTATTTGTGAAAATTGGAAATAACAAGCAAAATCCTAAGGAAATAAAGCTAAAGACAAGAAATAAGAACCAATGAAATAGTTTTGCAATGATTAATTGTTGCTTCCGCTGTTTCCAATTTTCACATGTTGCACGCTCTTGCTCTACTACAGCTTTGCAATGACAGCTGAAAAAGAACCATGAAGAGGTTTCCCTAGAGTACGGGAACAAGTTTTTGGACTTTCTTATCAAATGTTTACGCACAGTATTTAGTAACTAGGGGTATTAGGTTGCCAAGTCGATTACCATACATTGTCCATAAGCACAGGCCAATCTAGCAAAAGCCGAAGCTTCTTTCTGTCACCCCAAGCACGGGATGCTCCTATACCCTTCCCGGCAATAATCAATCGAAGTTGATGTGAAGTCTACTTTTTCCATCTAAGAACCCTTAAGTTTCCACTCATTCTCTTTCATTTTTGGAGAGAAGGAATACAAAGAGAACTTATGAGAAGATCCATCTACCATATCGAAGAGTTCCTTCTCTTGTCTCTCGTAACTTTGAGAAATATAGAATATATTTTAGAGTGCGAAACAAATGATTTTAACATACATCTATATAATTTTCTTTACTCTTGAGGAAACTTTAGAAAAAGAACAAGAATTATTTCTATGGGAAAATACCACCAAAAATTTTAAATTATGCCACTTATGACACATTTATTCTGAATTTTTTTTGTGATACGAAAAACCCCAAACTATTCTACCTGTGACAAATTTAGCTTGAACTTTTTTGTAATATGAAAAACTCCAAACTATATCACTTGTGATACATTTGCTCCACAATACTTTGGCCCATGGGCATTTTCATCTTTTTCCTTTTTTTGTTTTTTTTCCTTTTTTTTTTTTTTCTCTAGCGAGGGCAGCCTTGCCCGACACCAATAGTCACCGCCCCCGCCGCCGAGTTTAAGGCTGCCCTCGTCGAATCTGGTGAGGGCGCGGGCGAGGGTCACCCTCGCTGGGCGAGCGAGGGCAGCCCTCGCCAATGCAGGTGAGGGTTGCCCTCGCCGAAGAAGAAAAGAAAAAAAAAAGGAAAAAGACAAAAATGCCCATAGGCCAAAGTATTATGGGATAAATGTGTCGCAAGTGACATAGTTTGGGGTTTTTCATGTCACAAAAAAAAGTTCATGATAAATTTATCACAGGTGACATAATTTAAAATTTTTCGTGTCACAAAAAAAGTTCAGGATAAATTGTCATAGGTGACATAATTTGAGATTTTTGTGATATTTTTCCTATTTCTATTAAGATAACTGTCCCTTATAAAAATAAAAAGAGCTAAAATTGCTGATTCTATACGTGAAAACTGGAAATAACAAGCAAAATCCTAAGGAAATAAAGCGAAAGACAAGAAATAAGAACCAATGAAAGAGTTTTGCAATGATTAATTGTTGCTTCCAATGTTTCCAATTTTCACATGTTGCATGCTCTTGCTTCACTACAGTTTTGAAATGACAGCTGAAAAAGAACCACGAAAAGGTTTCCGCAACGCATGGGAGCGAGTTTTCGGGCTTTCTTTTCCAATGTTTCCACTAGCTATTAAGTGAGCCATCCTGTGCCAAAGTGCTTCCGGTATCTGTTGACTCCTATAGGCGAATTATCATAGACAACAAGGGGGCCAGAACTTAGATTGAAGGGCACGAGAGTCGTTCTTTCAAACATGTCTCTCCTCTGTATGTATACAGAGGAGAGACGCAGACATGTTTTTTGGGTCGAGAATTCAAGAGAAGATTATAGAAGGAAGAAAACACGCAGACAAGAAGAATATTTTGGGGAGAGAATCGGTGAGGACCGAAGTGTCCTGACGTGGGACAGTAATGATTACTTAAAGTGCGCTAAGAATTTAATTGAACATATGAATAAGTTGCTAGCACGAGCTGTTGATTACTGAATTTAAGGCTAAATAAAGGAGATTCGCGTTTCAAGCGTAAAATAGGGGATCTCCTCTATATGTATCTTGCTGTATTTAAGGCTAAATAAGGGAGATTCGCGTATCAAGCCTAAAATAAGGGATGGGGATCCCTTCTGTTTATATATGTGCGTTAATGTAACAGAAGAAGATAGAAAAAAGAAAAATAAAAGAGGGTCTGGGAGGCTTACCCAATGACGTAGGCACACTACCAACCTCGTTAATTCTTGTGTTCTTCTCCTCTTCTTGATCTGTGTTTAGATTGTTAACATAAGTTACGCAAATAAGACTTGTCTCCTCCTCTAATCCCATGGGCTATCAATCTAATAGCTCGGATGATAATAGGGGTATATGTCATTTTACATTCATCCAAACATGATCAAAAATATAAAATCCTCATCCCTCTCTCTTCTCTTTTTATCTTCGAGTCCACCGCCACCCAGTTGCACCACCACCGTAGCCTCCGCCACTCTCCCGATCTTTGTTCTCTATGGCTCTAGCTCATTAATGGCCAGTCTCCCTCCGATCTCTTCCTTAGCTCCCCCTCTCTCTCCATCTCAACATGGACACTCAGCTCAGTCCCATGGCAGAGCGATACATTGTGTTGAGCCTTCTTTGACTGGATAAAGGACACCACCTCCAAATCTTGACGGGCATGGAGGAGAATGTGAATAGAGAGAGGGAAGGAGAGGAGAGCAATGGTTATCATATGTAGACCTATCAAAATAGTTATAAACTCATTTCTTAACTCATAAATGATGGACTGAGATGTTATATGTATTAGTTACATTTGGAAAATGAGTTATAAATGAGTTTAAACATAATATAAAGTTAAATGGATCATAAATAAATCATAAATAGATTTACAATTTATAACTCTTTTTTCATTCTCTCTTGTCTTCATTTGATCTTGCATTCTCTCACTTTACACTCTCACCTCAGTTTGATATGTATTTTCCTATGGTTGGTATCAGGTATAAGTCATTAGGATTGCATTGTATGAAAATAAATTAAAACGAGTTAAATGTGCCTATTAATAGGGGTGTCAATGGGTTGGGACAAGTCAGGCTTTCTTGATACCTGACACGATTCAAAACCTATAAGGTCATGCTTGATCCACCTGACCCACCCAATACCCTATTCACCATACACCTCAAGACTCGAGCCGAGCCAAGGAGGTTTTTTTTTTTTTCGTGCAAATAGATTAGAATTGTGAACCCGCCGCAAATACAAAACCGAATCATTAGATGAATAACTAGGTTAGGTTGGTTCTATTCTGTTATTTTTTCTTTTCATATGCACAAGACGGAAAAATGACAATAAAAACGATTCCCAACACTACGCCAGAATCTCTTTTCTTCCCACTCTCACTGTGTGAATACCATTGCAAAACAAGTTTTGCAGTACAAAGTAACTAAAAAAAAAGAAAGAAACTAAAACAATACCATCGCAGAACAAATTCTGTAGTACAAAGTAACTAAAAAAAAAAAAACTAAAACAACATTAACGGACAGCAATGACTGGAATTTTTTCACTCCTAAGCAAGACTAGCTTGCTTCCAATTACTAATACATCGTCATGGGTCGACATTCCAAAGATAAAGCTAGTCCAAAAGGGTTGGACTCCCAATTTCTTTTCCTCGTCGATATAGTGTTGCCTGAAAGTGGATAGACGCAGCGCATTAGTATGACACGGGCTTGATCAATTCAAAGCGCAAGAGACAATTCTCATTATACAGAGAGAGAAATTATTGAAAAATCACTTACCACAAACGAGAAGTCAAAGACAATGCTCATTAATCATAATACATAATGGGAGCACTAAATCTGAAAAGAACAATATCATGTAAATGTTACCGAGAAATTTCATCATAAAAGGTAGCATTATGTTAAGCAAATTTAACTTGCTATCATCAGTTGGTGAATAATCATACATGTTTCGAGTGACTATACCCAATATTCAGTATATCCAGTTGGCTGTTTATAGAGTAAGGGACTTATGTAGATCATTTTGTTCTCGTAAATGTTATGTAAGTTAAATATTATTTAGGCATTGCCTATTAGATCTCCTAATGTGATATTTAGACTTCAATTGTGCTAGACTTTTCCAGTAAATTATACCAAAGCTGGATTGTTCAGGAAGATTCAAAAGCAAGATTGATTCTAAGATTAGTTCATAAGAAAAGGGTTAACAAAGATCTGGCACCAGACGTTGCTGAACTAGAAGTGATAGGTGAGGTATCATTAGACAAATTCATGCATCTGAACATAAGAGGCACACGGATACAATGGATAGTAAGGACGATATGCTAGAACCATGAAAGTAGAACATGAAGTGCATATTTAAGACAGATCAAACCAGAAGCAGCACATGCATAATTGACTAAGTTTAATTTTGCAAGCAAACATAAGAAGGCCCCCTAAATGAAGACATATACAGGAACTATATACAGGAACTCAGCATACATCTAAGTGGGAGCTAATAATTAATAATTGTTAAATGGTGAAACTCCAACGCAAAAAACCTCCAGTGGAAATAGACAAATACACTATTTTGTCTAATGGTGAAATATCACAGGAAGCATGACGAACCAGCCTTAGTGGCACCTTTCCTGGTAGGCAACGCTTTAATCACTGCTATGAGAAGGCATCAGGGAATTACAACCAAGATCATTTTTGCCTAACCGAATTGTTCAAACCAACTATTTAGTCAATAGAACCTTGAAGCTAACTGAAAAACAACCCTCCATTCCCAACCAGCTTTCCCACTCTTTTGAGATTGGATTTCCTTTGTTTACGAATGTCATATTTGCAACACTTTTAAAGACATTTAACTACCCATCCCCAAAAGAAAAACTTCTCTTTTCCCTTCATTCCTCTGTGCCCTTTGAGAAAATTTTAGGGATCCCCAGAGAAACTGTTCAAAAATATACGCAACTGAGTCTAGAGTATAGAGTTCCAGACAAAAAAAAAAGGTTCTGACAGATCATTGTAAAATGGAATTGATGCTCTCTTCGTTCAGCTTGCATATACCATGTCAGAGTATATTCAAATCCCTCCCGGGTTGTTCAACTAGCCATTCAAACCTTCTTCAATTCTAAATGGAAAGGAAAAGTACTCATGATCTTTGTTCTTCAGGGAAACGACACCAATCCCTTTGAGAAGAAATGAGCTTTGATAACTAATCTGTGAAGAAATTGAGTACCCCTTTAGGAATAATCTACAAAAAAGCTTTAGGAGACCCTCACTACAAAAGAACCGGCACCTCTGACGCAGCTGATCAAATGATGAATACATCTACCAGTCTACCACCCTCTAAATCACCATGTACTTCACGAAAACAATGCCACATTAATGACAAGCATCACGTTGAAAAATATTATTCTTAACGATAGCCACTGGATCCCATGGTAAGTACAAAAGGATCTGTAAAAGGAAAAGAAAGAGCATAACAATGACAACAAAAGAAGATAGTTGAGACCATATTAATAACATTACGTAAGATGAGTTGCATTGCAAATTGATTATTGAGGTCAAATATTGAATTCGTACTTATATCCTTATCCAAGATGCACACGTGAACAAGATTCTTTTTACTTTGAAAAACATGCATAAATATCAGAAACTGGGATACCATTTTCATGCTGCACATGGTTTAGAAAATCAATTATTTCAAGAATGGTTAAAAAAGTCAGGCCAACGATGAAAGAAAAACTCTGTGCATTAACAGCTGGAGGGTCCTTTAGGTCATTCAATGCCACATTTATTAGCATCAAGAAAGACCAAATTTGTGCATAAATGACGGGCTCGTCATGAAAATACTCCTGTGTCTACAGAAAGAAGGATAGGCAAGATAATAACAACTCATACCGAAAGTGACACTGACACATTCAATGGTGCTAGCATAGGGTGAAACTGATTGCTTTCACAATTAGCATTGCCCAGGCATTGATCGTCTCCAGCATTGTCCCTGATCGTCAAACTCGAAGCTCCATTGGAGGAGTTGCAGTAGATTTCTAAACCATCGATCTCTACAACTTTGTGGACTTGGCCTTTTGTGCTAGGCAAAGGAGAAAAGAGAACTTCAGGTTTCTCGCCAAGACAAAAACCAATCAAACGAGCACCATAAATCTGTAAAAGAAAGTAAGAGAAAGAAGTAAATAGGCATGTAAATATCCTAACTTCTGAGCACCGAGTTCCAAAGCAGATCATCAAATAATGGGACTTCTATTTGTTGAATACAGTCAGTTTGGCTCTTCTCAAATCTCTGTGGGGGAAAAAAAGGCCACCACCAAGCTACAATCTCAACAACCACAGCTAGTTCGCAGCAGTGCAATACAGCGACTCCATAGAAATTCGTCTTTTAGAGAAAGGGAAAGGGACAGAGAGAGAGAGGGGAGAGAGAGAGAGGGTAACCTGGACTTCTTGGTGAGGAGCTTGTTCTCATTGATCTTGCGGCCGCCGCCCTCGGTGGTGTTGCTGGCTCCGTCCTTCCACTTGTCCGGCACTATCACCTTCGACAGCTTCTTCTCACCTGAACCCAAAATTCAGACACCCAATCAGAGACACCCAACACACACGAAACCCAATCGCCGGCGAAATCCGCAGAATGCGATCGAGATCACGCTCCGCAGCTGCTTTGTACAAGCAATTCGTTCCCTTCGCCGGAGCGCGAACGGAATCGACCGATCGATTGATCGAGGGAAGGAAGGAAGGAAGACGAAACGCTCACTGACATGCTCCATAACCTGCGCCCAGGAAGGGCGGGAGCTCGCGAGCGCAAGCGATCGAGGACGCTAGGGCGAGCGGAGCGAAAAGGGACAACAACAACCTCGACGGAATCAAGGAAACGCGAACCCTAACAGAGGCATTGCAGAGCTAGAGAGAGAGAGACTAACCTCGAGCAACGGCGACGAGCGAAGGATGCAGAGAGATGATCGACGGGGGTAGAGACGAGACGAGATCAGACGAGGCGAGGCTCAAGAGCGTCCGACGACGATGGCGATTGGTGACTGAGAGAGGGAGACGGTCGGCCCAGACTATTAATGTGTCGGCCCGACCCTATCCAATCCTAACGGTACCCCAAATTTTAGGACCGTATTTGAAGAAGATTAAGGTCCAATCCCAAAATACCTCAAATTTTAAGGTCGGATCGGACCGGCGCGGATCGGGCCAGGCGGGCGCAGGTTTTGTTGACACCCCTACCTATTAAGGTCACACCAATTTTCACCCAACCCATCCGTAATTAACGAGTCAAGTCATATATCTTAGTACATCGAATGATGATATGGGGTCCACCCCATTTTGGGTATTAGGGTTTTCTTGCAGGATTGGATTGGGTATGGATTAGAGTCAGATGGACAAGTATTTCGATCCTAAGATGGAGACAACAAATGGAGCTAGAGTTCGAGACGGCGAATCTGAGTCCATGAATCAAATAAGCTTTTAAGTGCATCATCGCTCGACTCCTCGTGTAATATAGTTGATGATGAACAAAAAAGACAAAGCCATACCTGATGGGCAATGCAAGAACATGAGAAGAATTCGCATTCTTGATATCCAGATTCAAATACATTCTTTAACCAAACCAAGGAAATGCCGTTTCATTAGGAATAAGCTGAGAATACATTAGTCATTCCTATTGAAGTAGTATGTTAGAAGACCCTTCCGTAAACCTAAATTAATGCAGACATTATAAAGGCGGAGTCCACCAATTCCAATTAGACCGGGAATGCAAAAACTCGCCAACCACCTCTTTGTTGTCACAATAAACCAAATAAACGGGCCGGGCCAATCCATCACGGGCAAATTAATCCCGTTTCGAAATCGGACCCCTCCGGACCGAATGTGCAGCCAGGTTTAGAGGGGGACCGTTCTTGCCGGCGGAAACACGCGTCCTCACCTAATTGGCTGATGGTGAAGACATTGCGTAACCTTGTATTCACTTCAGAAACTCCAGAATGGTATCGCGCCCTCTGTTTTGCCGTCGGGCTCGCTCCAAAGGGCCGGTTCGACCCGACAAGAAAAAGGAGCTGCCCATTTACTAAATCGGGCCGGATCTTTAGCCCGGAGAGCCCGCGTTCAACTCCGGCCCACGAAACGACGTATTATGATACCGTTTCGGTTCCCGCCGTTCTTCTCCTTCTTCTTCCTCTTCTTCTCCTCCCCAGCTGCAGAGCAGAAGCAGAGCAAGGCAAGCTTCACCTCCCAGATCCGATGGAACCGCCGGCGGCGAGCTCCGGCGAACCCTCTCTCGGCCCCTTACCGAGCCTCCCCGGTACTCCTCTCGCGCGCCACAACCTCGCTTCTCTGAGGTCCCTCGTCATCAACCCTTCGACGCCGATCTCCTTGATCGCCTCCGTCTTCGAAGCCCTAAGTCGCCATCTCGAGCACGGCCGCGACCCCCTCCTGCTGCCGCACGCCCTCAAGCTCCTCTCCGAGCTCGCCTCCCACCGCCCTGGCCTCCCGCGCGCCGTCTTCGACTGCGTGCGCTCGCGCCTGTTCTCGTCCGAGTCGGCGCGCGCCGCGGCCGAGTCCCTCGACGCCCTTGCGCTCGTAGCGGAGCGAGATGAATCCCTTTCTTCTTCCTTGGGTGGCCAGTTCGATAGCTTCTTCGTCTCGCTCTGCTTCGATCGCTCCGGGTCTGTGCGGCGATGGCTTCTCCGAAACGCCGAGAGGTTCGGTGTTGGGCCTCACGTGCTGATCACCGTGTTCCTAGGGTTCACGAAAGATCCGTATCCATGTGTCAGGGAAGCTGCTTTGGACGGATTGGTCAATCTAGGCAAGTCGAGTGTTTTTGAGGATCGTGGTCTTGTTGAAGGATGCTATAATCGTGCTGTGGAGCTCTTGGGGGGATGTGGAAGCTTGTGTAAGGTGTGCTGCTGTTCGAACGGTGAGATAATAGGATTTGTAAAGTTTGCTTTTTGGTTGTTTATTACTATGTAATGCAATCATTATAGTTACCGTCTCTTCCTTGTTTCCATGGCAGTCCTAAGAGGTAGATTCAAATTTCGTGGCAACTTTTGTTGTTTAAACTTTAAATGTTTGCCAGTCTGTTTGGAATATCAAAACAGTTCTATCTGGAAAACTGGTTATAAAGGTAACTTAGTGCTTAATGTCACACACATCGGGATAGGAACCCGAGACCTGGATTTAGATGGTGAATCTATATGTATAATGGAAGTCAAATTGTCCATTCCTATTCTTCGTGAAAACGAGTACCAATAATAAGAATTATGTCGAGCCTATATATTTTAGCATGCTTCACACAAGCTTTGGAGTATTGTCGGGTACACTCAATTTCGGTCATTTTATTTTAATTTATTTCTCTTTGAGTTAGTGCTCTGAATGTTTTGTGTCATCAATCGGAGATGCATGGCTGCCCCTTAGCCATTATCATTCTTCCAAATAAACTCTTCACTAGAATATGATTTGGTGTTGATATCGCTAGAATTTGTTTTCCATTAAATAGTTGATTCCCAGTTTACATAGTGAAATAACTTTGCTAGTTGCTGCACTATATACAAGTTGCCACTCATTAATTTCATGTTGGGTGTTGATTTAGGTCAGTGACTGGGGGCACATTCTTGTAGCATCTATGCAGGGGACAGAAAGGAGAGAGCAGTCAGATGCAATATTTATCCAGGTACGCTTGAGAATTCTCTGCTCTTGTTGTTTCCTTAAAGCAAAAAGGGCTGGAAGAATTTTGCTTGACAGTAAGCCATGTGTTTGAGTAATTAACTTTTGCCAATTTGAGGTGGGGCGGAGGATCTCAGGAATTTAGCATTTATTTTTGTTCCTGAAATTGAATTTTTTAGACTTTAGTTGCCAAATGTGTACTTCTAGCTTAATCTGTCCAAGTGTTCTGATATTGCACAGACAATGTGTTCTTGTAGGAGTTATTTCCATTAGTTTACATGGTTCCACTGAACCAAAGTCAAAATTGAAAAATCAGTAATCAAGCATGTCTTCCAGCACTCAAGATTTTCTATTCTAGATTTCATGTTTCTTTTCTGTACAATCAGTAATCATTCTCTTGTATACATTGTCAACAACACCCGTGGGGATATACTTTTTAGCACTAGTATGCTTCAAGTGCATAATTATGCAAATTGGGAGTATATTAGTTGCCCCAGATAATGTCAAAAACGCTATTTCAGAGCTACATTTCTAGTTTCACCGGTGTTTCCTGAGAGTAATTTATATTTTGGCATATTTAGAAGTGGCTTTATCATGTGAGTTGGATTCTTGTAGACCATGTTTAATTGTGAAACTTGGTTTTATTGATATTCTTTGCTGTGCAGATCTATCTTTGCTTTCAATTTGGTCGTTCCTGATAAATGATTGTAATTTCTATGGTTAATGGATGGTTTGTTGGAACGCCAAGGAGATGTGACTAGTTTATGGCTAGTCTTGTCATAATTTGGACATGAATTTGTTTATATACCACTTTTTCCTGAACTTTGTATTGTTTTCATGTTTTCCTTAAATTAATTAATAGAATTGAGTGATTTTGTCTATTCCGCAATAAAAGCAATGTCAATTGGTGAATTTCACTTGACTCCAGAAGTTGATACTTTTTATTAATTAAAGTTGGAGATTTGGTGAAGTTTATTTTTACTTGAGTTGGACACAACAGTTCAACAACAGCGTAAACGGTAGTGAACGGAATGCTCAAAATAGGCATGTGATTCACGGGTTTGGTGTCAAGTGTGAGCAAATTTGAACTTGTTAAGTGGCAATGTGAACTACTTACGGTCAAGTCTTCACCAATCTCCTTTTTTTGGGGGGTTGATTTGATTATAGGTGAGTAGCTTGATTTGTTAAGACCTAATCTGCACATATATTACAATGCTTTAGCTTGAGCTTTCTGAAACATGGGTTGTCATCTTGAAGTGTATGTTTATCTTTTCGTACATCAAAGATTATGGTCTCTAAGATGGCTTGTTTAACTACATGTGGTCATCAGCTTTGTTCTATGGTCAGAGATATGAGTATGGAGGTTAGGGTTGAAGCATTTGTTGCCCTTGGGAAGACACAAACTGTTTCTTTGAAGAATCTGTTACAAAGCTTATCTAAGAAGGTCCTAGGTAGTATGAAAGAGAAGAGATCTGTGTGTCAATCGACAGGACCAATTGAACTGTCATCATCAAGTGTTGCAGGTGCTTTAGTGCATGGCTTTGAAGATGAATATTATGAGGTAAATTTGTGGACTTCATTTGTATGGGAATGATATCTTTGCCACGTAAAATCACCTATGTTAATTGAACTGCCTTCTTGCATTGTACAATTCAGTTGTATCTATTTAAATCCTCTGGGTAATGCTAGAGACTAATACTATTAACTTCCATGATTGATTAAAATGTAATTATATCTATGCCTTCTGTTTCATGCCTTCGATGTGCAAATTCACTTACGGTCTTAACTAGCATGATCTCTGAGATTGGTCTCTTATGTGTGTATACTAATATTATGGATCCAGAGCATATCTAACTCTTTAATTGAACTCTACAGCAATCAAAGAACAATAATCTTCCTATGTTTGGATGATCACTGGGGACCATCTCAAATGGTCT
This sequence comes from Syzygium grande, assembly GCA_024733475.1. Lineage (NCBI taxonomy): Eukaryota > Viridiplantae > Streptophyta > Magnoliopsida > Myrtales > Myrtaceae > Syzygium > Syzygium grande. Next base: position 28,275,683 of record JAMXDD010000010.1, read on the forward strand.
AAGAACTCCCTTTGAGGCCAGACATGCAAACATGCATATTGCTGTCTCTCTTAAGTTGGAATTCAAGCTCTATATGTTAATCTAATGTAATTTAGTGAATTGAAACACATCTGACGAAAGAAGAGAACAATTAAAAGTGAGAACCAAAAAAATTGGGATATGGATATGCAGATCCAATATCAAGACTTGTAGGCACTGACATTAGGTAATTCTGTTGTTTTACCCATAGGAGAATTTTGATTTGATAAGAAAGCTGGTCAACATATACAATACTTTGTTTATGCTGTTGTGAGCATTAGAAACAACCTGAAGTTTTCTTCTTCCAAATTAAGTTTACCTGTTGATATATGCCAAATTTCTTCTTCCAAATAGATTTTTCTTTGAATTACATACCTTTATTTGCTTCTTTTCCTATCTGTCCCTTTTTTGGTGCATTTTAGCATTAGTCATCGTATGATTGCTTTAACGAGTGGGATCTGTTTGTGGTGAATCCAAAAGGTCCGAAGGTCTGTTTGCGACTCCATGCGAAGGTTATGCATGATTTCTTCTGAATTTTCTGGTGAGGCTATAAATTTGTTGATGGATATGCTAAATGACGATTCAGTGATTGTCCGCTTGAAAGCTTTGGAAACGATGTGTCATATGGCAACCTGTGATCATCTTAGTTTGGAAGTAATGCACATGCACATGGTGAGCTGAATCCTTGAGCTGAATCCATTCTTTTTATTTCTATTGTGGGCATTGCCAGCTGAGATCTATACATATGGAATCTTCTGAATTGTAAGTTCAATTGATTTTGCAGTTCCTCGGAACTCTTGTTGATAAAAATGAATTGGTACGAGCTGCAGTGAGGAAAGTACTTAGATTTGTGAAGTTGCGTGATCTGGAGCTCCTTAAATTATCTGTTAATGGCCTTATACGGAATCTGGAGACATATCCTCAGGTTTGTCATCTTAAATGAATTTGAGTTCTTTTGTTTCATCTTACATCTCAAAGGTCCAATAGAAAAGGTTCGTGCTGTATATTTATTTTTTAAATTCTAGTTTAGTACTTTGATCTTGTTGTCACTAATGGTTTGAAGAATGTCTAATCTGCAAATTCTATGCCTCCCAGGATGAAGTTGACATATTCTCAGTACTCTTCCATGTTGGTCAACGGCATGGGAACTTTGTAGCTTGCTTTATCCATGAAGTTTTTCATGAGGTTAGCAGCTCTCTCTCTCTCTCTCTCTCTCTCTCTCTCTGAGGAGCTGGCAAGTACATCTAAAACTTCTTTAATTCATTTTAATTGTTGGATATGATTTTTTTAAAGTTTCCTGTGGCTTGGATTAGAAGTGTGTAGCTTTGGATGACCTTCAACTAAATAGAGTGGCTTGTAAATTTTGAAATCATATGATTGAATTTGTCATCAACTGGAAGAATCTTGATCGTCATTTGCTGTTAAGTTGCTGCTTTAAGCTTCATATAATCCTCTAGTCCCTTGTACTATCTTGATCCATTCATTTTTATCTAATCTTTGCTGTTCCTTTGGATCAGATGGAGCCTTCTTCTGATGGCAAGTTGAGCTTTGATTGTGCCAGAGTAGCTGCTTTGCTTGTATTATCCATCTCGGCCCCTATCTTTGCTGAACAAAATATTGGTGAAATTCCTCCGAGAGTTTTTTCTTATGCAGTTACCCTTTTGGGGAGGATCTCTCATGCTGTTGGGGATGTTACTAGTCAAAATGCCCTATTCACATATTTTTCTCAGGGAAGTAGTTGCATGGAAGATAACATTTCTGAATATGGAGGGCAGATATTAGCGAATATGGGTAAAGATGGGGCTGCAAGTTTAGCTAGCAACCAGATAAATGATCTTGATCAGTTTCCTCTGGGGAAAGCTAGCTTTGAGCACACGAAGACGTATGCCCGGAAATTCTGGCAGCCAACGGAGGAACCAAAGTTAACTGCAGAACAGCTACAGATTCATGATGATTTGACCGAGTCCCTGAATGGTATCTTTACCAAGGTCAAAGCCATCTGGCACTTGGTAAAAGCAGGTTTTACAAATGAAGTATTGAAGATCTTAAGGTAGTATTATGACAGGGTCATTCTTTCTTTACACCTATTCTGAAATTGAGTTGGCAGTTTCTAGTAAAGTTGTTTGGATTAACATCTTGCTGGACCAGCATTCAGATGCAATATCAAATCTGTCCTGTCTATACTACTGATAAAATTTTGGCCAAAGGAAACTGCTGATGTCTGATGAAACTTGAACATGAATACTTGATAAGCATTACTTATTGCGATGTCCATCTCCCTGTCTTACGCAAGCTGTTATTTGGCTTGGTCCAAACAAATCCAGAGTCTAAGTTCACTTTGCTGTTTAATTTCTCCACATGAAAATCGCCAGAGTTTTATAAAGATCAATTGGCAGTTGATATCTGAGAGGCTTGTTAATTAGGAAACTGATAGAGACTGGGAGTTGGATTGTTATAGATCAACTTTCTAAGGTCTAGGCACTATAATGATTGAGATTCTTATTGATCTTTGTCTTTTATCATTTTTCTTTTCCAAAATGAAAGATATTCATTGTAAACATTGCAATAAGTTTTATTATTTTGTGCCCAATCAAATCAATCATGTACGAAAGTTCCATATGAGTATTCAGTATGACACATAGCAGTTGGATTGCATGCCTTCCCTTGGGTAATGATGCAGGTCCTATTTGGCTACTTACCACTGTAATGATGTTGATTTGGTCTGTGTTTTGGGATAACTTGTGCTTCTAACATTTTTGTTTCTGTGTTAACTTCAATTGTTTGAATTTGACTCTTATTGGATATCGAATACCTCAAAAAAAAAAATAACTCAAATTTTCACCAACATATACCTATTCATTTAAAGTCTTACTGAAGTTATTCCATTATTTAGATATTAAGATGTTATTTGATTGGCGCCAACTTTGAAATATATTCTGCTTTATTGAAAAATTTCACTTTTTCTATGCTGCCTTAAATTCCCAATGTTGATTCATGATCCTCATTCTTGTAATCCTTTGCAGTTCCCGATTCTTGTAACTTGAATCATATCATTTACTGTCCCCTCTACCCTATGCATGTTTCAAATTCGACTAGTTGTGCATATGTATGAGGTTGTTTTGCTACAATAATGTAAACCTCCTTTTTGTCATAGGGTTTTTGAGGAAGAGCTGGAGACACTAGAGACAAAATGCACGGGTTCTCCAGCAGTAGCATTCACTTTGCAATATATAAGGACTTTGAAGTTGCTTGCTAGCGTTTGGTCCTATTATCATCCCACCTTTGGTCAGTGTTGTAGAGTAGTTGGTCAGCTGGACATTCTACTGGTAAAGCTAGAGAGGACACTCAGGGATATGAAGTGCAGGTTCACAGGGTTGTCTAAAGAAGATGAGTTGTACCTCATGGAGCTTACAAGTGTTTCCTTGACATTGAATTTATCAATATTAATGACAGGCTGCAGCTATATTGTTAATTTGAAAAGGCTAGCAGCTGTAGTGTCACGGGTGGAGTGCCTTCAACAAGAACATGGTGTTGAGCCATCTTCTTTCCTATCTGAACTGAAGAAGTCAATGCCTGACATTCATTCTGCTGCAGGCAGCATGTTTTCCCTTCCCCATTTCTTAAGGAAGATGCTTGATGCTTTCTCTCTTAAGCAATTTGAGCTCTCAAGAACACTCCTGAGCTTATCTGCAGAAATTACTGTCCCTGATAATGATTCAGAAAACCCTATTCATTTTATTCATGGTTTACCTGTTGGTATACAACTAGAGATTACTTTGCGCAACATCTCCAGGGAGAATAGACTGTGGCTAGAGATGACGATGGGAAAAGAGTCAAAGCAGTTTATCTATCTGGACCTGAAGTTGTTTGGAGGATCCAATGAGTTGAGGAATGTGACCTATTTTGCTACCTATTACAAAACTCCAAAAGCAGTGTCATTCTCCTTGAGAGTTTGTATTGGAGTGGAATGTCTCCCTGATGATATTCATGCAGGCATGAATAATGGGGGAACAAAATGTGAATTGACTTATCTTTCTCCTGAAAGAGAAGTCTACTTTTCTGGTGAATCTCAGAAGTTAACTTGAGTAATCGAGGTGTTAGACCATTATTGTCTAAGCATGTGCACCGTGTGAATATCGTCTTCATCATCAAGAGCAGCAGTAGGCGCTGCTATCAGATTTAGACTCTGGGAAGCTTCTAAATGAGCAACAAGAAGTTCATTTCTTAGAGACGTATGTTTAACCTTACATCACATCTGCTGAATTGCTTGTTAATTCACATTATGCAATTTCAAGTACAGAAGATTTTAGACTAAGATTGTAGATCCTGTACTGTAAGTTGTCTATTCTGGCAGTTTGTGACTGATCCATTAGAGGGATATGATCAACATTGATGGAGAGAATGTATTAGAAAACCAGTTGATGGTAGATAAAGGAGAGGAATTATCTCCAAGAATCAAGGCAAAGGTAGAGTAAGCAAAGATGTCTAGGTTGCAAGAGCATGTATTAGGGATGAGTTTGAAGTTGATTTTCATGATGATAGATTTGTGGCGGATTTGGGAGGGAGGACATGTGATTGTAGACAGTGGGATATCTCAAGAATACCCCGTAGCCATATGTATTAATTACGTGAAGTACGAGGTTAATTATTATGTTGATGATTGTTTGAAGAAAGATGCATACGAAAATGTTACCAATTTTTATTGCCAACATTGAATGGGAAAAAAATATGTGGCCAGTGTCCAATGAAGAGCTGATATTGCCTCCTCCATTCAGAAAGCTTCCAGGGAGGCCCAGGAAAGAGTGCAATAATTCCAAAGGTGTGAAACCTAAGAAAATTTGCCAGGATTATAATACGTTTGTTACTTGAGTATATTCACTGAAACTTATATATTTTTTTCTATGTAGGGTGAAAAGGGGAGACCAAGAAAACATCTGAGACCAGCCAAGGTGGAAGGGACAATCTAGCAGACAAGCAGATGCTAATACAAGAACTGGAGCTGTCAGTTCCCAATCCAATGTTAGTAGATCTGAGAGAAAAAAGGTGAGTAGTTCATTTTGCTTCCATTATGACCAGACTAATATGCTCAATTTGTTTCTTTGTATGATAATCCACTTACAGCTTCGGCCTAGATATGGTCTTTTTGTAGTAGAATCCACCTGGAACTAATATTTGAGAGTATAACCTTTTCAAAAAAAAATTCTTTATATTTTCAAAACTGAACTGGGCCAGTTGTTGTATGATTCTTTCAATGCACGAACCTCCATCATAACATGCTTTTCGTTTGGTAATTCAGATGCCTTATAGTGGCATAATCCACGAAATTATAAGAGGGAATGCGAGTCATGCTCCTGGACCCTCTGCAACAAAGACAAGTCATGAATCACTTGAAGCTTCTGGACACTCTGCAACTCAAGATTCTGCAAGTCATGCTCCACTCTGATTCTGCGCCTGGACTGAACTGTGCTGAAGTTGGATGTGCTGCAGTTGGTTGTGCTGAAAATGGATTTGCTGAAGTTGAATTGCTGAACTTTCGATGTGCTAAAGCTCCGGACCCTTTACACCTCTGCTGAACCTTAACAAATGGTGTTGGAAGATGCACTTTGGATTAGAAGAAGTGATGACTGAACCATGGCAGATGTAATTTGAATGGTTGATATAATGAATTTTGGAGTTTGGGAACAGCTTTTCTGTTTCTTTAAGTGATCTTGCATTCTTTTTAGAAACAGGTGAAAACTTTTATTTACCTTCCCAAGGACTGATAGTTCCTCAGACGATTGCGTGTTCTCGTGTCTGCAGCTATATGAACTACTTAGTTCATGCTTAGCGCGGTGTATAAGAACACCTGATTCAAGGTTGAATTAGATTACTGGCACTGAACGATGAAGGTTTTCAATGCTAGAAAAAAAGTTCCACAAAGATATCATTTTCTCAATGTGTTTGAAAGATGCATTTCTGGTTAATACTATGTTCTTTGGATGGTGCACAGCAAATCCTTTCCTCCTCTACTGCAATACTCAAAATTCCTTTTGCATTGATGAAGCAGGATGAACCCAATAAGCTCTAAAAGGCCGAAGGAGGGAGATTAATAATTTATCTTACACAATAAATCATTTTGTTGTGAGGCTCAGTAGATTCGGTTAGAACAAAATCCAATTTCATGCTTTTTCCCATATGAAATGACAATTCAAAAGTACTGAGTTTACTTTGACAGCATTTGACAATCGTTTGGCAGGCCGATAGTTCGGTATAGCCAATGCAGATTATTCTTTTGTTTTCAGGGTTCTTTGTATGAATGTCTACCGTAGTGTAGACAACCTACTTGGAAGGCAGTCTGATTTAAGAGGAGCTTCATCTTTGCATGTAGTTTTGCCGTTTTTTACATTACTCTTGACATGCCATTGAGAGGCACCAGAATCCAGAAAAATATGTGTAGTTACGAGTTACACGACCTAATTTGAATAATCGTTGGATGCTATTTCAATGATTTTCGATTCTTGCAGCATCATATGCACTAGCTGCGCTTGGAGAGTGAACTTTCTCGTCAAATGCTTGAATTGAGTTTCCTTTCGATTCTCTTTTCAAGACTTAATTCCCATTGATCGGCAAATCATTTCTCTCTCATGCAATGCGGACCCAGGATCAATCCATTGACAAAATCCACAATCATCAACTTGTCCAAGACAAGAAGAATTTCAGATTCAACAATGTACATCAGGCTCAAGTTGAATTATTGGAATAATCTTCCCATAGAAGATCCGAAGCAAATTTTCAATTAGTACATTCCTCCGTTGCAAACTTGCACTTAGCATTAGGAGTGACAAAGACCTCAAAAATTAACTTGCGGCAAACCAACAACTTAATATGGGCGAGAGGAGCTTCAACAATGCATAGCACAGGTCAAATCAACCACTCGAAAATTAATTTTGAGAAGTATAAATCCATAATCAACAACGCACAAACTTTTCAATCCCTAATCTACCACTGAAAATCAACAACCCTTCACCTCCCACAAAGGGCAGACGTAGAACCTCTCCTCGGATTTTTGGAGCTCCATGCGAAGAGATTGAGCCACCCTTAATGTTTGCACGATGTGGGACAAACTTCATTGTTAAAGCTATCACGTGATGCGACGTTTATGGTGCTACTCCCAATTGAATTCACGGATAAAACCTTGCCCCAAATTCTATTATGCTTGCCCCAAACTATTGCAAGTACCTTAACCCTAATCTTGCCCCATTTTGCCCTAATTTGCTCCTTTAAAAACACAATATGGAGAAGTGACTTGAGCGAGGTGCACACCCACGTCAAATCTATTTATGTGGTGCTGTCCATACATGCTACGAAATTGATTTTTAACGGTCATTAGAAACGGAATTAATTTTGCTGTCCACACATGGTACTTTTGGTCGTTGGTACAAGTTTTGAAATATTTGTGAAACGAAAAAAAGTTTGGGATGTCGTTGTACCACGGGGAAAAGTTTCTGATTTTTGGTGAGATTTTTACTTTATTTAGTGAATGAATATTAGAAAAATACTATATTTGTCCTCAACCCTTAGTTCATGGAATATATTGGACTGCCCCAATTTGAAAAGATTATCCTTAGCCATTGGTCATTCGTTTGGGCTTCGCCTTCAAATGGGCTTTACTTTCATGCAAATTGTTGTGGAATATTATCTAAACTTTGATGTTGCAACCGGTATTTTGTGCATGCATGTATGCATACTTAGATGATATCGCTTGAAATTTGAAAGTCGATTAGCTTTTATCATTTGCAAGGGTTCCTACAAAAACAATAATACATCGGTTAATCTAGAAAGATGAATAATAAATACAAGGGTCTTGTTGAGAGTGCCCCGAAGGCACTAGCTAAGTTCTTTAAAATGCGAAATTAACAATTTTTGAGACACGTTGAAAATTGAAGAGTTGCACATTTTAATAAAGTCACTCGCTTCAAATAGGAAAAATATCAAATATGAAAGGACCTTTTATGAGAACGTTGTCCTGAAAAATCATCTAAAAATTTCTAACTTTGGTAAAACCATATCCCTGCCATTAAGGTCATACGTTTAGTTAAACATGGGCATGTCGAGTTGTGTTTGTCGTTCATTCATCAACTCTGAACGCTTAATGTGCTCGACATTGGGCTGGGTCGGATCCCCCCATGATGGGCTGACTTGAACCCAGCCCGCGATCTGCTCACCTCATTTTTTTTATAGGTACGCACAAGTGCTTGAGTCTCGGTTCGCAAAGCAAACGAAGGGGCCTTCTTCTTCGTCTATGCGAATAAGAGACGAGCAAAATAGCAAAGACCGACAAATTGGTAGCTTCATAAATTAATTTCTGTGGCTAGCAATCCATCATCAGGCGCATTGTCTGATCAAATGGCATAATTGGCCGTGAAAACTTGAACATTTGCGGATTCTGTGATTGCGTCTTCAACCATTGGTAATACGTGCATTACTAAAACCATCGTTGATTACGGGAAGCAAAAGACACGACATCACTAATTATGAAACCCGGCATAATGAAACGAGTGCAGTATGTAAGTACACATAATATTTCGCATTGTGCACGATCGACAATGCAAAACAAAACCCTCGTTCCGGAATTCCATTCTCAGGGAGTCAAGGAACACTTTGGGCCCATTTAACAATTTGCCAAATAGTGAAAATTTATATTCTTTTTTTTCCAAAATCAGTTTTGGAATAGAAATCCGTTTGGTAAACTTTTTGTTCCCGAGCACAAATTTGCAAAAAATTATTCCCAAAATCAGTTTTGGAACAGAATCAAAAAAAAAAAAAAATAGCTTCTTGATTCTGGGAACAAGAATCAGAATTGAAAAAGAAATTATTTTTATTCTTCTTCTTCTTTCCCATTCTTTCTAGTCTTCTTCTTCTTCATTCTCCGACCATTGGAGAGGGCATCACGGTCCTCGCCGGCCACAGACAAGGGTTGGACCCTCATGGCCTGGGCAAGGGTCGCCACTTTTTCGACCCTACCGAGTCGGCCGAGGGCCACCTCGAGGCTCGCGACCTAGGCAAGGGCAGTGGCAAAAATCCAACCCTCGCTAGATCCGCAAGAAATGTCTCTCCCGTGCCATGAGCTCGAGGGTGGCCCTCTCCGGCTCGGGCGAGGGCTAGAAAAGGCCAACGAGGGCAGCCCTTGCCGGATCCAGCGAGAGCGATCCTCGCGGATCACAGAGCGATCCTCATCGGCCCTCACTAGCCCCGGGTCAAGCGATCAGGCCATGGCCGAGAAGAAGGAGAAGAAAAAAAGAAAGAAATATTAAAATATTTAAAAATATTATTAATAAAAAGAAATTTTGTGTTGTTACCAAATGCATTTCTGTTCTTTTTCTATTTCAAGAATGAAAATTTTGGGCCTTTACCAAACGCTTTTAAATGTTTAAAATCAGTTCCCAGACAAAGAATGAAAAAAATTATTTATAAATAAAATCAGTTCTCGAATACAAAATTATTACTATGCGTACCTTTTGTCTTTCTCTTCGCTTCTTCAATCCGTTTATGTTTTAGATATTCCCGGGGAGCATAATTGCATTCGCGTACTTTTGAGGCAGTGATGATGAAAGGTAGGGGATTAAGAATTTGGGTTGTTTGCAAAAGTCAAAAGTGAATTTTGATCAAACCGAGGATAGTGTTAGAGGGGACAACGAACGATGATTTTACACTTTTCTGTCCCTAGCTTCCATGTGAATTTGATCTTGAACTTATCTTTTTTAGTGTGCAAGTACTAAATTAGAAAGACGCCATTATTTGGCTGCAAGAATTAAAATAAAGTGATAAAAACGAGGGGGGGAAAAAGGAAAAATAAAAAGAACAGACATGAAGCCAAACAAGAACGGCTAGCCGCCGGATGCAATAAATTTGCCTAATTTCCTAACAAAAATAAAATGTAATGCTGGCCCATGCTGTTATGAGGAGCAACCGAGCAAGAGAATGCTGTTTGAAAAAATGGAAAACTCAGTATATGGAAACACTAGATGTATCATTATACTCTGTTCATGTAGGTACTATGTAAATCTGGCCCTGGTTGATTTTTGTCTGAGGCGATGGCGGCAACAGCAGCCGGTGGTGAGGAAAGATGGTCGTAGATTACGATTAGTGTCTAAGGGTGATCTGCAAAAGATTATGGACACAAGATGGATTGAAGTTCGATCGAGGCTATTTTCACATTCTTTTTGGTTGGATACATAGCATTTTATGTTTCAAAATAAGTCCATCAATTCACCCTACTTTTTCTCTCATCTCTTCTCTTCACTATCTTTAAGTGATCTTGCAACTCGTGAACTCTAAAATTTTTCAAATTCGAAATTTCCGAAACTCTCGTACTTCTCAAACATTAGCAAAGTAGATTCTAAAATACCATATGAGTAATATTCAGCATGTTAACAAAGATTAATTTATTGTGAAGGTAATTTGTCTTCATTGAAGAATATCACAAGTGGTTTACATGACGTCAGAGAGAGAGAGAGAGAGGGAGAGACTTTGGAGTAAAAGACAGAAGCAACGGTGGATTAAATGATTAGTGCCATAAACCATGCGTGGAAAACTTTGTAAATTTTCTATTGCGATCCCCAGAAATTCTACGTGCTCTCCCCGATGTTCACTTTATCCACCCTCATTTTCTTTTGCTCAGCAGAATCCAATGCACTTGCCTGAAATAACGGAGCCGAAAGGTCCCCTTATTTATCCATGACGATGTCCTCTAGTGCATCATATCCATGGCTTCAAATCTACAGCATCCAACTTTCAGCTGTAACATAATCTAAAATGATTCGCCGGTTCCTTTTGGTAAGGACACGGCTGTTGAGGATTTTTTGCTTGTGGTCGGACAAGCGAAAAAGTCGAGATGCGGGCCAAGATCAAGAGCTTGTGGAAGGTTCGATAAACAAGTCGTAACTTTTTATTCATGAGGAGTTATGAGGCTCATATTACCAGTACAAAAAGCTCGCTTTGAGCACTATATTGCCTCTTTTGGGAGCCCCGTTTGCCTCCGTTTTTGGGTCTCTAAGCCCATTGTTTACATGGGTTTCTGGTCGATTTTTTGTTTGAGGCCTATTTTCTACACTGTCTGACTTCATTCATTTACTTTTCCTATTATCTTTACTGCCTAGGGTTAATTTGGATTAACTAAGGTTTAGGGGTTTTATTAGTTAGGTCCGAAAATAAAACAATTTCACAGTTAATATTCGAAATATATTCAGAGAGTTTTCTCCAAAATTTCACCCATGAGCAATTGTGCGCCAGTGTGTGCGTGTTTTTAAGTTGATTTGTTTGCGCTATCTATCGTTCATGCTGTGTCACCTTCCACAAGAAATAGTTGTCCTGTATGTTACGGTTCCTCGTTACTAATAACCATATGCTGTTTACAAGTTTTGTTTTTTCTAGAATCAAATGCCACTAGAGTCAATCATCCGTCTATCATCCGTCATCCGTCTACGATATTATAAAGTTCACACATTAATTTACCAAATAAATGTCAAAAACTTGTTTAGTGATTAACCCTTTAAATATCCCCTTAAAGTTGCCAAATTACTTTATTAAATAACTATTTTTTGTACTTCTAACATTAACTTTTATTTTATTTGGCTTAAACATGATTGTAGGTGTACCAACGAAATAAAAAACGCAAAACGTTGAAGGTGGTAAAATCTCTCTCTCTCTCTGTGCAAAAGAAAAAGGAAAAATGGAGACTAAAGTTTTATATTTTGGGTTGTGTGAAGCTTCCCGAGCTATATATGTGGACTCAAAGCATGTGAGTGAGCCCCAGCGTTTACGAACTCCCATACGAAACCCATAAATATTCAACATCATGGATATTCGACCAATGAACTTCTTGTCCTACTCGTGCACGTGAAGAACAATTCTTGCTCCATAACGCGTTCCTTACATGGCAATTTTAAGGAAAGACTGCAATTTAACCCGTGGATATGCACAAGACTGATTATAAAGTTTACGCATCAGCACAAAGGTTTGTCTTAGGATTTGTTTCAAAAGTATAAAAAATTAACTTGGAAAATATCTAAGTGTGTTGTAGATTTCATGATGACTTATTTAATAGTAGATTAGACAAACAAAAATGGGGCAAACTGAGGAAACATATATAAGTCAAATTTGTAATTGTTTAAATTGTTCTTTTCGAAGAAATTTAAAATTGAGATCCTAAATTGAAGAAAATAATATTTTTTCTATAGTTGGTCGGAGTTTCAACTTGCACTGTTCAAGTTGAAATTTTTAGCAAGATATGGTCAAATAGTAGTTTGAAGTACTCCATTAAATAGTTGAGAAAATCAACAAATGGAGAAAAAGACCCACCTAGCATTCAGTCAAAGAACTTAAGAACTAAAAAAAGGAAAGGAAACTCTGAAAAATTTTCAACTGGGTTTTATCTCCAGCGAAAATAAATTTACTTATTCACCAAAAGAAGAAGAGAAAGAAATTAAAATGATAGAACATATAGTCGGAACATCAAAGATATTCAAAAATCATTATACTTGTATTGTATATAGCGGTCATTGGTTTGTGGGTGTTCAGATTATTAATTTTCATTCAATTTAACCATTAAAAGTTGCCTAATATATTATTGGCGTTGCTAATTCATCACAATCAATAAGATGAGACTATTAGCATATTTAACTTTTCATTTTGCTTACAGGTGTCATTATGTCTTAGGATTATGGTACCGCATGAAGACGTACTTTATTATGTAATGCACTTGTGCTTTTATGTTAAATTAGTGTTGATGCACGCACCGCACGTGTGCAAGAGCTAGGTGATTAAGGAAATTGTTAGTCATCTTTGAAAGAGGAGGAAGTGAATAATTTTTAAGAATGTGTTTAATTATAATTATGGCCTTATTCTTTCACTTCCAATTATTTAATGTAAGGATAATTAAAGAAGGCTTAATAAGTGAGACAAACCTTAACTTCGCCTTGATACTAAATATACATTGAATCTGTTAATGATTAGAGTTGGGTACTTTTTATTAAATAAATTTTTTTAAAATGTCGTGGTTGTACATGATACATTCGAACTTGTAGAGTTGACAAATTCCAGGATTCAATGTGGTTCTGTGACCCAATTAGGTTGGTTTCAAGTTTTGAAAACTTGGAACTGGGATCTATAAAGTAGCGGTACTCTTGCTTTCCTTCGTGCTCTGTTGTTGGTGTTTGATTGCATCGAGCTGGAGATGTTGATGTTTTCTGCTTGTTGTTTGGCTCAGAGTCCACGCTTCATCTCGTTCTGAGGCTTCGCGGAGGGATCATCGAGCCTTCTCTGATGGCTTTGGCTCGCAAGTACAATCAGGACAAGAAGATCTACCGCAACAAAAATTGTACACACTGAAATAATTGCCCGGAAAATTAAAATTCATGGGAAAATTTGTCCAACAAATTTTCCCATGAATTTTAATTTTCCGGCAATTATTTCAATGCCTGCATAATTTTCGTTAAAAATTTAAACGAATTTTTCAACGAATTTAAAAAATGCCGAACAATATTGGGTTTTTTTTTTGAATTCGTCGCAAAATTCGTTGGAAATTTCTAACGAAAAGTTTTTCATCGCAAAATTCGTTGGAAATTAGCGACGAAAAATTTTTCGTTGGAAATTTCCAACGAATTTTACGATGAATTCAAAAAAACCCGGTATTGTTCGGCATTCGTGGGAAAATTCGTTGGAAATTTCCAACGAATTTTCCCACAAATTTCAATTTTCCGGGCAATTATTTCAATGTGTACAATTTTCGTTGCAAAATTTGTTGGAAATTTCCAACGAATTTTACCACGAATTTAAAAAATACTGAACAATCTTGGGTTTTTTTGAATTCGTCGCAAAATTCGTTGGAAATTTCCAACGAAAAATTCTTCGTCACAAAATTCATTGAAAATTTCCAACGAAAAATTTTTCGTCGCTAATTTCCAACGAATTTTGCGACGAAAAATTTTTCGTTGGAAATTTCCAACGAATTTTGGGATGAATTCAAAAAAAACTTGGTTTTTGTTCGGCATTTTTTAAATTCGTGGGAAAATTTGTTGGAAATTTTCAACGAATTTTGCGACAAAATTAGTACATGCGGCATCTTTCAAATTCGTTGCAAAATTCGTGAAAAATTTCCAACAAATTTTCCCATGAATTTCAATTTTCCGGGCAATTATTTCAGTGTATACAATTTTCGTTGGAAATTTCCAACGAAAAATTTTTCGTCGCTAATTTCCAACGAATTTTGCGACAAAAAATTTTTCGTTGAAAATTTCCAACGAATTTTGCAACGAAAATTTTTTCGTTGGAAATTTCCAACGAACTTTGCGATGAAAAATTTTTCGTTGCTAATTTCCGACGAATTTTAGTTTTTGTTGGAAAATTTGTCGCAAATTTGCGACGAAAATTTTTTCGTTGCAAATTTTCGTAGCAAAAATCCAGTTTTTTTGTAGTGTAGAATATAAGGAAATAGGGCAAATACCCACTCAATCTAGAGCTTGTACGCCCCTGATTACAGTGTTATTGCAAATTTATTATCGATTACACTATTCACTTCCAACAATAATTGTTACATAATAACGTTTGATGCTTATACATAGAATCATAGATTATAAATGAATAATCTTTAAATACAAAAGTTATTATAATATCTTACAATATATATAATTTATCTGTATCTGTTATAGTAAATTTCAGACCGGGATTTAATTACACGAATGAATTCTATTTGTGATTATGTCTCATAATTATTATAATATTTTGGGTGATGACACAAGTAGTCCTTGCATTTTTTTCCTCAATATTCAATTTGGTCCTTGAATTTTATTTTTTTATCAATCTAGCTCTTGAATTTTCAAAAACCCGCTCAAATTGATCCTTTCATTAGGAATAGCTAACGGCTTAGCTGACGTGGCCTTGTTATATTATAATTGTTACTCAAACCCTTTTTAATTCACATACCACAACAAACAGCATATCATGATTGCCATTGTGACAATTTCATGAAATCGACATATAAATTTGACAGGACAGTCTACCTCATTTTTTTGGCCCCCTAAAGTTTGACGTGATGATCCACATCGGGGTAATGCACATCAAACCATGATGCACTAAACGAAAGGATCGATTGAGTTAATTTTTAGAATATCCAAGACTAAATCGAATGGAAAAAAAATTTTAGAAACTACATTAAATATCGGAGGAAAATTCAAAGACCACTCATGCCATTACCACAATAATTACATATTGTGTGTAGTAATTTGATAATTAATATGATTATTAGTTAGTTTTACTTACAATAGTTTGCACTTATACAAAATTGATGATAATATAATGAGGAATCTATTTAATGAATTAACACCATTATTTTGTTATTAAATTAGAATACTTCAACATATTATATGAGTTATAAAATAACATAATTAGTAACAAATGAAACATTATATATAATTCTTAATATAACAAGATACATTATTATTAAGGAGTTAGTATTAGTATATTAGATAGTGAGAGCAAGTTAGGTATTTTACCCTATTCCTTTTTTTCTTACAATTTCAAACCAAACAAAGTACTAGATATTTTATTAATTTAAAAAATATCATAATAACTATTACAGCTCTAACTTCATTTTCTTTATAACTGCAATTTGGTTGTGTTGATAGCTTGCATAAAAAGTCGCAATAGTGTTTGGTGTCTCATTTTAGATAGGTTGCATCTGGAGTGATAGGTGCCATGATCTTATCTTATCCAAATCAGATATAGATCTCTCTTCCCTCAACCTCCACACTCTCTCTCCCGCCGATTGTTATTGGATAAATTATATAAGTTGTCCCTCAACTTTGACTCAATATATAATGTGACCCCTGAACTTTAAATTTATTCAATTTGATCCATGAACTTTGATCTAATGTACAATATCTTCTTTGAACTTTTAATTTGTTCAGTATGGTTCGTGAACCTTTAGTACATATTCAATTTAATCTCTGAACCGTATGAAAATTTTCAATATTGTCTTGGAGTTCAGAGACCATATTACTTATTAAGCTAAAATTCATGGACCACATTGAACATAATTAAAGTTTGGGGACACATTGCATATTGAGCCAAGGTTAAGGGATCATTTGTGTCGTTATGCCTTTGTTATTATAATTTCCTTTTAGGTTTCGTTTATTTCGCTGAGAATGTGACATTTTTGAAAAATATTTTCTAGGAAGTTACTTTCGAGGAAAATGACAATATTTTTCAGTGACTGGCTGAAACCTAAAAATGAACTAAAATATATTTTCCACAGTTTGGTATGGAGGGAAATTACATAAAAATTCAATTTGTTTAATTTTTTATTTTTTTTCTCTTTTTCGGCCAGACAAGAAGGAAAAAGAAAAAGAAAAAGAAAAAGAAAGAAAAACATAAGATAATTAAATTCAATTTTTTTTTAAATATTGTATTAGAAGCATTTCATTAATTAACGACCCGAGCTCAAGCGTCGAGGACCCAAGCACAGCCCTCACAGACCCGGGCTTCAGTGTTGAGGACTAAATCTTGAGCATCGTGGATTCGAGCATGGCCTTTATGCTCCTAGGCTCGAGTGTTGAGGCATCGGGCATGAGTACCAAGGCTTCGAGCCCAGCCTCGATGGACCCGGGCATGGGCACCGAGGGCTTGGACTCAACCTCGACAAACCTGAACCCGGGCGCCGGAGACCTGGTCCCGAACGTCGGGGACTCAAGAACTAATGTTGGGCTTTCAATGCCCAATCGTAGAGTTTTGGATCCAAACGCCAATACTTAATCATATTTTGTAAACTATTTTCTGATTTTTCAATAAGGAAATCATTTTCTTGAATTTAAGCCTAAGTTTCTGTTGACTCGAAAAACATTTTTCATTGACTAATTTTCCTAAGCAAACCAAATGCTAGAAACTAATTTTTCCCGAAAAATATTTTCCGCGAGATAAACAGAGTCTTAATTTGAAAATATTTTACTCAAATTTATTTCTAATCTAATTATGTATGAAGTGCACAATATGATAAATTATATCTCTCATGGCTTTTTCAAGATACTTTCCACCGTTCCTTATGGGAACGAGGATGTGTGAGGTTCGATTCCCGCCTTTGGCAAGTGGGGTGGGTAAGGAACTCGTTATTGTATCCAAAAAAATGTTGGTACAAACATTACAACATTTACTTCAAATGTTGGCAGAAGTGGTTTCCAAAACATTTTATCGTGAATACGCTAGTACAAACATCGGAATAAGTAAACTTGGTACAAAGACGCGAAGTTGGACAGGTTAAATCATGAATGCATCAAATCATGCCATTGTGGGGGAGCATGTCTTTAGGGTCACCTAAGAAGGTGGACCGATGGAAGCGTGCAACGTTGGTTTAGGCACCAATTGACAGCTACAACCAAAACATAGGACAAAAAAGCTATAAATGACCAATTTCACTCGTAGATCGTAACCTTAACCCTTGTAGGAACCACGTGTGCAACAAAGCAAGATGCATCAATTTCACCTCTTATACGAAATCTCCATTATTTGGATCTCTCCATATCGCTCTGACTAAAATCTGATAAAAGAATCTCCATGCATCAAAATGCAGCATAGACAAAAAAAAGGAAACCCTAAAAAGATGCTGGTTTTTTCAAAAATGTTACAGACGTGCACCCACAGGATATGGACAGGACAAGATGGCTCAAATCATTGACGGAGAAAATTGCCATGCCTTGAAAGTGACGTCTCCCTTCGAGATCAGCAAATGCTTTGTCATATTATACCCAATTTTTCCACGTTATGTCGAGAAAAATTCAACCAATTGGCAGAAAAAGCAGACGTTTTCTTCTCGGCGTGCAACGTCCTGCCACTTCCATCTCATCCCACCATACCGAGCCTTTTATTACGACTTTGCATGTAGAGCCAGTGCAACTCACAACACCAGGCATCAGTGCAACTGTCGCGAGTAAATGGCCATGTGAATCACCTACAAATACATATTTTTTTCGTCCATCCTTTGATTGGAAGCTTCGATCAGTCTTTTGATCAGCGAGTAACAGATATTATCACCTATACTCAGTGAGTATCAGTCTTTTACTTTCTGTTTTTCTAATATTTTGTATATCTCTTATCATTATTTAAGATTTGCTTTTTGCTTTAAGCTAGCATAATATTTCGTATATTTAATTGGTTAGAGAAATTTAGTAGATCTTTTTTTTCCCTTTTCTGTGAAGATATACACCTTGTATAAATATATGCATTATACCATGAGCAACACAAGCAAATTACAAATTGTCTCATGGTATCAAAGCATGGAGCTTAAACACGCTAGACAATGTTTACAATATGGCTGCGGATGCGTCCGCAAAGAAGGTGATTGACCATTCCTTTCTCATCATATTATCTCAACATCTCCGACAATCTTGGAAAAGTACTAGTGTCATGTGTGCTTACCCGAGATAACTATGGAACATGGTTGAAGGCGACGAGTCGTGCACTACAGGCGGAACATAAACTTGCGTTGATTGATGGATCGCTGGAGGAGCCGGATCCAACAGAACCCGAAGTTAATGCTTGAAACATTTGTAATTCTATGATAGTTTCGTGGATTTTCAATTCCCTCGACAAGAGGCTACAGGGAAGCGTGGCATACACAAAAAAAGCAAAGGTAATATGGGACGAGTTGAAGAAGAGATTCACTCAAGGTAACGGACCTCACATCCATGGACTCTCGGTAGTGAAATACTACACCAAATTGAATGTCTTGTGGAATAAACTCAATGACTATGATGATGTCCCGAAATGTATTTGTGCTACAGCCACGAAGTATGCGAAGAAAAATAAGGTGGAGAAGATCCAACAGCTTCTTATGGACCTCAATGCTAAGACCTATGTGAATGTTTGTCTCAAATTCTCAACCTCGAGCCACTTTTGTCCCTCGGTAAGTTTTATTTTATGATCACACAGAATGAGCATTTACGATCAATTGTCGAGGGAGGGAAGAGAATATTAAGGGTGTTGCTTTCTCGGTTGGAAGAGCAGGCCCAAGGAAAATATCTTTCGGAAAGTTTCTCAATCATCTGTTGTAGCTGAATATCGCGCTGTGGTAACTTTTTACTAGTAAACTAATTTAGTTGTGCACTTTACTTGCCTCCCCCGGGTATTGCACGACAAACCGATGGGTTTTTATTGCGACATTCGAGTTGCCTTACTCATAGCAACAAATATTATTTCACGAATGAACAAATCACATCGAGATTGACTACCCCTTTGTTAAATAACATGTACAGTCAGGCGCCATTAAGACCGAGCACGAACCCACTAGGCTTCAACCGGCAGTCATTTTTACTAAGGCATTGGGTCAAAATTGATTTACATTTTTCGTCGGTAAGTTGGGCATTTGTGACCTTTGTGCGCTAACTTGAGGGAGAGTATTACAAAAGATATGCTAAAGATATACTTTCCATCTTTTTAATATTTGTTGTATCTCTTATTATTATTTTCTTTTTGGTCATCACTTTAGATATTACCTTTTGTTTTTAGTTAGCATAATATTTGGTATATCTTGATAATTGGTTAGAGATACTTGTTAATTAGTTAGAAATATTTAGTAGATCTTTTCTTTTCCTTTTCTGTTAAGCAATACCTTGTACAAATATTTGTATCGTACAATGGGCCATACAACCAAGTTATGAATTTTCTCACTTAGGTTTAGTAAAGTTTACAAGTGAGTGATGTACCTATTTGTAATCCACCAATCACAAACATAGTTCTTTCAACCTATAATTATAAAGAAAATCGTTGTGATTACCCTGATTGTATAGGGTTGATGAAAAATTATCAAAAAAGTCCTAAACCTATTATACGGCAACCAGTCTTATACCTTTTGACAATTTGTCAATATAATCACTTCTATGCCGGTATAATTTGCAAGACATATCTTCATGGAAATTCGGTTCTTCTTAATGATCACCATTTCTTTGGCTCTGCTATTTGGAAGGACTTCAAGCGGATAAGAAAAATTGTAGAAGGGGCCAAATGGCTTTGAGGTGAGGTGATAGCAAGAACATAATTTGATCCACTCACATTGAAGGGCTCTTTTCATTCTTCTAGTCGCGATCGTGAAAAGCCATGCTTGTAATGCCCTCAAAGTTCAATGCGATTATATCATGAAGGTAATTCATTCTTTAACAAGGAGGAGGCTAATGTTTTTTTTTCTTTGTTACGTAACGGAATATCTTCAGAAATTACAACGGAAGCCAAAAATAAGAATAAAATAAAACTTATTTGCAGATCATGTCCCGATATAATCAATCCCCTAACAGCTTTAATTAAAGAAATCTTTGACAGTATCAAACATATGTAAAACATTCAAAGTAAATTAAATAAACAACTACCAAAATCTCTAACGACCAAAGACGAATCCACTTGTGATGCCTATCAAGTCAATAGCACTCGAAATCCATCTCAACTACGCATGTTGGTTCAACTTCAATTTTTGCTTTCGATTGCAAAGGCAAGCGTACCATTATGGGATCCATAAGCAATTCGTAACCCAGCGTAGTTTAAATCCCAGATTGCGCTTACCAGTTGTAATCTTGGAATTCACCAATTCTAAGGGTAGAGTTAATTCATCGAAATTCATAAATCTAATACCTCAAGATGCACATAAAACATTAATCAAACAGACCAGTTAAACTTAACAAAAAAACAAGTTGTAAATCATACCGGTTTAACTTGGTTTAATCGATTATCACAACGGATCACTAGATTGTAATTGAAATCATTAGGACTCGATTTTAAAAGACGAGAACTTACCTTACATTGCATGACCAGCCCCTTGCAAGAGCTGAATAAATTCGGTTGAGATGTGATTTGAACGTCAAGCACACAAACCTAAGCTAGCTTATCATTGAAGGTTTGAACAACACTTGTTTCACTTTGATTTCCACTTGAACACTTAGATTTGGGGGTACTCTAGAGAGAGGTGGTTGAGAAGAGTTTCGAGAGAGAGAGAGAGAGAGAGAGTAAAGAGAGCTAGGATTTGTTCTTTTCTATTTAACTTGACCTAATTTGCTTCCAATCAAAATGATCCGTTGATTGACCAAGAGATCAACGGTTAAGATGCCAAGAGAATGACGTGTACCTGTCCAAAATTGACCAATGAGAGCCAAGTGCATGGAGTGTCATCTTCTGAATTAAATCAACTGTCAACTTCTATTAGATAACAAAATTAATGACTGTCGAATCAAGGAAAGATTTTGGCCAGCCCCACATGAACTTTTATTTTATTTTAGTCAAATCTCAAAGAAATTTTTCTTCTCTTAATCAAGGTAAATTCATCTTTATTTCATTAAAATAAAATTAACAAAGTTTACGGCAGTAAAAAATTTCGGATCATTACAGAACTCATTCCAAAAATCAAGCTATTATTATCGAAACCCTAAACAACTCTCCTTTTTCATGGAAAAATTTCAAATAAGGATCTAAAATGCATCATTTTCTCAAGTAAAGGCATAAAGTAGATATTATTTTAAATATTTTCTCAAATAAAGACTTGAAATCGACTTTATGTCAAATAAGAGTTTAAAGTGGCCATATCAATCTCAAAGAAAGGCCTAACCTAGCTGGTCGAAGTGCACTTTTGTCCTTTATTTTTTTGGATATTTTCTGTTTTTCCTTTTCCTTTTCTTTTGGTTTTACTTTTTTCTTTTGTCTTTTTCCCACTTTCCTTTGTTGGCCTTTGCCAACCTCCGTCGGCCTCAAGTGAGGGTGCCTCGCTAGCGTCGGGCAAGAGCAACTCGCCCACCTAGGCAAGGGCAACCCTCGCCTGAGGCCAACTAACTCCGCCCGTTGTTACTGACCAGGGAGGGAAGAGAGAAAGATAAAGAAAAAAAGGAAAGTAAAAAAATCAAAAAATTTTAAAAAATATATACTTAAATTTTTTTGACCAAAATACCTCTACCGAAATAGTCACATGTTGGCTGATCGGCTAGTCAAAAGTCCTTATTTGATAAGATTTTATCACTTCATATCCTTATTTAAAATAAGATCGATTTCATGTTCTTATTTCAAATTTTTCTTTTTTTTCACAGAATTCCAGCGGTGGGTGAGTCATGTCCAATGTGACATCAACATCCTAAGACACTTGACCATTTATTCTGTTTGCTTTCTTCTGCTGCTCGCGTGTGGTTTGCATCACCCTTTTGCGATCCATACCGCCCATTTTCACATGTTTTACTATCACGGATTGGCTCTTTTCTATCGAGCATGCATTAACTCCGCCGAACGCTGGGCGACGTTAGCTTGTTCTCGAAGGTATCATTTTTATGGTTTATATGGTTGGAGCGCAATCGAGTCGTACTTAGCACCTTTGAGACGTCTATTGAGCGCGCCTCATCTTCTGTCCTTCGTTATGATTATGGAAATATGAGTGTTATGTCTTCATCAATTGTTCTTTCAGAGGGTGCTACACAGGAGTAACGGAGGAACAACATGCGACTCCATCTACGAGCTGGCGTTAAGAGGTAGATGGAGCAAGCACTTTACAGGATGGTGTTGACAGAGTCTCCATGGCTGGGCTCCTTTCTGATGAATCTTGCAACATAGCGGCAGCGGTGGTTGAGTTGAGGCCGGGTCATGATCCTCTTTTGGCAGACGGAGTGGCTTGTCCCGTGGGCCTTGTGCCGGCTTGCAGATATGCTCCAAAGCCTAAGAGTTGCTTGCCGACATTTAGCAGCCGGTGGAAACCTCGACTCTAGGAGGAAGATGACCTCTTCCGCTCTTAAGTTTGAAGGCCGAGTTGGAATTTCAAATAAATTGCCAGTTATGTCCTGTATAAATTATGTTGTCAAGGTCTTCTTTATCTGCTGTTCATCGCTTTGTTAGAACATCTAGGAGGCTGCACTTAACAAGAAAGGGAACCTATCCATATATATTTACCTGAGAGTTTTTACAGGGTGTGGAAAGAGGGAAGCTCTTACATGTGTTTTATTGCTTGATTAATGAACTGCAGATTACCAAAAAGTAAAATCTTTTGGACAAACATGAACAAGTTTACGTTATTGACTATGCACGCCAGCCCTCAGATGGATTTTAACATGAAAATTTTCAATTGAAAAACACTACATAATGGATTAGATTGGACAAATAAGGGACAAATTGAACATTCGAAATAGTTCAAGGGTCACATTAAACATATTAAAAGTTCAAGAATGATAATACATATTAAAATATTACGACAATTCCATTCAAGTGTATTTTAGCTTATGATCTCTACAACAGTAAAAGTAAAATCTCATTTAGAGTAGTATCAAGTTGAATCCTGCTATTTTATTTTCCTAATTTACATATTTAAATAAATTTAATGAAGAAAACATCAAGCATAAAAGCTTGAAAATTTTATTATCTATATTAATCGATGTCGTTTTTAGATATCCTAATCTAAACACTTATCCTTAAAATAGCAACATATCAACCTGATAAAATTCTAAGGCTTTGTTTGTTTTGCAAAAAACAACTTTCAGAAAAATGTTTTCCGCATTTTTCGGCCTTGGGCGAGCAATGCCGAGCCTCACCTATGGCCAGTCGCCGTGCCGAGGACCAACAGAGGAAGAAAGAAAAGAAAAGAAAAGAAATATAAAAATTATTAGAAAAATTCAAAAATAAAAATAACCAAAAATTTGAATTTTTAAAAATAAAAAGAAAAAAATATTAAAATGAGTGCAAGGAGGAAAATCAAATCAAATTTTCCATATTGAACGATGGAAAATTTTTTTCCAGTTCATTTTCAGGTTTCGGCCGAACATTTAAAAATATTGTCATTTTCCTGAAAAATATTTTCTAGAAACATTATATTTTTCGCAAAACAAATGAAACCTAAATGAGGTTCTACTTTTTCTATTGTAGAAATCATAAGCTTAAAATATGTAAATGGAACTATCAAAATATTTGTAAAGACCAAAAAAGGTTAAAAAAGAAAAGAGCATATTTTTTGTTGAATTAGGAAATGAAAATATGTCCCAAAATTTGGGCAATAGTGTAGTTATTAAAACTGGTGAATAATACTGAGGGACTGATTTGACTTGTTTATGAAAAGTTGATTGACTAAATTTGAATAAACTGAAAGTTTAGGGATTAGATTAAATTTTTAGAAACTCTTTAAAAGACTAATGATCTATTCCGATGAGCTCGAGCCTTTCCGATGAGCTCAAGCCTTAACTTGCCTCATGCAACTAATTAAAAGTTTAAAGATGACATTGTACATTAAACAAGAAGAAAAAGAGAAAAACTTATATTATGGAAAATTTTTTAGAACAAGCGATTTTTCAAAATGAAATCATTTTTTTGAATTTAAGTATAGGTTTTCCGATGACTCATTTTACTGAAAAATGAGGAAAATATTTTTTGCGAAACAAATAAAGCTTCAGAGGAAATCACCGGAACCAAACATTACTTAAGTTGAAATAATTGCTGGAAGCTAGAAACACATCTATGCTCAAATAAAAATATTGAAACAAGAGAAAATTTGACAGAGTTTTGGCATTACTTGATCTTGTCCTCTTCATCTATGTTCTTTCTATTTATACGGGGGATCATCCTCAATGGTTACTGGAATTCACGTACCGTCCCCTCTAATTGCTCCATGTTCACGTCATCTTCTTCAACTTCCATGATATTTGCAACTATCCACCGTGACCGTTCTCTCCAGTTCGAGCTGATTTTGCACCATAATTGTTCCACTCTTTACTCAATTCAAGTAGGTCGAAGCCTCTATCTCCTTCATTGGTCGAGTTTCACCAATGAGTTTCATGTCGAGGTTAAGAGAGTCACTTCGATCTACCCTATTGTTTAACCTAAGATCTGGGCCGTAATTTGACATCACCAACAAATCTCAATTCAATGGTTGTCATAGAACTTTTTCATAAAGAAGAAAAGGGAAAGCTACGTCAAATATAAGATAGCCATGATTACCGGTTCGTAATGTCCTTGGAAGAGGAATATCATTGGTAACAGTCAAAGCCATGACAAGCTTTCCCTAAAGAGTGAGTCTTTTGACTTACCCAGATCTTCACCAGTCGACTCATCGTAAAGCCAGTCTTGCTTTCCGTCAATTGGATCATAGATTTTGTTTTTTGCCTCGCTCAAAGGTTCATGGAAGAGTTTGCACGCAGGAAGATGATCGTCTTGCTCCTGTCGTTACTTCTTGGAGAGAGGATCAAACTTGTAAAAGTTCAAAAAAATAAAATAAAACAGATGGTATGTAAAACCAAGCTAAGAATTCAAATAGTTTCCTTTTATTCAACCACAAAAGATAATAAAAGATAGAAAAAAAATCCTTTGAAATTTGTGTTTGAATAAAGAGTTATTGTAACATTCATTGTTGGTGTAAAGAACTTTTCACACATCAATCCTAGGATGGAGTGGAAGGTGTTTTTATCAATAGTTGTGTAACCAAATTTAATCACATATCATCAAATTCCGTGACCATTATTAATATGTACATGTCAAAGTTTTGGACTTAATCAATTTACGGAGTTGCCAAATGTTTCATGGGTTTTCAGTCGGCAAATCTTTGCACTCCTGCCTTTGAATTATCTAAAAAAAGAAAATTTTGTTTAATGATTCATCGTTTAGCTGATAACCTAATTGCTCATTTTCTCACGTATAAAGGAACAATTGTGCTAGTGCCGAGATGAATCCCCATCACTTCTCAAGATCTTGCCTATGACTTAGACCCTTGCAGGGATCAACAACTCATTTGACATTTTACTGCCTGCGAAATTAACAGCATGTCAATTCGTCAGTTTTCTTTAAATGGATGTAATACAGAATATTTAATAAGAAAATCTCTAACATGGGTAAACGAAAAGGAGAACTCGAAAGAGACATTCCACTTCGAGACATTCCACATTGTGCATCGCAAAACGAGAACGCATGAATGCGGGCATTATTGAGAAGAGCAATTGAAGCCACTTTCGTAATGCGTAATCAAGTTTCATTTTGCGGAAAGAATCAAAGTCTTAAGATTAGGGTTTTCGCAGAACATTGGTCGTCCTGGAGAAGTGTGCAGCAAGAGATATAGTCAAAGAGCATAATACATACCGAAGTAGAAAGTTGCTTTGGAAGCAAAATGCACATACACGCAAAGGTTATTTATATGTACTTAGTCTACAGGACCACCTCAAAAAAGAACCGTTTTAATGACACGATTAACAGCACGCTCTCCTGTAATTATAATAGTCTATTCATGCCACATTTAACTCAAATTAATTTTTTTTTGATAATCCAGGGAACCCCCGCACGGCCGATATCCGGGAAGTAAACCCGGGGGCGACGACACTTCATAGCCACCACACACGCCCTTTGGTTAAGTCACCTGCGCCTGCGGGGCGCCGGGATTCAACACTCAACCTTTTGCGAGAGGAAGAAAGACGCACGCTCCAAAGAAGGCGCCACCCGCGCGCGAGTGGTAACTCAAATTAATTTTCGTTTCACGAAAAATCATAAACCGATGCAATCGTGCCGCATTCACCTCAAACTCATTTTCGTGTCACGAAAAATCCCTAAACGGTACAGTCATATTGCTCATCGAGCCTCAAGGTTTTTGGTAGATTTGTCATAAATATATCAGTTTGGAATTTTTTAGTCACACAAAAATTAATTTGGAGTAAATAAGGTACAAATATATCGATTTGAAATTTTTTATAACAGCTTAGGATAAGTGTGGTACATATATATATATATATCGATTTGAGATTTTTTTTGGTAATATTAATCTTAATAATAATAATCTGAGTCATCATGGGATTTTAAACGGAAAGATCATGGGACATTTTGGTGGGTTTGGTTAGCCTGCAGGACCACGGTTGGGGTAAAACGTTTGGAGGATAACGTGTTCCAGCTTTATTTGTTGTCTCTGCGACATGATTAATTTAACCAGCTGTGTTGGAGCAGAAAAAGGTCAGAGAGATTGGGAAGCGAGAAAGAAGTGATTGGACCAAAGTGAGGAAATTAGAAGCCAAAAAGAGGTTGAATGGGGTCCCTTTCCCAACCAACCTAGGCCTGGCCCCAAAGACGACACAATCTCCTGCAGCCAAATCCAATCTATCTCCATCCTAAATCCGATTCCTGAGGTGCATTTGTGATCATCATCCATACATTCACCTGTTCTTTTGAAATAGAGTCGTGTTGAGAGTCTTATCGTGGGTGTCATCATATAAGCATAGCTAAATCTAGAAACGAATATCACGACAATGGTCGGTGCATTGAAACCACGCAATTTCTATAAGAGTTGTGTTTTCCTCCATCTTTCGATTCGACTTTTGATTGATGAGTGCAAATATAAGCGATCGCCGACCCACATTAATGAGGGCGATGCTAATACAGATGGCCCACTCATGGGGAAACCGATGGGACGAAGCTCCCTCCAATTAAAGGTGGAGGAAGATATGATTATTTCTTTAATGGCTTGTATTTTTCCTCCATCCCCAAGCAATCCTTTGACTCGTGGGTTATAAAAATGGACATTACCTACGTAAAAATTAATATAATTTGTTACTGAACAAGTATCTTCGAGGTATTTATCAACAAAATCATTTTTAAGAGGACTTTGGGTAAGGTTGGAAGTGAGGCAATATGGTCGAGTACCCAACCTGTTCAAACTCTAATATCGAGTAATGGAACGGGTTTGGGGTTGACCGCTAGAAATCTTATAGTATTTGGGATGTTTTGGGAATTTTTTAATTGGGAAACTCGATATATATTAAGTTATTAGGCTATTTAGTAATATTCTTAATTATTCTGACCCTACTAGGGTTTATAAATTTTTGAGCTAACAAGTAAACTCGATAAATCATTTGCCAAATTATTGTACTTTGAAATGTTATAGGTTTTCTAATTGGAAACCTACGATGCAAAGAAATTAAATCATGTTTGCAATTTTAATGTGCTTTATTGTGTAATCAAAATGAGATATTTGTAACTAAAATGGGATTAAAGCAGGTTACCAGTATCCCGCAATACTTGACAATTTTAGCAAGATGAATTGAGGACTTGATGTGAAAACTTGTTACGAACTTTGAAAACATCATAAAATTAATGAGACAGGTTTGAAGCAATCTTGCACCGTCATTAAAACAATTATCAGGCTAAGAGAGAGTTTGTCTTAAAGCAATTGTTTTCGCTGAAATTGAAGCATATTATCACATGCTCTCCTGAAGTCATTTGGGACCGAGACCATTTAATTTTGTAAAGCGAAAATGCAACCTCTCTCCTCGAGAAAAATGCACCATAAATCCTAAATCTCAAAATAGAATCAAGTTCTAAATTTTATTTTTTCAGTCGAAAGAGTTCTAAAGCTTTCAAATGTTTCCATTAGGTTCTAAAACTTACCAAAAAGTGCAAATAAATATTAACTTTTCATTTGGATCAATCAAATTTTGAACCTCTATTTAAAACATGCAATTAAGTCCTAAAATACGAGGATACGTAGGAGATTTTTAAGTGACATGAGCAATTGTAGATACCATCAGGAATAATTGATTGCACTTTTTCCCTTCTCCTTGCATGGGTTACCTTTCTTCCCATTCTATCAATATTTACCATTGCTTATTTGAGTTGTTATTGAAAAGGAGGGCTAGAATTCTTAATTGTCGGCTAAGGGTCAATAGTCAATAGTAAAACTAAAAAAGCTATATACTTTGATTGACTACCCTCTCATTTATATAATTAATGATTACGACGTAACATCATAAAATTTTGCAAACGTTTTTTGTCTCGTTAATGGGTCATAGAAAATATAAATATTCGTCTAATGGAAGCATAACATATATATTTTTTGAAAGTGATCACAAGATTAGACACATTTAACACATTTAGTTAAAAACTGTTATGCACGAATATTTTGTGATATGTTATTACATATATTTACCTCTTGAAATATACTAACATGTTTCATGTGCACTAATATTAGCTCACATGATTAATTAACATATGTAGGTATGTGTCGTGAATTGATGAACATGGTCAACTTGGATATGACATAATGTTTGGGTATAAGAGGTCTGGACTAGTTATTAAAAAAATGCTTAACTTTGTTATTTTTGAAAATCTTTTTTATTTTTTTAGCCAAACCAAACGGCAAAACCGTTCTGTACTACCTACTAATTTTTTGAATTATATTTAACATACACACACATATTTATATGAAGTAGCCTTTACCTTTATAATATGAAGTAGCTTAAAATTTCATGTTATGAGTATAGAGTTTTGTTCCATGAAATTATTTCTTTTTCTAAGCAATTTTTAGTGGATTTAAGCTCGTGAAATTACATTAAAGAAAAATACGGAAAAAGAAGAAAAAACGGTTTAGTTTGGTTTGGTTCCAAACTTCAATTGGTTTCATTTTCGTTCCAACCATATAAAAATACAATGTTGGCTTGGATTGATGTGGAAACCAAATCAAACCGTACTGTGTTCAACCCTAGGTGCAATTGCGCATTTACTTCACTAGTAATCCACGGTAAGTAATCTTATAAATGATCAATCACATAGACTTACAATTATAAGGTAAATTTTGACTCTTGCTCCTTAAATTTGTACACTTTTTCCGCTCAAATTCTTGAACTTTTAATTTGTCTAATCAAGTTCTTGAACTTGTCTTAATTATATCCATGCGGCTCTAAATCTAGTTTAATGAAACTGACGAGTCTGTTGGAGCTGGAAAGGTTTCAATGTAGAAAAAGCTCGAGTACAAGGGGTTTGTTTCTGGTATTCATATCTGAGAATTCAATAGCATGCGTTTACAGTTTCGAAAAGTTTTTCCACATTAGACTCTTGCCCAACTTGACTGATAAGTCGGCTTCGATTAACTGGATTTGGAGACGGTGAGATTTGATTGAAAAATTATGCAAGTTCAAGAACTTGAAATTTTAGTAAATTAAAAAAAATCGAGAACTTGATTAGAAGAAAATGCACAAATTTAAAAACCAAAAGTGGACTTTTACTTAGGTTTTGTTTGTTTTTGCGAAAAATGTGATATTTTTCTACAAAATGTTTTTCAATGAGTCAATTTCCGATGTTTGGTTGAGATTTGAAAATGAATGGAAAATATTTTTAGTCGTCTGATAAGAAAAATCTCCTAAATATACATACATTATACGAGCACTAGTGACTTGTGCAAGGGTAGCCAAGAAACCCGGCACGAGCACTAGGGTCTCTAGCCTAGATCCTTGACTCTCGGGCACGAACATGGACACTGGTCTCAGATCCACTGAAACCGATCCTGAGAACTCAATGCCCGTGCCCAGCTCCTTAGTGCCCTGACCCTGGTCTGTGAAGGCCAACCCAAGTCCCCAGTGCCCAGGCTTGGTTCATCGAGGTCAAGCCTCAAACCCCAGTGCCCGATACTGAGACCCAGGCACCCGAGCCTAGGTCAATTGAGGTCGGGCCTGGGACTTCGGTACTAGTGCTTGCATCCGAGTCCATCAAAGCCGGGCCATGAACCCGTTGCCTAGGACTTGGTTCCCTGCGCTTGGACCTAAGTCCATTGAGGCCAAGCCCTGGTACCCAGCGCCCGGGCTTGGGTTCATCAAGGCTGGGCCCCAGTCCCCAATGCTCGCGCTCGCATCCATTAATGTGAAATTTTCCTAAGTGGCCTAAATGCCAAAAAAATGAAAACAAATATATTTTTTCGAAAATAGTTTTCCGCCGGACAAAAGGAGCCTCAGTGAAATTCTCCATCCTCTTTAATTTCTACGGTTCAAATTCTTCATTTACCACCAGTCGAATCTTGTAAGCAGCTAAATTTGACTCCGGCGACACGAGATTAGCGCCCCCACGGCCGGGTTAAAATGTCGGGATGCCCGAGAGAAGAGAAGCGGCCGCTTGCGTTTCCACACCGTTCTCGTTCAAATTTTCTGTAAAAAGCACCGCTTTTGAAGGCCCCTCTCGTTCAAATATCCCCCCTCTCTCTCTCTCCACTTTTTCTCCACGGTCTCTCGCTCTACTGTCCCAAGCAGAGAGAGATTTTCACGCTTGTCTTGTCCGCACTCCGACCGCA
The DNA here is from genome assembly GCA_024733475.1 of Syzygium grande. Classification (NCBI taxonomy): domain Eukaryota; kingdom Viridiplantae; phylum Streptophyta; class Magnoliopsida; order Myrtales; family Myrtaceae; genus Syzygium; species Syzygium grande. The sequence continues at coordinate 28,306,752 of JAMXDD010000010.1, forward strand.
CTGCAAAGCTCAGAATTTCTCTGTCCAACCGGCGAACCAGGAAAAGAAGTGTCCGTTCACCCCCTGACACTCATAAGACGTGCTTCTAATCATCCTCTTTCCAAACCCCAAAAGCAAACCCACCCCAAGTTTCGCTCCCTCTCTCCTTCTGAAATCTTCCATCGTTGTCTTCACTGCAAAGACAACCAGCGACGAACGAAAAGAGAAAATGGAATCCCCATCGCCCATCTCCGCCCCGCAACAACAGCAGCAGCAGCAGCAGCAGCGGCAGCAGCCGCCCTCTTCCAAGAAGAGCTTCGTCACCACTCTCATGGAAGCCGCCGCCCTCCGCTCTCCTTCCTTCAAGGAGGACACCTACTTCATCTCCCACCTCAAGCCCTCCGAGCAGAAAGCCCTCCAAGACCTCAAGCTCAAGCTGTCTTCCTCCCAGCCCTCCGGCGACGGCGAGGGCGACGGGGACGGCGTTGGCGTTGGTATGTGGGGCATCCCTCTCTTGGGCGGCGACGAGCGGGCCGACGTCGTCCTGCTCAAGTTCCTGCGTGCCCGAGACTTCCGCGTGGCCGACGCGCACGCCATGCTGGAGAAGTGCCTGGCTTGGAGGAGCGAGTTCAAGGCCGACGGCATCGTCGACGAGGACTTGGGCTTCAAGGAGCTCGAGGGCGTGGTGGCCTACATGCGCGGGTACGACAGGGAAGGACACCCCGTGTGCTACAACGCGTATGGGGTCTTCAAGGACCGGGACATGTACGAGAGGATCTTCGGGGACGACGAGAAATTGAAGAGGTTTCTCAGGTGGAGAGTCCAGGTGCTGGAGAGAGGGATCAGCGCCCTGCATTTCAAGCCCGGCGGTGTCAACTCCATCATTCAGGTGACTGATCTCAAAGACATGCCCAAGAGAGAGCTGAGGGTCGCGTCCGCTCAGATCCTGTCCCTGTTTCAGGACAATTACCCCGAGATGGTCGCTCGCAAGGTAGATTTCGCTCTTCTTCTTTCTGGGACCTTTATCATTTTTTTGGGGGTGGGGTGGTTTCCTTCTGTTTTTCAAATCTTGATGTGAACGGAAGTTCGAGTGATGGCGGGGTGTTCCTGTGACTGTGAGTGACTAATCTCTTTTGTCTGGTTCTGGGCTTTGATGGGTTTCAGATTTTTATCAACGTCCCCTGGTACTTCAGCATGTTGTACTCGGTGTTTAGTCCGTTCTTGACTCAGCGGACCAAGAGCAAGTTCGTCATCTCCAAGGAAGGCAATGTTGCGGAGACTCTCTACAAGTAAGCCTTAGAAAAAGCTGAGACATTTCATACGCCTAGCAGATGACTTCACTGTTTCCGTGTAGATCTAGAAAAGCTTTTTCTCAATTTGGGTTGGTTTCGAGGTAGTCTCTGTTTCTGTCCATGCTGTTTTGGCTTCTGGCTTTTGCTTGGTACGCTGGACGCTTCGTTAACAATGTAGAATTCAATTTTTGTCAGATTCATTAGGCCAGAGGATGTTCCTGTTCAGTATGGAGGGCTGAGTCGACCCAGCGAACTGCAGAATGGTCCTCCGAAGCCAGCGTCTGAGTTCACCGTGAAAGGCGGAGAGAAAGTCAACATCCAAGTAGAGGGGATCGAGGTTCACTTCGCTTACATTCCACCTTCATATAAACCCAGAAATTCATCGATTCCATCACATGTAGATCGGGAATTTGTTTTCCAATGGCAATTCTCTTGAATGTTTTTTGCTTATGTTGTGCGCGAATTGGGGTGTTTGATGTTTTAGGCTAACGCGACGATAACGTGGGATATAGTGGTGGGAGGCTGGGATTTGGAGTACAGCGCCGAATTCGTGCCCAACGCGGAGGGGAGCTACACCATCGCGGTCGAGAAGCCCCGGAAGATGTCCCCGTCTGAGGAAGCAGTCCACAACTCCTACACCGCCCGCGAGGCAGGCAAGATGGTCATCTCCGTGGACAACACCGCCTCGCGGCGGAAGAAGGTCGCCGCTTACCGCTACATCGTCCGTAAAGCCCCCGCATTTTAGCTTCTGTCCCCATTTTTGGTTTAATCTTTATTTTCCCTACCTCACTCGTTAAAGAGCCTTGGGCATTATGATGCTTGCGAGCCTTGTCTGGTAATGAATGCCTCGCTGTTATATGGTATTTTATGTTGAAGAAAGGCGAGATTTAACATAAACAAACGCAAGCGAGTACTCAGGTTTCAGGTTTCGTTACTTCGCGTGTGCGTGTTCATCTGTTCCGAGAAATTGAAGCATGCCCCCCTCTGTCAGGTGTGAGAAAAGCAAAAGCATTCGTTGTTTGGTCAGCTTCAGCAGTGGGACATGGAAAGAAACTGATCACTGGATTCACAAGAAAATCAGAAGAGCTTTCCTTTTTATCTTTTCCCTTTATCTTTTCTCCGTTGTTGCCCTCTCCCAATTTTGCTTTGCTTCTTTTGGGTCAGATAATCTTGAAAACGAAGATTTGTTGCAGGTGGGTAGATCCTTTTTTTGGCAGTAGTTTTCGAAAATGCCGATTGAATTCTTGGTACTGTAGGAAGGAAGATGGCGTGATCCATTCAAACTCTCTGTTTCACACTTCTGCAGAGTGCAGACATCTCTGCGTAGGTTTCAATGATTTCTGATTCGGGGGAAAGTGAAAAAGCGACGTTTAGATTCATGTGGGGAAGCGCGCGGGTCACGGGTCGGAGTCTTTGCGTCCGCTCTATCGACAATGTGAAATTTCTGATGATTCAAGAAAACGGTTGTTTGCCATTGAATGACATTGTAGAGTTAATAAATCCTAGATGGAGGTCGAATCGTGTTCAGTCGTGCCGATACAATGCTAAAGCTCGAGCTCGGTCTAGTATTAAAACTTCTGCTGGAGCTTGATTCGATTAGAAAATTGAAATGCTCATACTTGACTTGAAGACGACCAATCTACAGAGGTCGAGCTCAAGCTCGAACAATGCGTGTACATGCATTATTCTATTGATATTAAATTGATTTTACAATTTTTTTAACAAAAGCTTATGTGGATTCTCGATCCAATGGAGTTGAGAATTGGCGAGTTCAAACTTGACTGGACGAGATATTCAAGTAGCTTGAGCTCGAACTCAATTTAAAATAAGAGAGATTGATCTTGAGTAATTACCGAGAGCCCAAACTGTTAGCGAGTAGCTTGGTTTAATTACATCCCTAGTTTCTACGGAACATTCAACAGTCTTAAGCAAGCTTGGGAGCTATAGAATGATTTAACTGTATAATTTACCTTTTTGTAACCTTACAACTCACCTAATTAAAGCACACTCATCTCTCAAGAACATATCTTCTACCGTAAACATTCGGTGCCCAATCACTAGATTGAAGGATGAGGAGACGCCGAGATCTCTCACTCCATTTGCAATGGCGCGGTACGCATTTAGATTCAACGTTCTCATCATCATTGCCTTATAAAGATACCAACATTAATATGTTGAAAGAACACAAATCAAATATTTATAAAGAACTTCAAGATCTATATCTTGATCTTGTTTGAGAGAGTAAAACCTGTATAGTTAGATTTAAATCTAAATCGAGAGAAGAGAGGGGCCTAATTTTGAAGAGGTCATAGAGCCACGTTATGAACATTCTTGGTGACTGTCGACTGAACGAATGACTGAACTGATCTCCACATTCAGCCAAGATCGGCTGAATTCATTCACACACAAACTCTCAAAATAGATTAGGAGAGAAAAGAAAAGATAATCTAAATAAAGAAAAAGAAAAGCAAAGACTCCCAACTAAAAAAGGATAATTACTATCTTACATTACACAAAAAAATAGGGCTAGAAAAAAACCCGTTCTTTATCTCTCTTTATCAATTTTTTTTACTTTATTAATATATACAACTTTAATATGCTACTTTTGTAAGCAAATCCATTTAGATAAAGAAAAGGTTTTAAAGAGATAATTCGAATAAAAAAAATGAAAAAAAGCAAGAACACCTCTTCTTTCCAAAGAGCTTTTTTTAGTACCTAGTCGGGCCATCTTTTGTTTCACTTTTGAAAAAGGTGAAAACCGAGGTAACCAGAACACGACACGTTTTGGTCGATCCTTCGGTTCGCAGGTGGAATTCTTGAAAAGATGGAGAAGAAGAAAATGTCCTCCGTGCCTTTGATTTCGGACGAGCCCCTAGCAAATGACCAGTTCTTCTAGGCAGGCTTACCAGTTGGCTGTACGTCACGTTGAAATTAAATTCAAAAGCCATTTTATTCTCGACAACATGATACACATTGGTACCATCGAGCCTGCGCCAAATTTATTTTGCCGCTTTCAAGCGGCGAGCCCAGGATTGTTTCAAACGGGAGGTATATGCGTATGCGTGTAGGTGAGTCGATGGTCTCCGGTCGACATCATGTTTCCTGAAATTTTTCGCCGTCGATTTGAACGGCAATAAATTTCTGGATCGTACGTGCTAAAAATCTGTTGAGCAACTAGGATATCATGTATTTCAATCTAACTGGGAAAGACTATAAGGGCACGGCGTCTCTTGAGGATTCAGTCCAATGAGATCTGTTACATTTCACTAACATGCGTACACGCTCGACCTGTGATATTTGAAAAACACCGTAATTTAAATGTTTAGAAAAATCAAATCTTTGCATACACAATGAAACACCACATGCGTTGAGTGCAGGTTTTGTTCGGATCGGTTCTCACGGATCAAGTGCCTCTGGGTTTGGCGGTCCCATGCACCACAACGAGATGTTCTCCTGGTTTTCTTTTAAGAAGACGCTCCATTATTTAAATCAGCCAAGTATATCAAAATTAGAGAGAGCGAGAGAGAGACTAATGTTCTCCGATTTCTAGGAATGCCTCGACCGTGAAACTTAAAGTGATGCCACCGCGGACAATTAAGGCATTGCACGAACAATAATACGATTAAACTTACTGAAAAAATACAATTCAGTTCCGTAACTTTTGAAAAGTGTAATCAAATAATAAAATTTATCGAATTAATGCAATCATGTACCTTGTTAGCGCCATATATTTTTATGTGACATATTTTTTAACGTTTTTAAAGGACACGCGGTGCTGATTGGCGCCATTGCCTTTGGAAGGATGAGGTCGCCGAGGAAGGTGGGGCTCTCTCCCTTACCTCCGGTTTTCCTTTTCTATTTTAGTTTTTCTCTTTTTCAATTTTATTTCTCTTTTTAATTTTTTTGGTTTTTTTAACGTGTCACTCAATCGGTGCCATCTACCCTTGAAAGATAATAAAAGAGATGCCATGTCAACTAAATTAATTAGATAAATTTTATGACTTAATTTAAATGTAACTGAATTAATCCAAGTTACTCTTTGGGGACGGATTGGAGGAAGGGAGGAGCTTGATTAGCCTCGAAAGACATTTGACTTCAACTTATGGGAATTGACTACTAAGGGGCATGATTAGAAAACATTCCAAACTTTACTGTACAAATTATAAGTTTGACCATATTAAAAAATCAATGTAATGTGAACCTTTTCTTTTCCAAACTGATTTATCATTACATCGAAACATTTTGTTAATAATAAACATTGAAACGAGCAGGGATGTGCAAGAAGACTTACAAAACCGACATGGTTAGGTAGGTTTCAAGATGGATATCAGATGTTGCAAGAGATGTTTCAAGTTCTAAACTTTTAAAATGGGCAAGTATATAGTAGGTTCTGTGGTTAGTGGCCATACCCAATCAGTACCTTATATGTTCGACACTGGGCAAAGTACCTTATAGAAAGATTTGGGTATCCTATACAAAATTTCAGAAAATGCATATTTACGAAACTACTAATGATTTTTCTATTTTCTTGACATTTTTTTCATGTTTAAGTGCGTGAATTGATGGGAAGAAGCGTATATATTGGTCGCAGTTTAGTTACAATGTCGTGTTTTATGCTACTATTATATAAGCATGCACTCGAATATGAATGAGAGTGGGCTTTTTTGTGGTCTATCTGATGTGTTAAGAGGATGATTTGTGGCATTCTTCATCTGATAAATATTTTTTGAAATTTCAAGGCAGTACACAGTACTAGTTCTGAGACAATTATAAAGACCGTGTACGGTTGGCTATAGGTTTCAGAAACTTAGAATCGGTGCCTATAGAGTAGGTTTCAGGGTGCCCCTACCGACCCTAAAATCTACACACCCTTGAACATGAACACGACGAGAGCCTTGGCTCGTATTGAATCGCGAGAAAGCGTCTTCAAACCTTGGGAGCCCATTCTTTGAACCGAAGCAAGATGGGCGAGGAACCAAATTCACGGCACAATGTTGGGCTAGAGTTTTGAGACTTGTGTTTTTTCTCTTGCCCAATTTAAATGTTGAAGATGGCCACCTTGGGGCATTGCTTTTCCGGGTCCAGGGGACTCGTATAGATTTAGCGGCCAGTGAAATTGAAGCAGCCTAAACCGGGAGAACGGAATTTTGCGCTGTTAGGCACAGCACAGGAATGATGCACCCAAAATGGTGAGAGTCTAGTAGCTGAAAGCATTACTAGCTCACGCTTTGACCCGAGTAAACTTTTGGATCTTATTTTTCAAAGACATACAACTTTGCACTGTAGTCAGCCTATCACCATTTCTGCACCATTTCCTAAGGGTTTTCTTCTTTGTTGCAACCAGGCCTAGCACCTTGCGAGGGTCCACCCTGAGAGCCCAACAACTTTCAGACAAAGTCTTTCATGCAGACCTTCGTATTTCATAATTTACAGACCATAATTACCAGTTTGATAAGTTTTAAACCTCGTTTGTTTATTTTTACTGGTAGGATTCCAATTTCTAGGTTTCTTGTGTTTGGAAAGAAATCAAAACTCGAATGTGAATTATTCATGGAAAATTGTTCTTTAAAATGTGTGGAATTGGATGCATAGCAACTCCTAATAGTGAGATTCCACAAGTTAGAATTTAATTTGCAATTTCGGTAAATTTAATAAAAAAAATCAGAAAATATTAACAAATTATAAAAATTGAAACAAAAATGGAAAAAAAAAATAGATCCGGCACTTAACCAATGAACCATTAAATTATCAATGATGGGGAAGTGTTCCACCCTAAAGTTCTCGATTTAATAATCTCTGCGTGGTCATCCAAATAAAGGAGAATGACACAAACGATGTTTGTACTTTGATCTATTGAGCAATATCGTTCTCAAACTATTAATTTGTTTGATGTGATCCCTAAATTTTTGGTCTAATATTTAATATGGTCCATGGATTTTTAAATATTTTTATATAATTTAGGAATTACATTGAACATTTACCAATAGTTTAGAAACTACTGTGAACAAATTGAAAGTCTAAGGATGATATTGTACATTGCGCCAAAATTCATTGGCCACATTGCACAAATTAAAAGTGCAAGAAAGATGTTGTACATTGGACCAAAATTGAGAGACCATTTGTGGTATTATCCCTCTAAATAATTAAAAGGATTATTATTTCAATGAATGCGATAGCATGGAATGGAAAAACCGTTTACAGATTCCCAGTCAACGAAGCCAAACGAGGCCTTGATTGCTTCGAGAGTATGTCAAGATCAATCTCGACATTTAAGAAAAAGACGTTGGGGGAAAGGAAAGTCGTGGTCAGGCATGGAAACACATGCCTTCGTAGGCCCGGTGGAATTGAAAACCACCGTTCCCAGTGCCCAACACGATGGACGGGGACGGGGACCGGGACGATCCTAAGTGTCTCAGAAGTCAAAAACAAAATATAAGTGGAGCGTCTATAGACGCGAGGCCCTACACAGATCCCTCCCAACCAGAAAACACAAAAGGTTCAGCATCCCAGCTTGTTATAGCTATGCGTGCCCGAGTTTGCCATACTGGCGAAACAAAGTATTGAGGCCGACAGAACACACGGGAGTGTGGCCTCGCTGCCCAATAATAGAAGCTATCGCATTATTGCATTATGGGCACCGGCCTGGGGATCTATTCAGTTTGTCCGCATAACTTGGGCAATGGAGTTACGACAGACGGCCACAGCTTAGGCACTGAAGGAAGAGATTTTTTTACCTGGCGTATACGAATTTTCGGCTTCAGTCCATGCGTCGATGTCGAAACCTTCTGCAGCAGTCGCTTACATCCACGGAGTCCACTTTGTTTTCTTCCTGGGAGCAATAAAACAAACTTCCATGTCATTTTTTTTTTTTTCCCCTTCTTTCTTTCGGCAAAAGAAATTGCATCCCTGCTGTTAAAAATTAACAGTTCTGAAGACACTCTCACCAATAAGTCCACCGGCAAAGAAGTATAATGTCCCTGCTCAATCCATTGCTCAAGCTATTTTAAACAGATTGGAGAAGATGAAGGCTTTGGGTAAACACGAACTTGATGAAGACTATCTCCCAGTTAGAAATTTCTCAACCGAAAAGAAAAATTATACATCATCAAGTTTGTCTGCAAAAAAGAAACAGGGGATAGAAACAGTTCTCTCTCAGGATAATCGACAGCCAGACACGGTTTTAATATTGCCTTCAAATCTGCTTAATTCAAGTACAATTATGCCCAAGAAAACAAAAGAGCAGGCATGGGAGGAGAGTTCCAAGAAAATTGCGTAAAATTGGATCCACTGTCAAGGAAGCGTGTTCTTCACCATTCCATGTCACCCCCTGCGACCCGCTAAAGAAGCCCACAGCACCGGGCGTATTTTGCTACACTGTTTGAATCGCGACATGGCTTTTGCATTTGCAAATTAAATGCAACAGAGACAATTCAAAGTCTTTCTAAACTGACCTTTTCAACTGTAGCATACTTTCCCCTGACAATTGAGGTCTCCAAGCAGCTTGTAATGTATCATGCAGTTCGTTATTCTTAAGCTAAACAGCCAGATCCTCATTAAAAGAAAAAAATAAAGTCCTCATCAAACACTTTCAACTTAATTTCATATTCCCCTATCTTTCCGAAAAGAAGGCATGTTTCACATCTCTGTTTTATACAAAAGAGTGACCCTAATAAACAATCAATACATTAGAGAGTGAGAGTTTCCACAACAAAAGAATTCATTCATTTGCAATAGAAATCCTTACAAATTGAACAATTGTTTCTCTCGTTTTGCTCCCATTGGACAAATTAAAAAAAAAATTATATGCACTAGAATGCCCAATAAACATCTAAGTTAACAAGAAAGAACAAATCCAGTGAAAAGACAAAAGGTACAAAAATTTACTAAGGTTAAGGAAAAAGATTGATACAGAACATATAGTGTTTCTCGCCTTTTACCACCATTGATGAACAAGGACTCCACTCTGCCTGAGAGAATTGAAGAGGTCCAGGCACTGACCGTAAGTTTTTTCATACTTTGAACTCCTCTCACCGGGACAACACCTCTGCCACCGATTGTAATGGCACTCAAGAAATATCTCATCGATCAAACAGATAGCTCCAGTTTTAAAGAGGCGTGGAATCAAGTCGAATTCAGTCCCTTCTACATCCATTTTCACCACCACAAAATCCTTCGCAGACACCGTTCTCTTCAACCATTCTGCGAAGTCAAACCCTTTGATCTTGATAACCTCTCCATCAGATTTAGCAGACGACTGATTAGGCCGAATCCTTCCCATCCCTCTCCCCTTAACAACCTCGACCTTGTGGTCGGGGTCTCGATTTATTTCAAAGAACAGAGACTCATTCTTCACCCATGCCGCGTACGGCAATAATGTAACCGCCTTCTTCGTCTTGTACTCATCGTGAAAGGTCTTATCCGCCTCAATTGCATACACTTCGAAAGTCTTGTTCTGCTTGGGATACTGTTTTCTGAACCAACTACCTATACTAGATCCATAACTCCGAGCTCCAACATCAACATACACATATCTATTCTTGAAACTAATATCGACCATTGATGGCACATACTTTATGTTCTGTATATTCCTTTTCAATGTAATCCAAGGTTTCAAGGGTTCCTCCTCTATCAATGGCTCTGCATTCCGGACCAATTTTTGCTTGTACTCCGGGACAGAGCACTTATTCCCCGAACTGACTTTACTTCCCTAATCAAATGGCCGTGAATGTCGGAATCCCCAACTTTCTTCAGAACAATTTCCCTTATTCGCGGCAACGAAGATTCAAAACCATCAATGTCGTGCGACCTTAGCAGCGTGCAATGCTTGAACATCTCGAGGAAAGAATTGAAACTATAGGTATCATTAGCCCTTACGTGCACAACGAGGAACCCTTCGAGCTTCAGCGTCCTCTCGAGCTCGGCTGCGACGTCCACCGGCCTCGGGAACCCGTCGAAGTGGCCGGCACCGGAGAAGATAAAATCGAAAGTGTCGTCCCGGAACGGCAGGCGGTGCAGCGCCCCGGATTTAACCAACGGAGGAGACGCTTTCTTGGCAATCCCAATCGAGTCCATCACGCCAATGTCCCTCAGAGCGAAAACGTCCTCGCCGGCGACGGAGCCCACGCACAGGGTCCTGTGCACCGGCCACAGGAACGCGTCCACCATCAGATCCTGGAACACCGAGGAGTAAAACCGGACGGCCTGAATCCACTCCTTGCTCTCGCGGGGGTCGCGGCGCTTGGGAGCCGCCGCCGACCGGGACTTGGCGGCGGCGGAGGCGGCGGAGTCGCCGGAGCCGGCCCCGGCGATGGCGAGGTTGACGTTCTCGGGGAGGGAGAAGAAGCAGAAGTCGCCGAGGTCGCAGGACTCGCCGGCGATGGTGACGACGTAGGCGAAGCGGAGGACGACGAGGACGACGCCGAAGAGGAGGGCCCGCACGACGATGTTCCGGAGGAAGCTCGGTTTGGCCGGAGCCGGCTCCATCGCCGGCGGAGGCACCGCGATCTAGAGTCGGATCTGAGAGCGAGACGAATACAGTAATACAGAGAGAGAGAGAGAGAGAAAGAGAGACGGGGAAGGGGGGGATTTATCGGGAGCAGAAGCGAGCGGAGGTGTGGTTGGCTCCGACGAGGGAGAGGCGGCGGGGGGCGGCGGAGGAGGCGGAGGAGATTGGGAGATGGAGAGGAGGGGGAGGGAGAAACGGGGAGGAGGAGGAGGAGGAGGAAGAGGCAGCATGGCGGAGGAAGGAGGAGGAGATGGAGGAGGCGACGGTTATGGTCCGCCGCTCCTTCGACGGTCTCTCTTCGAGTTATAACCAAGAGAAAAAAAAAAGGAGAGGGTGACGACGAAGACGACGATGGCGGCGGCGGCGGCGACCGGTACGGCCGGTTGGAGGTCAGAAACGGACCGCGATCGATGAGAAAAGTTGGGGTCGAAATGGGAAATCGATGTCAGAAATTTTCTTGTTTTCTTTCGTGACGCGAGTTTCCTATTTTTGGAATTTCCTTTTGGGGAAGAAATTATTTGGGGGGGGGAAAATGGAAAGAAAATTTTGGTGTAATTAATTTCGTTGTGCGAGGGTTTACATGAGACGCGATAACGCGACTTTCCACTGTTTTCGGGCATGCAGTGTGTACCCAATTGACTAAAATTTTTTGCTTTTCCGCTTAATCTGAAATCCTGCAATTCGCGCGGGGTTTCCGAGAACTTGATTACGGATTCGTATACTCTCACATATAGTATTTTCGTAGTTTTCTAAAATATTAATAATGTCTCTTCGTGTTAGCGACAAAGTACAAAAATACCTCTTGGTTATCTTTAGCCGGAAGCAAACAGGTGTGTTTGAGGAGTTTACCAACATTCCCTTTAAGTTACCAACCTCTTTAAAATTTTAAAATTTACCAGCATGCCCAGAAGCACTATGCCACTCAATTGGGGAAAAAAAGCAAATGTTCGAGCAAACATAAATTGCCGAATTAATAAAAAGTGGAATAAAAGAAGTCGCAAAAAATAAAAGAGAGAGAGAATAGAGAAAGCCCAGTCAAGTCGATTTATGGTATAGTAATTCGGTCCCCACTAAATTTCGCTCCTCAGATTCGCTCAGGAGTTTCTTCAAATTCGCTAATCTGATCTTAAAGATTACGAAAGGTTGATTGATTGTGGAGCCCAAAATTTCTGTAGGAGGCCTTATGGTCCCCAGAACCCAAAATTTCCGAAAAGAAAAATTGGTTTATTTTATGCCAAGTTCGAGGCGATTTCGAGGCGATTTACGAAAATTGATTTTCGAGCTTTGAAAATAACGAAGCCGATACCAATCGATTTTATTAACGGAGGCTGATTAGACCCTCAAATTCTAAATAGTTTTACGGAAAATGGACTGTCTAAGTGCACCGTCCAAAGGAAAATGGTCTATCTACGAAAAATATTTAGAGATCCATCGTGCGGGGGGGTCCGATTGTGCGGAAGTAGCCACCCTACAATGCCCGTTTCGGTACCACATTTTCATTTAAATAATTCATAATTCATTTGCCATTTGATTTCTTGAAGTATGAATGCGATTTTATTTTATTGAGCCGTATCGGGCAAAAGGTTCACATCACTTTACTCCTCGGAATCCACCTGCAGTGTGTTTTCATGCGTTTTGAAAACATGTATGCATGTGTCTTCTGGTAGAATTTCTAGAGCGTGGGGTTTGGAAAGTCTGCAACAGTTTTCATGAAAACATCCGTGATTTTAAATAGTCATTTTGTAGACAATTTGAATATCAACGGGACCTCGGCTCTCGTCGAGTAGCAATTTGTTTACAAGCTACTTTGTTTGAACTTCGATTCTCCTCGGAATTTACTATCGCTTAGAAGAGATCAGCCTCCGTGTATCGTGGTCCTGAAGTCCCAAAGTACCCGGCCTACTGAGAACGACCGAGAGGGGCAAGGGAGAGGGCCGAGGAGAGCTTCCGGATGAGCCCTCCGACGCTTGAGTCAGAGAGCATAGTGGAGAGGAGGTGAAGAGTAAACAGGGGACGAAAGATGTGTCGATGCCTTATTTCATACCATCAAAGGGACCGAAATGACCGAAATCGCTATAAGTGTACCTTGTTATCTATTTGATATTTCGCAGTACAATATTATACTAATGTACTTAATATGATGGATGGAAAAGGGACTTTGGAATATTATCGGAACCTAAGCGTGACAACCAGGGGTAGTAGCTCTGTAGCAGCGTCCTAGCACTGGGAGAGTAACAACGGATTGGGTGGTAGGACGAGGGTGAAGAAGAGGAAGGAGGGAGGACTCACGGGGGGGGCTCCCGATGGATCATCCCGTGAGCTTTTGCCTGAGGCCGAAACGCACCCAAAACCAAACCCGCACAAGCTCTCAAGTCTCGAGGCAAAGCCGTTGGTAAATTGCTCCGTCTGTTATGCAGGAAAAAGCAAAAAGGGCGCGCCTTTTCTGGACCAATTGTCAGGCTGGTTCTGCAGATTTTGCTTTGTGAATTCTTGCGTTTGCTGTTCGGCACGGTCTGTCCAGCCTTTGGCACTCGGCAGTTGAGCTGCGGATGACCTTTTTCCGTGTGTCTTTTTCTAAGGAAACATATAGAGGATTATTTTGTTAAAAGAGAGTTTGTCTTGGATTTTTATTTTAAATAAGGATATGAATTGAACGAGTTGAGCTTTAAATAAGTGCATGAACTCGCCGGTCGGCGATAATTTAACCGACAGTCGAGCACTTGATTTTTCCGGCGGCCGAAACAATGCATTTTTGTCCAAAATGATATCTAAATAAAGATTAAAAAGATCAAAGAAAAACTAAACAAGCCAACGAAAAAAAAAGAAGAAGAAATTTAAACGAGAGGAGAGAGGTCTCGGCAACACAGATGGAGTTTTGTCATTCTTACTATACTCAAGGACATGGTATTGGCAAGTCTCTATCGACGTTTTGCTTCACAGTAGATGCAAGTTTCAACTCAAAGTATACAAGTCTTCATAAAGCTGTATTATAGTTTCACAATGACAATAACAAAAGTTCATCCAAAAAAGTTCAAATTATTAGGTAGAGGAAGAAACGTGTTTTCAAAACATGCGTATGAGAGCAAGAAGAAACATGTATACGAGAGTAAGAAGAATCTCAAAACTCTGGTATCCCATTATAGTCCCACCCATTTGGAACCGCAGGTGCGAACATGGGAAGAGCCTTTCCATGGAGAATTTGAACATATGGTTCATACAATGAAAGGGAGTCGCCACTCACCATCCGTCGAAAGAAAATTTGGATTTTAGTTTTTGAATAGTAGTGGCCAATTGCGAGAAAACCAAGCAACTACAATCAGGAGGTGTATTACGGTTTGGACAAACGACAAGGCCTTTTCGAAGCCGGATTAAGTCCTCGAAAACAAATCAAACATATATAACAATATATATTATAACGTTTTGGAATCTTGTTTTAGGGACGTTATCCGGTCGAACATATTTACAATCCTGTGATGCCCTGCACGGCTCCGTGTGCAAAAGATGCACGAGTCTTTATGTGCAACGGGCACGAGATACAATTGACTAAATGATGGTTATTTGATGGTGCATGTTTAATTATGAAAATGACGGCGCCATAAGGCCCTACTTGGACCGTAATGTTTTCGTTCTTTTGACCATGTAGACAATGACTGGCTTTGAAATTTGAAAATAGCTTCACGGAAACATCCGTAATTTCTTAAATATATTGAGAAAACGTGGAACACACGGGACCTCGATTCATGATCGGGCAGCCATTACTTGTTTATCGTTGGGTCCACCGGACCGATCCCCCGATATCACATGATGAAAACTCAAAACAGATAAAGTAACTATAGGTTTTTTCCAAATAAATGATTGCCTATTTTATACGAGAAAATTGTGTATTTTCACCTTGATGAAATAACAAAATGCATCCATTAAAATTCCCAATCTTATTTAAAGAGATTTTTGATTTTGTTTTAAAAGACGGTTTACAACCCTTACATGGACTCTCTCCTCGGATCGGAACCTCGTTAAAGCACCGAACCTACCCTCAAAAAGTGATTAGCAACTTGAAAAGAGAGTAAAAAAGAGATGCGATGAATTACCTAGAGAAAAATAGAAAATTCTTGGAATTTTGATCTGAAGTTATAGTGAAATTTTCGAAAGGAGGAAAACCTTGCACAGGGGGAATAAGGGCCTTGAGCAAGGCCCTAGATTTGCTGCACAAGGCTGAAAAAGTCTTGTACGAGGGGGCCCAGGCCCTGCACAAGGCAAGAATTTGGCAAGGATTCTCGTCCAATTATTATCTTCTCAATTAGCTCATGCGTCCGTGAATGGTGCTCACATTAATGCCATACAATAATATCACATGGTCACACATGCAACAGCTAATTAATCTCGCAAGCTTCGATAACGATACAAGTATTAACCACAAAACATCACTATCAATTCTTGGCATAACAATAAAAATAATTTAATGCCAATAATCTCGTAAACTTTCTTGAAAACTTCCGATCAAAATAATTTGTCATAAAAAATAATTTTATACGACAAATCATGGCACAAACGCCAACATTCAAACTAGAAATCATAATTTGAAATTATAAATTTTCCGAAATAATAATAAATAAATTCGAAATTTAATTATTTAATAATATCCGAAAATAATTTCTTTTCAAAGAATTCAAAATATTTTCTCGAATCAAAATCATTCAAATAATTTTCTAAAACGCCATCTTATACGGCAAAAACCAACATTGGCATTACAATTAATGTTAGAAAATTTTCCGAAAATAATACTATTTAATTTTCGGAAATTAATTATTTAATAATAAAATAATAACATTTAATTCGAAATTAATTTATTAACTAATACAATAATATTTAAATTCCGAAAATAATAACATTTCATATAATAATCAATAACAATAAACTAATCAATAACTTATACCCTAAACACAATTAATTAACCACTAACCCACAATTAACACAAATTAAACATAAATTAAACTACCATAAGCAAGTTTAACACCCTAAATACGGAATTAGGGGTTAACTTACACAACTAACGCCGGCGACGGCGCGAGGACGACGGCGGTGACAAGGGCGGTCCGCGGTGTCCTCATATTTGCTCCGGCGAGAGGCGAACGGGCGCGGCGAAGGGAGTGGCTGCTGTGGGTTGCTCGGGAGCTGTTCCCGACGGAAACGGCGGCTGACGGAGGCGGCTAGCAGCGGCTGGGGGTGCTGGACGGTGGCGGAGACGGGCGGCGCGGGCGTGACCGCATGAGAGGCGCAACTCGCGCGGCCGACCGGATAGCCCGTAAAACGGCGGCCGGGACGACGGTGGCGATGCTACACGGCCGGGAAGGAGCTGGGGTGGCGCGGCGAGAAGGTGGCGTGCGGCGGGTGGCTGGTTCCAGCGAGGACAGGCCGGCGGTGACCAGCAAAAATGGAGAAGCCCCGGCGAAAGAAGAAGACTGGCGAAGGAGAAGAGAAGAGAAGGAAGAAGAAGGAAAAAAAAAAGAAAAAGAAGAAGAAAGAAAAAAGGAAATGATGGGGCTAGTGGGGTTAGTGGGGGGTGTCAGCCGCTGGGGGAGGAAATCAGCAGGAAAAGGGGAGGAGAGTGAGAGAAAAGAAAATGTCAAATCGCGATTCAACGGTCACGATTTAAGTATGAAAACAATTCGATGGTTCCCGAAAAATCTTAATTAATAGTTTTAGGATTTGGCCAAAACGGTGTTAATATAAACACAGCGAGGGTGGTCTATCAGCTCAAATTCGCATCCGATCAAAAATTCACCTTTTACATATCCAGAGTAAAATCGAGGTTGACCACACTAATATCGACAACGTTCAATTAAATTAGTCACGGAACTCTGAAAAATTCGACACCAAAGTTCAAGCTCTAATTAACGGTCAAATTCGATCAAATGTGATTCTAGCGAAATCTCAATTTTAAAAATAATAATCGGGGTGATCGGTTTTTAAGGCGAGATTTTACTATAAAAAACATTTGACAATTACAAAATTTTATATATCCTAAAAATGGATCGAAATTCGGAATGTCACATGGGCGAACAGGGAAGAGCCTTTCCCATGGAGAATTTGAACATATGGTTCGCATACAATGCAAGGGAGTCGCCACTCACCATCCGTTGAAAGAAAATTCGGATGGTTGGAGAACCTAAGCACACGCGTGAAGGTAGTAGTGGCCAATTGCGAGAAAACCAAACAACTACAATCAGGAGGTGTATTACGGTTTGGGATTAGGTTAGCGCCCCGGACAACGCCTTTTCGAAGTCGTATTTTTTCTTGATTAAGTCCTCGAATGCAATTGCAAACATATATATATCCTATAACGTTGTGAGTGGAATCTTGGTTTTTCGAGGGACGTTATCCGGTCAAGACTTTCGCATCTTGTGACGCCCCTGCATGGCTCCGTGTGCCGTGGGTGTTCTGTGTTTTTTTTTTTTCCGAACATGTGCAAGATGTGCAAAAACATGCACGAGTCTTCTAGGAAGCACGGACACGCTATTTTTGCTTCTGAATCGGTGTCCGACACGTGTCGCGTGTCCGACACGCTCCGACACGCTCCGACACGTTCCGACACGCTCCGACACGCGGTCAATGTGCCGGACACGCCGGCGACACGCGTGTCCCTTCGTCACACAGAGAGAGATGAGCAAGAAGGTGCATCCGAGAGAAATGAGGAAGAAGGTGCAAATCTCTGGCACCGAGGACGACGCCCTCCATGCCGTCGTTTCCTTCGCCACCCGCTTCTCCGGCGCCGAGGACGATGCACTTCACGCCGTCATCTCCTTTACCTCGCGCTTCGCCGGTGACGGAGGAGAAGGAAGAGGTGGGAGGAGCCTGCGTCGTGCGGAGGAGGAAGCTGGAGAGAGGAAGAGGCGGAGGGAGGGAAGGGATAGGGAAGAAGACGTTACTAGGGTTTTGACAAAGTGAAAGTGGGCTGGGCTTCTTTTTTTTTTGGGGTAAGGGTGGGCTGGGCTTCTTTTTTGATCAAATAGGCTGCTTTTTTCTATTTTTGATCTTGTATTTTCGTTTTTTTCAAATTTGATTATTTACTTTTAGTTTCTTAACTGATATATATTTATACATAATTATTTTTTGAAAAATTATGTGTATAATTATTTTAGGGTAAATTCATTCTAGGTTTTTATTATTTATTTACTTAATTGAATCAAATTTAAAAATGATAATTTATCATATATATATAAAAATTTATTTTTATATACAACGTGTCGCAACGTGTCGGAATTCTGTATTTTTTAGAAATAACGTGTCGTGTCGCGTGTCGCGTGTAGCATGTCACGTGTCGGTTCTACTTAGCGAGTCTTTAAGTGCAACGGGCACGAGATACAATTGACTAAATGATGGTTACCCGATGGTGCATGTTTAATTATGAAAATGACGGCGCCATATTGTTGTTTGCCCTACTTGGACCGTAATGTTTTCGTTCTTTTGACCATGTAGACAATGACTGGCTTTGAAATTTGAAAATAGCTTTACGGAAACATCCGTAATTTCCTAAATATATTGAGAAAACGTGGAACACACGGGACCTCGATTCATGATCGGGCGGCCATTACCTGTTTATCGTTAGGTCCACCTGGACCGATCCCCTCGATATTACATAAATGAAAGTACTCAAAACAGATAAAGTAACTATCTAGATTTTTTCCAACATAAATAATTGCCTATTTTATTCGAGAAAATTGTGTATTTTCACCTCGCATAATAACAAAATGCATCCATTAAAATTCCCAATCTTATATTAGCATTATGACGGCTATGATTTTGTTTTAAAAGACGGTTTACAACCCTTACATGGACTCTGTCTCCTCGGATCGGAACCTCGTTAAAACACCGAATCTACCCTCGAAAAAGTGATTAGCAACTTGACAAGAGAGTAAAAAGAGAGATGCGATGAATTACCTCGAGAAAAATAGAAAATTCTTGGAATTTTTTATCTGAAGTTATAGTGAAATTTTCGAAAGGAGGAAAAACCTTGCACAAGGGAATAAGGGCCTTGAGCAAGGCCCTAGATTTGCTGCACGAGGCTGAAAAAGTCTTGTACGATGGGGCCCAGGCCCTGCACAAGGCAAGAATTTGGAACAGACTTGAGCCAAGAATTGTCTGAACCGTGAGCATGTATTGGGTTTTGGCATATGTGCTTGGTCCATCCAAAAAGGAGACAGATGAACATTTGATTTGTCAGTTTATTTTATGAATCAAACTTAGATATGGGAAATTGGACTTTTAATCAGTTCAATGTGGTCCCTAAACTATAGCTCGACGAGCAGTGTGGTCCCTGAACTTTTAATTTGTTTAATGTGATTTTTAGAATATGTTCGATTGAGTCCGTGAACTATATGAAAATGTTCAATATTGTCCCTATACTTGAATTAATGAAAGGATGATATTAAACATTTTCATATAATTCGTGGACTAAGTTGAACAAGGGCCAAAAATCCAGTACCGTATTGAACAAATTAAAAATTCAAATACCACATTGCACATCCTGTTAAAAATTCACGGACCATATTGCACATTCGAAAAAAGTTCAGGGACTATTTGTGTCATTATCCCCACTAGATGAAATGCGAATTTTGAATAGAATGGAGCCAATGATGGTTAGAACCGGTATCCTATATTAGGTTCGACAATTGCTTTCGGTCTCTATGGCGAGTAAATTCACCTTGACTTTCGCTCCCAATCAAATCACCCTTTCCGCTTTTCAATAGCTTTCTTTGAAAGTCGATACGAAATCGAACGACTTTGGTAAAATGTCGAAAATCAAAGTTCG
Organism: Syzygium grande; assembly: GCA_024733475.1. Lineage (NCBI taxonomy): Eukaryota > Viridiplantae > Streptophyta > Magnoliopsida > Myrtales > Myrtaceae > Syzygium > Syzygium grande. The sequence continues at coordinate 28,326,337 of JAMXDD010000010.1, forward strand.
GCGACCTCGATTCAATTAGGCTAAAGTTAGGCTACCGGGTGTGAAATGTTCTCTATATAGTCCCGACGAGATATTGGACAAAATGACTTGGTTGAAGGAGAAAGTGAAATTGGGCGATTCGATCATTCCAAAACAACGGCGAAGTTGAATGACCTCGGACGTAACTTGCCCGCCACGGACAGCTCTTTCAGCAACCTTGTCCACCGAATGAGTTCGTTATACGGACAAGTTTGTGGTCTTTCCACTGCTTCGACCATCAAATGCTCCATCCTAGTCAGCCCCGCTCATCGTGTTCTAGGCTCCCGAGCATCGACACACGTGTCCCTTTCGGCATCGAAAACTACGGGTATCGCACAATGAGAAACGCTGTGATTCCTAGGTAGGCGTCACAGCGTTTGGAAGCGGAACAAGAAAGCAGACGAAGGAGACGAGACGGGGACGAGGAGGTCGAGGGCATTCTTATTGTCCATCGATCACCCTGTTTCGGTTTCGGTTTCGCTTTCTCCATCCATCGCCACACGTCACGGCGCGGCTTTAGAGGAATTAAATTGAATAGTATCGAAACCAAGAAATGCCGGACTCTGGGGACGGGATGCCGAAAAGGTACGTCCAGCCGCCGCCGTCGATGGCCGCTAGGGCTTCTCGCGGGCCTGGCGCGGAGAGCCAGGCTGCAGTGGCGGGGCTCGGGGTGTCGTCGGTTTTGAGGCGGTGGAAAAGGGAGGATATGCTGAGGAAAGGCGGGTTGGCATCGAGGGGATCGGCTTTCCTGTTCTCGTTGCTCGCTTTCATTATAACGGCCAGCAACGAGCACGGTGGCTGGAGAGATTTCCACAAGTACGAAGAGTACAGGTAAGCGTGATCACGGCGAGAAAATAATGTACAGAAAGAATCAATCACAGAACTCGTGTTTTTCTTTTATTCGACGCAAGTGGATCCAATTGTTCTACCAATGTGATTTACTCGGTCTAGTAGAACAAGTTTGGATGTTAATAACTCGTAATCACTCTCAATTGGGCAATCGAGAGTTTGAAACTGATTGACTTGCTTATGCGCGGAACGTGATCCTATCAGGTATTTGTTGGCGATCGCAGTTCTGTCGTCCTTGTACACGGGGATTCAAGCAGTGAGACACATTCATCAAATCTCGACAGGAAATCAATTCCTTCAACAACGGACGTCCGCCTTGATCGATTTTTGCGGCGATCAGGTGCTTGATTTCTCCTCCCCTCAGGTTTCTGCTTCTTCAGTAATTGTTGGCCTCTTATTGTCTTGAGAAAGGTTGAACTGCATTTTCTAGGAAACAGTCTTCGTTATCCTTTACTTTATTTGCTTACATTGGAATCATCAAACGGTCTCTGTCATTGGACATACTTGAATATTGATCCTGAATTTGCCCCGAGGATCACAGCAAAGTACACGAATCGACTCTGACTCTACCCTGAGTTTGCCGTTCAGTTCTCACGAAGGTATCAGAGGGAACTGCAAGTAAAGAGGGAGAAAATGTACAGATATGAAACTTTATGAGGATCAATCCGGATCAATAGTTCCAATTTTCTGGGAAATTTTCCAGTAATTGTCGCTTCCTGGTCTGTGTCATTGGTCATATCCAATCTGGCACAGCACATTTTAAACAATCTGTATAATACAGAGCATCCAGCGCAAGGTTGTTGTCACCATATGAAAACCAGTGTTTGACCCTGAATAATATAGGACTACTTTATGAAGAAACTGTCTGCTAAAAGGGACAGACAATTTGCCGGCAATTATTGATGGTTTATGTCATCTGTTTTTGAGTCTCTGATCCTCTAAATTTGATCACTTGAGGAAAGTTTGCGGACCATCTGAAAAGTCAACTGATTTTCGTGAGCATCTTGGCTTTGGGTGTTGGTACAGGTCATGGCGTACCTTCTAATATCGGCGGCATCCGCAGCCATTCCCATGACAGATAGGATGAGGGAGGGAGCCGACGACATGTTCACGGACTCATCTGCAGCTGCTATCGCCATGGCTTTCTTGGCCTTCTTCTCGTTGGCGCTGTCGGCAGTCATCTCCGGATATAGACTGTCGACGCAGTCTTACATCTAGTCTTCGATCTCTTTGTATCTAAGGATGGTTTGATTTTTGCTCTCGCCAACAATACATAATCCATCCGTGCGGTGTGAAATGGATTGAGTTGTAAATTAATCTTCAAGAGAGACTCTCGGGTTTCACTCCGATTTCAAGAATAAAAGAATGAAGTTGGACTACTGCCAAGTATTTCTTGCTGAGGATTCTCAAATGGATATTCATTAGGTGAGAAGATAAGATCATACTATTTAGCATACTATAGTACTCTGTTTCCATTATTAAATCCCTTGAGAAATACTGGCCCGAAATTAGGAACCTTGCAATTGCACACTTGAGAATGGCAAATAGGACACACAGTATGTCCTGCTCAGATCATCTAATCGTTCTCTTAGGAACAAAGTGTATCCGACCGGACCGACCCGTCATATATGAGAAAAGAATTAAGTAAACCTAGTATATATACTTTCCGACAAAAAAAAAAGAACATAGTGTGTATATATATATATATATATGTATACTAAAATAATGGATGGTTAGATCTATGGGGCTTGCCCATTTTTAATGGTCTAGATTCACTTTAGTATTCTGACTTGTTAATTGAATTAGCTCAAGGAACTAAGTTGCTCAGCAGTTTCCAAGAAACCACTTAGCGGTGACTTGACTGGACATTTCAGCGTTGAAAAGGAAGAAGGTTCTATTGGCTCCTAGGTATGCTTTGTGGACCATTCATATATGGTGCGTATCGTTTTCCTTCTGCCATCTTCGCCAGATATTGACACATGACTCGTATGTTTTGCTCGATAACCAGTGTATTCAGGTCTCTATTTAGCCAGAGATGCCACCATCTTTTGCATTGCCTTTTTGTTATCTTGTTCCAAGGTTCAGTTGCATGTACTGAACGAGGTTGCTGCAGAATAGAAAAGTGATAGGAAATGTGTAGAAAGCGAGAAACTTTGACCCTTTCCAAATGAAAAGCGTTACAAATGAGTTTTGCTAATTTAAACTTTGAGCAGACATAGATTTTGCTCGACGCCGTGTTATTCTTTCTAGTTCTACAAACAAATGAACGAATTGAAACTATGAAATTTCCTGACGAACAGAAAGCCTACCCTATCAAGTACAGTTTTAATGTACATTACATATCTCTGTGTGTGTGTGTGTGTTGGGGGTAACTTTTCACCTTCCTGTTCTATATCGGAGTCGGAAGCTTCAGTTTAGAAACGAGTCGAATTCCGAGCTCTCTCTCGGCTCTTCCTTAGTCCTCGGGAATATTTCGTCCCAACATAGGCTTTGATGCATGTACGATCCCCCGTACTTCCCTGATCCCGGGGCTCCGTGACTGTCTGAACTTTGCAACGTTTGCAGAGTGAAGGGCGCTTGGTCCCCTGATCTCTGCAACCTCGTACTCTCTATGGAACTTAGATAGGTAGAGTTGTTAGAGTGGCCCGCCACGGTAGAGGGCCTGATAGGCGTTGGCGCGATGCTGCTGCTGTTGTTAGAAGGCAGAGGCCGGTTCATGTATTGAGTGCTGCTGCCACGTGCTGCAGGGACGTCATGGTTGTGCTTGCCTTCGTAAGTTGTGATCACGGCCCGCGCATCATGAGACGCTCGCTCGACGTGCTTCCGCACGGGGCATCCAGGGTATGTACATTTATAGTAGCTCCTGTGGATCAACAAAAGGAGGAGAATCAATGGTTGGTTCCACAACCAAGTCTTCTTTTCTCCCTTTTTTTTTCCCATTTAATTTGAATATATGTTTAATATGTGAAATTCAAGGGTCAAGTACCTTGGATTGTGGTTTCCCTTCACCACTTTCTGTCCATACTTTCTCCATCTATATCCATCATCAAGAATATCAATCTCACTCATTGTCTGAACCACAACTCTAGGCTCTCTCACAGTCCTATTGCCAGAAGCTGAATAGCTCTCATATTCATTCTCTCCTCTCCTGGAAAGAAAAACAAACATTCAGTCCTTTTGCAAAAGAAAAAACCCACAATTCTTTTGGTCATATCATCATATAAGGCAACTCACAATCGCTTCGCTTCAGGTTCGCTTCCATCGTCATCGCCTGCAGAGTTGCTCATCTGAGAGTTCTCTTCCGAAATCCTCATCGCCCATCGAGGCCGAAGAGTCCTGCTGCCCGTTTTCGGAGCACCCGACCAAAGCCAATTGATCGTGAGGCTCTAAATATGCGGTGGAAGAGGATGGAGGCTGAATCGATTGGGAAGACGATCTCCTGGTGGACAGTGGCTTGGGGTGGTTGTGAGTTCCCTTGTAGACAATCTCGGTAATGTGTCCATCCAAAGATCTCTCGACCTTCTTCTTCGTCGGACAGCTCGGGAACGTGCACTTGTAGTAGCTGCGTGGGTTCTCGCTCCCTTTCACTTGCTTCTGACCGTACTTCCTCCAATTGTACCCATCATCAGATTTCTTCTGTTCTCTCATAAAGTAGGATGGTTGAGGATTAGTATTCGCATTGGCCTGGAATGTTTCAGAAGACAGTGTTAGGCTTTGTGTGCTTGTCTGGCTAGCGGGGATTGCCGAGTTCTGATTCGGGGCAAACTCCGATGTTTCGCGTCCTCTCTTCTCTAGCGACACATCCGATAGCATCATGGGTTTATAGTAATCCCACGATTCTTGAGTCTTCGACGACACCTCCTGTTCAAAGGTAGATTGATATCCATCTTTAGAGAGAGAATCTAAGTAGCGTTCACCAAATTTCAGAGACATTCGCTCAGCTTGTTCCTTTCTTAAACTTTTAGCTTATGTTGAAATTTCATCTATATGGCACTCCTCCAGGGTAAACGATGAAAGCTCACCCTGTATAATTCTGCGCCCACCAACTTAATATAGACAATAATCGATGCACAGACGACGCGCGCACAAACAGAGACACCGTCTATTTTGTACACAGCACACGAAAACGAATCATTTCTGTCATGAAAGATAACCACCCCGTAGACGATTGATTACTTGAATCAGTTACCAAATGTCCCACATGATGGATATACTAATGTACGAGTAATTCGTGAAAATTTCGCGGATAAAATCCATCGATATGGATGGTCTAACTTCCCGTTTTCTGTAAATTAACGGGCAGTAATCACTAGGAGCTAAAAGAAAATGAGTAGAGCAGGTAGACCTAAGAGATCATTACATGTATTCTGGGGCAGATTGTCGAAACAGATTAGAAAGCGTACCGCTGAAACCAAGGCGGAAGAAGGCTGAGACATGGAGGATGACGACGTGGCGGCGGCGGCGGTGCGTGATTGGTGGGGTTGGAAAGAGAATTCGGGAAAGCCCTTCTCTTCCCCCTTGACGGCACCGCCATAGCCGCCGCTCCTCCAGCTGGCCGCTTCCCCAGCGAAAGCTCCCACGGTCGGAGACTCAACCTGCACAGACCAAACAGACACCCCCCCCGAAAGCGGTTCAATTAAACCTCAACAAGTTCGAACGGGCCACGAACGTTACAACGAAGACAGGCGCTGTCGAGCATGAGGGGCGAGGCTCTCACATTGGAAGTCGAGAAGAGCAGAGGCGAGTCCAGGAGGTCGGTGGGGCTCAAGCCGGGAGGGATGGCGAAGTAGGTGGAAGGCGAGACCGGAGGAGGCGAGAGCGGCAGGGAAGGAGGCGGGTTCGACCTGAACCTGGGGACTTCCATCGACCCCGTGGTCATCGTGGTCGTCGAGGGAAACCCCCAGCTGCTACTGTCCATGCCTAGACCGCCGTTCAACAGATCAGTGAACGAAGATTTCATCTGGGCCCTCTATCTCTCTCTCGTTCTATCTTTCGCGCAGGCGTTCGTGCTGAATCGTACGGAGTGAACGAAATGGAAAGATTCCTAGAGAGCGCGAGAGGCAGAAAGGGCGGGAGGGAGGGAGAGGTGGATCCGATCCGAAAGGCTTGACTCAGAGAAAACAGAGCTGCTCGCGAGTGCGTATATATACACAAAAGGGGAAGGGGGGGATTCTTGGGTTTGGTGGTCGCGGGTGCTTCTTCTGTGAAGCTGACAGAGAAGTTTGACCGTGGAAAAAAAATGGGGGGATCCGGGGAGGTTCGGTCAAAGGTTGCGGGTTTGACTGGCGTATGGAAAAGGCGGCTTTGATCGGGTCAAAGGTGTGTGCATACGTGTGCATTACTGCCTCTTGCGGGGGTCTCCTCAGCTGTCTTTCTTGGCTAGGTGCGTGTTTGAGATAGCTTGCCTTTTATCTTTATGGATGTGGGGGCATTACCACGACAAAAAAATCGCCCTGATTGGACACGTTGCTGGGCCTTTTGCTTCGTTTCTCTTTGCTCGGAAGATGTCCGGGGGCCGTGCATTGCGAGGGCTGAGGGTGACCGCGGTTTTGCTTCGCACCAGATGTGGAGCTGATTGTGTGTTTAACTGGAAAGATGGAATTTGAATTTTCTGACATTCTCTCTTTTTTTCGGTCTTTGCCATGACGGAGATCCGACGGTGCGATTCGTTGTGGGGTCGGTTCCCGTCCCGCCGGTTCTTTCAGGGCATGTGGGGGACTTTGCGAGCACTAGACGACGGGCATCTTGACCGATCGGATCGGTGTCAATCGAGCAGGGCGAGAAGCTTGCGGCGAGGATTCGCGCTATTCGAATTTTGACGGTCGGCGAGTTTTGCTCCGGATTGAAGGTGTGAGTCCCGGAATTATAATTTGCAAAATTTGATCGACAGGTCTCTTGACAGGGAGGTTGTCTCTTATCTCAATCTCCAAAACCTGTCGCTCGTCGGATCTCTCTTTACACTTTTGGCCTACGAGAGCTCTTTCGGCTGGTCCTGATTTACAGTTTTGGTCTCCTTATTTCCGTTTTCTGTTGCTAGGTTGCGATTTCTATAGGGTTTGGAGAAAATACATATTCAGTCTTTTCATAGTTCCTTCATTTGTAACCCCGAAAAAAGCCTGCATCGTCCTTACTTGTATCGATTGTGGCGAGTAAATCCCTCACGGGGCGCCAGGAGGCTCCCACCCAAGACACCGCGCGAGTCCAAATTGACCATGTGCGAGAGGATTCGAACCCGACCCTCGAAGGTGGGACCAGGGCAATGACTCGTTCACATGCGCGTGCCGATTCGTGGGGGCGAATTCAGGAGCGAAGGGATCGAACCCCGGCCCAGCCTTCCGGATCCCAAAGTGAGATCCTGACCGGCTAGGCTAAACCTAGTTGACTACATTTGGCTCTTTCATTGCTTGTAAAGATAGTTTTGTCTCTCTATTAGTAGTAAGCCGACATTTCCGTTCATAATTTTATCCTTATAGAAAGCACACATGACCAAATCCTGCGAAAGGCTCATTTTACCACATGTAGTATCGGTCGCACCGCTGAAGGTTGGACCTACAATAGAGGATTTTGCTCTAGAGCTCTCTCTGTTGTCCTCTAAAAATTCTTGTGACGTTCCTTTCCTCTCCTCTCTTTCAGTCTATCGCTTTCGTGCTTTGTCCTTCGGTTACCATGAGACATCTCCACAACCATACGATTCCGAACGAGTTTCCAGAAAGAGGAAAAAATGCACCAGGCTACCAGCGATCGTTGAACTCTTTTCAAATCTTGGACATGGTCTCTGAAGAACTTTTCGTTCGATCGAGATCCTGAACCGTACGATTTTTCGATCAAATTAATGCTTTCACCATGCATGTAATTGAAAATTGATATGGAATGTCATGTTGGCAACGCGTCATTTCTTAATCAAGCAATTAATTAGCTATATTTGTATTGCCTCCTCGGAATCGGTCGTGCGAGAGGAGTCCAACCGCGAGGGAAAAGTTTGAGAGTAGGATTTGGCAAAAGGGTTTTGAAAAGTTTCGGAAATACTTGGGGCTTTGAAATCAAGACAAATTTTAATGGAGTCACCGTCGATCACTCTAAAAAAAATTAGACTGATTGCACGAGAAAATTACCAAAAAAAATCCTAAACTTATTATACTTATGCCAATTCAATCCTAAACCTTTCAATTTAGCTAATTTAATCCTAAATCTTTTGATGATCTGCCAATTTAGTCATAAACCTTTTAATTGTATTAATTTAGACCTAAATATTTTTTTGACAATTTGTCAATTTAGTCATTTCGGCTACGTGGCACTATTAGTGCTGACATGGACAATCTTCACAATTTTTTTCAATTTTATTTTTATTCTTTCTTTCTTCTTATTTTTTCATTTTTTCTTCCTTTCTCTTCTTTTTTTTTTTTCCAACCTTGGGTTGGCGAGGTCCCCAACCGACCCTTGCCTTACCCAGGCCCTCGCTAGTAGTGGGCGAGGACCATGACCCTCGCTAGATCTAGGCAAGGTGGGCAAGTGACCCTCACCCAGGCGAGACTGGCCCTTGCCAAGTTTGGGCAAGGGTCACCTTGCCTATGGTCGACGAGGGCCTGGGTGAGGTGGCCCTTGCCTATGGTTGGCGATCTCACTAGCCTAAGGTTGGAAAAGGCAAAAGCAAAGAAAAAGGGAAATAATAAAAAAAATTAAAAAATTCGAAAAAATTACAAAAATTGTCTACATCAGTCCAGGGTTGTATTATATAGGATAGTCATTGTTGACTAAACCGTCACGTCAGCGAATTTTTGGCCAAAATTGATTAAAATGACTAAATTGGCACAATTAAAAGGTTTAGAATTAAATTGGTAAATCATCAAAAAATTTGAGACTTATTGGCCAAATAAAAAGGTTCATGACTGAATTAGCACAACTATAATAGGTTTATGACTTTTTGAATAATTGCCTCCTGATTGGACACCAAGGTACCCGTGTGAAGGTGCTGATCATTTGCCAAAACCAAAGAACTGCAGTTCGGGTGTTCAGTTGTACCACATTTTTTAATTAAAGTCCTCAAATGCAACTGTCAAACAATGTTCTAATGTTATTATGCAATTTTGACTATTTCGAAGATGTAATGAGGTGAAAATCCTTCGTTACTTCTCGACCCGGCACAACGCCATGTGTTCTCTTTGTTTGTGTTTCCAAATATGGTAAGTGATGTGCAAAATATGCATGAATATTTTTGAGTATATGCTCGTGTAATTGACTAAACAGCGTTTTATTTGATGATGGATGCTAGTTTAAAATGGACAGAGCCATGCTATTATTTGGCCAACTTAGATAAGGTATTTTCGTCTTTTGGCCATATAATATAAGGTTTTGAAGGCTGGAAATATATTTCGAGAAATCGACTGTAATTTTCAAAGACATTTTGGGAAATCATGAAATTCACTAATGCAAGAAATAAAACGGACGTTACAATGACTTTGAGAAAATATGAAATTTCGTAGCTTTATTCCAGATAGCAATGCCTAGTGGTCCGTGCCACGCACGGAATTTTCTCGTGCCGAACCACGTGCGGGGACCTGACATGGTGGGCACTGGGCACGGGCCCTTCTTAATAAAAATTAATCTTTTTTGAAGTAAAAATTCATAGAAAAAAATAAAGCTTGATTTATGAATTGCATTATTTAATAAAAATTGCAAGAAAGGGAAATATAATCACATTTAGAATAAATAAGACAGTATATTATACATTCAAAACACGATGTACTGGTATATCGATAATTTAAAATTTTATTTGACATAAATACTAAAAAAAATTCGAAATTTAATTAAGAAAATTTAAGGATAAACCCTCATTTAATTAAACACTAATAAAATACAAGTACATCTTAAATTTAAAAATAAAAAAAATAAAAACTATGCATACTAGTGTGCTAAGATGATTACATACAAATTAAACCCAAGAGAATGTTTATTAGTACGATGTCTTCAGCGTTGTATCCCTCATCTTGATTTAGAAGATAAAGTGTCATTGTTGTCCTCTTCTTCATGTTAGGCAAGTTGAGCAAATCCGCTAGCTAGTACTAAATATGATCTCTGATAGTACCATAGATGCCGCTGGGATTAGTAAGTCATGAGCTACGGTGGAAAGAATATGAAAACACGAAACTCTACACTTCCACCACTTCAGGTATTGACGTTGCTTTCGTTGACTCTTTCAATGTATATGGAATAGTTCGTCGTCAAGTACATCGACAACTTATTGGTAGATGAAGATGAGGATCTAGAAGAAGGGTGTGGGGTATTCTTCTTTACGAAGCAAAAACTATCAAGATTTAAATGGGCACTGTTTGATAAGGGCGCCATCTTCGTCCATGGGTGGAATTCGTCTTCTCAAATCAACTAGGGTTTGCAAATACATATTCTGGAGCCAATTGACACCATCGCCAATATTTGCTCCACTTGGATCTCCAAACCCAGCCCCAGATTTTTGTAATATGGAACGTGAGAATTTCAAGCCTCTTCGACTTGACCTCGGATTCAAGACAATAGACACCAAAAAAAGGTGAAATGTCCTTGTAATATTTGAGGAATTTTGCCTTGTTGGCTGGTCCTCCCTGTTTGCTAATTCAACCAACATCCTTTATTGTAATGGAATGATGCAGTTACTTTGACGGATAATCACTAAACGGCAAAGCATCCATTGTGTCGTTGAAGATTGGCATAAAGTGCCTAAATACTTCGACAACCCTCCAATTTAATTTGTTATGTTAATGGTGGGAGATTGGCACTATCGCTAGGAGCGGGGGAGTACAGAGTCGACATTCCCATTTCGACACACCCTTTTAGGAAATTCCACCTTGCCCATCATCTCTTAGTCTTCTCTTCTCAAATCTTGGACGGAATTCCAGTTTCGAATCGCAACATCAATTGACAATTCAATTAATCCAAAACTTTTAGCCAAGATATGTGAATCCACTGGTTCCATAGGACTGCTCGAGAACCGGATTAGACCAGTCCAAGGACCAAGTGGTTTGGTTTTCGATTCCAGAAACTAGGAACCAGTCCTCCTAATCTGGTTCCAAATTTCTGGGCGGGACCGGAAACTGATCACCCCTAAGCCGAATTACGAGTGGCACGTGGAACTTTTTTTTTACTAGGCATATGGAATTTGATTAATGGGGGTGGATGCACATTCGTGAAAGAAATTTCACTGGTTCGATACCAAGTTGAGGATAAAGCAGTAACAGTGAATTTGTGTATACCAAGTGAAAAGCCAAAGGGTTGTTTGGCTGCTGATTTGCCTGAGTAAAAGATTTAAGATTGAGATCCTGTAGTGAGCAGACATATTTAATTTATCCTCTTTGAGAAGAAAACACGTCAATATTCGTCTCATCCGCACTTATATGTTTGTTCTTTTAGCGTCAGTTGTTATTCTGTTAAAAGAAATATCACAACAACATACTGACCAAGAGCAACTTTAACAAAGTCAAAAAAAATGACTCCTCTCTTGTTTTAGTTTCGCTCAAGTTGATTACTTACCACCAGCTTCTGCTCCATGAGAATCACAGCCCTTACCACTAATTTGGCTAATCATAGAGGCATCAATAGCTCTTGGGCATGGAGTTGAACTTGACGCTTCTGATGCCAGGAGTTCCGCACTTCTCCTGTCCACCACTTTCTTGAGATCTTCCAGCGACTTCTTCACTACCATTAACTCGTTGAAGCTAAGGTTTTCGATTTTCAGGAGCTTAATGTGCTTAAGCTCTTCAGCTCGTCTCTTTTCAATTTTCAGTCTCTCGAGCAGATTAGCATGTTGTTTGTTGAGTTCTTCCAGCGTTTGGTCTCCATTAGTTTGAACCTGTTGAGAAGCATTAGCGCAAGCCATCTTTGGATTCTCAAACCAATCTACCACTGCATGCACAGAAGGGTGACCAAAGAAAAAGGCTCGCTGCCGGGAGACCAAACTAATGGAAACTCAATGTAAATTCAAATGATATGTAAGAACAATGAAAAGATGTAACCCTCTATAAGATCTCATGGGCCAAAACAATGCTCAAAATAATGCACCAACCCCTCTTGGATTGGTAACTTTAGCTTGGCTTTCGATTTATTGACATGCATCTTCAAGAAGTTTAATTACAAATATGTCGTTTTCCTTCCAATTAGCGAAAGTATAATCAACTCTATGTGTCAATAAGTTGGCATGCCCATAAATGTCAACTACTAGTTAATAATGTTGATAAGAATCCTGAAGGGCTTTGTTAGCATATTGTTCTTTGGGTTACGGTTGTTGTAAGCCACAAATTCTTGAATGAGTGGACCTCACAATAATTTTCAATTATTTGTTATTTATTTTTTTAGCTCAAAACAGGCTGTTATTCCCACAATTAATTAAGGACAGTCATTAGACCAAAAAAGAAATTAAGGATTTCTCAAGCCAGAATGGACTTCATCAACTTGTTCACTCTCACAAAATGATAATAATCTTGCTCATAGGTGCAATTAGATTTTCTTGGGCTCAATTGCAAAAAAAAAAAAAAAAAAGCTTAAGCACGGGAAGAATGCAATGTTTTAAAAAACAAAACAAGAATTATTGGCAAAAAAGTTCTATCATTTACTTCAATTGTATGTTCTTTATCAATAAAATTTCAAAAATTACAAATTAATTGATAAGGTGAAGTATTAGTCTTAAAGGTAAGTAGAAAAGTTATATAAATTCGAACGGATTAATATGCTAGAATACTGCAAAAATTGTCCAAAAAGTCATAAATTTATTACCCTTTTGCCAATTGAGTCCTAAACCTTTCAATTTTGTCAATTGAGTCAATCTGGCCAATCTGGCTAGAAATCACTAACGTTAATAATTTTTAATAATATTTTTTGAATATTTTATATATTTTCCTACTTTGCTTTTTTTTTTCCCTTGTCTCTTTTTTTTTCTTCTTCTTTTTTCCTTCGTCCCCTCCTTGGTCACCGGTGGGCCTTGTCACCACCGATCTCAAGCGAGGGCAACCCTTGCCCGAGGTTGTTGAGGGCGAGAGCAACATCAGGTAAGGGCAACCCTCGTCGATGGCCAGTAGAGGGAAAATGGGAAAAAGAAGAAAGAAAAATAAAAGAAAAAAAGAGAAAAGGGAAAATAAGAAAAGAAAAAAATAAGGAAAAAAATATCAAAATATTATTAAAAATTATCCACATCAGCACTGAATATGCCATGTAGGACGGCCGGCATCTACGTTAGCGACTTCCAATCAAAATTAGCCAGATGAATTCAATTGACAAAACGTGAAAATGTTTGAGATTCAATTGGCAAAACTGAAACGTTTAGTATTGAATTGGCAAAAGTGAAATAGATTTAGGATTTTTTAGACAATTTTTCTCTAGAATACGCAACCTTTATAAAGTAGAACATATTAATATGCTAAAAAAAACCCAACCATCAATCTATTATTCAAGATACGAACCTTTCATCCTTATTAGGCGATGTCCAACCTTTCACTTTTCTCCAATTTCGTCCCGTCGGAAGGTGCAGTTTTTGGCAAAGAACCAGGCACCAACCCTATGATCCCCGGTTAAGAAAACAGGAACCGGGAACCATGACCCGTTCTTAGTTGGCCTTTTATAATGATAAAAGTTTATTATAAAATGTAAAAACTCTATCTCTTGTGTACAAACTATTCTTGGTTGGTCCAAGTTTTACTCTTCATACGGAAGCAACCTCAGCTATGTCGTGAACTCAAATTAATTTGTAAATGGACTTTCTTGCTGATATATAGTGCATTACAAGGTTTTTTGAGACTGATTGCTTTTAGGATTATTAGTTCTAGGGTGGGTCAGTTTTTCTGGACACAAATTATTCTTGCTCAAGTGATCAAGATGGATATTTGTCCCGTTTAAAATCTTTTTCAGTGCACAATATATGTATTTCCTCTCAAGTAAAGGTCAAAGCCGGTTCTACCAAAAAACCGGTCCAGCATGGAATTAGGAATTGAACCGATCCTCAACTGGATCCTCAGCTGGTTCTTGGTTCTTGAAATCGGAAACCCGTATGTTTCTTCTTGGATTCATCTTGGAAGCGAACTGCCGAACGGTTCACAGTTCCAGACCCAGTACTCATCCTAGGTGTTTTCTCAATTCTAGGATACATGTGTGCCTTGTTTGCAGTTTGATTCTAAGCTGCCGAACGGTTCACAGTGGCGCGTTTATCGACCATTTCTACTTTGTTTACTGTTTTTGCTTTAAAGAACGTGTGGTAGTTGCTCGGTCAGATGATGGGCATGTGAAGTTAGTGAAGCCTCGTGTAACGAAAGCTAAAAGACCCGACACTTGCTTATTTTAAATCCCCATTAAAATATAACCTCTCGGAACCATTCAAACCTTAACCTTGGAGCGTCCAACGAGAGCAAGAAAGAACCAGGTTGACCAAAATTTTCTCTTCCTCTTTCGAGTCATTGGATCAGAGCAGAGGTTGACGGGTTTGAGATTTCTTCTTAACTCAGAAATAAGGACGTATTGAGCGAGTCAAAGGGCGTAGATGGTACAGACTAGGGGGAGACTAAGAGAAACGGTAGATAGCGTGAACGAAACCTGCCCTGAACCCGCATTGACGAGGCTCCGGATGAGGCATCATCCTCTGGGTCTGTGACTCTCTGTATCATGGCGTTTCTTCTTCTTGTCGAGTGTTTGCCTGCCCAGTTCGCTCCTCTTTCAAACCCTTTTCGGGGCTTTTGTTACGATTGGCAAAGACTGAACTAGGTTCCATTCGAGTTCTGTTCTGGAAAAATATCGAAAACATAGCGTCACTTTTCACCAAAAGACTACTTTCATACCTCCGTTTTTTGGAATACGAGATTGGTACCTCCGCACGAAAATTTACTCCGAAAAGACCAAATTGCCGCCGTTGGCATGTTCCCAAACACAAACTGTCCTTGTGGGATTGGTGCGGTTGGGTTGGCATGTAGTAGGGGTGCGCAAAAAAATCAGGAACCGTCTGGAACCGGATCGAAATAGATAGTTCCTACAGGTTTCAATTTTCGGGAACCGATAGATACCGGTTTTCGATTCTAGGTATGAAATCGCCTGCCCACCCATCCGGATCAGACCGGTAATATAATAATAAATATAATATTTTTATTTTATTTTTTAAAAAAAATCCTAAATCCCTAAACTAAACTTAAATCGCTCGATGTTCACAATCTCACATTGAGTCTAGAAATACCTTCTTTCACTTTCGCCTCATGTTCATTCTCACTCACTCATTCTTTTTGGTTGATGCTCACCCCACCATCTCCGACTCTCCATTTTCGTCTCCATCTTTCTGTCTCTTTCCTTAGCTAGTGGGACTCGGTTCCATGGATCCACTTGGGAACTAGACCAAACCGACGGTCCGATTACCGGGTGATTCCATAGAACTAATAGGTAGTTTCCGATTTCAATTTTTTGGAACCGGTCCTTAGTAGGCGGTTCCAAGTTCTAGGGTAAAAACCATCCACTTGGACCATACTCACCCCTAACATATAGAAAAGTAGGAGGTTTTCTAACTGAAGAATTATAGATGGTATGTTAAAATCCCAACAAGTGTGTTCGGGTTCTTGTGATTTGCAATTACCAAAGGTTTGGACTTGTCTAGTTCTTTTTATGGAACTTCCAAAATGTTTTATAGGCCTCCAAATAGCCAAATCTATGCGTTGGGATAAAATTATCCAAAAATTTCTAAATCTATCATACGACGGTTAATTCAGTATCTTTCCATTGTGCCAATTTAGTCTCAAACATTTTAACAAATTGCCAATTTAGTCATAAATTTTTAATTGTGTCAATTTAATCCTAAACCTTTTGATAATTTGCAAATTTAGTTATAAACATTTTGACGATTTGTTAATGTGGTCTTTGACCAATTATCCAAATAATAGGTTTAGGACTAAATTGGCAAATTTTCAAAAGGTGCAGAATTAAAATGAAACAATTGAAAGGTTTAAAACTAAATTGGAAAAATCGTCAAAAGGTTTGGACTAAATTGGCATAATTGAAAATTTTAAGACTGAACTGGTCGCCGTACAATAGGTTTAAAACTTTTTGGACAATTATCTCTATGAATAGGTGCCTCTTGATTAAATAAAAAACAAATCATAAATTGCAAAAACAATATCACATTTAAAAAAAAAGGTTGAATTGTATTTATAGTTGTAAGTTCAACATAAGTAACCTAAGGTTCGTTTGTTTCGTGAAAAATAAATGATTTGGAGAACATTTTCGTTAAATAATCGATTGTATCGCTAACAAAACTAAATTAATGAAAATAATATTCATTGTCCACGGAAATGTTTAAATATGAATTGTTGTCAATAATAATAATAATAATTCATTGATTAATTATTTAAAGCTATACAAGTGATCAAGTTTAGGAAATGTTTTCCAAAAATGCAACACCTTAGATAGAGATGCACACTAGAATTTAATCGATGACGCGATCTGAAAAGTACAACTAAGAAACAAGTTAGAATTTAATCGATCATGCAAATTTAGAAGACAAAAGTGCAGTGCGAGAAAGTAAAGATTACATAAAGATAGTAAATTTGTTTAATTTCTGCAAGTGTGGGGCTCTTCAATAGGCGAGCTATGATATTTATAGTGGTTATACCATCATCGTCTCTAAGCAGTTCCCCGCAGTTGTAGCCATGTTCTTTGACCGCCGAATGTTTTGTGCCTATATTCTCATGATGCCATGATCTTACCTTCAGACTGTTGTTCCTTTAAAAACGTGTGCCAGTTGTTTCGACCTACCTCACTTGTTTTGTTCTCTAGTGACTTCAAACTTGTAGCCGCATATTGATGCCCTTTACGTGTTCAGTTTTCTTCTAATGCCTTGATAGCTTATCAATACCCTTGTCGATCATCGTTAACCATGCGTTGTCGTATATCAACAACTGGTCGATACACCGATGTGTGCCAATATCGATTCCAATCCTTCTGGTTATTGACAATAGGTCACATGCTTGACAATATTCAACACTTTAGTCATGTGTCTACCCATATCGACAACCTGATCACTTTTTGCTGCAAACGTATGCCCTTTTTAAAAGAATTAAAATTTCTTTTAAAGATAAATACCTGGCCGTGACGGGTTTATGCCCTATGAATAGTACTAGGCCACGCATTATTCCTTTAAACCTTCGTATTTCATGCGCAATCAACTATTTCATAGCATTTTGACACGTCGCGTCAATCGACACGATTCAAGGATTGCCATCATTACTAATCATATCTTTATGGAACGCTGCATTCCGACTTCTTGTCTGTTTTGGGAAAGTATTTATTCGGCCAACATTGGATTTTTATCTTCCTCGTCCTCAATCTTAACCCCAGGCATAAAAGCGTTGGTCTTCCAAGTTTTGCCCGTCTTCAGCCCTACTGCATTCCAACGCTCCAAAACCTCCCGAGTATTTTTCTGCAAACTACATTCACAGGTTCGATAGCTTACGAGAAGATGACCATCACAAGAATTGCTATCTCGACCTTCAAAACAAAGTTGGTGGATATATTGGCGAGACTATCCTTGGTCCTTGTCTTAAACAACATTTTCAGATTCCTGCATCCCTTAAACCTTGTATCCATCGACTAAGGGGGTAGAAGCTTCCTTTCCAAAAACCCTCCATCGTAGATATTTGGACCACTGAATCTCAATGATTCGGGGGTTTTCCCTCTTTTGATGTGGATCTCATGAATGGTACCTGAGGATGAGGTCTGAGGATCAAATGCATTATATTTGGAAAAAGGCCGGCATTGCAACTGCTCGTTAGTTTAACTGCTTCGATTGGGATTTAAATCTATGTCTTCTGGGTGCCGCCATCAGCTTTTGGTCTCCATCGACCAACCATTTTCTTTTTCTCTTGCGAACTAACGTTGATCACTCTTCCGGATGCCTGTGTCATAGCTGGTTTTCTTCCTTCCGGCAGACCTGTAAGGGATATTAAGTTCTCCTAAACGTCTCAGGTTTGTCGATGACAGAGCTCTTTCCTATGGGAATTTTTTACACAAATTTCGTCTGAACTACAGCCCAATTTCCGACGCTAAACATGTTGCCTTCCTACAATTTTGGCTTTCCAAATACGTCGTCTTTCATCCTGCTCTTGAAGGATCTAGGTATCTTCTTGGTATCGCGTCTAGTCTGTCAGAAGGTACGTCAGTCGCGTTGGGCCCGCTCATTCTTGCTGCCTTTTACAGAGGTCTTACCCATGCCTCTTTGGCTATGCAACCATAAGGATCTGGCACCTTTTTTTGGTTCATTCTGGCTCCTTCAAACTTGGATTGCCTTATATCTCCCGTTGCCTGTTTCGAGAGACGTTTCCCCATTTTAAGCATTTTCTTCGGACGTTCCTTGAATTCATTTCGGACGAGTTTAGATTCTCTCCTTATACTTCTCCCAGTTAGACTCGTCTCTATACAGAGAAAATCTTGGCTGAATGGAGTTTGGATTCAACCAGGTCCGTCATTTTCATTTCCAAACTGAGACCGACGGTGATCAGCGGCGTCGATCCACACGATCAGAGACGACGGTGAAGTCTTCGAGACCAAAAGAAATCTGGGCCTTCCTTTAAATGGGTCGAAGTGACGCAAAATAGTCCCAAACAATGGGCAAAAGGGGCTTCGATGGATCTGGCAGGCTTCTTGGACTGACGTGGGCTCTTACTACACTCTCGGCCGAATTCCATCAGAGTCCATTGAAATGGTCTTTTGCAAGATGGCTTAATGGATATCTCCACCAACCTGGATCTGTGCTAATTGGACCGGACCTTTTCAATTAGAGCTGAATTGGAGTCCTTTCAATTATTTTCTTCCTCCTCCTCCTCCTCCTCCTCCTGCTGAAATCTGAATGCACATCTATTTTGTTTGCAAAATTTAGGTGTCGGCAGTAAGAAGATTTGCCCCGGCGCTACCTTCACGGCGCACCGTAGGCACGGCCCCGCATCGGACGCATGGAATTCGTGCACCTCGGGACACCGCCCCAAATAGGGCAAATTTCCTTTAAAAAAGTTGCCTCGTAAGGCATTATAAGGTGGAGGCTGATATTAACGCTGCCTTGCCTTGCTTGTTTGTAGTAGAGCATAATAATAGCATTATTATTTATGTGAGTTAAAAATAAATTAAAAAACGAAGAAAAAAAACTTTTGCAACAGCCTCTTCTACTTACAATTCTTGTTTTTGTAGGAGTAACAAACTTTAAAGTGCTCTAGGTAAGCAATCTAGGACTATTATTTTCTATATATATTTCATCTTCACGTCTTCCTACATCGACTATTTTGTAAAGTTCGAGCTTCCTCTAAAACTAGCTCATGAGTTCATTTTCATGAAAAAAAATTCCTATAAGATCGTTGTTTCATTATTATTATTATTATTATTATTATTAAAGATGTCAAATATTTTTCATACGCTTTCAATTGGTCATCGGTTGCGTTGGACTAGCCAGAGAGGAAGTATAGAAAAAAAAAATTGAAAAATTCAAATAAAAATATTTAAAAATTGCTACATCAGTATTGATCGGACGGCCAACGCCAGCTAGCAGCCAAGTTAGTCCATCGCCAGTATGCCGGCCGTGACCATGTTAATCTTGACCGATTAAAATTAGCCGGATAGACTAAATTTGCAAAAAGTGAAAAAATTTAGAACAGGATTAACAAAATTGAAAGGTTTAAGACTGAATTGACAAAAGTGCAATAAGTTTATGACTTTTTTGATAATTTCCCTGATGAAGCAACATACATAAAAATGATTGTCCCCCGTTTTTTACCAAGCTCACTCTCCCTCCCTCCCTCCCTTTTTTTTCCTCAAATTATTAGTTTTATTTGTTGACGTGGCATGTAAGTTAACACGACCTGGCATATTTTTGCCATGCAAGCATTGTGACGTCAGCAGACCGATAAGAGTGCTTCCGAACATGCAAATCACAGGACTTGATTGAGAGCAAGAAAATGTTCAAGAACACCCAATTTCATAGCTCTCCATCATCCATCTAGGGTTTCTTGTGTTTCTTTCCGTGTAAATATGTTCACAGCGTTAGCCACTAAGATTAATAGCAATCGATGTTACTATCGAGTGACATGATGCAAGCTTGTTTCCATCCTGAGATGCGATCATCTCATGGAAAATCAATCAATGATTTAAAAAATATTTTCTTGAAAATGATTACTTTTATCGCTTGAATCTTTCTTTTTTCTTTATCAACAACATTTTATATCTAAATTTTTAATTTATGGTAAAGCATTTTATAATCATTCATTTTTATAAACAATAACCGTGATTAATGCACCTGTTAATCCAATCCGCCTATCTCTCACTAAGAAAAGAACCTTGCAGATTTTGACAGTTGCATTAAGAAACGCTTCAAGCGAAAGGACTAGATGATTTTGCCACGGGACATCAAAGAAAAACGATTAGGGACTAGAAGTTGAAGAATTAAACATTCCTTTTCCTTCCTCTGGAAAAACCAAGATAACTCTTTTAGCTAAAGGTCAACCTTTGTACAACAAGTAGCACTCATCTTCAAAGCTGCAGGGACACGAATAATACACTTGACTTTTGGTAAAAATAAATGAAACTGGAAAATATCGAGACTCGGATTGGGTGGTTTACCACCAAGAAAGAGCTACTTTCTATCGATTCGGTCGACCTTCATCTCGAAAAACAAACTGCTAATCCTCTCAACGGACATGGAATCTTGCATCCTTGAAAAACAAACTGCTAATCCTCTCAACGGACATGGAATCTTGCATCCTTGAGCAGTAGGGACATGTTGCCCGCTGATCGAAAATCCTTGGCATTCTTGTTTCCAAAAACTTCGAACTTCACTGCATGACATCCTCCAGCTGTAGTTTCCAACACTTAGGATCCAATTCAGCCTGACATTACCACCGTAGAAAAGGAACATGCTGATGTTTAGATTAGTTTCTAGAACAACCGATTCGAGGTAACACAAAGTAGTGAAAGAAGCAAATACCAACCTGAAGCACCTTATTTCTCCAGTGAAACAAACAGCCCCTCGCTTCC